>CM062206.1:25205000-25867500 GCA_031216445.1 Lateolabrax maculatus | reverse complement strand
AGTGTTAGTCTAAATGTACAGCGGGTAGTTAACTGCTGCCATGAAGAATTTAACAAGGTTAACTCTTGAGTGAGAGCAGCAAAAATTGACTTCTTTTTGCAGGCAGCAGAGTCACTCCCATTACAGAGAATGCAGGTTTAAGGCACTTCAGCATTGGATTCACTTGGGAATAAGGTTCTTTGAACATATTCTACCGCACTTCATTTGTATTGTCATTGTGCTTACACTTCAGTTGATCAATCTACATTGATACTGATTGACTGCTCTACATGGTGATCTTTGTTCGATTACATATAGGCAATACATAATAATGATAGAGCCAATATGACCTGATTTTGCCATATTGTAACGCTATTGATTTCCATGTCTGGTGAAAAGGCAAAGAAAATAAAACATTAACTACCTGGCTCACATCAAAAGTATTTCATGATATTAGCCACAGCGTCTGTAACAGGGCTGGTTTCTGTTCCTCACTTCAAAACAGCAGAATGTATCTCCAAATCAGTGCAGTGATTAGCAAGCTATCTATCTAACAACATCACTAATCAGAGAGAAATCATCATAATCATGCTAACAACATATTAAAACAATGTATGTCACTCTAAATATAAGGCATGTATATTAATACAATTATAGGCGTCTTTACTGATTAGTGATGTTAGCTAAAGATCAACTCTGCGGTGTGTGATTTGTAGACTAGGATTTGTGCATCTGCAATGAAGAATTTGGGATGTAACTGTAAAGCTACAAGTTTGCAACTACTAAAGCATTTTTCTGTTTAAATTTACTGATACACCTGTAATTATTTTCTACAACTTCAAATTCCATTGTCACATGTGTTTTTGCACCAATAATACCATTGTGTGTGTGTGTGTGTGTGTGTGATAGAGGGTGGTGTTTAATCTTGAATATAGCTCACGCAGTAGGGAGTCTGCAGCAGAGTCAAGCTGGCAGTTATTAAAAAGAAAAGCATCTAAAGGAGGCAGAGCCAAACTACCTGTAGCTTTTTGTGTTAACAACAAAACCACAGTCGTGTCTCTTTCATCCCTGTTTTTCTTTCTAGTGCTAGGCTACAGTAACCTACCTCTATTCTAAGTTTAGACGAATAATGTGGGTTTGCTTTTGTGTATGGACAAGACTAGGCTTTTATTAAGTATTGAATATTGGAATCAATGCCAATATTTATTTGCCAACATGATTACTCTGCTTTTTTCTACATCAAAAAGGAGCTACAATGGTCCTTACATTCGGATTCAAACATGCTAGCAAAATATCTTCTGGGAAAAGCATGTAAGTGTTCAGATTTGTCAAGTATTCCGACAGTATTTTGTGTATTGTATCTTAAAGATGCATTAATCAATTTTTTTATTTTTATTTTTTATTTTTGGGTGACCAAGGAGGAAGCATAAAGAAACCAGGTTGATGGTGAGACTGAGCAGCAAATGTGCCATAAAACCAAAACTGTGAGCTAAAAGAGGCTGGACTTTTTTTTTTTTGAGATGAGCAGAAAGGTTGTCAACAAACCAACACTTAATCCAGATCATCTAACCCACTTTACTTGGAGGTCAAACTGAAAGTGAGCATGCCTGACATGTTCTCTCATTGCACAGGATAACTGAGTCTACACAACTACAGCAACAATGTTGAATCGGGAAGTTTGCCTGTAAATTGGGATGGATGCTTCCAACAGACAATAATTTCACCATTTCCCTTTTTTTTTTCTTCCTAAAAATGTTAAACTAGCCTGGGTATTGCAACCTGTCTGATTGTCTGACTGCTTGTGTTTGTTGCCCCGTTGTGTATATTTTTACCCCCTATCTCAGCAATACTTTTGGTGAGTACAATGCTATTATAACAGATGGCCTGATGCACAAAGATAAAACCCAATTTGTAGTAAACCACTAGTACATAAATATATACAAATATTGAAAAGTGGAGCTCTGATGGCCACTAAGTTGAGGTTAGGCCACTAAAACTGCTTGATTATGGGGAAGATTCTGATTATGTTTAAATAAGAGTCTAATCAAAGTCTATCAAAGTTTTAAAAAGTAAAAGTCTACTTCCTTTTATCTCCCAACTTCTTTGACTATATTGTCTTCATCAGAGTGGTATCAGCGGTCGTTTTTGGTTTCTTTATCCACTGATTATCATGTGTCATGTGAATTCATAAGAGAAAAAGACACTGGATACAGAATACAAATATTACAGCCTTCTTTTCATCTAGGCCCATCCTTTCCTAAAAAGGTCCAATCTCAGCTTTTTAGCTCAAAATAACATATTTTACTCTAATATTTCTCAAAAAATCTCATCAGACTTTTGGTGAGTACTAATTCATTTTTCAGTAAACCTGCAGTTCAGTTGACCTCAACACACCCTGCTTCATTGAAACTAATATTATTCTCAAACAATTCCAGGTTTTATAGAGATCAAATCCAAACTCTAAAAACAGCTTCAAATCTACAGGTCTGCCATTCTTTGAGTTTTTCCTACATATCTTTTTTATAATGGATTTGTTAACAAATGAATCCTATTCTCTGTGTTTCATAATAAAGCCAATCATTTTGATGGCCTCACATAGGTCCGCACTTCCCTGTGTGAATATTATAAAAAAATTTGAAATTGGTAAATAATAGTTGTACTAATTAAAAATGTATTAACACACTCAACCACAATGCAAAAATGGGTGCTGGATCCTCTGAAGCAAAAATTGAAAAGAAGGAGCAGGACAGCACAGGACGTCTCTAGAGCTGTAGATTCTGGATCTGTGATTGCCGGCCGTCTACTGCCCCCATGTTCCTGCTCCACACTCACTGCTGCAGTTGTTATTTTTATTAGTCTGATTTGTTGTCTCTCCTCCTGTTCTGTCTCTCCTCTCCCCCTCTCTCCTCCCCTTTCAACCCAACTCGGTCGATGCAGATGGCCGCCCACCCAGAGCCTGGTTCTGCTCGAGGTTTCTACCTGTTAAAAGGGAGTTTTTCCTCACCACTGTCGCCAAGTGCTGCTCATGGTGGGAACTGTTGGGTCTCTGTAAAGAATATTTTAAAGAGTATGGTCTAGACCTACTCTATGTGAAAGCGTCTTGAGATAACTTTTGTTATGATTTGGCGCTATACAAATAAAATTGACTTGACTTGAAAAGCCGCCAACAATGCTAGATCCCAGGTTCAATGGGGAACGCAAGCGAGACTACAGCTACATCCATGATCCCACATATTTCCCTTACTTAACATGAACTGCAGCTGCATTTTATTCTTCTGTATTCAAGCCCTATTGATGAAGGAATTGGTCTCATTCATTTATGATTGTTCAGCAGTATGAAATAGCAGCTCTTAAAAGAAACCCTCGCTCTTTGATGATGTGAAGGACTGACACCAAACCTGTTAATATTCCCTATAGTTTCCCTTTATAGCTGGGTTTCATCTGAATCTGAATGAATTTGTGAGGCAGACCACCCTGCCTGAGAGGTTGTAGTCTGGTTTCAATGGAGACATTGAGTGTTGCATTGCCCACAGTAACTGCAGTTGTATAGACTGTTCGACAGCCTGACAAAACTGAATCAATCGTTGATTTTTAACAAAAAATAGTCAAAATTGAATATCATTACTATACAACAATTTGAAATCTGACCTTGATTTAGCCCCATGTATCACCTGCCCACTTTTCACATCAGTCTAGTTAGTCAGAGGCCTCTTCCCATCAAGCCTGACCAAAACCAAACCAGTTCTTACGCCTGATGTTGTCCTACATAGTGAGCATCCTGGTCATGTCAATTAAAAACAGTGCAAATGAGATGGGTGCAGCTGTACAAGTTGTTGTAAGTCGACCTACAGAAATAATAACTCTTAAATCAGCACATTTCCTTTAATAGTACAAATAAAGTGCTATGAGCAACTGCAACTGCTGATTGTGGTGATGGTTAAAAGAAACCAATGATGACTGTTGGAGATGATGTGAACAACATCCTCTTCCCTAAAAAGTTTAGTAGGGTTCTAACTACATCGTCCGACTTTTTACTTTGCTTCTGTCTAGTCAAATATAAAATGTAGGTTTTTTTATTGGTTTGAACAATAGACTGTATGCTGACTAAAAATTATGTCATGTCAAGTCCAAAAGGTGTGGTCTCATTACATTTCTAGTGAACAAAATTGAAGTGGACGGAAAAGGACATGATGCAGGTAATAATTTATGATCAGAGCAATCGAAAACTACAACCAGTGTTGAGAGTGACGCTACAGTTTGTCGCCTGGTGAAAATGGTGAAGAAACAAGCTAGAATAATGACATCTCATTTCCAAACAAAGTGCAGTAGGTTTTCTATTGGCTGCTCCGTCAAAGCTGAACAAAGGTGTACTTTGACCTAGGACCAGCTGGAGATCGCAGTAAAACAGGAAATGCTTGCATGCTTTAATTTGTCCGTCGTACAGGCTTCAATAGAAGTGAATGGGAGACAGAGCAAAATGTAACTTGACCATAGTTAAACAAGAGGACCATAGAAAGCCTGATGTCTCACTAGCTTCTGTAGCTTCTGTAGTGCAATCTCTCATTAAGTGTTTCTTTCATCTGCATTTCTGAAAAAGTGAAATATGTTCCTGGGGTGACCTGTCTGTATTCTAAGTTAAATTAATATCTACTGCAGCACTTACTACCAGAATCAAAACTTTGGTCAATTTTAATAAAGTTAAATATATATATATGTTATGTTTTGCAAAAAACTGCAGCCTAGTTAGCAAGGACACCCAAAAGAAACCTACAGATTCCTTTGGCTTTGGTTTCTGTCTGTTGACCCTGACCTTGAGGGCCGTAGTGTTCTTCAAGAGGAGCCCACATTGCATTCCTTTACCTGAGACGTGTCCTGTTTGTTGACAAGTCCTGGCTGAAAGTGTGTAAGGTTCAGCATGTGGCATTTTGACAAATAGCTCATTTGTTTTTATTCATACTGTGTAAAGGACAGTATAAACTTAAATTTATGTAACACCTACATTATTACAGAGGTCACTGGTGACCCACATTTCCCTTGGCCCCCCATAGGGTTAATCTGGCCCTGACTCCAAAACAAGGTCAAGTTAAAGGTTTATTGGAAATGTCAATGTAATTTTGAATGAGGTTTTCTGGTTTCACTGTGGCTCTCTGTGTCAGGATGAATAACAGAGAGGAAACAAAATGGCCCCTCCATCTGAGTATATCAGACTACTGAAAAACAGCAGCTCCGCTCCAAATCTGGAAGCATCAGTATCGGCCTTCAAAAGCCCCAATCAGCCGCTCCCGAAGTGCACTCCCTCCCGCCCACAAACATCTCTCTTTACCTCCACCCCCGCCCACCCTCTCTCTGTTCCACTGGAGCTCTCTCACTCAATCTCTGTCTCCCTCCAGCCTCTCTCCACCCACTCTCTCCCTCTCTTTTCATCTCTCCCTCACACACTCATTGCTTTCCTCCATATACCCCTCCGTCCTCAAACTAATTGAGGCAGGTGGCCTCTTTTATTCCCTCTCTCCAAACCTCTCAGTGCTGCCGTTGCCAGGCATCTCGATTACATTGTGTGTGTGTGTGTGTGTGTTTGTGTGTGAATGTGTATGTCTATCTGTGATTCTTCTTTTGTATTGAATCTTAATTCGCTGCCGTTGGTGTGGAAGGAATCTTCATGCAAGTTGTGTGTGTGTGTGTGTGTGTGTGTGTGTGTAAGTGAGTCGATGAACATGAAAGTGAAATCCTAATGGCTCTTTTCTCTTCCAGCAGTGGCCTCTCCAAACGCCACTCTTTGGGCCTCAACATGCAATTAATCAATTCAGCTTGGTAAAAGGATCTATTTATACATCCACACACACGCACATACACACACACAGTCTAATTGAGCTCTTGCACACAGTTGGGAACATGGCACCCTGCAGGGGAGGGAAGGACAGAGAGAGATAGATAGATAGAGAGAGAGAGAGAGAGAGAGAGAGAGAGAGAGAGAGAGATGTAACCACAATGGATTCTGTCAATTAAGAAGGAGTCATTGTTTGGCTGACAAAGTTAACAGTCCCGTAAATGGCTCCCATCAAGCACTGATGCATCTCACCAGCAAGTCAGAGAGAACAAAAGCCAACCCACTTCACTTGCCACAGCTTCATTTGTTTTTTATCTCTGTGTCCTAAAGGTTCCCTCGTTTGGGCGGCAATCAAATTTCCTGGCAACGTAAAAACGAAAAGACCGTGCCATCCAGCTCCTGCTCACATGAGAATGACACTGTTAACCTCTGATGCATATATGGATTGTGCATCAATATTAGGGATGTGATTTGAATGCAGATATATTATTTGGACATGAAATGGTTGTCCGTGGCATGCTTTTTTTTCTCCGAAGTTGACTGTGTCCCTTTTTGACACAAAAACTTTTTTTTCATTTCACAGTGTGGCGGCAGCTCAGATGTCATCACATGACCTACCTGTCCCCATAACAACTGAACCCTCCCCAACTGAGCCAACTCAATATGTTGAGGAAAAACCATGAGATGCAGTTGAAAGCTTTGGGGAAAAAAAACTAAATAGTGGACCTTTTTTTTTCATCCATGGTTACAGTGTATTCAGGAGCTGCCAATTCATAATGACTTTTCATAGTGCAGGTCCTTCCAAATGTTAATAAAGATAAAGCTAAAAACACAGATGTAGAAAGGTAGATAGTCCAGGTTCATCCACAATCACTTTTCATCATTTTTTAGCAATTAGTTGTGCAATGCAGGACAAAGCTTGACTGAAAATAAGAGCTTTTAGGACTTTTATCAGATCGTAAACCATTGCAAAGTGACAGCAAGCCAGCATGCACAAGACAGGGCCTAAAACTGAAGCAGCTAAATGGAATTTAGCCATCATTTCTTTTGTCACATGTCAAAATGTCTTCCATGAAAAAATACCTTTAATTTAAATTATTCGAAAGTTAAATTATTATGAGACAGAAATAGATAGAACAGAGGTGTTAACATCTCTGTTCTATCTATCTCTGTCTTTTACTCATTTAAATATCATTAAAATAGTTAATTTATTAATGACTCTCAATATAATGCTTCAATAAACAATAACAATACCCTACAATTTCCCATGGGTTGAAGAAAGAGGTTCACAAACAGGTATGTATTTATTTGTATTTTTGATTTGTTTGGTTGCTTTTTCCAACAGCCAAATAGGTGAATTTATTCATTTCATTTTCCCCCCACTGAGATTACTCTTCTGTCAGTTTGAAATGAAATTCAACTATTGTGAACTTATTTGTGTCTTACAAACAAAATCAAGTACTCTTTTGCGTTTGCAATTTGCCTGGCACATGTTGAATCACTTGCAGGTATTAGTGGATTTCTGTGGAGACACTGCTGACAGCAAGAGAAACATGTTCAGATCCACAAATGTGTCAAAACAAATTGTTTCCATTTTTTGAGCATATTATGGAGTCAGCACTTATCAATGTATGATTTCACTAAACTCAACTTGTGACTTTAATTACTGAAGGAGATGAATGAAGCCAAGCCTGCACGGTCAGATGTAACATGCTGCTCAGAAGTAGTCAGGATGAGTGGAGGGATGCCGACTTCAAGTCATTCATTCAGAAAATGAAGAAAAAGACAAGTATTCTTTAAGTGCATTTGTTATTTTTTTATTTTGCTTTCTCAGGTTAAATATTAGGCTTGTGTGACATTTGTTATTGTGTATAAGATGCTCAGTTCTATTCAAGCAGCTAATTGTGCTGTCCCTGGTAGCTTAATTCCTATGCCTGAGGTTTCCTGGTTGTTAGACTGTGATGTGTATAGATTTTTCTGGTTGGGAATAACACTAACCACAGTCTGCCTCCATGTAGGTCTCTACCTGCTCCTGTGTTACCTTTCTGGTTGGGCTGCAGCCGTGGTTTGCCATATTTTCCTAGGGCAAACCCTAGTTTGCTTTGGTTTGTTTTTCCTCAGGTTAACAACTTTCTGTATTGCTTTTTTTTTTTCCCACCAACCGGTACACCTGTTTACCTTACCTATACCTTACCTGACCTTACCTGCATCTCCATATACATATTTATTTTATAATTACTGTACACCTGCTACCACAGTACTATATTACCACAGTATTATTTTCTTTTGCAGTCTATATTTTATTTTATATGTATATTGTTTTTTATTCTTTTTTCTTTTACTTCTGCATTATTTTGTTATGTTTTGGATTTTTATTTTTATTTTTTACTTTTACTCACGCATTTCTCGTACTCACCCACATTGTGTTGGAACACAACTGGAATAATAACTTCATCATCTCCACACATTCACATCAGACTACATTTTACTGTCCATGTCAGTAACATATCTTTTAGTTTTGTTCTTACACACACAAAAAACTGCTTCAAAAAACATCCAAAATAGTTAAAAAATGTCATGTTTCAAAAGTTAGTCAGTTTCACTCCCATAATTAAAGCTACAAAAATAAATATTCATATATATGATTTTCATGTTTGCTTTGCACCTTCCTCAGAGCTGTGACTGGACTGCTATTGATCATGAAGCGTAACTTGCAGAATCTGTGTGCAGTTCTGTGACTGGAGCTGCTTACAGTCCTACCCACAATATTTTCTGTCCCACCTGCTTTACATCACACCAATAAGCTTCAGCTGAAATATCCGACATGACTGCACCTTGACGATGGTGTGAGTGAGTACCAGTCTTTATTGCCATTTTTATGACCGCTCTTTTAGTTGTGTTGCACCTGGTAGGGTGTAAGTGTCATAGTCAGTCCATGATGTTGAGCTGCAGAATGAGTTGAGCTGTGTCTGAAATCACCCTTATACACTTTATACTGCACTATATTTATCTTTCATCACTTTTTTTTGAGTGTCTGAACTCTGAGTCTGAAATGTAGCTTATGCTCTATATAGCATGTATTAGATTCTGACTTTCCATTCATTTTTACCAAGCGGCAACCTTCGGGTCTGAAAAGTGAAGCAAATGCGGAAGTGCCTTAAACCTGCATTATGTCTAATGGCCAGGGGGTATAGAAGTCTATGAGAAAATTACCTACTACTCACTTGATTAATTACCTCAGTAAACATTTTGCGTTTGTGTTTATGGTCTCAATTGTTAGTTTCAAGTATTCTTCAGTACAGCAGGATGTTCATTTAGTAAATTATGGTCACATTTACATGAAAATAGATGATAAAGCAGCATATGCTTTAGGGCAGGGCTACCTTGTACAAACCATTACCATGGCAACCGCTAATCAGGATAGAGGCAGCACTGCCGCTGCTTCTGGTTCAAAAAAACAAGCTGGCGACGACCAAAATGCCCAACTTACTATCGGGTGACGCCACGGAGGCTACATCCACTACTTTTATACAATTTATGGCTATTACGAGCAGTAGAATGATTTCCTAGTCTGTTAATCGCAACACTGTCTAGTGACAAATCAACTACAGACAAAAGACAAGTGAGTGAGTGAAACTTGGGTTATCGTCCTGCCTGTTACACTGAAAACATCATCATCAACAATGGCTCTTCAAGTGTCACAGTAAGCCATGACAACATTAACAACAACAGGACCCCGATAATTGAAACAGCTAAATAGACTTTAGCCATCATTCATTTTATTATTTACACCTGTGCTTGTCCTACCGCCCTAATGTCTGCAGTGGAAAAAGGTCTGTTACCGGCTCTTAACTAAGTTTGTCATAAGTCATTTAGCTGATCTCTTCCAACCATCAAGACTGGAAGAAGAACCTTGTTAAGTAAAATAAAAAAAAGCGCAATAATTATTCCACGCAGATATTGGTGGATCAGTGTCTTTTTAACAATGAGGATGGCACTCTTCTCTGCTGAATCCCCACTTTGTAATTTTGGCTGATAATTTGGATGCCTTTTTGCAAACAAATCCTTCTCAATTATGTAGTTATTACAGAATATGTGGATTGGAGTGTTACATTTACACTCTGTTGTTAATGTAGCCCCTAACCCACTCTGAAGGTGCTTTGGGTGATTGAATCTGCCCTTGAAAGTCTGCAAAATGCCAGTGAAATTAAAAATGAGGGGGCACATCATGCCCCTGATAATTAAAAGTACTCTTTTTTTTGCATTTCACCCACCCATTTTTCACAAAGAGGTCACATTTAGTTTTGTCCGTTGTCATATATTCAAGCATGAATGTGACCAGTGTCCCTGTGGACTGCCACAGGTGACTCATGTTCTCATTTGGTTGTGAGAGAAAAGCAGCAGAATATTTTGGCAACAGCGGGAGAATAAAATACAGGCTGACACAAGCACCACATCAACAAAAAATAAAAAGACAATAATCAACTAATAAAAGAGGGAGAATATGGATTAGTTGGTGACAGAAAACTTCTGTAAGATGTGTTAACACTGAAGCTCTTTAGAATAATTAAATACAAATCAAAGTGGTACAAATTGAGTGTGTATAGGCTAACACAGTATCCAGTGTGATGCAAATTTCCTAAATGGATAGCCCCAAATAAGCTGACAATGATTGTATAATATAAATCAGGGTTTTTCTCTGAAAAGAAAAAGCTCTCCTGCTCGTCTTAATGCAGGTTTTTAGGTTTAGGTTTTAGGATTCAATATGTTCCTGTTTCCTGTCTACGCAGAGAATGCTGAGAGGGCAGTCAAATATCACTGCAGATATCCAGTCTGGGCATGTCATTTTGTGATGACCATTTTAAGATTTCCACTGTAAAAATGATTACAGCATGTGATTATTGTAAAATAAATTCTGACAGTCAGCTACATAACATATATTATTCATACATGCACGCATATATACATTTCATACATACATGCTTGTTAACTTCATCTGTCCATGTTACATAAGAACCTACGTATCAACATGCACGGCCATGGCTGTGATATATGCACAACACAAATCATAACTCACAATAACCATAACATAATAAATTAATTGATTAATTCATACTTAATATCAATGCATTTTTTCCTCTTTTTTCTTTTTACTGTTCTGTTATATTTTTGGTGAATTGTATTTCTCTATATGAACGTATAGAGGTGTGGTAGGTAAATACTGAATACTTTATATACTTTACATGTTTGTTGGACAAAGTCTTGTGCTATTGACTAAATCATTACTATTTCTACTGCACTCATATGTCAACAGATACATCTCCGTGACAAGTTGTTATTAGTTGTAATAAACTGGAACTATCCTTCCGTTGTAATCACAGGGATTCTGTGGCACATCCAGTGTTAATGTTCTTTTTTAAATGTATTCTTTGTTAGCAAATTAAGACATACCTTTCAATGCAAGCAAACGGGATGTTAGTCTCAAAGAAGATAGCAGGAAACTGTCGTCACTTTGTCTCATTCTGTTCAAACTGCAGATGTGTTTAGTCAAAGGAAGCCAGGGTTCAATTAAGGTTACTCACTTCTTGGTTTTAGAATTCCCCACGGTTGAAGAAACTCATTAACCCTCGTAACTCTCCACCAAATAAATGTGTGCGAATAGTTCAGGGATATGGACATGAGGTAAAAATTATGCTTATTATGCACGTAAAATTCACAGTGTTAGTAAGTCAAGTCCAGTCAAGTCAATTTTATTTTTCACATAGAGCAGGTCTAGACCATACCCTTTAAAATATTATTTACAGAGACCCAACAGTTCCCACCATGAGCAGCACTTGCCGACAGTGGCGAGGAAAAACTCCCTTTTAACAGGTAGAAACCTCGAGCAGAACCAGGCTCTGGGTGGGCGGCCATCTGCATCGACTGAGTTGGGTTGAAAGGGGAGGAGAGAGGGGGAGAGGGGAGAGAAAGCAGGAGGACAGCCAACATAATTATCAGACATAGACATAGTCAGCATAGTTTTTTTTAGCAAACATGTAGCTCGCATTTTCATCCATGCAGGAGTTGTGGACTCAACTACAGCAAGCACATGGGAAGTCCACTAAAAAAGAAAAAAGCAGATGTGAAGTTTCTTTGTTTAAACCTTTACAGAGGCGGTATGTCAACCGTGTACTGCACGTGTGTTGTTTTCTACTTGCCACCACATTCTTCTCATCTTGACTGGATGTGTGGTTGGATATCAAGATCAAGATGGCGCCGCGGATGGTAGCCTCGGTACTACACTCTCTGGTACTTTTTCTGTTTTTGTTTATTTGTCTTGTTTTCTGCTCTCCCTTTCTGATCACATTCAGCAGAGAGGAACTTTTAAATGTCTGACAATCAACTGTTTTTTTCCATTTTTCAGTAAACCGGAAAGTTTTACAAAGCTTTTAGTTGGAGGAACAGCGGCTCTCTATGGGATTTGACGGAGACTCCGACGGAGGAAGCGAACAGGAGCGCTCGTTAAACTGCGGCAGCAGGGATTTTACCAGAAACCTTCTGCGCATACAACAACCCTGGTTTACAGCAAAAGTGAGGCAGCTTCGTCAGGCCGAGGAGGACGATCCTGGATCCTGTACGACCAGGCCAGAAACACACTGACAAAGGAGATCAGGGTAGCTAAGAGGAGCTACACTGAGAAGTTGGAAAACAGGTTCTTAGCCAGCGACCCTGCGTCAGTGTGTAGAGGCCTGCGGGACCTTAACAACTACAGGAAACCACCCCCCCACTCTGTAGAGAATCACCAACTGGCTGACGGCCTGAATGTGTTCTACTGCAGGTTTGATCCGCCCACTCTCACACCCCCCAGCTACTCTGACATCAAACAACCACCTCCACCCCCGGCCACCTCCTCACCTCTCCCAATCGACCCCCCACCTGCACCGATAATTTGCGAAGAAGATGTGAGTCTGCTCTTTCACAAACAGAAGATCAGGAAGGCACGAAGGCACCAGGCCCAGACGGCATGTCCTTCTCTTGCTTGAAAGTCTGTGCTGACTAGCTGGCCCCCATCTGTGAGCTGTGTGAAGTCCCGTTTTGATTCAAACGCTTGTTTGAGAGACTGGTGTTGACCCACCTGAAGGACATCACAGGCCCCCTGTTGGACCCCCTGCAGTTTGCCTACCTACACAGGTCAGTGAATGATGCAGTCAACATGGGACTGCACTACATTCTGCAACACCTCAACTCCCCAGAGACATACGCAAGGTTTCTGTTTGTGGACTTCAGCTCGGCATTCAACACCCTCATCCTAAATCCTTTACCCCAAACTCTCCCAGCTCACTGTGCCAGTCTCCACCTGTGGATCAATAACTTCCTGACAAACAGGAGACAGAAAGTGAGCCTGGGGAACTTCACATCCAGCACCCGGACCATCAGCGCCGGCGCCAACATTGCCCCCCCTCACCATACTCAACAGCACTGTGTACGCTGTGGAGTCCTTCAAGTTTGGGATCCACCATCTCGCAGGACCTAAAGTGGGCCTCAACATCAACTCCATCACTAAAAAGGCAGCACTAGATGTACTTCCTGTGCCAGCTCAGGAAGTTCAACCTTTTATATGTTTTATATTTATTTTCTGCCTCTTTGGTTTTATTCTGTATAAAATCTAAAGTATTTTTTTGCAGGCGTTTTGTAATCCCTTTGTGATCCATGGACTATCAGTATATTTTTGTTTTCTACTGTATTGTTTTATTGGACTAATTTAAATATTCTTAAGAATGTTTCATAAGCTTTGTTTATATCTTTTTCTTTGTATATCATTCTCCAATTTTGTAAAGTAATTAATTTCTAAATGCATTCATAGATTCTTGTGTCGTCACTCATTTGTATTTAAGGTTATTGGCTCCCTTTTAATCTACATCTAATAAAATGTAATACCAAACTTCAACGTTACATGTAATTATTTCATATCTTTTTGTGTAGAAGTGTAGAAGAGCTGGGGCACAAAACTGAAACTGAAAAGTCCAGCTCCACATCCACAGATGAGTGGACACTGGAGGAGAGCCGACAGAGACTCCTTTTCTTAACTAACGTTAGCTGGTGTTGCAAACTGTTAGTGTTGTCCACTTGTCAACTTTTCAGACCCTCTTAGGGACTTTACATTATTTCTAAAAAGCGTTTAGTGACCGGTTATGTAGCGAGAAATAAAGTTAATACAGGGCTACTTTGTGGTAAAACTACCAATCTTGGTGTTAGGTGGGTAGCCTGCTGCTGCCCCGTTAACGTAACCAGTTTAACTGATAACCAGTGTTACGATGGCCTGTTGACTGTTTCGCTGCTGCAGAAGCATCTTCTATTTTTCTATATTTCTATATTTCTTCTATATTTACTGTCACGGGATCTCCAGATAGTTTTAGCTGCAGGCTTGGTAGCAGGCCTGCTAGCACTAGCATAGTCATGTCGGCAACTGCAGCTGCTGTGGATTTTGTCCCTGTCCGGGACTGGTATGTGGGTAAGAGGGTCTGAAAAGTCTCTAAATCTAGCAAGAAACTGGTCACCACACTGTAAAGTAGGGGAGCTGAAGAGAGGCGAGGCACTAGGGAGCGAGCATTACGTCACTCCTTTTGGATTTTAACAGAAAAAACGTCCTGAGTCCTTTACATAGCAATAAGTCCTCAGACTGACAGACACAACTAAGAAAGTCAGGGAAGATCTCAATTTTTAAGTTATATTACAATCTGTTCAAACATTGGCAATAAAAAAGCGATTAAAACATAAAAAGTTACATACAGGACCTTTAAAAATATAACAGCCTTCCTTTGTATAAATTTACTAGAATAAATCTGAAAAGTGGACCGATGAAATGAACGAGATGTCGAGGCTAACCCACACCGCTAAAAAAGGAGCCTCTGCTGAGTCCAACGAGGTCTTCTACAATCTGTCTGTTTGTGTCTTTCTACAAAATTTGGCCATGTCACGTGAAGTTATGCACCTTTTTTCTATAGGCCACTCCCACTGACAAATCCCTGTTAGCCAGTCGGCTCAAACAGTTAATCAGCAGTCCTTTGGCTCATGACCAACCTTCAGTGTTGCCAACTCCTCAGGAAGGAAAGTAGCTATTGGCTGTCGTAAAGTCGCTAGAAGTTGCTAAATGACGCCATGGCCTAATTTGCATAATTGTAATGGCCGCTGTAGGAGAGAGGAATAACATTGTGGCTTCAGCCTTTTTTTACTCATTAATGGCAGCTTGCTTTGGGTGGAACTGTTATAAGGCTTTGTCTCCTATGAGTATGTTTTTGAGTTGTCATGTGTTTTGTATACCACAAGGTTTGGCGTAGAAATCAACCTTACAAATACAGATACCAGTGTATCATCTCCAGTAAACGGCTTCAACCAGCCTTTGAATTCAGGGTTTGATTCTCACTCCTTTCTGTATTTCTGAGTGTACAGTTTAGACTGAGACATGATGAGCCAGTTAGATGTTTAGCTGATGTCACAGAGTGAGTAAGTGACTGAGGCTGTGTGAGTCAAATGCACTGTTTTATTTTAGTGTGACAGTGAAGAAACATTTACATCCCATTCTGTAGGAGAGGCCAGGATCAGCGGTGGCTTAGCACACCCACAAGTGTGGGTCTCCTCTGTGTTTTGACTGCAGCTGGGATGCTACGCGAGGCCACTGTGAGACTGAGTGTTTTGGGACGGCGGAGGGGCTCACGGCAGCACCCACTGCTCGTTGAGGACAGTAACTGCAGAACGATACATGTTTTCGCGTCAGAGTCTCCAAAACACCAGAAAAAAAGCTCAATTTATCGCTAGTCGCTTTTGACGAAAAAAGTCGTCAAGAGGATTTGGAAAGTTGCCAGATTTAGCGAGAAAGTCACCAAGTTGGCAACACTGCCAACCTTTCCACAAAATCAAGTGCAAGTCTGTGAATCCATTTGGAAGTTCTGTGCCTTATCACAATGGGCCACTCACACTGCCATGCATCCAACACAACACACACCTTCACACACACACACACACACACACTTTGACCTCCATGCCAAATTTCAGCCTACTAGGGTGAAAGCTGTGGACTGCCAAAGGGTGGGGACATTTTTGTGGACAACCAAACGACCAACAGAGTGAGCTATGGAGCGCACACACACAACGCAACATAGTGGTGGTTGATGTCTCTCTCCCTACACTCCACTCAGTTTCTCTGTCCCACTGTAACCACTCCACTGAGTCTCTCTGTCCCACTATAACCAGTCCACTCAGCCTCTGTGTTGTCGTAGCAACAGTAGAAACTAAAGAAAGGAACATGATCAGAAAAATATATAATACAGGAGATAAAGACATTGAAAACCAACAAGATCCAGATGGATGAGCAGGCAGAGAGAGAGTTGAAGGTGCTCATTAAAATGAAGAGAAGGGGTCCAGGCTTTGACTCAGTCAGCCTGCTGAAAATGTCAAAGGATCTTAGAAAAGAAATAGATGAGATGTGCTGCATGCTAGTAGGCTTACCAATGGAATTCTCTTGATATTCTGCAAATCACCTGATTTGAATTTTTTCTTGGGAAAGGGGCAGAAGGATTCACACCAAGGGCAGTTAAAATAATCAAATGTAATGTATAATATCTGCATCTACACATATTTTATGTACATCTACATAACTTGAAGGAGGGAAATATTTGCACATGGCACACACGATATGACACCTCAGCTGTGTGCAGAGGCCACAGTCCCTTTAAGTATTGTGGTAGTAACCATGATAAGAACCTCATCAGTTGTGGAGGAAACGCTTTATTCCATTGATGCCCGGAATATAGAGTACAAAAGCAAAACAAGTATATAAAGTGAGACTAGAAAAAGTCTCCTTTTTAGAATACTCTGAGACCTGGCAGTAGCAAAAGAAGCTTAGTACTGAGTCTATAACGCCTGATGGTTCAGTATTGATTAGCAAGATGTCTTCTCTGGCTTTAATGAGAGAGGAAGTGTTGAAAACCAAAGTCGTGCAAAGAGTAAGTCAGATGCGGCATTTGAGATTATCCCAGGGAAAGAAGTTCTTCCAGGCAGACCAATAATTCAGTGGTGGAACAAACTTTAGCTGCCCGTGCTTGGAATAGCGCATATGGAAAATTAAGACAGCCTCCTTCTGAGACGTACACTGTTGAATACAAGAGATTGAGAGCGAGAGCAATACAAGTCATAAAAGAAGCAAAGAGAAATACAGCAGCTGGCAAGGCAAATTAGGGCCGGACACAAAGGTTAGTTTGTGTTTGTGTGTGTGTGTTTGTGTGTGTGGGTGGGCGGGGGCTGGGGGGGTATCCACTATTAAGACATGTTGGAGAAAGCATATGGAGATCCATGGGCCAATTTTATCTTAAAAATAACACAGCTTTTCAGCTATTTGGAATCACCGCATTGGTTTTCACAAGTCTGTTAAACACCTCTTATTTCAATGTAATGAATTCCAAGAATTTACAATCTTTTGTTTTCTATTGTTGTGTGAAAGTGGCAGACATGTGATGCATGCAGGTCTGCAAGGTCACTGTAGGCTCATTTATTAAAGATACAGTTTATAAAGAGGGATCAGGCCATAGCTGTCTGACAAATAGAGTGGTTTAGATATTTTGGATAAAAATAACAGATTGTATTTCCATAACCCTGGTGATGTCATCAGGACCATATCAGTTTAAATTTCAAAACAAAGAGTATTGCAAATTGGGGGCATGGAGTTTAAAAGACTCAGAGTTAACGGTCAGGTAGGGTTTTAATAAAGTATGGCATTGACTTGCATTATGGGAAATGTAGGATTCAGGGTTTTTACCAATACTACGAATTACAACTCAGAATTTCTCGGCCTCTGCTGCTTCCATTTGGACCGTTCTTTTAAAAATCTGTCTGTTGCAAGCCTTCCAACTTTCTGAGAGTACAGTATTGGTATTGTAGCAGTAGCAATTAGCTGGAATACCCCTGTAAAATAATAAAATACACACTAACCATCAGTGGGTTCATTAAAAATAATGTGTTGTGTATTGCATGTAAGATTCTACACTTTGGTTGTTTGATCCATAAACATTAGTCTCTTTGGAATTTTAAGATCTTTGCATGATTATCATTAGGGTGATTGATTTGTATTGTCTGCCATGACTGTTGAGTCTAGGTAGGTGGGTATTTTATCGGAACATAATACAGCACATTCAGTGGCAGTTGTCTTTTGTTTACATGGATCAGCCCCTGCTAAGCCCACTTTTAGCTCCAGACCACTATATATTTGAAAGCACAGGTCTGTGCTGCCTCCACTTCAATCCTGTTGCGCATTATGTTAAAGTGAAAATCACCATTGAAATGGGTTCTACCTAGAAGCAGAGGACGGATACAACTTAGTGCTCTGTTCTTCCCAAGAGGCTGACATAAACACACTGGAACTCCTTCTGAACCACCTCCTTCTCATCATCCTCTCTTAGAGCAAGTACAGCAATCACTGACTTCCTCTGATCCGGTTTTATTTCCAACACGTTACTTTCTCCTTTGCGTTTGAGAAAACCTTGTTTGCATGATAACAGACTTATATCTGCTGCATTACATGTCCTATTTGTAATATTTTTTAAGTGCATTTCTTTGTTTTCATCTGAAGATGAAAGAGGGAGACATGGCTTACATTAGCTGGCACTATGGAACAACACATAATATATTTTTTAAAGGCTCTCTATTATTTTGATTGATGTATTTTCTGACAGTCAGCAGGTCAGTGTATTGACCTCAACCTGACTAAGGGAAGATTTCCGTTAAAATTGCATCATCTGCAACATTCCAGGCTTCATGAAATGTATTTGACCATGTGAAACTGTGTAGAAAATAACTAATATTATTATTTGTCAGAGTGGTTCACCATCATTTGTGTCTTCAGCCTTGCTTGTTCAGTTTTGCTTACAGCAGACACAGACACTTATACTCACCACTGTGAAGTAAAATCCATGATAATTGTGTTAATTTTGGCTCCTGAATGCGACTTCATTTTAGCCTGTTCATTTTGTCATTTGATTATGGTTAGCTGCAGTCCAGTTTTATTCTGCAACAAAATGGAATACATTTTAGTTTACTTTTCTAATGCAGTCTCCTCCCTGTATTTTAAACTTCTAATCTTCTAAGCATTTTGATGCTACAGCTGTTTTGATCTTTGATTTGTTCAGTTACCATGGTGACAGATGCTGTACTTGCCTATCGCGACGTTAGCAAAAAAGGCAATTCTACCTGTATATAGCAGAATTTAGTGGTTCACAAACAGTGTCCATCTCTCTGCAGTCATACAATAGACTGTGGCTGTTTGAACAGAGCCACACACTCATTGTCCTGAGTCAACATCAAGCTGGAGATTTACAGTACAGGACTGCCTACACTGATCCTACACTCATTCCTATCGCCTACGCTTACCTTGGAACATTTCACCATGCAAGTTTACATGTTTTTGTAGTTTGTCCCTGCTGTTCTGTTGGCACTTCTTGTCTAATTTTCAGTGTGAATGTAGATTAATTGAGGCTTGGTCATGCACGCCTTTAACATCAACATACTGCAGAGAAACCAACTCATTCTCATGATATCACCGCAATAAATGGATTTGCTCTTGGGAGTGAAGTGCATCTGTGCATCTGTGCCATTGACCAATAGCAATCTTGACTGTGCTGACGTTTTTATAGCTAAGGATATAAAGAATACAGAGAAAGTAGAAAACGCTTTCTACTTTCAGTGGTCTATTATGAGCCACCATGTTCCCAGCTGGCTAGCATGTTAGCTTCTGAATATTTCTGTGCCACTTTCTGGTACTTGTTTTTTCCTTTCAATAATCAGTTATATAAATTATAACACATTAATGTTACACGTTTACTAAGATCGATCGATGGAGTCCTACATAATATACACATTTTCTGTCAAAATAAAACTGTTTTGGTTATTTCACGCATGTGATTTCCAGTATATTTTGTTTTGTCATGTGCTCTATTCATTGCTTCAAAGTGGACACCAATCAGGAATTAGCAACATTTGAATTAAATCTGTTGACAGTTTTGGGGTTGTTTGCTCATGTTGATACACTGTGAATCTAAAACACACACATAGTCCTGATAAATAATACCCATATTTAATGTTATAGAGAAATACAAGTATTTGGATTTTTGGATTTGGATTTGAAACCATGTTTTCAGGGCCTTTGAGGCACCTGATAGATGCACACACACACACCACACACACCTGTGCTTGCCACTGACCCCCTTGGCTCAGCCTGGCTAAAGATGATTAGTTAGTGCAAAGCAGCATTAAAGATAATTACTTCCATTAGAAAACTGGGCCGGGCCGGTGCATAGACTCTCCTCCTCTGCTTTTTCTCTCCCCATGCTCCCTGTCTCCTTTCCCAGCCTCTCTCCCTCCCTCTATCCCCCCAGTCTTTCTGCCACCCACACACAGCCAAGCTCGGCTGGTTGCAGACTGGGAGTTGACGTTCTGAGAAACCATTAAAAGTATTCATTATTGGGAAAGAAAAGGAGGGCAGAAATCAAAGAGATAGTCGCTTATTCCCTGCTGGGGTTCCCTGATCTGTTCTGCACTCATTCCCCAGCTTCTCTACCTTTCTATTCGCGTCATCCATCTTTCTTTCTTTCTGTCTTTCCCCTCTTTGTTCTGCAGCCTCAATTAAGCTTTACCCTCCAGCTCTTTCACATGTCTTAAAACACGCAAAAATAAATCATGTCAATTGTGTGGAGATATCTTAGCTGTTAAAATACATTTGACTTTCTGTCATGATGAATGTAATATGTATTGTTTTTACTCTGGGCTTCACTGAAGACTTCTTCTACTGTTCTACTGATGGCCAAACTGTGGTTTCAACAGCTTTTCAGAGGGCTAGCCAACCTAAGCCATTGTAACTCAATTAATGTCTCAGCTTTACTGTGCAGGGATATTCATTCATATTTCAAATGTACTCTTGCTCGAAGGGGTTTGTGCATGGAATCCATTTTAATGGTGCCAGAGATATTTAGATATATTGACATTAGGACTGCCATCATTTTAAATTATTTTGTGAATTGAGTTTATAAATTCATCATTTAGACACAGTTCCACCCTGTAATAACATACGACCTGTATTTGGCTAGTTACGTGGATAATGTACGACACCTTACGTTATTATTATAATAAACATTCTCATCTTGCCCTGACAGTTGTCTAGTTCTGTTAGTGTCCAGTTCACATCAAATGTCCACCATGAGTTCTCAGAGCCTGAAGTGATGTTTTCAGATTGCTTATTTCATCAAACCAAGAAGTTGAAAAACCCAAAGGTACTCGATTTAAAGTGATATGAGTTGGGAAAAAAGCAAGTGGATCCTGACACTGGGGAGGGGAGAAAAATACCCCTCCAAGATCTGACTAATTGCTGAATTGTTTAATGTCAAATAGAAAGAATAACATCTTCAACCAAATATTGTACTGACAATGTCCTAATTTTTGCCCTCTTCTTTTACATCCTGACTTTGCAGTGCAGATGTTTAAAGTTAAAAGTCTTGGAGTTGGGGTTCTTTTCCTTGAACATTACATAATGAAGTGATTATATAATGCTTGAAGGCAGTGCTGCTCCAATGGCCCCACCTCTCTTCATAGGGCCTCATTATCGCTTGTCCCCATCTCTGAAAGGTAGATGTTGAATTAAACTGAATTGATACTAATGCATGGGAGGTAGGGGGGTGTCAACAGATTACATTCGGGGCCCCTGTAAGAATAGGGCCAAGTGTGGCTCTCTCCATGTACCCAGGTAGTTAATGTTGTGCTTGAAACATGGGTCAGCTATGAGACGAGTGCTGGAATCACCTAGTCCTTCGGTGTAATGCAAGTACAGCTTAGAAAGCACTTCACCAGCATAAACGTAAAGTGGCCACAGTTCAATTTCTTCCCACTCACAGATCAGTGGTAACGGTCTTTAATAATGGGCCACACATGCAAACATGGATTTGGAAAGGGAGACATCATCCGTATAACCTCCAGGAATCAGGAACAGAAGTAACGTGAGACAAAACAAAAGGACCGGGATGCATAAAGGCTTCAGGATTTCAAAGTAAGCCCCACAAATCTCCAAAAGCGTCTCTAAACCTCAGTGGCACTACCAGGCGAGGGAAAATAAGGTGCAGTCCATTATGCATTCTATAATGAGGCCAAGCCAGTCCAAATGGAAATCGAAAGGGAAATCCTTGGTGTAATTTGCTACCTGTTTTCCAGTTGTTGTTCACAGAAGGTGGGAGGGGTGGTGGTGGTGGTTCAGTGATCACATTACGGGGGATGCTGTTTTCCTGTTACACAGAGAGGTCAGCATTGGGCTCCAGCTGCACCAGACATGATCTATGTATTTTGTCTTTGGTAATGAATATTACAGCAAGTTAGAAGTGCATAAGGACCCCTTTAGCGTCATTCATCTAGCTAATGTTACCAATCTGGCCAACCAACAAATATCATAGTTGCATAGGACTAGTAGGACATAGTAGGACATAGTAGACATTATGTAGAGGGTGCAAGGAAACAGTGGCCCCAATTTGCTGCCCCAAGTGACTTAATTCAAGTATCTTGAGGTCTTGTTCACGAGTGAGGGTAAAATGGAACTTGAGTTTGACAGGCACCATCAGCAGGACTGCCGGCATGGTAAAGGACTAGTTGGTCATGATCTGAAATTACTGCCTTGCATTTGGCCAATCTAGTAAATGTACACAACTAGGCATTCAAAGATTGTGACACTGCATCATTTTAACACTTTACAGGCCAGAAAAAAGTGTGTAATTATGTTAAAAGTATGACGCACTTTAAATTATAAAATAAAATAATCATACAAACATTTTGCACTAAAAACAGTGAACTAATGTATTCAATCACAAAAGTAAAAGTCTGTCAGGAACAATTAACAGTTAACTATTCATAATTTTGTAAATGTTGCATTCTTACATTCATTGTATTTATTTGATTAGATATTGGTTAGATATTTTTCAATCAGGGGATACTTATAAAATAATTACAGGAACAAAACATGAACTCTTAAAAATGTGACAATTTTGGTATTTGATGTTTTTTATAAATTATTATGATTTAACTATTTTTGAATTACAGGTATCTTTTAAAATAATAATTTGAACCTGCCAAGCTTACTGTCACTGTCACTGGTGCCCTTTAAGGAGAACTCACTGTGGGGACAATCACATTTGTGTCTTAAAAAGTTAATGACATTAGAGAGTGAATTAAAGTGTAGAAAATATGACCTCAATAGCTGCTTAAGTAGTGGAAGAAAAGAAAGGAACACATCCTTTAAAACCAAATCAGCATAACCCCACCAGTCAAATTTTAACCTGTGTGCGTGTGTGTGTGCCATTGTTCTTCATTTCTGGTAGCCTAGGGCATGCAGACAGTGAAAGGCGTTTCTGGGTTTTGTTGTCATGGTTCCTGTCCATGATGACATGATTTCTATTATAGGGCAACACAAAGCAAACATCCACTGGGTCTGACACTGGGGTCATTCAGGGACAGTGCTTTGTCACATCACCACTTTCCAGTGAAAACCTTGGATTTCCAGTTTTGGTGGTCGTCTGTTAATCCCTTGTGTGGTGCTGCACAATTTTAATTCCATGTCAGAAAGGTAAACCAGTAACAATGAAAACCAAACATTGGGCCTCATGCGAGGACATTTTCATACACTTATTTTTACTCTACTCATGCTTGTGCGAGTGTTCCAAGTTGGACTCACCAAACACTCTTCACTTCACATATTTGTGGTAAATCACTCACATCAACCTGTTTAATGCCACCTGTTCATGAGGACATGTGTGTTCAAGAGCCTGTATTATTAGTATAATCAGTGCCCCTAAAATTGTCCTACAAGGTTACCTGTGCCGCTCTGTTAGTGGTTTTATTCACAACAATGTTAAAATGACAGTTAGCTGATGTTATTAACACACAGTACAACAATGCAACACAGTTACCCAAAAGCCAAAGGTAATGAGCTAACTTTAGGCTAGCTAGCCTATAATATTATTATTACAGCAAGAAGACTGGGGGCCCATTGCAGTCCCTTATAACGCATATAGGGAAAGACTTGATGTTACCAAAAAGTAAAAAGAAGAATTTCACACTACAGAGTTTCAAGTCCTGCTGTCTGAAATCAGCAGAACAAAACAGGACAAATGTAAAAGTGTCAGTAGTGATTAGGAAACCTGAAACAATTACAGCTGCACAGTTGTGTCATTAGAGTAGCGCTGTACTTTGACAGAGATAAAAGACAGAATAGTTTGACATGAGGTTGCAGCTGCTAAACAAATACTTAGACTTAAGGGGAACTCAAAACGAAGGGACTGTCATGGAAATAGATGAGGGTATATCATACAGCACGACGTGTTACACTGTCACCCGTTATAATGGATCTGTTCCTCTCGACAGCGACCTGCTTAAAGACTGCAGCCCATAAGACGCCGTACCAAAATATGCCAATTAAATCATCAAATCTTAAAAACCTCTCTGTGCTGGTGGTGGACAGAATAGTAATATTGCATCAAGTTTGTTTTTGTTGAATATTTTATTTTAGTTGATTTTTCCATATATTTAAACTCAGGGTTCATTCAGATTAAGGCATTTAAAATCTTAAATCAAGAGTGTTTTTTGGGGTTTTTTTCCGCTGTAATGAGACTGTCTGTACATGACTCGCACTACAGGTCAGGACCACTTGGGAATTTTGTTCTTAATTCCTAAGGATGAGGATATAGGTAAAGTTGGAGCACTTCAAGTGGACATGGAATCTCCTGGTAGATTCATCAGTACATACAATGAACAACTGATGAAAATATCTGTTCCACACTCATGTACATACAAACTTAGAAACCGTCCAATCACAGAGTTAATGTTCTAAGGGCAAGGTTAAGATTAAATTTGATAACACTAGAGCTAGGCTATTGAGCCTCAACCCTTATGGCAACTATTATGATACTCTAAACTGATGGAGAAACTATTTGAAATAATTCAGACTCGCGGTCATAACGTGAACCGATCTGCATTATCTGGGAGCCTCTTGTGTCTATGTTGAGGAAGACGGAGGATATTCAGAAAAAATTTAAATTCTTATTTAAAGTGGGAAAATATACTCCCAACTCTATAGAGAGGCAAGTGCAGAATGAAAATAGTATAATTTAGGGAATTGTAACTTTTAAGCAAGACTGTATTTTGGGTTCTTTAAGGTTTACATGGTAATGTTTTCAACCAACAACAGGAATGTCATTATTTTACTGACTAGCTCACAGTTTCCCACCAGGGCAAGGACAAGAAAGCTTAAAAAAAGTCCACAATTAGACATTCAATCAAAGACTGAGTCAAGGTCTAAAGAACAAAGAATGTTTCAACCCGGAGAATGATGGCCACTTTTTGTGCTCCCTGTTAAACCTCTCCCTACTTCCAGTCATTATCTCATATCTTCCCTCTGTATTTCTCTCCGTCTTTCTCTTTTTGATTCAATTTTTCTCTCTCTTTCCACAACTTCCTCTTTACCATCACACTGAGGGGCCTTAGTGCAAACCCTCCATTGTATGGCGCAGAAGACCTCACACACAATACATACACATAGACACGTGCGGTGCCTGGCCACTGTCTTGTGTATTATATCCTTCCTAGCTTATGTCACGGAGCTCTCTCTCTCCTAATCCACGGTGAATGGAGGAGGAGGAGTTGTTGGGAGAATCAGCCCCAGCAGCACTCTGCGATGGGAAAGAAGCAGCCTGATAGCAGGACTTTCACACAGAATAAAGTTTGGGGAAAGACAATTATTACTGAATTACTGAATGACTTAATGTGCCCTTGAGTTGTGACATTGAACTCCAACTATAACAATTGGACAAGGTGGAATGGAACTATCTTGAATAGACTCAAATCCAGATTCTGCTCAAAATTCCCTCTGCAGATGAAGCGCAGTTCTCCTGTAGCAGCAGTCCATAATAACATCTTTTTTCCACTGCAGTGTAGCGTGTGAAAGCGAAACTGCTATAAAATTATGATTATTTCCACTACACAGCAATAATCTGTTAGCTGATCATTTTCTGTGTGTTCATCACTGAAGTACAATACACATAGTAATTGAAGAGTTGGTAATGTAAGAAACAATGATTAGTGATAATAGTTAAGTGATGCACAACAGGATGTCCTGATAGAAGGGAAATATTTAGTTATATGTTTTGACAGGATATCTAAGCCTGTAGTGAATTTACACCATGGCCACTAACCAAAGCAAAAGAAGTGCAAACATTAGATTACACAGTTGAAAACTTTAGAGCTGTTGTCGTGGTAACAACTTTCTTGTCCCTCATATCCGAGTGCCATTTACCAGCTCTTTTGATGCTGTAAGCTGCTGTGCCACGTCTATACTTGATTACACTTTCACTTAAGTTAAGATAAATTATGGAGAGCATCAAGAAGATATTTATAGAATAACTAAATAATACATATAGCAGGTAATCATTATCCACACAAAGGTTATTCAATGTGAAAAATGCCAAAGTAATCAATATATTCCACACATGGCGTTAATGAGGGTTGTTATTGAACAACAGTAATCAATAGTTACTCAGGGAGCAAATGATGTTGAAATTGGACAGTGTAACTGGAAGATGAGGTTGTGCATGCTTTGGGAGAACCTTCTCACTGTGGATGGTCCTCTTGAGGTCAGGATATCGCTTCACGCTCTCCTTTCTTGAAGGCCAGGGCACCATTAGTGTCTGAGGCTACTGTTCTATTGGAATCAGCTGACCTTCATGGTTCTTGATGTCAGCTTTCGGTGACATGTTGTCATGGACCTTTACAGTAAATATGTAAAGTAGCGTCAGATCACACAGAGCTGGATGTTAAACCAGCGTCAAGTTTGCAAAGCTGTGAGAGGGTGATGGACACTTTTGTTAGGCTGAGGGTAAAAACACATACACAGTATTATGTTATACCCTCGTTCCCTGGATTCAACCAAAACATAAGTCAAGTCAAATCAAGTCAATTTTATTTGTATAGCACCAAATCATAACAAAAGTTATCTCAAGATGCTTTTCACATAGAGTAGGTCTAGATCATACAGTTCCCACCATGAGCAGCACTTGGTGACAGTGGCGAGCAAAAACTCCCTTTTAACAGGTAGAAACCTCGAGCAGAACCAGGCTCTGGGTGGGCGGCCATCTGCATCGACTGAGTTGGGTTGAAAGGGGAGGAGAGAGGGGGAGAGGGGAGACAGAGCAGGAAGAGAGACAACAAATCAGACTAATAATAATAACAACTGCAGCAGTGAGTGTGGAGCAGGAACTCTCGGATAGAGAGGAAGAGGAGGAGAAAGAAGCTCAGTCCACAATGGGAAATCCCCCGGCAGCCTAAGCCTATAACAGCATAACTAAGGGATGGTTCAGGACTCACCTGAGCCAGCCCTAACTATAAGCTTTATCAAAGAGGAGCATTTTTAGCATACTCTTAAATGAAGAGAGGGTGTCTGCCTCCTGAACCCATATTGGGAGCTGGTTCCACAGAAGAGGAGCTTGGTAACTAAAGGCTCTGGCTCCCATTCTACTTTTAGAGACTTTAGGTACCACAAGTAACCCTGCATTCTGTGAGCGTAGTGCTCTAGTGGGGTAATACGGTACTATCAGCTCTTTAAGATATGATGGTGCCTGACCAATAACAGCTTTGTAAGTGAGGAGGAGGATTTTAAATTATATTCTGGATTTCACAGGGAGCCAGTGCAGAGAAGCTAATATTGGAGAAATATGTTCTCTTTTGCTAGTTCCTGTCAGTACACGTGCAGCCGCATTCTGGATCAGCTGGAGAGTCTTTAGAGACTTATCGGGGCAGACCGATAACAAGGAATTACAATAATTCAACCTAGAAGTAACAAATGCATGAACTAGTTTTTCTGCATCTTTTTGAGACAGGATATGCCTGATTTTTATAATGTTACGTAAGTGGAAGAAGGCAGTCCTTGAAGTCTGTTTTATATGGGCATTAAAGGACATGTCCTGATCAAAGGTTACTCATAGATTCCTTACAGCGGTGCTAGAGGCCAGGGCAATGCCATCCAGAGTAACTAAATATATAGATAGTACGTCTCACAGGTGTTTAGGACCCAGAACAATAACTTCAGTTTTGTCTGAGTTTAACAGCAGAAAATTGCAGGTCATCCAGTCTTTCATGTCCTTAATACATGCCTGAAGCTTGGCTAACTTACCGGTTTCATCTGGCTTTATTGATAAGTATAATTGAGTATCATCTGCATAGCAGTGAAAGTTTATGGAGTGTTTCCTAATAATATTGTCTAAAGGGAGCATATACAAGGTGAATAAAATTGGTCCAAGTACCGAACCTTGTGGAACTCCATGACTAACTTTCGTGTGCAAGGAGGATACATCATTTACATGGACAAACTGAAATCTATCTGATAAATACGACTGAAACCAGCTTAGTGCGGGTCCTTTGACGCCAATCCAATGCTCAATGGTATCGAAAGCGGCACTAACAAGTACAGAGACAAATCCTTTGTCTGATGCAATTCAAAGGACATTTGTCACTTTCACCAGTGCTGTCTCTGTGCTATGATATTCCCTAAATCCTGACTGAAAATCCTCAAATAAACTATTGCTGTTTAGAAAGTCACATAACTGATTAACGACCGCTTTCTCAAGGATTTTGGAGAGAAAGGGAAGGTTAGATATAGGTCTATAATTGGCTAAAACCCCTGGATCAGATCTGGAAGAAGTGCTAACTAAGGGTAGAACTTCTTTAAGCAGCCTAGTTGGGATGGGGTCTAAAAGGCAGGTTGTTGGTTTAGACGAAGAAATCATTGATTTGATCTCTTCGTTTAAGAGTATGCTAAAGATGTTCCTTTTTGATAAAGCTTATAGTTAGGGCTGGCTCAGGTGAGTCCTGAACCATCCCTTAGTTATGCTGTTATAGGCTTAGACTGCCGGGGGATTTCCTATGACGCACTGAGCTTCTCTCTCCTCCTCTCCCTCTCTATTTGTACGCATTCCTATCCCACTAACACACGTTACTAACTCCACTTCTTCCTGGTAGTTCCTGTGTTTTCTGTGCTTTTTTGCCTTCTCACTTTCTGCTTGTATTTCTGCCTCTGGAGCTGTAGATTCTGGATCTGTGATTGCCGGCCGTCTACTGCCCCCATGTTCCTGCTCCACACTCACTGCTGCAGTTGTTATTATTATTAGTCTGATTTGTTGTCTCTCCTCCTGTTCTGTCTCCCCTCTCCCCCTCTCTCCTCCCCTTTCAACCCAACTCGGTCGATGCAGATGACCGCCCACCCAGAGCCTGGTTCTGCTTGAAGTTTCTACCTGTTAAAAGGGAGTTTTTCCTCGCCACTGTCGCCAAGTGCTGCTCATGGTGGGAACCGTTGGGTCTCTGTAAATAATATTTTAAAGGGTATGGTCTAGACCTACTCTGTGTGAAAAGCGTCTTGAGATAACTTTTGTTAACAAATAAAATTGACTTGATTTGACTTGAAGTTAGTTGGTGAAGGTCTAAATGTAAATGTGGTTCTACAGCTGCTTCTGAGGTTCCTGTACTTAAAGATATATCTGAACTTGCTGAGAGCACATGAGAATGCATTGATTAAATATTTCATTATTTATTTGTTGCATAGCACTTATTTTTGTTCTTTGAGTTTGACCACCACATGGGAATTATTATTTACTTACTTCAGCCAATTTAGCCCAGGATCTTAGAAACACTGAGCTCATGGCTCAATGGCCCAGTCACCCCCACATCCCCAACAAGAAAGTCTGAAAACAGTTTCACCTCCTAATTATACAGGTATATAGTGACTTTTTAAAAATTCTATTACCACTACTATTTCATATAAAAAACGATGTATATATCAATATTTTTTTAGGAAATGATTACAGAGATCTGGGCCTCTGTGACCTCATAGCTTGCCTCGGCCATGCCCAAAAGTAATAAAACTTAAGACTTTGGACAAATGTTCTGCTCAGGTAAGGCTAGATTCACTCACTGGGGATTCAACATGCCAAAGAAAAGAGTGCTATGTGTCTTCAGATCTCAATTTTTCTTTAAGACTCACAATATTCTTAGAGATTGTGTTTTTATTTAGGGAGTATAGCGTTAGCTCAGATGAACAATAAAGAGGTGTTTGGAGCTTAGTGGTTTAACTTTCATCTTTGACTGTTTGACAGTTGACAGACTTCAGAGAACCATGGTTCTTCAAACAACCTAGTTATTTTTACATGATCATTTAAAGTGGAAGTCTTGTGTTGTTTTGCAGTGTATTTCATCATAGTTTGGAATGTGTGTGTGTGAGAGGGTTGACATAAATCCATCAGAACACCTGCTAGCATGTGTGTATCCATGTTCCACCAGATTTATGCCTGCTGTCTGCTCTGTGATTGGCCCAGGGACAGCTCAGGACGCCCCCCCGGGGCTTCCACGCTCTTTATCTTGTCAGAAGGGCAATCGGAAAAACTAGATTTTCTCCTTAGCTCCCAACTGGCCCAGTTCGGGAAAAGATGAGGCAGGAATGGATGCACCTGCCTGGTTTCTCTCCCTCCTTCCATCCCTCTTTCCCTCTCGTCAGGTGATAGATATGTGGAGATCACTCATTCCTTATGGCCCAGAGAGGGCTAGCATCCATCACTCTCTTCCTGTGCCTCCTCCCCTACCCACCTTTCTCCTCCCTGCACCCATCCAGCCATAGTACCATAAGCTGTCTGTCAAACTGACAGGCCCATCCACTATATCACAGGGAAGCTGTGCGGCCCATAGGACTCTATTATATCTAATCTGCTCCCCTCGACACAGGCCGCTTACACAGAGCAGCAACCAGGGTGTGTGTGTGTGTGTGGGTGGGTGTATATTTGTATGTGTTTAAAACCTGAACACATCAGATTCTTAATGACTTAATTGTCAGTTCTCAGTTCAGCAAATTAATCTATAATTTTCCTTTGTGTGAGTCTGTGATTATTATTATTATATTCATTATTCAACCATGAATATGATATTTCATTTACATCAATAAAGTTTCTCATCTCCTAAGACTACAATCTATAAATCAAAGCTATAGTGTAGTTTTGTAAGAAAAAAAACAGCTAAAAGAAGTCGCAAAATTCAACACATCCTGCACAGGTATTTTACATTAAAGTCTTCCAGCAGCTCAATGTGTATAATGCTTTCACTGTGAAAGATATACAGGAAGTGTTGAGTATAAGTGACAGAAATTGATGAAATGATGAAAAAAGTGCAATTGCAAAATTTGGTGTAAAAAGAGAAAGTGAAAGTGCACACTGGTATTTTCACTAAGGCAGTTGAAAACGTACTTCCTGAGTATGAATCTGCGAACTGAACTGAAAAAAACTATTCTAAACAGCAAGTGATCATGACTTCCAACTCTAGTGAGTATTTGATAATACAACTGATTGATTTTCCTGTGTTAATTCAATAACTTGTTTTTACTCCATGGGTTTTCTGTTGCTCTGCTGAGCATTAGTTTTAGTTCACCTCATATTATGGTGCCTTTGAACTAGTGCTCACATGTAATATCCACCAGGTTAACACTGTGATATCTGCTCAAAACCTACAGCACCATGAGGTGAACTGTCCATCTCATAACACCGCAGCCAACTTCAAAGAGTTATTATTTTTTTCTGGCAGAATTATTTCTAATTCAGACCAAACTATTATAGAAATTACCTTGTGAGGTTTAAGAAGCAGACTCGCTCCTCTCAGCCCCCAGCTGAGCCTCTAAGCCACGACTACAACATAAATCCAATCCCTGCTATTCTCCATGGTGGAGCAAGTTGAGGCACATCCTCTGGGCTTGTCATTTCAACTCTGCCTCCCTTCTTTTGTTGCATGCCACCCCCTCTGCTTCTTAACGCTCCTTTCTGATGTGCTGCTGAGCTTCCTACTCCTCAGCCACTCAGTCGCTCACAGCAGGGAAAGAATGAAGAGAACACACTCGTCACACTCCCTCTGTCCACTCCTGTATAACATTTTGTTGTTGAGGTGAGTTTGTGAAATTGACAGGGGCGCATCCGATTTTATGATGTAATCACATGTTTTGTTTGTAAAATCTAAATCTAATAACAAACAACTTCTGATGTAAAATAAATCTAGTGAAGTAAAAAGCACATTTCCCTCTGAAATGTAGAATGTAGCAATAAATGGAAATGCTCAAATTTGCACTTAAGTGCAGTACTTGAGTTCATATAAATGTGCTGTAATCAGTATTTTACAACTCTGGTAATGTATAAAAATGTAAGTAAAATGATTCTGCTAATCATTTAAGGGTTAGTGTTTAGGTGTTTGTGAAATTACCATCAATTACCATTTTTGTAGTACTGGCCGTCTATGCAAATGGTCATGATAACGCTGTATTCACAGAATTTCTGTTCTGGATATGTGGTAAAATCACTAAAAAGAAATTCAGAAACATCACCAGTTAGATCATCAAACAGGTGCTGAACTTATTTTGGAAGAGGAAACAAAGGTGACAAGTACAATTACTACCCAAAACTGTATGTTGTAAACATCACAGTATATAGATCCACTTCCAGCCTCAGCTTTGACCTACTGTACTTACTGTAGTTGAGCGCACTCAGTTTTCCCGTTTAAAGAGGTCCTATGGATGCCTTTGGCTGTCTCTGTGAACACAGGACCCTTGCACTTTGTAACAAACCAAGAGCTGCCCACATCATTTCCCTTGACCTGCCTACTTATTTTCAGATTGAGAATTGATCACAGTGCGGGCAGAACAGAGACAACGCTTATAAATACCAGCTGTAGGGATTAATTAAAATTTTTGGTCTATAAAATATCAGTGAAAAATGTAAAAAAATAGAAGTGAAAAATGACCCATCACAATAAAAAAAGAAGAAATAGCAGTTATCAACACAGTAAAAAAGGGCCAAAAGTGGGGTGAGCACTCTTTTGGATGCTCACTGTTCATGTTAAATTATGTTTTGACCTATCAGAACTTGCAGTGGGTATCAGGCTGTGCCATCATATATCTACTCGGACCCATGACAGGTGACGCCACTCACTTCTCTTTACCAAGCAACGAGCAGATACCCAGCAGCATGACCAGGCCTTATATCTACATTGTAACTGCTAACTACAGTGGATGGCTAGTCTGGGACCCAGACAAATCTGCAGCTCATGTTTCATTTGCTCTGGCAGATAGGTCTGGCCCCTCTCCCAGTCAAGCTGATTACTCTGCCGATTTATCAGGCTAACCAATCACAAGCGTTCATCTAGTAGGAGGCGGGTTTAATATGATGATTGACAGAGACGAGCGCCGTTCAGGTATCTTTATAAATATCCAATATGGTGGCACCCGTTCCCCGATTGGCTACAGCGGCAGGATTAAACGGACTAGACAGTAAATTTGCTCTAAAAGAAGAACAAACAACTGCACTTTAACTTTATGTTGATAAGAAATATGTGTTTGCCGAACTCCCTTGGAAAATCAAAAATGAACTGAGAGGTTCCAGACTAACACGCATTTGCGAATTAGTCTGGCAATGCCAGGCTAGAAACATGTCCCTTGACCTGTCTCACCAAATAAAGGAACGTGGTATCAAAACGAATGTGTGCACGAGTGTAAGAATGCAGGCAAGTCTAGGGTGATCACGTGCACCTTCTCATAAATTAATTATTTAATTGAGGAAGACATTGTCTGACAGTTCTGATATACCAGTCTTAACCCAGGGCTCAAGGAGGTAACATGGATCTCCATTTTAGTCAGAACTGAGGTATGAACCCAGAGCCCCCTCCTCCCCATGGTGGGTCTCATGGGTGAACCCCCCCCAAGTTTAAAGTCAACCACAGCAAAACAGTCACAAACAACAGTAAATTCAAGCTCCAGACACCGACTGTCCAACTTGCTCCTCTATTGTGAATTTGGCTGCCAAACCCACCGTCTCTTCTCTCTGTGGTCTGGAGTATCAACCCACTGGTCTGCTGGCCTGTTTGGTGTGTTTGTCCAGCACTAACACAGCTGACAGTGACACAGTGCCACCATTACCGCATATGTAGCTCACATTCCTGGCTAATTGGGTTTGAGGCCCCTGAGGCTGTGTGTGAGCGTTAAATGGGGGATTGGCTGGGCTGGGGTGTGTGTGTGTGTGTTGGGATTGTGCAGTATGATTAAGGTTGAGGGTTCATTGGGTTGTTGTGTGTAAGTTTGCATGTGTGTGTGTGTTGGGGAGGTATAGTGGTCTCATGAAAACTCAGCTCCAACAGAGGTGCGGTCTTATCGCCGGACTCGCTGTACTCTGACAGAACCCAGAGACAGTGTATATTATTTATTTCCCAGCTTCTTTATGGATCTGTCGTGTGTACCTTTACTCCATGTCTTTTCACTGTGGTGGGAAACCGAGGTATGATAAGGTTGAAAAACAAACGAGCACTTCAGAGCCGAGCCGAGCGCCAGGCAGGGAGTCGGATTGCAAGTGCAGCAGCTCCATAACACCAATTTCCTTACTTCATCTAGATATGCCTCCCCGGTGCTGTGTCTTCTACCTTCTTGTTGTGCTTACACCCTCTGCTGTTTTGTTTCTTCCTTTACCCCATTTCCAGCCCCCGCTGCGAGCCCCACCGCATTCACCGGTCGCTATTCATCTAAAGTTGATAAGCGTTCTTTTTGCAAGTGCAGAGTGCACTTTTGGCGGAAGAAAACGTTGTCTCTCTGCGAGTACGCTCACCGCGACGGGGGTGATAGCACTGGGATGAATGCTCCACTCCTACACTGCCCTATATTTCCCTATTCATTCAGCATAGTGTGGTGCCAGGATTGCTGCGAGTTTAGTCATCCACAAGACATGAGTTATACACCGGCTGTACATCTGAACACTGGAGGAGGGGGAGGAGGAGGAGAAGGAGTGGGTGGTTGAGGAGAGGGAGGAAGGGGAGGGGAACAGGACACGTCAGTGAAAAGGCGAGAGCCGGTGAAGGGGCGTGACAGCGTAGCTCATCTCTGAATAGACGGCGACAAAGAAGCGGCGGGTGAAGGCAGCGCGGGGCGTTGGGATGATAAGCAGGCGGAAATCATGCGAGCGGCACACAGCTGTACTTATTCAGAACAAGCCAAAAAATGTAAGTCAAACTTCTAAAACTCTGTTTTCTCCAGGAGTGTGGAGGAGAGGATACACAGGATCCAAGGTAAATGCATTACATGCATAAATGAAATGGGACGTTTAGTAGTACTTTTTTGGTACTAGTACTATTGCTTCTTCCATAGTACATGGCACACCATGGTAGATAATATCAGCACATTAGCTTTGCCATTGTTAGCATGTTTGCAAGCTTAGTTAGGATGTAGCTCGAGGCACTGCTGTTTAGCCTCACAGAGCATGGCTGTAGACTCTCCCGGACCATTTTAGAAAGTTGTTGATTCAACTTCATGGCCATTTTGGAGGCTGCACTTTGTGGTGCAGATTAATGTTATTTCAACTTTCAAGGCTACAAGGGTACAAGGTCTGTCTACAACACAGAGTTGTAGAACAAGATGCAGATATAGTCCCATTTTGCTACTTCAGAAAGAGAGTGTGGAGGAAGTCTGAGGAAAGAAGCTGCTCTGTAGTCTGGTGGTACGATAGATGCTCTGTATTTTGTGCCAGACAGCAGCAGGGTGAACAGGCTGTAGCTGGGGTGGGTCTGGTCTTTTAATATCCTTTGTCACTGCTGCTCAGTAGATGGGGACCAATGATGTACTGGGCAGTTTTAATCACCTGCTGCAGAGCCCTCCTGTCCTGGGCCGTGTGTTTCTGTTATTTTGTTCACCCCTTATATATCAATAAGGGTATGATAAATACTAAAAACACCTCTCCTCCTGTTCTGTCTCCCCTCTCCCCCTCTTTCTTCCCGTTTCAACCCAACTCGGTCGATGCAGATGGCCGCCCACCCAGAGCCTGGTTCTGCTCGAGGTTTCTACCTGTTAAAAGGGAGTTTAATAATATTTTAAAGAGTATGGTCTAGACCTACTCTATGTGAAAAGTGTTGTGAGATAACTTTTGTTATGATTTGGTGCTATACAAATAAAAGTGTCTGACTTGACTCTCTATAATACAATACAGCTCACCAACACCACAGCATCTTCTAAAATGACGGTACAGTTAAATCAACAAAACCTGAACTCTGGAACCTTCACTAAAGACTGTCGTATTAGACTGCATTAGTTTTAGATAGGTGCACCTAATAAACTGGCCATTGAGTGTAAATTAATATGGGTGATTCTTACAGTATCTGTTGTCCACAGCGGCATAATACTGTATGTTAACCTTCCTCTTCAGTTCATTAAACCCCTGCAGCCCTCTGAAGCCAGCAGGACTCACATGTTGAGAAATCGGCAACCTCTGATTGGAGAAGCCAGGGTTGCCATTATGCTCGGCTGTCCCCTGTGTTTACTTTGATTAAATCACATGAAAACGACACCAGGCTGCTACAAAAGCATGACACACACCTCTACACACATCAGACTGGCTGGTCATATCGTAGTATTTATTAATCACAACACCCTCTGAACTGTCCCTCTGACAGTCCTCCAGCTGAGAAGCAACTTGATTCAGCTGCATTTAGCTGGAAGATGCATGGATAACCCCTTTTTCTCCTCTGACCTATATTCCACTTCAACCATTTAGCACTTTGTGCTGCTACACACAGTCCGTGTAGCCAAGACCTACCGCTTTGCACTTGTTGTTTCTTGCTTTTGCTAACTGAGTAACCAACTCAGAGGAATCATACAATACACTTTTACTTAGAGTGAGGTACATTGGTGGTCTTTCTACTCCATTGTGTGTGTTGTGTGTGTACATAAGAGATACAGCTGTGAAAAGAGGGAATGGAGGCCGATGAGAAAAGTCAGACACTGCCTCCATCGCTCTGTTATGTCATCTCTGCTTGACCAATCCCTCTCATCATCAGCATCTCAATTGACATGCCTCCCAAGCGCTATTAATGCTTCCATCCTGCTCTCCTTCCCATCTCATTGTCTCACCCCTTCCTCTTGTTAAGGAGGGCTTCACCGGGTGCTCATTAAAATCTTCTCAGCTGAATCGGACAGGGAAAGACATGGCAGACTTTCCCTCCATCCTTCCTCCTCCCTGCTCGCTCACTGTTTCTTTATCTGCCAAAAAAGGAGCCTAAAGATGGGTGAATGTGTGTTTTTCTCCAATCCACTATTTCAATTTCAAGTGCTTCTGGGAGGATTGTTTATGGTGGAAATAACCACGCCAATAAAAGTTGTTTACCGAGCCGGACTTGGAAGGAGGATGTAGAGAATGTTTGTGATGTTGTGCATGTTGGTGAGATGGAAACAAAGAGAGTAAAAAAAACCTGTGAAAGCCACTCAGTCGTCATTAGAAGGAAAGACAGAGGTGCATGTTGTAGGTTTTCCTCCATCTGTTTTTATGCGCATTTTGAATGACATGAAAAACCTGAATGGAAATGTCAAAAACTAAAAAGAAAATCCTGAAAAATTGTTTTTATGCTTTGCTTAAGTGAAAATGAGGAAGGCTGACGAAATCTCCTGGACGTTACTGTAATTGCAATGATAATGCCATCCAAAGTGTGGGCATTGCCAATGATCTATTTGGTGCAAACAAAATAAAACTCTTGAACCATACATTTTACATGGAAGCACGCTACGGTTGGCTGCATGTTTTAAGATACTTGGCCTTGGCCGAATACAGGTGTGGGTGCAATGGAAATTGAATAGAACATGACACCATATCCTTTGATGGAGAAAGGAGAAAAATAAAATGGTTCTGCCCAGTAATACAATTGAAGATCACCTCACTCACCACCGCATCTAATAAAAACCATGTATTACGAACCAGAGATTCTGATGCTCTATTAATGATGTCAGGGAAACATGCACTGATTTGCATTTTATTACGACTAAATTTCATAATTTCAGACAAGACATGTTCATGGAAATGTAACTATCATGCTGAGCCCCGTGCAACTGTGCAAACACACTTTCTACACATAAAACTTGGAAAGCAAGTAAGCACACACATATTGTGTTCACCAAATGTCCATGAGAATACACACACACAGACGGTCATGTTGGCCCACTGGCTCCCAGCACTAATTGAATGCCTCTCCTGACAAATGGATTGTTGAAACCACACCTGCAATGCACCATTAGGCTCTTCTCTCCCCTTCATACACCAAGGACTGTTTTCAGCTAGCATGTGCGTACTTTCGTGTGTGCCTATGTGTGAGGACGACAGAGTCGGGGAGAGTTTCTTAATGTCAGCCTCTGCTTCTGTTCATTCTTTGTGAGTTGTATCCCTAAAAGGCTTTGCCATGGTCACATTCCATTTAGTTCAACCTTCAAACACTGAAGACACAGCAATGTGAATAAATGATTCTAAAATGAGTCTAATGTTGTGTGCATTCTTTGCTAAATAACACTTACACAAGCTTTCTCCAAAGGTATTTTTAAATTCAATAGTAAAAAGAATAAGTATAATAGAAGATAAACGTGTTTTGTGCAGCTGTATAACTTTTCTAAGCAATTAGTAAAAATGGAGGTCACTGAGTCACAAGAATATATTATTACAAGCTGAAAACACATGACATATTATTACTTTGTAAAGTTATTGTGGCAAACATGTTAGGAATTGCCTATTTACACAACCAGCGGACACAGAGTAACATGTGGAGTCGTGTTTGTGTCCAGTATTCACCTTTCTTTTAGGTTAGGTTTGGTCTCTGCCAACTCCGGAAAAGATATTGGGCCCTTTACATGCTAGCTGTTGTGCTACGCTAACCAGATGGTCTCTAACATTGTCTGCTTGCTGTTTGGTGCTGGGCACGTTAAGCTAAAAGAAGCTCAACAGTTCATTTGGGTGAATTCTCTGCTGTCACTAGAGCAGGGTTTTTTTGGCAGTTTATCAAATATTACTCCTGTTATCTTAAATTTGATAATCAAATACCAGTCATTTTAAATTTCTTTATAAACTCTTATTAGGTTTGGCTTTCAACATTTGCCAATTAATATACAGTAGCTAGCTTCTGAAGTAGTGACCCTGTGTTGTGGAGTGAAAATATATTAACCTCGTATCCTTGTACAAAGTAAGAAAAGATACCATTCATTTCTTACATTGTATAATGAACCATCACATTTAAGACCAAGGCACTGAAAGTCCTCAGTGGATGATTTAGTTTAGCAATCCCCTTGACTCCTGAATTTGTGTTTATTAAGGGATGGAAAGCAAATAAATCAATAATGAGTTTTTGTTAATTGAGATTACAGCCTAATTAATGTTCACAACCTGTAGCTCTGACCTGAAAATAAGATGAGCAACAACTGATTATTTTTAACAAGATGCTTGATCCGAAAGCTGGAAGTCCTCATTTAGAGTTATCAAACTAATATAAGCATAAGGTCTTGATATGATATACTGAAAGGTTTATCTGGCAGAATCGCCTCAGTCAGCTGGGTCATTTTCGCTAAAAAAGACTTGGTCACTCCATTCACAGTTGTAAAGAGATGTCACAGAGGGAATAGTGACAGTGCTATGGAATTAACATTAATTGGAAACAGCTAATAAAATCTGCTGCTGGTGGTGTTTATCATTTCAACTGGGGAAAGCAGCCAACAGGAGAGATAAAGGGTTTGCTTAAACATTTGTTAGTGTTGAAAGAGCTTTTGAAAACTAGTAGCACTATGGAGCCATTGTTTCACAAGTTGGTCCCGTTTTATTTAAGGACACACAATTGCCGCTGTTTTTTTTTTTAAGGTATTTTAAAAAAGTCTGCTTTGCAAATGCGTAACACACAATGCATTTTGTTGAGTGTAAACATGACTTTAGTTTGTTTGTGCAACATCCAATATGGAACTGGCTATTGGAAGCCACTCGCATTCATCACTACGAGTGACTTATTTTCATTACATTACACATGGTCACTTGATCCATTGGTAATAGAAAATATAAATTGTGCAGCTTTAAAAAAAAAAAAATTTCTTTTTTTCATTTTTTTTACTAAAATCTTATGAGACGTTATGGAGGAGGCACAGGAAGTGCTGCGTATGGATCTCCCCCTCCTCCCTCCCAACACCCACCTTATTTAACAGGCATCTTCATCAAGGTCCGGGCCCATTAAATACATCATTGGAGCGGTGATTAAAAATGAAACAGACTTAAATGTGGTAATCAATCATTTAATAGGTTAACAGGCTAAAATATCAGAGCTCTTTCTCAACCTGAGCTCACTGGCAGAAAGAAGAGGAAAAAAGGGGGAGAGGAGGACGGAGAGATACCTGGAATTCATCTGTGACATTTTTTATGCCAATACAAAATATAAAATTATTCTTATGGAGCAGTCTCCCTGGGTTGGTAGCCAACAGTAAGGTGTGGGAGCGTTAACTACCATACCATAACATACTTATCATGTACAGTCTACCTGAACTGGAAAAGGTATAATGACCGGGTATAGGAGTGAGATGCAAAGATACAATCAGCTAATTACACATAACTGGAGCAATTACCATGCAGCTACATGGAACTGAAAGCATTTGAGCTATAGAATGCTCAATGTGGAGCTTCCTTTGAATGGTGGATGAATGCTTCTTATTCAGAAGAAGCTATGCTCTAGATTCAGACAGTGGTTAAGTGTGTGAACGCTGTATTTTGAAGAACAGCCTCCCACTGGTGTCGCTCCAGGTTTTCTTTCCTCTCTATATGATATGAGATTACCAGGAAATATTCTTCTTTTTTTCAGTTTGGATCGGAAGATGAATATGACTTAAAATATGACTCAAAAACTGTCACCTTTCACCATCTGTGTTAAGTGCTACAGATGGGTGCTACAGACTTCCACGGCACAAGTGTGATGTAACTTTGAATGGTATGTTGGAGCAAGCAGTGAGAAAAACAGACTCCTTCCCGATTACATGAGTTATAATTTCTGAACATTAAATAGCCCAGTGTCAAAAAACATAAAAGTTTATAAAATGCATGGGGCAGATGAATAAAACTGCATGTTTAAATTGAAAACAGTTTACTCACAGATGCAAACAAACAGTGTAGACGAGGGTTCTGCATGGGCCCAAAACTGAGACCTAAACCTAGCTCCCCCCCAGCTCACATGGCTGAACACGACTTGTACTACCAAATTTGAAACCTGAACCCAAAACACATACAAAAAAAAACCTGTGGTTATGTCAGTACTGTCCCTGCTTCAAGAAAAGTGTGATATGGTATGTGAAACTGTGTTGCAATGTTACATCTCCCCTCTCTACACTGTCCACTGACAAATAAAGACAATGATGTCCATGGAAATACTAAAATAAAGAAAGTCTATGTCTACAGCCATGCTAAGTGCTCTGTGAGGTGGTACTTAGGCACAGTGACGCTTTGAGCTAAATGCTTACATCAGCAACATAGAGTAAGCAATTAAGTGTATTTATATAGCACCTTCAAAAAACAGACGTCAAATAAGTATTAAAATAAAAATGAGTGAAAAAAGACAAAGGCAAAAATAACAAGATTACATAAGACATGAAAATTAAACAAAAGCAAGACATCTTTAAAGAGCAGCTCTTTAAAGATGTCTTGCTTTTGTTTAATTTTGTCCACAGATCTGAAGTCCAATGGGAGACAGTTTGAGTTTAGCAACGTTCCTCAGCTAGTAGAAACAGGAGCAAACCAAACAATTTACATGCTGGTCAAAACTAGATTAAATTTAACAGAAGAGGAAAGAGAAGGAAGATTTTCTGTCACCTTTGGGATAAAGCCAACTGGGCTAGAGTGAGTGTTTATTTTTTTGTGGTCATTGTAAGGCTTTAACACTAGAACCGCCAACATTCTAATACCCCTTGAACCTGGGGGGTCATTCCTACCCCCTGCCACAACAGCGTAAGCAATCACAAAGATGTAATTAAATTTAGGCAGTTAAGTTGTTCATTTTCATCTATTTTTAAAATAATAAGAAATCCTTAAAAAAAAACTATTTAAAATTCAGTTTATGGGGGTTTCTTAAGTTTACAATTACTTAATTTCATGACAGATCGAAAATAGTCGCATTTTAAAATAGGTCAAAATTCATCAATAAACCGTAGGCTACAAGAAACAACAAACACATTTAAACAATTTAATTATTGTAAAAGAAAAACATTAAGTAAAAGTTAAAAATTAATTTTGGATGTGTTGTTTTATTTTGGCTTGTGCTACTGGGAATAAAGGACCGGAGCACTTTTCTCCCTCACTCAGAAAAACACACACACACACACACACTCACACACAGTAACATCATGCTGCAATAATATGGGCAAGGTGTGTGGTCCCTATAAGAGTAGGTAGTTATAGGCTACATTAGCGCATGTTACAATCTCACTTGTGAATATGAATCGTAGATAGGATATTTGAGTTTGAGAAGTAAATATCTGAAGTTGAGGTGGGGGCCTTGCCTCCTGTCACCAGAACCTGTCATTGATCTCTGCCGTTATCTCCCCCATCTGATTCTCCCTCCGTCATCCTCCTTCTTCTGCTGCAGTTCATGTTTCCACGTCCAGATCTCGTAGGCATGGCTAGCTTGTGATATGACAGTCTACTTACCAAAATGATAAACAATTGGCACTGCTACGCAACCGGACCGGACAGCTGGCACGACTGGCTGCAGCTCTTGGTTGGAAGTAAAAGTGGTAATATTTTTTTTTCTGTTTATCCCACAACACCCATAATTCAGTAGGTGATTAATACCACAATTTTAGGAAAAGTCAGGTACGGAGAAATGTAGGGGTTTTATTTTAACAGTTATATGCATTTGAAAAGGTGAGGGGGCAAAAATGACCCCCATGGCAGTTCTAGTGTTAAAGGAAATGTGTAATTGAATACCGTCAGCATAACAATGGTAGGAGATACTTCTAAAATGACTTATTGTGGGAGGAGAAATGTACAATGCGAACAGCATCAGACTCAGGATAGAACCTTGGGGAACACTACAAGCCAGAGATTCAGTTAATGAGGCACAGACTAAGGACTAAGGTAAGAGGAGAACCCCTCTGATGTTGGATTTACTCAATTCAGTGGTGGATATTGATTGCACACAAATGTTTTGTTTTGGCAGCAATTTACATAATTGTGTTAAATCCACGCAATCTATTTTTTTATTTTCAGTCAACACAAGTACTTTGTGTTGATACATTATTGAAATTTGATTCAATAAAGTAAATTAAACACTTTGATAATGCTATCCCTCGAGTAATGCTGCTGGTGCTGCTAAACAAGTTACCTAGGAATAGCAGCAATACTAGACCAATACAGAATTTGGGGGTGATAATAGATAAGGGATATTGTTATATCATATAACTATTAAATTAGAGAGGCTATAAAATAAATTGCCTTAACATGTCAACCTGTACACTAACAGAATAGAACAACCAAGAACAATTCCTTTTCTATAAACGAACATTTGAAAGCCTGTGCGTACAACAGATTATCAATTGTTAATATACAACTGCCTTCCTCAGTGTAGCCTTCCTGCAGCCATCTTCGACTCTAGCTTATTAATCAACCCTAAACCTAAACTTAGTTTTAACTCATTCGAAAGTCTTGTTCTTAGTCTTTCACACCCAATGTGGAAAACTGTACAGCCAATTCTATTTGTCATAGTGTACCGTGCTCCTGGTCCGTATTCTGAATTTTTAGCAGAATTCTCAGAGTTTTTAACGTTAAAGTTTAGTCCTCAAAACAGATAAAGTCATTATTGTAGGTGATTTCAATATTCACGTGGATGTAGATAATGATAGCCTCAGTTCTGCGTTTATCTCACTATTAGATTCGATTGGTTTCTGTCAGAGTGTAAACAAACCCACTCATTGTTTTAACCATACCCTCGATCTTGTTCTGTCATATGGAATCAAAATTGAAGATTTAAAAATCTTCCCACAAAATTCTGTCTTATCAGACCATTATTTAATAACTTTTGAATTTATATTACTGGACTATAGGCCATTAGGCAAACATTCCATTAGTAGATGCCTGTCTGATAGTGCTGTAGCTAAATTTAAAGAAGTGATTCCATCGGCATTTAATTCAATATCATGTCTCAATGTAACGGAGGACTCCTATGCTAACTTTAGTCCCTCCCAAATTGATCATCTGGTTGATAGTGCTGCAGGCTCGCTGCGAACGACTCTTGATTTTATTGCCCCTATCAAAAAGAAAATAATAAAAAACAAAAGAGGTTAGCTCCATGGTATAACTCCTTAACTCCAAATTAAAAGAAACATTGCGAAAATTAGAAAGGAAATGGCGTTCCACCAAACTGGAAGATTGTTATTTAGTTTGGCAAGATAGTCTTAGAACATAGAGGAAGGCCCTCCGTAATGCCAGAGGAGCCTATTACTCCTCACTAATAGAGGAACATAAGAACAACCCTAGGTTTCTTTTCAGCACTGTAGCCAGGCTGACACAGAGTCAGAGCTCTGTTGAGCCGTGTATTCCCAGAGCTCTCAGTAGTAATAACTTCATGAGCTTCTTTGATGATAAAATTCTAACTATTAGAGAAAAAATTCATCATCTTGTGCTCTCAGCTAGTTCAGATACATCTTCGAGTACAGGAACCTCAGGAACCTCAGAAGCAGCTGTAGAACCAGATTTATATTTAGACTGTTTTTCTCCAATTGACCTTTACCAACTAACTTCAATGATTTTTTTGTCTAAACCAACAACCTGCCTCTTAGACCCGATCCCAACTAGGCTGCTTAAAGAGGCTTTACCCTTAGTTAGCACTTCTTTACTAGACATGATCAATCTGTCTTTATTAACGGGCTATGTACCACAGTCCTTCAAAGTAGCTGTAATTAAACCTCTTCTTAAAAAGCCTACGCTTGATCCAGGGGTTTTAGCCAATTATAGACCTATATCTAACCTTCCCTTTCTCTCCAAAATCCTTGAGAAAGTGGTCGTTAATCAGTTATGTGACTTTCTAAACAGCAATAGTTTATTTGAGGATTTTCAGTCAGGATTTAGGGAATTTCATAGCACAGAGACAGCACTGGTGAAAGTGACAAACGACCTTTTGATTGCGTCAGATAAAGGATTTGTCTCTGTACTTGTTCTGTTAGATCTTTGTGCCGCTTTCGATACCATTGACCATTGTATCCTATTACAGAGACTGGAGCATTTGATTGGCGTCAAAGGACCCGCACTAAGCTGGTTTCAGTCGTATTTATCAGATAGATTTCAGTTTGTCCATGTAAATGATGAATCCTCCGTGCACACTGAAGTTAGTCATGGAGTTCCACAAGGTTCAGTGCTCGGACCACTTTTATTCACCTTGTATATGCTTCCTCTAGGCAATATTATTAGGAAACACTCCATAAACTTTCACTGCTATGCAGATGATACTCAGTTATACTTATCGATAAAGCCAGATGAAACCGGTAAGTTACCCAAGCTTCAGGCATGTATTAAGGACATAAAAGACTGGATGACCTGCAATTTCTTGCTGTTAAACTCAGACAAAACTGAAGTTATTGTTCTGGGTCCTAAACACCTGCGAGACGCACTATGTATAGATATAATTACTCTAGATGGCATTGCCCTGGCCTCTAGCACCGCTGTAAGGAGTCTAGGAGTAATCTTTGATCAGGACATGTCCTTTAATACCCATATAAAACAGACTTCAAGGACTGCCTTCTTCCACTTATGTAACATTATAAAAATCAGGCATATCCTGTCTCAAAAAGACGCAGAAAAACTAGTTCATGCATTTGTTACTTCTAGGTTAGATTACTGTAATTCCTTATTATCGGGCTGCCCCGATAAGTCTCTAAAGACTCTCCAGCTGATCCAGAATGCGGCTGCACGTGTACTGACAGGAACTAGCAAAAGAGAACATATTTCTCCAATATTAGCTTCTCTGCACTGGCTCCCTGTGAAATCTAGAATAGAATTTAAAGTCGACCTCCTCACTTACAAAGCTCTTATTGGTCAGACACCATCATATCTAAAAAGAGCTGATAGTACCGTATTACCCCACTAGAGCACTACGCTCACAGAATGCAGGGTTACTTGTGGTACCTAAAGTCTCTAAAAGTAGAATGGGAGCCAGAGCCTTTAGTTACCAAGCTCTTCTTCTGTGGAATCAGCTCCCAATTTGGGTTCGGGAGGCAGACACCCTCTCTTCATTTAAGAGTATGCTAAAAACGTTCCTTTTTGATAAAGCTTATAGTTAGGACTGGCTCAGGTGAGTCCTGAACCATCCCTTAGTTATGCTGTTATAGGCTTAGACTGCCGGTGGACTTCCTATGACGCAGTGAGCTTCTCTCTCCTCCTCTCCCTCTCTATCTGTACGCATTCCTATCCCACTAATACAGGTTACCAACTCCACTTATTCCTGGTAGTTTTTGTTCTGTGCTTTGTTGCCTTCTCACTTTCTGCAGGTATTTCCGTTTCTGGATCTGTGACTGCAGGCCGTCTACTGCCCCCATGTTCCTGCTCCACACTCACTGCTGCAGTTGTTATTATTATTAGTCTGATTTGTTGTCTCTCCTCCTGTTCTGTCTCCCCTCTCCCCCTCCCTCCTCCCCTTTCAACCCAACTCGGCCGATGCAGATGGCCGCCCACCCAGAGCCTGGTTCTGCTCGAGGTTTCTACCTGTTAAAAGGGAGTTTTTCCTCGCCACTGTCGTCAAGTGCTGCTCATGATGGGAACTGTTGGGTCTCTGTAAATAATATTTTAAAGAGTATGGTCTAGACCTACTCTATGTGAAAGCGTCTTGAGATAACTTTTGTTATGATTTGGCGCTATACAAATAAAATTGACTCAACTTGACTTGGTTGGGCTAACAGCTGAGCTGACACACTCTTTATTGTCGGCTCCAGACACAGTAACAACCTCAGCTCTCCCCCGCTGCCCGATTCCTCCGAGCACACGTAGACCCGTAGTCCACCAAACAAACACCACAGGAGGGCTGGAGGACCGTCTCTGTGTCCTCGGTGTGTGAGGGACCCAGAGCTCAAGCCGCTACTGCTGAACAGGAACAAGCAGAACTAGTAATACAGCGGTGCCGATCACTGTTTGATCACTGTGTGATCACTTGACTTGACTTAGTGGGCTGACAGGCCCACTAAGTCAAGTCAAGTTAAGTCAATTTTATTTGTATAGCGCCAAATCATAACAAAAGTTATCTCAAGACGCTTTCACATAGAGTAGGTCTAGACCATACTCTTTAAAATATCATTTACAGAGACCCAACAGTTCCCACCATGAGCAAGCACTTGGCGACAGTGGCGAGGAAAAACTCCCTTTTAACAGGTAGAAACCTCGAGCAGAACCAGGCTCTGGGTGGGCGGCCATCTGCATCGACCGAGTTGGGTTGAAAGGGGAGGAGAGAGGGGGAGAGGAGAGACAGAACAGGAGGAGAGACAACAAATCAGACTAACAATAATAACAACTGCAGCAGTGAGTGTGGAGCAGGAACATGGGGGCAGTAGACGGCCGGCAATCACAGATCCAGACTCTACAGCTCCAGGGGCGGAAATACCTGCAGAAAGTGAGAAGGCGAAAAAACACAGAAAGCACAAGGACTACCAGGAAGAAATGGAGTTGGTAGCCTGTATTAGTGGGATAGGAATGCGTACAGATAGAGAGGGAGAGGAGGAGAGAGAAGCTCAGTGCGTCATAGGAAATCCCCCGGCAGTCTAAGCCTATAACAGCATAACTAAGGGATGGTTCAGGACTCACCTGAGCCAGCCCTAACTATAGGCTTTATCAAAAAGGAACGTTTTTAGCATACTCTTAAACGAAGAGAGGGTGTCTGCCTCCCGAACCCAAATTGGGAGCTGATTCCACAGAAGAGGAGCTTGATAACTAAAGGCTCTGGCTCCCATTCTACTTTTAGAGACTTTAGGTACCACAAGTAACCCTGCATTCTGTGAGCGTAGTACTCTAGTGGGGTAATACGGTACTATCAGCTCTTTAAGATATGATGGTGCCTGACCAATAAGAGCTTTGTAAGTGAGGAGGACGACCTTAAATTCTATTCTAGATTTCACAGGGAGCCAGTGCAGAGAAGCTAATATCAGAGAAATATGTTCTCTTTTGCTAGTTCCTGTTAGTACACGTGCAGCCGCATTCTGGATCAGCTGGAGAGTCTTTAGAGACTTATCGGGGCAACCGATAGGATTTACAGTAATCTAACCCCAGAAGTAACAAATGCATGAACTAGTTAATTTTTCTGCATCTTTTTGAGACAGGATATGCCTGATTTTTATAATGATACGTAAGTGGAAGAAGGCAGTCCTTGAAGTCTGTTTTATATGGGTATTAAAGGACATGTCCTGATCAAAAATTACTCCTAGACTCCTTACAGCGGTGCTAGAGGCCAGGGCAATGCCATCTAGAGTAACTATATCTATACATAGTGCATCTCGCAGGTGTTTAGGACCCAGAACAATAACTTCAGTTTTGTCTGAGTTTAACAGCAAGAAATTGCAGGTCATCCAGTCTTTTATGTCCTTAATACATGCCTGAAGCTTGGCTAACTTACCGGTTTCATCTGGCTTTATCGATAAGTATAACTGAGTATCATCTGCATAGCAGTGAAAGTTTATGGAGTGTTTCCTGATAATATTGCCTAGAGGAAGCATATACAAGGTAAATAAAAGTTGTCCGAGCACTGAACCTTGTGGAATTCCATGACTAACTTCCGTGTGCACGGAGGATTCATCATTTACATGGACAAACTGAAATCTATCTGATAAATACGACTGAAACCAGCTTAGTGCGGGTCCTTTGACGCCAATCAAATGCTCCAGTCTCTGTAATAGGATACAATGGTCAATGGTATCGAAAGCGGCACAAAGATCTAACAGAACAAGTACAGAGACAAATCCTTTATCTGACGCAATCAAATGGTCGTTTGTCACTTTCACCAGTGCTGTCTCTGTGCTATGAAATTCCCTAAATCCTGACTGAAAATCCTCAAATAAACTATTGCTGTTTAGAAAGTCACATAACTGATTAACGACCACTTTCTCTTTAATTTCTTCTCTAATTTCTTAAGTCAGAATTATGAGTTAGAGGATGGTCATTTTTTTTCATTGCAGTGGCGCAAATGGGCTTCCATACATAAGGAATAGCATTTGTGAACTTTTAATTTATTCAGCTAAAACCTGCTTCTTAAAATACTCCTCCAAAGTGAACAGATATTATAGCTCAGGATACCCACATTTTCACCTTCAGCTAAAGAAACAACTCATTACAATTATGATGAACTGTAAATAGTTTTTTGAGGTCTGAAAGTGTGCAAACACACATCACACTTTAAACTTGTAGCTTTGATATAATGTATTGGAAAACAATATTGATATTGATCTAAAATCTACAAACAATGGATGTGATCTGGCAGGATTCAGTTGCCTTACCATTACCCCCAACTGCCTTTATCCTCTCTTTATTTCAGCAGTGGGTGTGCATCTGCCTTGCAGCTGTACCCTCAACTAATTTATCTTGTTAACTGTCCTTCCCCTCCTTCATTTTAACCACCCTCCCTCCCCAAACTTGCTTTCCTTATCCTCCTCCTCTCCGTAATTTATAGGCATTTGTGTGCAATTCACACACAAAAAATGCACTCAACAAATACACATTAAATGTGCCATGCAACAATGTCAAGATTAGTAAACAATCACACATGACCAAATAAAAAAGCAAAATCAAATAGGCATATAACTTTGCCATCATTACAACTGTAAAATAGCAGAGTATTAACAAATATGCAAAGAATTCCAAAGTAATTACAACTGTAACACATCTCTAACCCTGGACTGGTGATAAGAGAACCAGTTGCACAACTCCAAAGTCAATGTAGCGCTACACGTTTCTTACGTGACTTTTCCAGGAATAGTAAAATCTCTTCACTCGTACATTTTCTCTTTCAAACTTTGAACCTTTCTTGAAAGTTCACCTGCATCTATCACCATTATTACCTTTTGAATGACCTGTAGGGTATAGTGGAGCCTGGACAGGTACCTCATATTTAAAGTTCAGTCAGGACCACTATGACAAAAATACTTGATCTAAATGCAGTAGATATATTTGCAGTTACATGTATTTGGCAGTATGCTCTGTTCCCTGCCCTTCCATGCGCACACATGGAAAGCCTAAGGCAGGGAGAGCAGCGGCAAGAACCCCCCGTAGGGTACAGAACAGAGCAGGCATCAATGACAACAGAAATGACATTGATAAGTCAGACACAGCATGAAGGGAGGCGCTGGGGTGGAGGTGGGTTGAGAAGCGGCTTGTGGAGGAAGCAGCCAGGATAGGCAGGCTAAAGCAGCCGGGATAGGCGGCTGAAGCAGCTAAAATAGGGCGCCCTGAATGAGATCGCCAATAGATGCGTGTAAGGGAATCAGCTGATCCATCAGCTGATGTGGTTCCTGGATTGCAATGGGCAGCTGATGTAGCTGGGATATTGAGCTGAGCTTGACTCCGTGGCCTGCCTGAACTAACACGATGCTCAATTTGTAAAACAGTCCGAACAGCATGGCAGATGCAAGGGACACATTCTCCAGATCGTCAAGCACCACCACATCATCCAGGATTACTCCCACATCACAATAGTCAGTGCTGGGTGTCTCTCTGGGAACATGGATCCACACTATTTGCTCTATGGCACTTAGTGTGTTTGCTTCAGTCATGTCCTGGTGAAAGAAAAATAATTTAATTAAGGATAGGTTCAATTTTTGTTTGTTTTTAAGACATAGTATTTTGTAAGCCAGACAGATTATGTCAACCAATGCGTCTGGGCTAAGAAATGCAGCCCTTTGCAGCATCTTCCTACTAACGGGATAATCATTGACCAATCTGAATATTCTGTCTCATGTAAATGGGTAATAGAAATAATGTGGTTCACTGACAATCCATGTTAACACCTTAATCAGAGTATGCGCAAGCATTAAATACTACTCCTGATTCATAATTCACCTACGAAAAATGTAGTGTATAAAATAATAAAACTGAAATAAAAAACAAATTTAAAAAAAAAAAAAAAACGCTACAGCTGGTGTGTCCAGGGTTTCTCATTCATATATTAAATGGTGGTAGTGCAATATAATCAAAGAATTAACCAAATAAGGAGACATGTCTCCTTGTGTAAACGCGCAATCACTTCATTGCTGTTTCATTGCAGTCATGGATACTTGATGTTTGCCTGATCACCACTCCTGCTACCCCTCCCCCTGCACACTCGCAAACTGAAAATGGGCAGTACAACAAACGTATCTCAGTGAAAGCATCTTAAGGCAGACGGAAGCACTGGAGAAGATTTTAAGTGGTATAAAGCATGTTACACAATAATTAATGAATTAAAAGCTTAGTTTGGGTTTCTTGGCATGGAGTTGTATGAGTAAATTACAAGTAGAAAGTACATTACTTTGAGTACATGACAGGCAGCAGCCCCTGTTATGAGAGCTGGGGAACAGTCCCCAGCAAAGCAAAGCAGTAGCACAACCGAGCGGAGGGAAGCAACCAAAATGTATTTGAACCACATACACATGAGCCCCTCAGTACACTGAACAGGGCGCATGCTGCCTTTCATCGACTGAATGATTTACATTAAATCACGAAGTTACTCACACACACACACACACATAGGTCGCATAAAGTTGACTGTTAAACATTTCACCCCCATAAAAATGTAGAAACTTCGGCAGTTTGGTAATCTTGAGTTTCCAAAAGTTTTAACAGTATGCCAAGAAGGAGCGATGCCTAAGACATTAAAACAAAACTGAAAAAACTGCATGTCCTTCTGTATAAACCTGCCCATGCAGTGTTTCAATTGTTACTTTACCTCAGAAAGATTGAGAAAGATACCTACAGATTGACCCCTTCAAACTCACCATCTGCCCCCAACCAACCACAACAATAAACTGATGTTTCATAGTCAGAGAGGGGCACATTTTTAAAGCAACTGGTGTGTTTGGTTACACTTTTTAAAGAAAATATGCTTTGATTCAAACCTAATGGTCCAAAGTCCCACAAGGGGCCCAAAAAACCTTATTAGTTGTTAGTAATTAAATTGTTTAAATGTGTTTGTTGTTTCTTTTTTAAACTATTTTCGATCTGTCATTAAATTAAGTAATTGTAAACTTAATAAACCCCCATAAACTGAATTTTAAATAGTTATTGTGTCAAGTCTTTCTTATTATTTAAAAAATATATGAAAATTAACAACTTAACTGTCTAAAGAAATGACATCTTTGCGATTGCTCACGCTGTTGTGGCAGGGGGTCGGAATGACCACCCTAGGCGGTTCAAGGGGTATTAGAATGTTGCTAGTTCTTGTGTTAAAAATGCTTTTGACTGAATTATTATAAAGAGGTGTATAGACTGTAAAAAGCATACAGGCTCAATGAACATGGCTTACAATCTTAAAGAATAATACAACACACGGAACTCACTCTAGAAAACTCTGTATGACGTTTGCCTGCACACCTTTTTTCATGGTTATATACACGCGGGCCCAGATATTTGACTCCATCAGGTCATTATCAGTGCTAAGACAAGCATTAGAGCATACACTTATAGAGGCATGTCCCAGTAGAACCTAAGGGCTTCTGTTCTCTGTGTCGGGGCTGAGCTCCTTACTGTCCGTGCAACAAAACGTTCACGGGTGAAAAGCCAATACTTCTCAGTCAATCAATACACCTGTTCAATAAGCATAAACATATAAACATCTGCTCTGCCATCCACCACTGCCTTGTTTTACACAACCACAGCGTGCAAGAAGTAGTCTAACTGTTTAGCTTAAAATTTGTCAAATTCTTGTAAACCTCGCTGCCGAGACAAAGCAACCATTTGGTTATATTTGAAATATAAATTAATTCCAATCCTGTTATGAATTTATTTATTTTTTTAAAAAGCAATAATTTAGTTAAGATAAAGAACCAATAAGAGCATTGATAAAGAATCGAACAGATAAGAGTAGTGTAAGGTTAAGAAGTGAAGTTAATTTATATTTGACAGCTGTAAGGCTCAGAAGTTGATATAATTTATATTTGAGTTAATTTACTAAGAATGCATTTATAATGTTATAATTTACATCAGTTAACTATTTACATATTTATGTTACACATTTATTATTTACATATTTACATGTTTAAATATTTACAAGTGCATCTTTAAGACAGTTAAGATGTGTGCTAGCTTCTGATTGGTTAGTTCAGTCACGTGAGAAGTGCAAAAACAAGGAAGTGAAAATGTTATGAAGTGTGGAATTGAGTAAAGTGCTGCTTGAGAAAGTTATCCTGCTGTTTCTTCTTATAAAGAGTGATCCAACCACCACTCATCGAACCCTCACATTACATTTGGTGGCAGCGTGGTGTTATTTTGGTGGTTTTGACGCATTTGGTGAGTTTTAGTTCCCTAAACTGTGGGTGTAGTCACTTTTGTGCTATCTGGATTTTTTTTTTACACTCTTGGAGAGCAGCGGATTAACTGAAAACTAGTTTGGAGATACTAAGGACTTTTGCAGTATTTTTTTTTTCTCTACTTTCCGTGCTTTTTGTGATTTTTGAACTGGACATTTTGTCACCATGTCGGATGATGACAGTGAAGCTGGGCTGCAGTCTCCTCCCTCTCATCGCTGACTGGATGCTACAAGGACAGGTGCTGCCTCTCTAGCCACACGTTCTGTCTCCAGTTCCCTGAAAATTGATCTTCCACCTGCTTTTAAAGGAGATGGGATTGAATCTTTCACAAGTTGGTCTCGACGCTTTGAAGTGGCAGTGCAAGCTATGAGTTCAACTGATACAGATTTGTCTACAGTGATGGCCTCCAACCTCCCTACTCACCTAGCGGATGCTGCGTTTCTGTATTGGGACAGCCTTCCTGCTTCAACCCAGAGGGACCATGATTCAGTGAAGGAGAAACTCAGAGATGTTTTTGGACCAAAGTACTCCCTATCATTCTTCCAGACTCATGTGAATGCTCGACCTCGTAAGCCGGGTGAGAGTTTGAATGTGTACAGTGCAGACATCACACGTCTTGTACTTGAAGCTTTTCCCAACTACGACCACAATGCACTAGAGGGTGAAAAATTTTGCCGCTTTGTTGCTGGCTTGGACCCAAACCTACAGTCAAAAATCCATGAGATGGGTGCTGAGGATCTTGAAGACGCCGTGCGTATCGCCAGCCACTGTGAGAGGGCACGCGCAGCGCTCCAACTGACACCAGTAATGTCTCCACACACTCAACCTTCAGAACAGGTAGCTATGGTTCGTCCTAAACCTCCTGACGACAAGCTTCTACATGCAGTTGAGCAGCTGACTCTTACCGTCAGTAGCTTAAAGAGTGAAGTACAGCAGTTACGAGAGAAACACAGTTACCTGGCTCAGCGTGTGGACTCCAGGCCTGACAGATTTCCCTCCAACGAAGCTCGATACAGTGCACAAAGTGTCTCTCCACAACCCTACCATAACAGACACCGCAGAGACTATTACTCACCTGAGCAGTATTATGGTTGTGATCCAGAGTCCTGCTATGAACGTCGTCCTCCTTCCCCTGTTCATCAGAGAAACCGTGAGTGGCACGACAATGACAAACGCGACCAGCACTACTCTCCCTCACGCCAATCCTATCAGTACTCCAGGTATGGTCGCCATGACGATGATGACACAAACAGATACAGACGCAGTCCTAGTCCTGCTCTACAGAGAAACAGAGATGGAAGTCCACACTAGAGGTAGTGTTCGCTTCCAGTCTCCTGAAAGACATCCACACTCTGGTTCCAACCAACAGGGAAACTTCCATTAGCTGCTGTTGAGGGGCAAACATCAGCTACTGTCTCACAGCCCCAGAATGATTCCCCAAAGTTCATGCCGGACAGTAATGACTCACAACCCGATGACTCTGTTTCTTCTACCATCTTGACTATTGTTGAAGGCATTGAAGTGTGCACTTTGATTGACTCTGGTTCTTTTGTCTCCATTGTGAGCGAAGATTTTCGAAACACTCACCCAGCATTAAAGAAACGCCCCATGACACCCTCCTCTCTGCCAGCTCGCTCAGTCAATGGACAGCGCCTGGACATCTTAGGCAAGTTAACGATTGGGATCAGACTTGGAAAGCAGGTATGGCAACAGGACTTTGAAGTTCTCAGAGGTGCTTACCAGCCAGTCATTCTTGGGTTTGATTTTCTGCGGAAACACCATGCCCTCCTTGACATCAAAAACAAAGTAATGCAACTTTGGGACATGAAAATTCCTCTCCTGCCCAAAGGATATGAAGTGGCTGCCTGCTGTAATGTGTCTGTGCTAGCGCCCACTAAGATTCCAGCTATGAGTGAAACCTTCATCACAGCCTGTGTGTCAGCAGCTACACCTGCTTCCCCCATGCCAACTGACTACGTTGGTGTTCTTATGCCCAACCCATCCTGTGACATTATTGTGGCACACTCTCTCAGTGAGGTTCAAAATGGCATAACTGTTGTTCGAGTCTTAAATCCCTCCAGAGATGACATTGAGCTGCATTCTGGAAAACACCTTGGTGAGTTTCATTCTGCTTCATCTGTTGACATTATATCAGCTGAAGAGACATGTTGTACAACCTCACCTGTACATGCTGTAGCTCCACCTGTACAGATAAATGAAAGCAACCTGTCACCTTCCCAAGTTCAGTCTCTGAAATCACTGCTTCAGGAATACTCAGCAGTATTCAGTAAACACTCAGAGGACAGGGATCGCACAAGCATCATCAAGCATCGAATCCACACTGGTGATGCCACTCCAATTAAACAGAGAGCCTACAGAGTGACACTAGAACAGAGAGCTGAAATACAGACTCAAGTTGAACAACTGTTAAAGGCAGATGTCATTGAAGAAAGCTACAGTCCCTGGGCCGCGCCAGTTGTTTTGGTGCGCAAGAAAAATGGCACATGGCGTTTCTGTCTGGACTACAGAAAACTCAATGTGGTGACAATCAAAGATTCCCACCCTCTTCCAAGAGTCGACGACGCACTGGATGCTTTGTAGGCTCTGCCTGGTTCTCCACAATAGACCTGCAACATGGTTATTGGCAAGTTGAGCTGGATGAGAAAGATTGTGAAAAAACAGCATTCACAACAGGCAGTGGACTCGCTCTAAAGTTATGCCAATGGGTCTTACCAACGCTCCAGCCACATGCCTACGCTTGATGGAAATGGTACTTCGTGGCCTCCCATGGAAAACCTGCCTAGTGTATTTGTATGATGTCCTCATCTACAGCCGCTCATTCAGTGAACATCTCCAGCACCTGGAAGAAATCCTCTCCAGATTCCAGTCAAGTGGCCTGAAGCTGAATCCATGAAAATGCTGTTTTGCCAGAGATCAGGTACAGTTTTTGGGCCATGTTGTATCCAAAGACGGCATTCAGCCAGACCCACGAAATGTGAAAAGTGTTCAGGACTGGCCTATTCCACGGTCAGCTACAGAAGTAAGGGCATTTCTTAGACTTTGTTCTTACTACCGCAAGTTCATCAGAAGTTTTGCACATCACAGTGTTCCCCTGCATGCACTCACAGAGAAGAATGCACCTTTCCAATGGACTGTTCAGTGTCAGGATGCATTCACTTACCTGAAACATGCACTCACAAATCCTCCAGTGGTTGCATTCCCTGACTTTACTTTGCCATTCTTTCTCTACACAGATGCTTCAGGTTCTGCTATTGGTGCTGTGCTTGCTCAGAGACAGGGACACCAGGAAAAAGTGATTGCTTACGCTAGCCATGTTCTCACAAAAGCAGAGAGGAAATGGTCAACCTATGACAGAGAACTCTGGGCCATTGTCTGGGCCGTACGACATTTCTGCCACTACCTCTACAAACAACCCTTTGTTATTGTCACCGACCACAAACCTCTTTTGGGTCTCAGAAAAATACCCATTGACAATGACAGAACTGGTCGTCGTGCTCGCTGGGCTCTTGAACTTGATCCTTTTGAATGGACTGTGGTTCACAAGGATGGCCACCACCACCTCAATGCAGATGCAATGTCACGCCGCCCTGCTGACATCAGACCAACAGAGCAGAACACCTCCTCCAGTGCTCTGGCTAATCCACATTCTGATGAGAGACATTCTAGTCCAAGTCCTGTAAGTCTATCTTGTCCTGTCAGTTCTGTACATCACAGCCCCTGCAGTACTGATCCAAATACAGTGTCCTGTAACATGACTGGACCACAGCCTCCTCCAGCCTCCTCACAGGGGGTTACACAGTCTGTCTCCTCCACATTTGTGCTTCAGCTCCCTGATGATGATTTCAAAAAGGAACAACAACAAGATGCCATATTGTCAGAGGTCAGTAGCTGGAAGGCTAAAGGTCATAAGCCACCATATTGGCGCATGAAAAAACGCACACCTGCTGAGAAAGCACTATGGCATGAGTATCACAGACTTACCTTTCATAATGGAGTACTCTGCCGTAAAGTTTTCAACCCATCTACAAAATCAGTGCTCCATCAAGTGATTGTTCCTCACGTGCTGAAAGACACTGTTCTGCAGATGTTGCATGGAAATCCAGGGACCGGTCATCTATCTGCTGATAAAGTGCTGAAATGTGCTCAGCAACTGTGTTACTGGCCCTTTATGTCACGTGATATCAAGATGTGGTGTAAGCAATGTACTCCATGTGATGCAAGACGAAGTCCCACACCTCATCCAAGAGCTCCAATGAAAACAATTGTTGCTACTGAGCCATTCCAAAAGGTTGCAGCTGAAATACTCGAGCTCCCCATCACAAGCCGTGGAAACAGGTATGTGCTTGTTGTCCAAGATTATTTTTCCAAGTATGTCAACTTCTATGCCATTCCAGACCAGCGCTCCACAACAGTTGCAAAATGTCTGTTTGAAAACTTCATCTGTGAACATGGTATTCCAGAAATTCTTCACACTGATCAAGGATGGCAGTTTGAGTCTGACCTGCTGAAACATCTGTGTGAACTGCTGGGCATTCGGAAAACATGAACCAGCCCATATCATCCTCAGTGTGACGGCATGATTGAGAGATTCAACAGGACGCTTATTGATCAGGTAGCCAAGACACTTCTTCAACCGCCTGGTGAATGGGATGACTGCCTCAACCAAGTTGCTTTGGCTTACAATACTCCTCACTCTACAACAGGTTTCACACCGTTCTTCCTCACACATGGTCATGAAGCCAGGATGCAACACACCATCTTCATCTACTCCAGGTTCTCCTGCTGACTATGTTGCACAGTTGACTCAGAAACTTCAGTCAGCCTTCAGTTCTGCTGCATGGAACAGAGATTGTGCCCACAATCAGCAGAAACGGCAGTATGACAAAAGTGTTAAGCACACTCCCCATGTTCCTGGAGACCTGGTATGGGTAAATGACCCCACCACAGCAAAACAAAAACTTGCTCCTCACTGGAAAGGCCCTTTTGAAATATTAGAGTGCCTTGGATCTGATGCAGATTCTCCCGGAGTGACGTACAGGATTCACTACCTCCTGGATCAATCTGACAAGTCCCAGATTGTCCACTACAACCGTCTCAGACCCTACCATGCTCCTGTGCCAGATCGTGGACATAGGACACCTGTGTGTGACTCTTTGCAGCCTCAACTACCGCGTTTGACTGCATTGTCAGGTGCCTTGCCCTATAAATCTTCAAAGTCGACAGCTACAAAGAACTACGACGTATCTGGCCACAGCAGTGCTCCCTCATCGTCACCTCCTACTGGCCATCCACAACCCCAACCCCAACCCCACACTCCCCTGACTGAGTCTTGGACTGCCCAGACCACTGGCCAAGTACATCAGTCTCACACTGTCCCCTCTTCCACTCCTCAAGGTTCTGGTTCCTTGCTACACCCCGGAAGACGTCCAGTCAGACCTCCCAGTTACCATAGAGACTATGTTTTGAAGTGAAACTGTTGCTTTATTATTATTGTTTACAGTTACTTATGTTTACTTATTTATTTTATGAGAAACGGGGACGTTTCTTTTGTGGGAGGGGGAGGAAATGTAAGGTTAAGAAGTGAAGTTAATTTATATTTGTCAGCTGATAGGCTCAGAAGTTGATATAATTTATATTTGAGTTAATTTACTAAGAATGCATTTATAATGTTATAATTCAGTTAACTATTTACATATTTATGTTACACATTTATTATTTACATATTTACATGTTTAAATATTTACAAGTGCATCTTTAAGACAGTTAAGATAATCTGTTGAATCTGCCTTTCTGATTCCCTCAAGTTTACCTTAATTGAAGTGCTAGTTTCTGATTGGTTAGTTGAGACGTGCAGACGTGAGAAGTGCAAAAACCAGGAAGTGAAAATGTTATGAAGTGTGGAATTGAGTAAAGTGCTGCTTGAGAAAGTTATCCGTCTCCATCCTGCTGTTTCTTCTTATAAAGAGTGATCCAACCACCACTCATCGAACCCTCACATTACAGTAGTATCGATAAAATACTATAATGATACCCATCCCTATCTGTGAGTCAAGCATATTAAACCAGACTTTAAACTCTGGACAACTGACAGATTCCCTCACAGAGACATTGACGTTACATATTTGGATAGGATTCTCATCATGAGAAACGTCATGAATTAAGTTATAAGACGTTTTATTACTTTATTATGTTCAATAAAAAGTATAATTACCTACAGCTTGAGACACCCCATACGTAAGCTAGAGAGACAGTTCCCTTACTCATTACTGTGCACAAATGTACTGTATGTACTTAGGCCTCAAGAGCCCTTCTGGTGCTGGCAGACACACAGAAACCTCCCAGCAGGGTGCGCTGTGCGAGTGCACCAAAAAAAATTGCTTTGTCTGTGCCGTCCTCCACCTCTTCACCTTCAGTTAGGTTGCGATGTGATGACTGTGAATGTGGGATATGATTCACATCATTTTCATACTCCACCATTCAATAAGTCCTTGTACTCTGCATAGAAGCATTTGCATTAGTTACGTTTCAGAATCAGAATCAGGTTTTCACATCCAATCAATGAAAGAAAATGAGTACTTCAAAAATCAACAATCATAAATAGAAAATAGAAAAATGTGAAAAAGGGATGGAGTCGGGGAGGCTTTAGGTTTGCACTTGGTGATCTGTCTGAGACCCTTCTGACAGGAGCAGAGTCATTGGCTGATAATTGGTGTTGAAGTCTTTCAGAGTACAGTTGTTAAGCTTCTCTTGGCAAAGCTATTCTTAAAACTTCAGAATACAAATAGAGGGTTTGTCTGGGTTTAACACTGTTGGAACTGGATCAGCTGAACATGCTGTGGACTGACAAATCCCAGTTTAAACCTGTTCAGTGTCACCACTGAAAAGATTGCAGAGGGCCCAAAGAAAAACAGAAAACATCGACTAAATGGAAGTCTGAATCATTTAATTGTTCTTGTTTTGGGGCCAAAACTAATTCAAATCTAAACATCCCATTTAGTGTCTGAATTATACCATTTTTATCGAAGGAAAGGAGAACAGAAATATAGGGATATAGATGCATTCTATATATAGAGAGAGGCATTCTTGTGCTTAAAAGCCTGCATTTTGCGGCGGAGACCTTGTATATCCTCAGATCAGTAGCTCTATACCCTTTTCTGAGGAATGAGAACAAATGTCAGTCAGCTAATATTAATGGCGTGAGGCTGAGCTTTTCTCTGCACGTTCCTTTCATCAAATGCAGCTTTAACAGGCCCCCAAGGCTAAGACCTTGACTGGTCACTGAACAAAGTTGTTAGGCTACACAAAGAAGTACATTTAAATTAATCCAACACGCACTGCTCCCTAATTAATTTTCATTGACCTTTCATGACGAATGACTGAATAATTAAATGAGGTGTTTGCCATGTTTTTTGCTTAGCATTCCTGCTGCACATCTCCAAACTGAGCCTGAGTGCAGGCCGGGCCGAGAAAACAGAGCAGAAAATAAAAATAAAAAAAATAGAATTCAGCAGAACAAAACGTGGAACAGAAAATGTGTCCATTATTCGTTCAGAGTGCGATTCTGAATGGCTGCTCTGCTGCTGGACTGTATTGCCAAATATACACACGGTGTGTGAGCCTTGGCAACAGTTGTGTACATTACAAGTTGACATATCTGAGGAGTGAGGTTAGGAAGAAAAAACAAGCCTGGCTGTTCTCAGTGCTTATATAGTCTGAACCACACAGGCAAGCAGGCTGCTGGTGCATGGAGATCATTCCTGTAGCAATCAGCACTACTTACAACTGCTTTGAGAGGCAACACTGCCTAGGATTTTATCTTATTTATTTACTTTAAAAAGGTTAGGGGGTCATGGGATGTTAAGATTCGTGCTCTGGGGACCATGAATATGTGTAGAAAACTGAATGAAAGTCTGGCCATTAGTTTTTATTATTGAACTGAAGTCTTCATAGGGAGACTTTGACCAACTTTTAATACAAGAGAAAAGGTCAGGGAGTGCAGGGACAGCTTATTAATGGAGCTTTCAGAACCATTGTCCCCTCTGCTCTAGTGACTGATCACACATAAGGGATATTGTACAGCGAGCCGGTCATTATTGTGATATAAACCCTGACAGTGTGATGCAGGAATCACCCTGAAGGCGGTTATTTTGCAATAATGATCGGCTCACTGAGATTGGTTATCTGATGCTGATTTAAAACTTGATCACTGTCTAAAAAGTCAAAAAATTACACAAAGTACATATGAAGTACACCATATGTACCTGTAAAACTAATAAAATTAAAGGAACAGTTTGACATTTTGGGAAACAAGTTTAGCGAATATGTATATTTCCTAAAATGTAAAACCATTTGTTTAAGAATGTTGTTTGAGTACTGAGCACATTATACTAAATGATCCACAACCAGGAATGGTCACTTTAAACAGAGGGAGGAATGCCAAAGCTGTTCCACATATCCTTACTAAGTTGTGGCAATTGTGTTCAATTGCGCACGCATGGAAAGCCTAAGCAGCAGAGACCAGCAACGGTCATACCAAGCAAAAACCTCAATGAGCTTTCATTAGTGCACTGGAGAAGCAGAGTACTGAGACAGGGCCATGGGCCAGCTGTTGCTCCTATGCGGAGAGAATGAGCAGTGTAGTGCTCTGGCGGGAGCCTGCAGGATTGGAAGAAGAGGCGAAGGCGAGAGGCACCCCAGCTCTGGACATTAGTCTCCCTCTGTGACGAAGACAGCCTCTTGTCGCAGGCTTGGGGTTGGTTGCTAGGATTGGCTTTTCAGATTTGGAGAGATACGGCAGCTGGAGGGAAGAAGGGAACCCCTGTGGAGACTTGGACTGAATTTCCCAGCGATCTCCGTGAGACTGATACCTTTGATGTTCACTGGAGTGATGTCATTGCTCAGCGTCGCATGTAGTGGCCACCTCAAGTACCCAGGAAGTGTGCCAGGCTTTGATTGACATAGTGGTCAAACAGTGGAATTACAATTTCCGTCTCCGTCACCTGATGCCATTGGGCCAAAGAGTTTTTTTTTGACCCTACTACTCACTTGATTTATTTCCTCAGTAAACATTTCTTCGATTGAGTTAATGGTCTCAATCACTAGCCCTGAGTCCTCTTCAGTACAGCAGGATGTTCATTTGTAAATTATGATCATATTTACATGAAAATAAACAATAAAGCAGTGCATGCCATAGGGCGGGGCTACCGTGTGATTGACAAGTCATTACCACCGATCAGGATAGAGGCAACTACTCTCTTATCAGACTAACATCCCTTCTGTTCCCAAAACCAAGATTTTATATTTTTTAAATATATAAGTACAGCCTATAGCCACTATCACATATGAAGTCCAGACAATGTACGGAAAAACGAGTCCGGACTATGTGCAGAGTTGCCCTTTCACACATGCTTCACAGCAGGAGATTGTCGTGTCTGTACACACTTACTGGAAATAGTTTGTCTGGTTTAGGCGAGGGGTACAGGAGGTAGGACGAAACTCAAATGTCGCTGCGGCTGTAATTCATTGTTTTTAAGATTTTCACCCGAAATAAAACCTTTATTTTACAGGAAGTCCTCTCTCCTGTTAGCATTTTGCAGTGGAGCGTCAGAACAATGCATTTTTAGCTGTTGCGTTTATCAGTGCAGCCCCAATTCTAAAACACAGCAGCTGTGGATGAGAGCAGCTGACTGCTGGAAGCCAACACGCCCACTCGCTTACCTGCTGTATTCACACATGGTTCACCTGGACTTGTACTCGGGAGCTGGCCAGTTGAAGTTCACTCCGACTGACGCGGACATTTGCGTTCACACATATACTGTGACCAGAAAAAATGTTGAAAAACAGGATCATAGAAAACAGGAGTTCCATAAACCTATGGTATGCATAAAACATCCAGCAGTCAGACTGTTTTTTTTTTGTATTGACAGCATTTTGTCCCAGCAACAAACTTACACGCTACTGCCAGGATGTTTTACTACCGGTATTTTATTATATATTACTGTTTTTTTCTTACATGTATGCTTTTAGCCATGTTAGTGGCATGGCTTTAAGGATGCCAGTGGTGGTCAGATGGTCACCACTTCCAGACTAAAATATCTCAGTAAGTATTTAACAGATTTTACTAATGTTTGATATAGAGGTTGCTACAGCATTATCTTAATTGTGAAGAAATGTTCCTTAATTACGTTAAAGACTATATGAGACAGTGTTTCCCCAGGTCAGGTCAACTTTTGTTTGTGTTACAGCCTGATAAGGCTGGGCTGGCTCCGTCTCCTATGAGAGACCAAGGTCGGTTAGAATATGCTGTACTAGGTTTTAGACTCAACAGACAGACACTGAGGTAGAATGTACTGTATTCGACCTGAGGGTGATACAACGTGACTTAGGTAAGTATGGTTCCTTGTTTAGATCCAGTACCCAATAGAATCTTCGCACATGTATAGCTGGGTTAGTAGCCAGGTTAGAATCTCAGTTGGGTTAAAAATTCCTGAGCCAGGAAAATAGTTCAGAGTTGAGTAGCAATATGCTGCAATTCACTTGTATTGTTTCTCTGTTCTCCTTGATCGAGCTTCAATAAATATATCTGCGTAAAACATCCAGGTCTCCTGAACCTTCATCAGTCACGAGTTAACCAGCTCTCAAGATCTCCTTCACACTACTGACATTGGTGATCCGCTGGCTTTTCATCTACTGCCATAATCCGGTCAGAATGTTAATGTAGCTGATACTTTAGATGACATAATATATATATAACATAATATCTTCAAAACTAATGACATTCCCATCAACCTCAGCTTTGTGTTTAGAGTTTATTAGAAAATGGTGAACATAAACATTACACCTGCATGGAATCAGTGTGTTAGCATTGTCACTGGTTGCATATTATCATGTTAGCATTTAGCACAAAGCCCTGCTGTACCAGCATGACTGTAGACTTGAACATAGGTTTGGGGTTAGATGGTAGTCATGTGTAAATAATATATAGTACGACTGCACAGCACCTCTTGCATTGGAGTCGGATGTTACTATCGGACAGAACCACTCAAGAACCACAAATTAGATCAATATAAATAATCAAATTGTAACCAATGAGAAGCAAGTAATATAATGTGGTTACGAAGGTGCATACTCACCGTTCTTGGGTGTGTGTGCTCAGAGTCTCGTGTTTGCATGTGTGACTTTGTCTTAGTATGATTATGCAAATGCAATTAGTCTCTTTATCTGTTCAAAGGCACTAGGATGAAAGCAAGGCAGACTTGACCTGCTACACATCCTGTCTTCTGTCCTGTGTTCATCACAAGAATACTAATGCTACCACATTAACCCAGAGAGACAGCAGGTGAACACTGGAAGGAAAAAAAATATATACAGAAGGAGGCAGCGTCGAGTTAGTGCCATAATAATGGAAGTGTGTGGGTAGAAGGGAAAAAAAGGCTGCTAATTTCTGGAGTCAAATCAATATCAGGGAGCGAGGTAAAGAGAATGTTAATGAGTGATACATAGGGAGGCAGGCTGTGTTCTGCATGTGGGTAGTGTACATCACATATACCATCAGATAGGACTTTCAACGTACTGATGAACTGAACTCAACCTCACCGCTGCTGCTATTTGTTTGTAATGTGCTTCAGCTTCCTTACAGTCTCCCAGAAGAAATTTAAACAGCTCCAATTTACATCTTGATGCTTAAAGAGGCTGATTTCAGTAGGCTGGTTCTAGGAGTCTGAATCACTGCCCACTTCTCAGATGTTTTCAATGATTCAAATGTGCCTGGTGTGTGCTCACTGAGGGCTGTGTCAGAGAGATTAAGAACGGGGACGTCATCGTCCTGGAACAGAGCGAGAATCTGTCCAAACAAAAATGACAACGAACTATGCATGCTGTTACCTACATACAACAGATTTATATTATTGATGTAAAAATATTTTATTAAACTGCTTTTTAACTATACCACAGAATCAATAAGTCAGATTGAATTATGAATTGAATTGAAATGAAATTGCAGGTAGGTCTGATTCTGTGGGTGAGAATGGTGCATCTACTCCAAACTACCCTTAGGTTACATTTTTATATAATCAGTTTTAACATTATAATCACCAACTTCATTGCCGCAGGGAAGCAGTAAATGTATGTCCACAAAGTCAAGCAATGCTCTGATGATCATATACACCATCCCGTAAACAAATAACTACTTATTTGGAAATCTAAATTGAACACAAATGAAAATATGATTGAAATGTCCATGATAATCATCGCCACTTAGTTAAACTGTGAGTGCGCGCAGAAACACAGCTGAACCAGGACTGGTCTTTAGTTGTAGTTTAGTTGTAGTCGAGTGCAGAACAAACTGATGGGTGACGAATTAAAGGAAAACCTGACTAAATGACTGTGGAGGGTATAATGGCTGCACTGTAAATCTGTAGGGTATCAGTGTGATTAGATGTTACTAGTCAGCTGACAGCCAAGCAGCTAATTAAAGAGCCAGTGATGGTGAAGCATGGTTGAAACGTCAGTTGCCAATCAGCTAAAGCAAGCATGACTTCAGTGCTCTGCTTGAGCTAACACTAGGCTTCATAGCTTTTGGAGGAGTGGTGTGTCCCTTCTCCGACTTCCACACACTAGGAGAATCTCTGCAACAGAGTACTGAAGCTGTTCTGGAGGCTTCTGGTGGAACAACACTTTACTAATACACTGCATACTCAAACAGGCTTCACAATCATTGGCTCATTCACAGCTGTGTGGCTAGTAATATCCACGGCTGAATCGATACCAACCAGCCAGCAGAAGGGGAAAGTCCAGAGTACTACAGTGCGACACAGAGTCCTGAGACTGGTAGGTGCTCTCTGTCCCCAGGGTATGCAGCCCCAAAGGACGGCAGCCCCAGGGAGGACGAGGGCCGCAGAAAACAGGAAAAGCAGCTGCTAGTTTAAGTCTTTGAATTATTGGGTACTGAATGCTGCTCTGATCCCATTAAAAAAACCTGTGTATAGATTAGATTTTTAGAGACCCTAGACCTACTAAACTATGTGGCATTGTAATTTTTTCATCCTTGTTTTAAGTTAATTTTTTTTTTTTTGATCACCCCATTTACCTCTGACATAGTATTTTTGGTATATTGTTGATATGGGAAGATTATTCATTGAGAGCTCTCTCAAAGAGCAAAACATTTTCCACATTCTCCATTTTAACTAATATATAGTATGATGTCCTCCAAACTAAATAACAAAATGTATCCTTCCATTTCAAAACAACCCATAGTGTATGTGGCCAAAGTTTACCATATCAACTTAAAAGGTGATGATATGTCAGTGTTGTGTTTACAACTTGTTTCCGCTGGTTCCAGTTTTGTGCTAAGCTAATGAGAAATAGTACTTAAATTAATGAATTAAAGAAACCAATATTGAGCGTTATAGAAAATGGGAATCAAACAGCGGTCTCCTGTGTCAAAGCCTAAGGCCTTGTTGACCCATCCATGCATCCTGACCTCCTCCCAATGAGGATTTGTGGCTCTATAAAACCTCACACTACTTCCACCATTACTTCTGACAGACAGCAGTCATAATTCACATGGCTGCTAGAGGTCCTTCTCAGTTAACCATAAACATTGGTTGTATTTAAAGGGGATACGAAGTAGTCAACCAAGTTAAGATAATTTACTAAATCAACAATAAAAAACATGATAAATGTAAACATATAAAAGAAAAAAGAAGCCCAGTTATACCTTTCAGGGCAAGGGAGCCGCCATCTTGCGTTACTATAATCCGTGACGTCAAAGGGTTGGCTGAGAAGTACAGTAGGTACAGTAGAGTACAGTAGAGACAGTAGATAGAGATAGTAAAAAAACGGAGACAGTGAAAGATGGAGACTGAGGAGCCACAAGACAAAGGAAGACAAAAGGGAGGCCACTACTGTATTGCTCCTGGGTATAAAAATGATTTTTACAGGATGAAAGCCAAGGACAAAACAGTCCACTTCAAACAGCAGCACCTGTCAGATAAATCCTGCGCTGCAGAGTTGCTAAGGAAATCTTCAGGTTCGGGGATGTGTGTCGGAGTCATGAATGTATGTATTATAAGAATTCCTTATAATACATTCACGGTGGGGGGGCGGTAACACCTGTTACCATCTCAGCAAGATCTTGACCTCAGCAGTGAGGGCTGTGAAGAGTTTGAGGAAGAAAGCTTAATGCAAGAGAGTCAAGATAACGTCAGTGATGATGAGTTTGGGTTGAGTAGTGAGGGAAGTGATGAGGATCAAAGTGTCACTGATGTTGAGGATCAGGAACCAAATGTCTCAAAAGAGAAAAAGTATAAAAGTATTGTGCCATTGGGAAGGTTGTGGCAAATGTTTGCTGAGACCACCTTCAGTCTCCAAAATTGGATTTAGGCTTAGGATCAACACTGAATGCATTGATGGCCATGATTATATCTGGCATTTTCAGCATTTCGTTAGAGGAATAAAGGAATGCAATGTTTCTGTCCCTGCTGCTGTATTTGTCACTAGAGTGCAGTCCATTCATGGAGGTATGTGACACCATTGGTCTGGAAACCATCTCAAAAAGACAGTGGTTCAGCATACAGAAGGCCTATGTCATACCAGAGGTCAACGAGTCCTGGACGGTACACAATAAGGCTGTATTGAGTGCCTTACATGATCAGCCACAGATCGTAACAGGAGACTCCAGATATGACAGTGCAGGTCACAATGCTTCCTATGTAATTTATTCTCTCCTGGACATCAATTGGAAGTTGGTGGTGGTACAGGAAACTGTTAAGGTCACAGAGGTGAAGAACAGTTATTGGCTTGAGGTGGAATGTCTGAAGAGGTGCCTTTCCAAGTCTGGAGAGTATTAGGTGTCCATATCTGTTTTGGAAACCGACTGCCACCCATCAGTGCAGAAAGACATGCGTCTGGAACACAAATGCATACAGCATTAGTATGACCTCTGGCACATTGTGAAACCCCTATAAAAATCGACTGCTGAAGTGCCACAACGAGGAGTTGTTTGAGTGGATCAGAATGATCACAAACCACCTCTGGTTTTGTGTAACAACATGTGAGGGAAGTCAAGTCAAGTCAATTTTATTTGTATAGCAACAAATCATAACAAAAGTTATCTCAAGACGCTTTTCACATAGAGTAGGTCTAGACCATACTCTTTAAAATATTATTTACAGAGACCCAACAGTTCCCACCATGAGCAGCACTTGGCGACAGTGGCGAGGAAAAACTCCCTTTTAACAGGTAGAAACCTCGAGCAGAACCAGGCTCTGGGTGGGCGGCCATCTGCATCGACTGAGTTAGGTTGAAAGGGGAGGAGAGAGGGGGAGAGGGGAGACAGAGCAGGAGGACAGACAACAAATCAGACTAATAATAATAACATAATAATAGGAACATGGGGGCAGTAGACGGCCGGCAATCACAGATCCAGAATCTACAGCTCCAGAGGCGGAAATACCTGCAGAAAATGAGAAGGTGAAATTCACCTCCAAGTACCGGCTCCAAGACTTCTTCCACCCATACCACTGCTCGGTTCCCTCATCGTAACAGCTTAAATGCATAAGCAATCGGATTTATCACAGGGTAAACAGGCCTTTCAAGTTCATCTTCCTCCATGTCCAAACAAGTGTTTGTTCAGGTTCCACCACGCCAATGGAACCAACCAACCCCATTACGTAGACAATGACGTCACCATAAAATAGCGGCTCGCTAGCAATAGCTAGGTAGAAATTATGAAAATAAAAATGTCATATCTGTGGTTTTAACAACTTTTTAAAATATCATTTTAAGTCAAGATGGTTTTTCTAATATATTTGAACACTACCTGTGCCAAACCATGCCGATTCATCTCCTCTTAAGCATTTATACACACAATTGTGTGTGTGAGCTGGAAACATTAATAATATTCCTACTAAGGTGTTTACATGGCTAATGAACCGTTTAAATGCAGTTGTGCATACTCCGACTAACATAAAACACCCCGTGCTACATTTGGAATAAGGCCTAAATTCAGAATAGTGAAACGCAATATGCTGTTTACATGACCCGTATCAAATCTGGAATATTGTCATGTTTGGAATAATACTGGAACATTAGTGTGCATTTGAACAGGCTGCGTCATACAGTCTTGCATGATAGGTAATTATTAATTAAACTCTTGGTCTAGTCTGCTGCTAATAAAACCTCTCCATCATCATTAAGTAACTGTAAATATTAAGACCTAAACATAGGTAATGGAGATTTCATGAGGCATTAGTCAACCAACACCCACCCACAGACTACTGTTTAACGAAACACACCTGTTTATTGATGCATTGTAATTCTAGCAATAAAAGTTGACCATCAGTAATCCAAGTATTGGCCTTAATACAGAGTCCATATTCTATAAAAGGCTTTTTACTAAGAGCTCCTTTTAGTTTCTGGCAAAGTGACATTTAACCAGCAGACTGGATCAGTACATAGCCTCTTAACCCCCATTATGCTGCATAACTTTATATTCAAATCAGAATTTATAACTGGTTTGAAAGTTGTGCCTGGTAGGAATAGAAGATACACCAATTTGATCACTCTTTGGTCAAACGATGTGTTCATTTGTTTGGTTGGAGCCTTCATTGGCAGTATTGTAAAACTCTGGATTGTGACCCCTGCATGGGTCATTTGAGGTTTTGACCGGTTAGCCAAAGGCAGCCTAATTATATATATATATATATATATATATATATATATATATATAAAAAATCCCATTAGCATGCTGTAACAGCATCTGTAAAAGTCGCTTTACTGCTAACTGCTAATTAACACTGAGTGCTCAATTATTGAAATGCTGCATACATTCTGATGTGATTGGTCTCACTCCTTCTTTTTAACAGAATTAATCTAGGTGCGGTGACTTTGCTTGGCTTCGCGAAGCCTGAAACCCGCTCCTTGCTGCTCCCAGCATTCATTTCGGCAATTGAGCGGCTTCCTTCTGTTGAGCCCAAAAAAGGTTTGAATCCGCAAATCGCTGCTTGTGGCTATATTCACTGTCATTTGGGGAGGAACATTTTCAAAAATGTGCTTCTTTAGCTGCTAAATGATCCACCAACTGTGTCTGCTGTTTGGCGCTGAGCAGGAAGTGTACTGTTGGTTTTTCAGAGCTATTTCACTGAAAACAGCTGCCTGCTGCTGCTGGAAAAAAGACTGATTGAAGCAGTTTGACTGAATCAAAATAATAAAGCCAACAAAGCCAATAAACCCCAAACAATGAGCTGAAAGAGGCTAAAAGCTCAGTAGAGCTGAAGGTAACTGCAGAGTTGGTGACAAATCTCTGGGTTTATCTTTGACACTGTTTACATCACACATAGTCATTTCATCCATTAATAGTTTATTAGATCATTATTAGGATAAGTGCAGCTTGGAATAAAACTTTCAGTTGAGCAACCAAAGTAGGACATATAGAACAGTAACCTTTTTGAAAGGAGGATTTTCTCTTTTTTTGGTTTCCCAGGCTGTCTCAGTGAAAATTGAGCTGTGTGTGCTGAGAACTCTTTATGGCAGTGCTCAGTGCTTGGTTAATTATACAAGTAATGAGTGAAAAAGACCAATACATCAAATCAGCTTCAACTCATTGACTTTCTGCTTCAATGCTCCAAGACAGGAACGAGAAACCGCAAACCTTTTCTACCTATTTCATACCTATGGAACATTTGGGAAACAAATAATCCGCAGCCAAAAGAAAGGGTTTCATAAGCACAAAGTGTCAGGGGCAGGGAAAAGGTTCTGGCATGCAGACAGGTACAAATACAGGTAAAGGGTTCAGTTTGTAGGTCCAGCATCAGGTTCAGGTAACAGGGTACAGGGCACAGGTTCAGGTTCAGGTGACAGGTTAGAGGTACAGTTACAAGTACATGTTCAGGTTTAGGTTCATGTGTGGTTGAGGTTCAAGTTCAGATGGCTGGAAAGCAAAGGCAAACACAACACTGACAATGTGGGCAAGGTGGGCAGGTGGATGTGAGAGTCAGGTGACTTGGACAGGTGGGGGAGTCTGAGGGAGGGTGGGTGGATGGAAATTGGCAATGGTGCCTGGGGAAGTGGGAATGTGGCAGAACGGAGGGACACAGATGCAGAACGGGCAAAAACAGAACTGGGGTAGACATTGTGACACCAAGTGTCATGGACCTTTTCTTTCCCACATATTAACTCTATATGGTGTCTCCAACGAGTGTAAAGGTAAATCCCAATGTTGTGTAAAGATGAGGATAAATAACAAGATAAATAAGTGAAACCCAAATGGTAATTTGTTACTAAATTAAATTAGATCTGTTTCCTGCCCTGATGTTTAGTATTATCACAGACATGCTAATTATATAGGGTTTCTGATTAATGAACTTGAAACAGTTGAATGTTGAAAGCTTTCATACCCATTTGGAACCAACAAGTTGTGAGGTGCAGCTACAGTTGGGCAAAAAGTATGTGAAATAAAAAATGTTCTTACTTATTCCACCACAAGCCACCAGAACTGGTCATATATGTCCATATGTGTGGAACTCTACTGGGGAGATGAGCTGCATTCTTCCAAAGATATTTATTCATTTGCTTTTTCAATGGCGGTGGTGGTTGAGCTGTAATAATATTAGCTTTTTTTCATTTCTTCCTGTACTGTAGCTTTGTCTTGGCTTTGTCAGCAACAATATCAATGAACATCTGACATAATGTATTTAAAAATCTATGGCTTTATCATAGCATCAGTATATTCAGGCAACATACATGAAGCATAGCAGTACATTGAGTCTCATAGCCGATAAAGACAGAGCTTATTCAGTCTGAAACAACAAGAAGGAATGAAGTAGTTACATTTTTAGCTATTTCATTTTGTCTTTTAATTTCATCTACTCCTTTTATTTATTTATTTTTTTTTTTTGCAGGCCTCCACAGTTACAACCGCCTTCTAGTTTACAACAGTCACACTGAAATGAGCGGCATCATTTCAGTGCAGAGCGCCGTAGATGACTCATGCCTTATTTAACAAGGCGGCCTCTCTGAACGAGCTCGGCTGGCAAAATAGATGAGGAGCTCTTGAGAAAATGAGCATAGAGGGAATGTAAAATGGAGGAGAGTTAGCGTGTTGTTATACCCCCCTCCCTTCCGGGCTTTTGGCAGAAGGAGACGATGGCGCTGGCACTCACACCTCGCAGGGCGCTCTCTCTCTCCGAGGAGACTTCATTTTGTCCCCGCTGGATACGAGGCTGCGGCCAAAATGACACGGAGGGAAATGCAATGTGACAGCAGCAGCAGCAGCTATGCAGGGAGGAAGGGCAAGGGAGGTGGGGGGCTGGTGTTTGAGGATTGTGTGTGTGAGTGTGTGTGTGTGGGTAGAAGGAGTCATCTGTTGGTTTGCTTGATGATGCATCTAAGTCCATCAACTAAGAAGTTTGGAATGGGGAGCCAAAGGCAAGGCACAGGCCAGCACATGTCACTCTACATGCCATATGAGAAGGAGGAGGAGCCCCTAAACAACAGCGTGGCAGAGAGGAGAGAATGAAGATAAGAGAAGGAGAATCCAGGTGACAGTGTGGCATCCAAGGTGACGCAAGGATTTTCCAGTTGACAATGATAAAGGTCACAATGAACAGGTCCAGGGGACAGAATCTTAAGTGCATCGGGGTGGCATAAGCCATTACTAAAACGACGGTTAGGGTTAGGCATCCGAGATGAATGGTTGGGGTTAGGGCAAGCCACTGATCAAGGGTAAAGCTAAAAGGTCTAAGAGCAGGAGAAATGTCTGCAGTTCACCTCCAAGGTGCAGAAGACAAAATCTAGTGTTAAGATGTGAGCGAAATGTGAATCCAACGATGGCCTTGGGGGGACTGAGGGATAAATGCAGTGACTGTTATAGGCTAGCTATCCATTCACACAGATGTGTGGGCTGCCAGTGTATGACAGTGTGTATGTTTGATTATAATCATGTAAGTGTAGCGTAGATTACTTTTATCTGTGTGTGTGTGTGTGTGTGTGTGTGTGTGTGTTCACACACTTGTTTGAAAGGTTAGGATTGAGGTTGGGTTAGGGTGGAAAATTGTCCATATTAAGGAAGCTCGAAAAATATGTGTAAAAATGTACATGATAGATTGATGGTGTGCAAAAATGTGGGCTATATGTGTCTGTAAAGTTCAAAGTTTGTGTGTGTGCTGTTATCATAGGAAGGTCTTTTCTTCTTAGTCCTTGCTCTGAGTGTGGATAGGAGTTGACATCTGAGACCTGACAGGGACAATGTAAAACCCCTCATAACCTCCTTCGACCCTTTCACAGTCTGTCGTCCATCTCTGTGCCACTTAATCAGGCGGAAAGCCAACCCCGGCTACTACAACACCATGTTGGACACCTTTTATCGCCCGTCCACATTTGAAATGTAATGCAGCGCCGTATTTGTTTGTATTTGATTGTACAATCTGTATTCCTGCCTTCGCTGTTCACCTGTCGGAGCAGATGCTTGAGTTTGCTTCTAGATCATGGCGAAGTGAAGTTAATGTTTTCAATAAAGCCTGAGGCCTCTCTTATGGCTAAAAGAAACAGAGCGGACAATTTGTTTCCTACTAATGGTTTTCATAATGGTGGTGGGGAGTGTTTTGGAGTGACCCGAAGTTGTCTTTCAAAAAACCCTCACTCCACCTGACTGCACTTTTGATAATCCTCTGTTGCTACCCCACTTGTGTGTTTCTCCATCACTTTCTGTCCTGGGTGTAGATGTCATTATGATTGTATTTTTGCAGGGTTACAGCTCGACTAGATAACATATCCTGTTACAGGGAGAAAGCTCAGGGGAGTTGCTGGAAAGAATGCATGGAAAGGATTAAGAAAGCTTTCTGAGGCTGACCATGTTTCCCTGGGCTTGATGTGGAGCTTACATGTGTCAGGCAGGAACTGGAATGATTTATTAGCATGCTCTGCACGGCCTCAGTCAGGTCATACTGGAGTAATGTTGTAAAGGTGGACGTTTTTGTTATCTCTCTAAAGTTATAAGCAGGGGTCATCGGAATCCAACCCCAATATGTGATGATTGTATTACTTTCATCATCACAGTTGGTAGTTTCTACATGACGACCATCGCTACTATCTTTCCCTATGTCCCTTTTTCTCCATTGCTTTGGTCTGCACTCAGACCCATGGAGGGTACTGGTCTATTCCAAACTCACCCATCCTCCCACATTGGAGGTACCTCACAGCTAGTCTGCTGTGGATTTTTTTCCTCTATATTTTTTGGTGTGGGGTTGGAATCTTTCTCCCTTTACCCCTTTTCTTTCTCTTTTAAATGTTTTCCCCTTTTTAGCCCAGCCGAAGATAGGCCCATGCCAGCACCAGCATATGCCAGACAAAACAAACTCAATACCTAGCGAGAGTAAAGAAAAAGAGAAGAGAAGAAAAAAAGGTGCAGTAACAGTATGCATAATTCAAAGTCAAGGGAGCTAGAAGAAAGTTACCATAAACATCCACGGTAGGAGCCATGACAACATCATTACAGAAAAGTGATGTTACAAATGCTTGGAAGAATATTATAGGTACACAATGGAATTAGATTAATACAATTAAAGGAATCAGCAAACATGAGTCAAAAACAGAGCTATGGGTGGTTTACATGTCCATTCCTATTGCAAAGTGGTTGCAAGTACAGTAAGGTTTATGCAATAATAATATTGACAATACTGTCCTAAACTAAATTAAGGTTACCTTATAAGCAGATACAGTATATGCGGATGAAAGGTTTATCGCATCACAAACCAAATAGTTGAAACATTTAACATAAATGCCATTTTGTTTCAGTATGATCTGTGCTTATTTAGCTGTATTGATATGATGTATTGATATCCAAGAACAACACGTAGGATACACTTTTATATTTGAGGTGCAAGCAGCAGCAATGCAAGTCAAAATGTTTGAGCTTTCCAAGGCAAAGCTGTGAGCTGTGTTCTAATAATTTTCAGATGTCAATGAGTCAATGTTGGTTGACAGTGGGTTCAGTCAAATATCTACACATAGCATTAGGCTAAATACACTTGAGAAAGATGTTGGGTAAGGTTAAAAAATGTATTCCATTACTAAACTGAAGTATAAGTTGGGTTATGAACCCACAGTAGTGAAGGCAAATCATCCTCCCATCTTCCACCGAGGCCTCCACACTGTTTGTCCGCATGTTTTCATTGAATATTACAAATTAAGTCCTGTTAATCACATTCACATGCAACTATTCTGCAGGAGACTGGTTTAACAAGTTGACTGAAAAATAAACAATGTAATTTTGTAGCAGTGTAATCTTGTCCAGCTGTGCCCTACCCCCTTCACCACTGAGGCCATTGAACTCGCTCAGACACCTTTATACTACCCTGACCTAGAAAAGTGATTAAAGATGTAGCAAGGCAAGGACACAATTAACACTATGCATTGTTATCAGTGTATCATTGTAATTTAGATTTTGAAAGTAACAAGACTTTAACGTTTACAAGTACTATTTGATAATATATTTTTTTTGTGAGTCACAATGCGATCACAAGTGCTGAGACGTACTGTATGGTATTTTGTAGTGGTATCAGGCCTAATAATATTTCAGCAGATGTAACTTCATTAATGAGGGTTAATGGGACTTAGGGACTGAGGTTTTTTTTTACATTCTACATATCACCATAATAAATTGCCTGAGGAAAATCCTCAGAGGCAAGATGCCCAGACACACATTCTATTTCTTGCTTACACAAGGGTTTACCCACCAAAAAACTCATTTTAGGAAAGAAAAACTGGCTTGATTTGGGTTTATTAGCTCTGCAGAATTAAAAGTTCTTACAAGCAACATCTGTTTCCCCGGTTTTACCTGAGGGTCTGACTGTTTCAGGAAACACAATTACTTCCATCCCATAATTAACATGAGATTCTCATGGAGTATTAATCACCTCAGCAAGTACAACAGACCTCATTAAGAGTGAGTTATTATGTAGTCTCACTTAGCTTCAAGGCAAACTGACAATATTATTGTCATTACATTATCTGCATTTACTTATCTGTGATGCTTTGTTTGGATGTGTCACCATAGTTGACCATGTCTGACCTAATCAGAATAGTATTCTGGGTTTGTTGGATAAACCAATCAGGTTCGCCCATCAGTGTGTATCAAGTTTATGTTACCTGTAGTATGTCTTGATTTTATACATCTTTCTATTCTCATTATTTGTCCCTGCTGTCCATTATGCGCACTGTAGCTACCGCAATTGCCAGTAAGTGCTAAGCCCGGGAACCAGACGAATCTGCAAGCTCATGTTTCATTTGCTCTGGCAGATACGTCTGGCCCCTCTCCCAGTCAAACTGACTTCCCTGCCGATTTCTCGGGATAACAATCACAAGCGTTCATCTAGTACGAGGCGGGTTTGACGGGTTTTGATGACTGACAGAGGAGCGCCATTCAGGTATCTTTGTAAATATCCAACATGGTGCTACCGTGTTCCCCGGCCGGCTAGAGTGGCAGTATTAAACGAACTGGACAGTAAATTTTCTCTAAAAGAAGAACAAACAACTGCACTTAAACTTTATGTTGATAAGAAATATATGTTTGCCATACTTCTGACAGGACGTACTACCTGACAGGACGGCGTTTCATTGTTCTGATTGGTTGTCTCTGTTCATCGATAACGCCCCTTGGAATTCAAAAATGAACTGAGAGATTCCAGACTAATACACGTTTGTGAATTAGTCTGGCGATGCCAGGCTAGTAAGTGCTAGTATGTGGACAACACCATTTGAATAAATATATAATACAGTTATTTAGTTAGCTCCCATGAGGGTTTGGCTGCATGTCTATGTCAAGGTAAGTCAAGTTATTTGTATAGCTTAATATACAGTACATACAACACAGCACACTACCACATATGAACATGTATATATTTTAATATCTTTTGGGGCTATTTTAATGTGTTTATTAGAGATGAAAGTGGAGTGATATCAAGAAATGAGGGGAGTGAAGGGGGGATGACATGCAACAAACATCCCCAGCTGAATTTGAACTGGGAACACTGCAGTTCATAATCAGTATTGGGGACATCTCATAAAGATTTAAATATGCAACCCCCTTCCTCAGTATAACCTCAGAACTCAGAGATGTGCTGGGGCACCAGGCCGTGTAAAGCTTTAGCTAAAGCAAATAAAAGAACCTTAAAATCAGTCCTATACTTAACCTGTAGTTAGTGCAGTGACGCCAGTGCAGGTGTGATGCTGTCCCTCCTCCTGGCAACAGTTAATAGTCTAATAGCAGCATTCTGCACCAATTTGAACTTGAATGAGGCCACCCACTGTCTGAATCGGAAACATCTGTGACAATTTTCAGGTAATTGAAAGAAAAGAACAATTTTAGTTTGGCAATATTTCGTAGCTGGAAAAAACAAGCTTTTACAACAGTGTTAATGTGTGTGTCAAATTTAAAAGTTGGGTCAAAGATGACACCAACATTTCTGGCATTATCATGAAGGTTGGGTGCCAGGGGCCCTCTGTGATTAGCTATACCCCTGATTGAAGTGGTCTAATTTGGTCACACCGACTCCACCATATTTTTATTTACTGAAGACAGTTTTTTGCCATCCAATATTTCACATCCGGGAAGCAGTCAAGGAGGGACCTCACTGTGTTATTATTATCACCAGATTCTAATGGGAAGTATAGCTGGGTGAATAATATGGGCCCTAAAATGGAACCTTGAGGCACTCAGCAGGTGATGAGAGCAGATAAAGACAAAAAGTTTCCAGTTTTAGGTAGGAGGCAAACCACTGGATACCGACCTGGTGCTCAAGACAGCTCAGGAGAATAGTATGGTCAACTGTATCAAAGGCGAGCTAGGGTCAAGTAGAATCAGAATGGCACATTTACCTGAGTCAAGAGATAGCAGGAGATTATCAAGACTTTAAGTAGAGCTGACTCTGTGCTGTGACGTGCCCTGAAGCCTGACTGAAATTTCTCCAAAATATTGTTATTTTCTAAAAAAGACAAGAGCTGAGGATAGACCATTGTTTTCATGACATTTGGATAAAAATGGTTACTTAGAAATGGGCCGGAAGTTATTTAGAACAGTTGCATAAAGGTTAAGCTTTCTAATAATAGTGCTGCATGTTTAAAGCAGGGGGGAACAGAACCATTAGCAAGACTACTGTTTATAATGAGTGAAATCATAGGACCTACAGTGCCAAACACGTCCTTCAACAAGCAAGTAGGAACAATGTCCAGGGGACAGAGACAGGCTCAAGCTTAGTTGGGACAGATGAGCAAGACGGGAGGGTGGCTGACAGGTGGTGAAATTGCAGCTCGAATAAATTTTACATGTGAAATTCATTGGATGTAACTTTGGTGGGTGCAGGGCAGGCAGTTGCACCAGTATTGAGGACTGTATTAATTGTGTCAAATAGTACTTGTGAGTGTGAATTTCTGGAGTCAAAAATATGTATAATATTGTACTTACAGCTTGTCTTTTTTCCATATTCTGTCATTCTGTCTTTACTACATAATTTCTTAAGACCACAGGTATCCTCGTCGGTACCCAATTAATGCTTTACATGAACTAATCAAGCAAAGTGACAGTGGTGTGTTGGAGCAAAGTCAGCAAGGTATAGCATATGTAAGATTAATATGAGACTGTCAGCTATAGCAGGGCACATTACAATATTTACATGATTACATCATTATGTAAATATACTTCAAGTTGTCTGTATTAATACTGAGTTAACAAACAGTATAACATGTTATATACAGTATATATCTTACATAGCTAATTTTGGCCTGGTAGGCCACTACAAAGTAGCCTTATTCCTCAGTCTTGACTCTCTTGCCTCCCTCAAAGCCTGGACTGTCTCCTTCTCCCGTCCTGCCCCCTTGTTACACCACCAGGCTCCACACCATGAAAGGCCACAGGCCATCAGATCTGGCCTCACTTTCCCCCTTGAGGCCTTTAAAAAAATCACAGGAGGATCCATAGTAGCCACCATATGTGGCTAAGCTGATCACCAAATCTAAGGCCTCCACCTGTTCTGTTGACCCCTCAACAGCCTTGATCAAGGTATGCCTTCCTACCATTTGCCCCATCACGGTGAACATTATCAACTCCTCCCTTGGAATCTGGCTTGGTACCCTACAGGTTCAAAATGGCCCTCAAAAAGTCAGGTCTGGACCCGGATTACCTCACTAACTACTAGCTGATCTCCAACATTCCTTTTCTCAGTAAGATCCTGGAAAGAGCTAGCCTGGCATCGCCAGACTAATTCGCAAATGCGTATTAGTCTGGAACCTCTCAGTTCGTTTTTGATTTCCAAGGGGCGTCATCAACGGGTGGAGACAATCAATCAGAGCAATGGTGCGTCGTCCTGTCAGACAGTAGGTCCTGTCAGAAGTTCGGCAAAATTATATTTCTTAACATAAAGTTTAAGTGCAGTTGTTTGTTCTTATTTTACAAAAAAATTTACCGTCCCGTCCATTTAATACTGCCATTGTAGCCGGCTGCTGAACGGGAGCCGCCATATTGGATATTTATAAAGATACCTCGTCTCTGTCAGTCATCATATTAAACCCGCCTCCTACTAGATAAACGCTTGTGATTGGTTATCCCGATAAATCGGCAGAGAAATCAGTTTGAATGGGAGAGGGGCCAGACGTATCTGCCAGAGCAAATGAACATGAGCTTGCAGATTCGTCTGGTTCCCAGACTAGGAAAGAGCAGTTGCCGCCAAACTCCATCAGCACAATGTCCAACTATGAGCCCTATGAACCTATTCAATCTGGTTTCAGAGCTTACCACAGTAGAGAGACGGCCCTCATAAAAAAAATAAATCACCAATGACCTCCCCATCACTGCTGACTCCAACCACATCAGTATCCTCTCTGCAGCCTTCAACACAGTTTTACCACAGTATCCTCCTCAACTGCTGAATACCTAACTGGTGCAGGAAACAGGAATCAGTTTGTCATCATTAGAGACTCCATTTTTACCTCAGCCCCAGTCAAGCAAGGCATGACCCAAGGCTCTGTGCTTGTACCCACCTTACCCAATGCTATGCCGACAATACCCTTGACACCAAGCACCAAACACTAAACCCTCCACTCAACTCCCTCGACAGTCCCTTATCAACTGTCTGTACAACATAAAAACCTGAATGTCGTCTAATCTACTCAAGGTAAATAGCAAACAAAACAAGCTTATAGTTGTGGCTCCCAAAGCACTGCTCTGCAAGGTTGGAGATCTTCTCCTCGACGTGGACGGCTGCTCCATTTGTTTATCCCCAGAAGTCTGCAACAGGGATGTCACTGTGGACTCCATCCTGTAATTCCAGTCGCAAATCAAATCCATCACCAAATCCGCTTACTACCACCTCAAAAACATCTCCAGACTCTCAGAGACCCTGATCCATGCCTTCACCTTCCATCTGGATTATTGCAATGGAGTCCTGTCCGGGATACCCAGAAGAGCCCTGGACAAGCTCCAGTATGTGCAGAACTCAGCTGCCAGGGTTTTCACCCTCACCACGCCCTGGCAGCACATCAAACTCACCCTCATCCACCTTCACTGGCTCCCAGTCAAGTCCTGTATCGCCTACAAAATCGTACTCCTCACCTACAAAAAACCTGGAGGGATGATCAGGTGGCTTGAGAGGGTGAGAGGGGTTCTCTGGGATGGCTATGATGTTGTCCTTCATCTTTTTAATTGATAAAGGACAAAATCTGTCCTTGGTGTCGTTCTGACTACAGGCTCTCCACTTGCTGCCCCCTAAAAATAACCTACAGGGGGCCTCCTGTTCCTCTGGTTGTCCACCACTCGCTCTTTGGTGTTGCAGATATTGAGCTACTACTGAAATACTGTGACCAGCCAGTGAGGTAGTCTGTGATCCAGGATGCAGTGTCAAAGTCAAGTCAAGTCAATTTTATTTGTCTAGCGCCAAATCATAACAAACGTTATCTCAAGACACTTTCACATAGAGCAGGTGTTCTGTCATAGTTGTGTGAAAAAACTATTGTCAGTTGAAATAGTGACACCTAGTGGTCCTTATGGGTATGCTGATGTAATTCTCAGGAAGTGGGTGCACATGCCATGGAAGTATTTCAGTGTTTCAGTTCATCTGCATAAATCAGCAACATCTGCATACATCTTATGCCTTTGGTTGCATCGTTGGTATGTAATGTTATTTTATGTTTATTCACCATTTATATTTATTGTTTAATTTACGCTGTTGCATTTCTAAGCCATATAAACGAAATATTGAAAGGGCCATGTTGACTGATGTTTTTTCAAGCTAGTTTGTGAACCAGGCTATTTTTAGTTGGTCTCATTTTTAATCAAGCATATTTGGGAAGTTTATATTTGAAGCTCTCACATAAAATGCATGATTATTGCCATTTAGGGTACAGATGCATTATGTGTAGATATAAGTCAAAGCAATTAATTTCACCTTTTATTTGTTCATTTGTAACAATTGAGCTGACATATTTGTGTTTTTTCTTTATAGTTTCACCCTTTCTTCTTGTCAATAAAACCTGTTGGCAACCACATGGCGGTCTTTAGAGTCCTGATGAGGGAAAGGTGTTTAGCTGCCCGTCAACACATACACACCATGTGTATTGAGGACAATACAGCAGGTCTAGACCATACTCTTTAAAATATTATTTACAGAGACCCAACAGTTCCCACCATGAGCAGCACTTGGCGACAGTGGCAAGGAAAAACTCCCTTTTAACAGGTAGAGACCTCGAGCAGAACCAGGCTGTGGGTGGGCGACCATCTGCATCAACCGAGTTGGGTTGAAAGGGGAGGAGAGAGGGGGAGAGGGGAGACAGAACAGGAGGAGAGACAACAAATCAGACTAATAATAATAATAACAACTGCAGCAGTGAGTGTGGAGCAGGAACATGGGGGCAGTAGACGGCCGGCAATCACAGATCCAGACTCTACAGCTCCAGAGGAGGAAATACCTGCAGAAAGTGAGAAGGCAAAAAAGCACAGAAAGCACAGGAACTACCAGGAAGAAGTGGAGTTGGTAACGTGTATTAGTGGGATAGGAGTGCGTACAGATAGAGAGGGAGAGAAGGAGAGAGAAGCTCAGTGCAGATGCATCGCCAGAGGCTTTTCCCCTAGAAGGCTGAATGTTGTTGAAACCACTGGAGAAGTCGAAGAATTTGACTCTCACAGAGCTTTCCTGCTTTTCCAAGTGTGAGAGGGCCCTTTGTGTCATGAATGTGATGCTGTCCTCCACTCTGGTGTGTGACTGGTTGGCGAACTGTAGTGGGTCCACGAAAAGCAGTTAGCAGTGTCCTCAGGTGCTGCAGAAACAGCATCTCAATGGTCTTCATGACATATGATGTAAATACCACATGTCTGTAGTCATGAGAACGCAGGGACATGCCTTCTTTGGCACTGGAATTATGAAGGAGGTCGATTTTAGGCACCTTCCTCAACCTCAAGGAAAGATTGAAGAGGTGCGGGAAGACTGCTACAAGCTGCCCTGCACACACTTTCAGTAGCTGGCACTTGGTTGGTTGCACACATGTAATTATTTAACTGTTGCATTGATGTGTTGATTATTAATTAATCAATCTTGAACACTGGATCGCAATCTTTTGTCACAATTGAAAGGCTAAAAATAATAGTTTGCTGTCACTACTCTCTACTACTGCTGCCACTGACAGTTATATTAATATTGTTACAACTGCCACAATTATTGTTGATGAGAATAACAGTAAAGGAGGAGGATGGTTATTTATTCATTTCTATTATTGTTTTTAGAGCAGAAGATATTCAACTTTACATCTTTGTTTGAAAGCTGTCTCCCAGTCTGACAACACTGTTTAATGAGTCACCAGACTTTTTTTTGTAAATTACTCTTTACAAAATAAAAAAAATTATAATAATGTAAATGAAAAATACCTATTTTTTTTGGCTATGTCACTACTTGTACCAGATACAGATAAATCAACAGGGAGGACTTTCTCGTGGAGTTTTACATGACTTGTGTCTTGTTATATGGAAATTTTGAAAGTATGATCAAGAGACTTTGTCAAATCTACTATCTGACACTGACTGAACATTGAGTTTTTAGTAATTGTGTGGGTGGGGGTAAAATCCATGTGGATGAAATTACTTCTAGCTAGGAGTGTGGCAAAGGACAGGGTGTCAAGTCAAGCAATGTCTGTATCTTCTACAACAAAGGCAAGAAGAAATACCAGGGGTGTCACTGTTGAGTATGTAAATATATGATTGTTATTCCTATATTTATATTATTTTGCCAGTAAGTAATGATTCACTGTGGTTTATATGTTTACAGTCAAGCAGTTCCTGGCAGGTACTGCATTAATTCCTATTGCCATTCACCCAGCACTGACACTTTCTTTAGACTTAAACTGCAGAGCACATGGTCGGTAGTTCAAGAGGCCTGAACATGGAACATTTGCCATCAGACACAGAGACAGTGGTTAGTTATACATAAGCAAATACATAAAGCCATTGAATGGTTGAAAAAAATGCTATGTCGAGTTATGCCCAGTTATGCCAAGTGAAAACACAAACTGTGGCTAAATTAAGAGGCTTGGGAGCTTGGACAATCCCAGCGGATAGTTCAAGGGGCAAGTACACAAAGCTGATGGGCAGTTCAGGGGGCCTGGTAGCATGATCATTCCCAGCAATTACACAAAGGCAGTGATTAGAGGACTTGGCAGATCTCTCTAAAAGTTACCATTCCCTGTGATGGCTGTGTCCCAATTCCAGAAAACATACCTATTGTATATAGTATATACTTTATCTATACAAGAAATCAACATTTTGCTGTTTTGTACCAACAGGAAAATAGTGCACTGTGCAAAAGCAAAAAACTGTGACTTTACAGTGGCATGGACACAATTAAACATAAAGAGATTCAATAGTTATTTTTTAGTTTTCTGAGGACTTTTAGGAATTGTTTCACCAGCATCAACAAGCTCCACTATTTCCTTTAGCATTGCATTGTGGGAGAATAACGTCATCGTAGCAAACAAAACACGAGTGGCTGTGTCTGTTTAGAAAGCTTGAAATCTCAGCAGACATTAATAAGAGTGACCAACATTAAAGAGCAACATTAGCAAACCCCTGCTGATATCTCTTTGTGCCAGTAAAATACTACTGATTGCACCATTCAGCAGTGATTTTGATATTTTACTCCCTCATGTTCAATTAAAAAAAACTCATAGCTCCATTTTTGATCCACACAGTCCTGCACATGTGAAGTATATTCTCTGTGTGTGACTGTAGACTCACCTGGGTTTCTTTACAACACAGCGGGTCATCCGGGTCAGAGTTTAGAGTCCAGACATGAAATCTATGGGCTTCCCAGTGCTGTAAATTCACTCTCACACACATCCAGTTATCTCAAAGGCCAACCATTTAGACCCTCAGGTGTTGTAAATCTTGCTCTCTGGCTCTCCGACAAGCCAGACACCAGGATTACAATTTCACATCCATCGCTCACACTAAAGCTCCTAATTCCCTGTTACACAAAGCAGAAACAACCCTCCCTCACAAGCACTCCAAAACGTCAAGGGATGAAAAAAAGTATTTTAGAAAGTATTTTGTGAAGCAGCCAATAGCCTGCAGTGACTTTGCAGTGCTTTGATGAATAGTAGCTGCTGCAGCTCAGCTTCATGCATCATCCCAGTGAATCCTACTCAAAGCTGCTTCTGATGTGCCTATTAACACTGTTAATTATCAGCAATTAGCTCAGCCCCACACCTAAACATATGCCATGCTGACAGACAGCACTCCTTCCCTGTGACGGAGGGAACATAGGAGAACACACAATGGCAGCATCTTTAAAACTTATATTTACTTATTTGCGAATTTACAAATTGTATTAATGTTTTCATTTATTTTCTCATTTGTGTGACGATGTATTTGGTCATTTTTATTTATTTAAATGTTACTAACCATTTCTTAATCACAAAAATGTATGAAAGGGAAATTTCATAAATTTTTCATATGACCTCGTGGGAGGAGCGCTTATTAAACTATGGCAGTGGGGATTTCGAACTGCGTTACCGTCAATCCATCTGGCAAATGTCCACTCTTGGGCCAACAAGATGGATGAACTGCTGCTCCTCAACAGAGCAAACACGGACTTTAGCAGATCTGCCACCCTGTGCTTCACGTAAACCTGGCTTGGTGGGCACATCCTGGACAGCGCATTAAGTGTCCCACCAGGGACAAAAACACACCGGACCACTGCTACACTGTACTAGATTAGATTCAACTTTGTCATTACACATGTACAAGTACAGAGCAACGAAATGCAGTTTAACATCCAACCAGAAGTTCAATAGGTAGTAAGTACCGATATACAGATAATAAGTATTTTACAGATAAAAATAAATTAGCATTTTAAGTGGAACTGTAATATATAAGTGAGTCAGCGGGGGACAAAGTTCAGTAAGGACACAGCTCTGGGGAAGAAGCTATTCCTCAGTCTGCTCGTCCATGTCCGGAAGCTCCTGAAGCGCCTGCCTGATGGCAGGAGGGAGAACAGTCTGTGTGCAGGGTGGGAGTCAAGTCAAGTCAATTTTATTTGTATAGCGCCAAATCATAACAAAAGTTATCTCAAGACGCTTTCACATAGAGTAGGTCTAGACCATACTCTTTAAAATATTATTTACAGAGACCCAACAATTCCCACCATGAGCAGCACTTGGCGACAGTGGCGAGGAAAAACTCCCTTTAACAGGTAGAAACCTCGAGCAGAACCAGGCTCTGGGTGGGCGGCCATCTGCATCGACCGAGTTGGGTTGAAAGGGGAGGAGAGAGGGGGAGAGGGGAGACAGAACAGGAGGACAGACAACAAATCAGACTAATAATAATACTAACAACAACAACAACAACACTAATACTACTAAGAATACTAATACTAAGAACAACAACAACAACAACAACAACAACAACAGCAGCAGTGAGTGTGGAGCAGGAACATGGGGGCAGTACACGGCCGGCAATCACAGATCCAGAATCTACAGCTCCAGGGGCGGAAATACCTGCAGAAAGTGAGGCGTCCTTCAGAATGCTGCAAGCTCGACGCAGACAGCTTTTTTTTCTGAATTTCCTCGATGGCTGGAAGTGGAGTTCCTGTGACGCATTGGGCAGTTTTCACCACCCGCTGCAGTCCCTCGCGCTCCGCGTCAGAGCAGCTCCCATACCAGACTGTGACACAGTTGGTTAGGATGCTCTCAATCACGCAGCGGTAAAAGTTCACCAGGATGGCTGAAGAGAGATGGTTCTTCAGTGTCCTCAGGAATAAGAGGTGCTGGTGAGCTTTCTTGACAAGGGTGGAGGTGTTGACGGTCCAGAATAGGTCTTCCAAGATATGGGTCCCCAGGAACTTGAAGCTGGAGACACGCTCAACATCCATCCCGTTGATGTGGATGGGGGCATGCATGCTTCTTTTCTCCTTCCTGAAGTCCATGATGAACGCCTTGATTTTGCTGGTGTTAAGGAGCAGGTTGTTTTTGGAGCACCATGTGGCCAGGTGCTGTAGCTCTTCCCTGTAGGCTGTCTCATCGTTGTTGCTGATGAGACCAATCACTGTGGTGTCTGCGAACTTGATGATGAGTTGGATCCATGCACAGGTCTGCAGTCGTAGGTGAAGAGGGAGTAGAGGAATGGGCTCAGTACACAGCCCTGTGGCACACCGGTGTTGAGTGAGACAGTGGTGGAGCTGGTGTGGCCTGACCTAACATGTTGTGGTCTGTTGGTCAGAAAGTCCATAATCCAGTTGCAGAGGGAGGTGTTGGTGCCCAGGTCTCCAAGTTTAGTGATTAACTTGGAGGGAATGACAGTGTTGAATGCTGAGCTGAAGTCAGCAAACAGCAATCACGCATAGGTGTTGGTGTTGTTCAGGTGTGTGAGCACAGAGTGCATTGCTGTGGAAACTGCATCGTCTATGCTCCTATTGCTGTGGTAGGCAAACTGGTGTGGGTCCAGTGTGGGTGGGAGGGAGTCCTTCAGGTGTGCCAGGAACAGCCGCTCTGTCACGGGGGGTTAACGGGTTGGCAGGGTAGGACCCATTTGCAGAGAGGATAGGGGGCTGGCAGGTAGAGGAGAGGAAAGTTTATTACAAAAAGGTGTACAAAAACTTACTGGATGGTGAGGCAAACAGAATCCAGAGTCCAAAACAGGCAGGTAACAAAAACAGGTAATCCAAAGCACACAGCACAGACAACTGAGGAACAGGACCGGGAACAGGAAACATGTAACAAGAAACACGAAACAAGGATCTGACAACAGACAAAGAAAGTGAACTGGTATATATAGATGACTGATTATTGAGGTGAGTGAACAGGTGAAGGGAGTTGGACTGATGAGGAAGGAGTGGCTGAGAGGCAGAGAGAAGAGTAGACTGATGAGGAGTGGAGACAGGTGTGTAGATGGGCAGGGCAGTCAGGTGATGGGAAGTCAGGTGATGGGGAAAGGAAGGAAAGTCAGAGGGCATCTGGTGGAATGTGAGGGAATGGCAGGTCAGGGAAACAGAGAAGCGAAGAGTGAGCAGCAGAAGTGAAGACAGGGAAAAACAGTGACAGATAGTTGGGGCAAGAAAGTGACAACAAACAAAAAAGGAACAGATCATGACACGCTCAAAGAATTTCATGATGATGGGTGTGAGTCCTACAGGGCGGTAGTCGTTGAGGCACATTGGCCTTGGAGTGTTTCGACACTGGCACGATGGATGTAGCTTTGAAGCATGTTGGCACAGCTGCTTGGGCAAATGACAATGAAAATGTCCGTGAAGATCCCAGTGAGCTGTTCCACACATCGTCAGGTCCAGCAGCCTTGCGTGCGTTGATCCGGCTCAGTGCTGTGTGAACAACAGTGGAGGAAAGTGTGATGGGCTGATGGTCTGCTGGGAGTGTTGTCTTGGTGGCGGTGTCTCTGTTGTCCCTCTCGAAGCGAGCATATAAGTCGTTAAGCTCGTTCAGGAAGGAGTTGTCTGTGGCTGTGGGGGTGAGGTTGCTGGGTTTGTAGTCGGTAATGGCCTGGATGCCTTGCCAGATGCGTCTGGGGTCGGAGTTGGAGAAGTGCTTGGCCTTCTTGATGCCCCTCCTCAGGTTAGACTTGGATGTGCTGTAGGCCTGTGCATCCCCTGATCTGAAGGCCGTGTTACGGGCCTTCAGCAGGAGCCACACCTTCTTGCTCATCCATGGCTTCTGGTTGGGGTACGTGGTGATCTGCTTCTCTGTTGTGACGCCATCGATGATGTTGGTCATGTAATGTATAACAGAGGAAGCATAGTATAAGCATAGTTGTTAATGTGTGTGTGCCACAGGTGACCTGAGAAGCAAACATACTCCAGTCCATGTGTTGAAACTTGTCCTGGAGTACAGAGTCTGTCCCCGCTGGCCACACCTTGATGGTCCTCACTGATGGCTTGACACAGTTGATGAGGGGTGAATATTTGGGGGTGAGGAACAAAAAAGGGGGTTCGACTGTCTGAGGTGGGGGAGGGTGTTCGCGGTGTAGGCAGCAGTACTAAAGGACTCCTATCGCTCTGTCCCCCGTGCAGCTTTGGGACTCTCTGATCATTGTCTGGTTTATCTTCTCCCAACCTACAGGAAAAAACTAAAATCTGCAAAGCCTATGGTCAAGACTATGAGGAGGTGGACCAATGAGACAAAGCTGGAGTTACAGGCCTGCTTTGACTGCACTGATTGGAGTGTTTTTGAGGCTGCTGCTACCGACCTGGACAAGCTCACTGACAGTGTGACATTGTACATCAGTTTTTGTGAGGATGTGTGTGCCAACTAAAATCTTCTGCACATACAACAACAATAAACCCCTGGTTTACTGCAAAACTCAGGCAGCTGTGTCAGGCCAAGGAGGAGGCCTACAGAAGTGGGGACACGATCCTGTACAACCAGACCAGAAACACACTGACAAAGGAGATCAGGGTAGCTAAGAGGAGCTATACTGAAAAGTTGGAAAACAGGTTCTTAGCCAACGACCCTGCGTCAGTGTGGAGAGGCCTGCGGGACCTTAACAACTACAGGAAACCATCCCCCCACTCTGTAGAGAATCACCAACTGGCTGACGACCTGAATGTGCTCTACTGCAGGTTTGATTAGCCCACTCTCACACCCCCCAGCTACTCTGAAATCAAACAACCACCTCCACCCCCAGCCACCTCCTCACCTCTCCCAATCGACCCCCCACCTGCACCGATGATCTGTGAAGAAGATGCGAGTTTGCTCTTTTTACAAACAGAAGATCAGGAAGGCACCAGGCCCAGACGGTGTGTGTCTTCACATCCAGCACCCGGACCATCAGCACCTGCGCCCCCCAGGGATGTGTGCTCTCCCTACTGTTCTTCTCCCTCTACACCAACGACTGCACCCGTGGCGAGGAAAAACTCCCTTTTAACAGGTAGAAACCTCGAGCAGAACCAGGCTCTGGGTGGGCGGCCATCTGCATCGACCGAGTTGGGTTGAAAGGGGAGGAGAGAGGGGGAGAGGGGAGAGAGAGCAGGAGGAGAGACAACAAATCAGACTAATAATAATAACAACTGCAGCAGTGAGTGTGGAGCAGGAACATGGGGGCAGTAGACGGCCGGCAATCACAGATCCAGAATCTACAGCTCCAGAGGCAGAAAAAGCACAAAAACTACCGGGAAGAGGTGGAGTTAGTAACATGTATTAGTGGGATAAGAATGTGTACAGATGGAAGGAAGAGGAGGAGAGAGAAGCTCAGTGCATCATGGGAAATCCCCCCGGCAGTCTAAGCCTATAGCAGCATAACTAAGGGATGGTTCAGGAGTCACCTGAGCCAGCCCTAACTATAAGCTTTATCAAAGAGGAACGTTTTTAGCATACTCTTAAACGAGGCGAGGGTGCCTGCCTCCTGAACCCAAACTGGGAGCTGGTTCCACAGAAGAGGAGCTTGATAACTGAAGGCTCTGGCTCTGACAGGACAGGAACAGACTATAACAGACAGTCAGGGCTGCAGAAAAAGTCATTGGTGCCAGCCTGCCCTCCATCCAGGACCTGTACAACTCCAGAGTCAGGAAACTGGCAGGAAACATCACTGGACACAGTGATCACACCCTGGACACAACCTGTTCCAACTCCTCCCCTCTGGTAGGCGTTACAGAGCACTGAAGGCCAAAACTACCAGACACCAGAACAGCTTCTTCCCACAAGCCGTCTCTCTGATGAACACTTAATCATATAAACACTTAATCACATAGTCATATAAACATATATATATATATATATATATATATTCCACCTACCTCATGTATATAAAGTATCCTGTGACAATCTCGCCATATTTATCCAGGCATCTTTGCACTCTACATCATTGCACTATTTTTCCGCTTCAGTGTCATTGTTGTGTTATACTCATATATATACTTTATATATATATATATATATATATATATATATATATATATTTCTATATTTATACATAGTAGTTAAATGTTCATGCTTACCTTTGCTGTCCTTGTTCTTTTGTTTATTTGTCTATTTAACAGGAAAACTGGAGTCAAATGCCTTGTATGTGTACGCATTTATGGCCAATAAAGCTGATAGTATGCTAAAAACGTTCCTTTTTGATAAAGCTTATAGTTAGGGCTGGCTCAGGTGAGTCCTGAACCATCCCTTAGTTATGCTGTTATAGGCTTAGACTGCCGGGGGACTTCCTAGGACGCACTGAACTTCTCTCTCCTCCTCTCCCTCTCTATCTGTACACATTCCTATCCCACTAATACAGGTTACCAACTCCATTTCTTCCTGGTAGTCCTTGTGCTTTCTGTGTTTTTTCGCCTTCTCACTTTCTGCAGGTATTTCCTCCTCTGGAGCTGTAGATTCTGGATCTGTGATTGCCGGCCGTCTACTGCCCCCATGTTCCTGCTCCACACTCACTGCTGCAGTTGTTATTATTATTAGTCTGATTTGTTGTCTCTCCTCCTGTTCTGTCTCCCCTCTCCCCCTCTCTCCTCCCCTTTCAACCCAACTCGGTCGATGCAGATGGCCGCCCACCCAGAGCCTGGTTCTGCTCGAGGTTTCTACCTGATAAAAGGGAGTTTTTCCTCGCCACTGTCGCCAAGTGCTGCTCATGGTGGGAACTGTTGGGTCTCTGTAAATAATATTTTAAAGAGTATGATCTAGACCTACTCTATGTGAAAGCGTCTTGAGATAACTTTTGTTACGATTTGGCGCTATACAAATAAAATTGACTTGACTTAACTTGACTTGATTCTGATTGTATTTCTGATTCTGATATCCTGTTTCGTTCAAGCGTAAAATTCATATTTCAATAACTAATTTATTTGTATCATTAAAATCAATACTAACAACATTAAATTACAAAGTATGATCACTTGAGTTTGCATGAAAATTAAACAATTCACTTGTATTCTACATACCTTTTTTCTCAAACAGCTTCATACTATATTAATTAAGTTATTTCACATGAACTTTCTCACTGATTTTAAGTGGGCAGGATTCATTTGGGAAACGGTGATGTCATATATTTCTGTGCACCAATCAGGATTTAGTAATTTCAAAACAGATACCAGTATAGAATAGAATCAAAACATGATACCAGTTCTGGAGTTGTTTGCTTATGTTGCCAGTCAGGCTTAAAGTCACAGTGAAATGGAAGTTAGAGCATCTTAAGCTTCATGTGACATATTTCTATATGAATATGTGGGTGGGGTTTAGTTGCAAGATGGATTTAAACAAATCCTTTAGATGTGATGCAATGGTTCAGAAGTGGGGGTGGCTTAGATAATATGGCAACACAATATTAACCTGTAGAGAGATACGGAGGTAGGAAGCTGTACTGTCGGCCTCCACCCACTACTCCCTCACCTCCCACGCCATTAGATCAGGAGGGTTAAAGGGTTAAATGAACAAATTAGAACTCCACCACATTCCTTGTTGTCACAGTTTAAAGCTGACATCCAAACACTGAGTTCAAGATGAGTCATCAACAATATTTTTACATGTTATAGGGACAGAGTGGGACTTTGACTTTGAAATACTCAACAACCAAAACAACAAGCAACATTGTTGTTTTTAGATTGACTTGAAAATGTGACCCTAGCCTTTAACATTTACTGCAGCACAATGCAACATCATTTGGGAGTGCACTGTGCTGGCCAGTGAAATATATATAAATGCATGTTCATGGTAGACTTCGTAAATGGACAGCATTATTCTGCTATTTGCTACTTGTCGATAAAATAATTGTAGCTGAGACAACTTACCAGTATCACATATAGTATAACGCTTTGGTGTCTGATAAGCTTTTAAACTCATGGGTATATTAAAAGAGTTGGATATGACGTGGCCAGTCAGCCATACTGCCCTACTACATTATATAGTTTTTATGGGCTTCTTTTCTTGTCCGTCTTTAGTTAAATAAAGTTAAACCCTAAACACTCTGTGCCACAGCACCTTTTTGTCCAATTAGAAAATTGTAGGAATAAGTCGTCAACAACAAAAATGAAGGAAAGCTCTGGAGTGCTTGTTCCTGACCAGTTAGACTTCAAAGATGCTCTTAGGTATTGGATGTCTCCTTGATATATCTCAGGTTGTTCAATCTTCACTTTTGGTCAGTGACTTTCCCAGTCTTGGCTAAGGTAAGAGAAAGATAGGTTAACAGAAACCAGAGTTGACGGGAACTCCACTGATTTTAAACATCAGTCTGTTTACAGAACTTTTTTACTGGAAAAAATAAAGTTATATAAAGCCTTTCGCGTCTCCTGAGGGAGCTCTGTGAAGTCTGATAAATGTCCTCTAGTGATGTCACTTGAGTCAGCATCAGTCGGGTCAGCAAGCCTCAGTTCGCCTTAAAGGACAACATCTACTATGTCGGAGTTCTATAAACTCATCCAAAAACCTGAGGCTAATGTATAAAGGCCTAACTTATATTCCAATTTGTTAATATTTCATAATTTCTCTTTTAGATGAAATTTATCACACCAATATGCTGTGCATGCTGATTCTTTGATTTGTTAAGCAAATCAACAAAAAAAAAAAAACATAAACCTGAACTAACAACAGATTATTGGTTATAAAAGATAAAACAGTCTTTTTTTTTCTCCAGTGGTACTGACGCCTAGAAATTTTTTTTTTGTCAATTATCTTCCCTCATCTTTTATAGTGCTGCTCAAAGAAGATGGTGAACTTTTTGGCTATTTTTTCAAGTTCTAGACACCTCTTTTAAGGCATCCTGTGCCTACATGAAGAACACACCACATGTGCTTACAATTCTTTTTCAATCACCCCACTAAAGAGACACAACACTTACTGCACCTGTTACACCCTCACACACACATGCACACACGTAATTACCCCCCCCCCCCCACACACACACATACTCCTGCCCAGCCACACACTCATGAACAGCCACAGAAGCAGACTTTTGCGCAGAAGGTAGCAGAGGAGGTTGCTAGGAAACCATTGTTGAATGGCATGCAACGTTGGCGTGTTAGCGCTGGCTGCCTTGCCTCTAGGTATGGCTGGGATTTGAGATTTCGCCGGTGAGATGCAAGCAGCTGAGAAGATAAGGCCAGAGAAAGCGGCGCTCAGTGCTGGGGAATAGCAGGGATCAAGCTGAAGGGAGAAAACAGTCAGTGAGCTTGATCCTATTCTACCCGACCAGATGTATTTTTTTTTTTTCAGTTTCATGTGAATGACTGCGTTCGCTGCAGCCCCAGCACAGATAGCCTTCCTTCACTAAAGCCGAAGAAATAATTAGACAAACCTCAGGGGATTTGAGAAAGTGTAAAGAAGAAATGGTTGGTTTTGGAGTGAGGTCGAAGAGGTGGATAATGTTTGCCAAGATGCACACACAATCAAATGTACACAGACTACAAAGTCACACAGCAGTGACTACATAGGGAGTGGAAAAAAAGGTTTTAGTCTGGCTGAGCAAATTGTGAAACACAGAGATAAGTTGTAATGCCTTCTTACGCTGATTATGACTTTCATTAGACTCTGATTTAAATATTGCTAAAACCTCAGTGGTGTACTGTACGTGATGTCACATCCAATATCATCCAGTATGTTTCGAAGGCTGCAAGTCATCTTTTCAATGGAGCATAAAAAGTGGTAAAGGGTAAAGATTTCCAGGAGGCAGATAATATTTTACACCTACCTTTAGGTATATTTAGGCATGTCTTCAAACCGAACATCAATACACAAACCTAGTATCACTGACATTGAGTGTCAGAAAGTTATATGTTGGTCTTCACTGTATATTGTATTTTGCCTTTGTAGTGCAACTAGCCTTTTATAATGGGATGTATTGACTCCAGCAATAAGGAGGTTATTAAATTTACATCTGATTTCCCCCTAATTACATGAAAACAGATCATGTGAGTGAGGAAGTCATGGGTTACTACTAAAGGTCATAGTCATTACTGAGCACACAGATACAGCCTGGATATAGGGAGAGTCAACACATGACAGACTAATGACATTAACATCTTATGGCGAAAGTTATGATTGCTAAATTCAGGATAAATATCTAATTTATACATTTTCACAAGGACACGCCAAGGCACATTTGCAGATTTGGATGTAAAAACATCAAGACTATGTGCCAGCATCAAGATGCAGAATCGGTAACACACTCGCACTGAGAGAGAGAGTTTGGCACAACGCAATATCCCATTTCATGGCTTGGCTGGGAAAAGCCTCAAATGCAGGCAATGTGTGAAAACTCAGCCTTTTCCACCTCGAAAGCGTATCGGTTTGTGCATGTACTCTGAAATGTTTAACACCCCATGCAACAATGTAAATTGGACACCCTTTGGAGGTGGCAGAGGCAGGGAGCGAATGTGGACTGATGGATTTGAAGTGTGTGCGTGTGTGTGTGTGAGACAGAGAGGGTCAGGGATAGAGAACAGCAGAGTATTTACATACCAAAGGTAGTGTCTATAGTTGCAGTAAACAGTTTCTTTCCATCTCCCTCAAGCTCTGCGGAGAAACCCCTGCGATTGTCGGCTTCTGTGTTTTTTTTCGCAGACACCTCTCCTAATTGAGAGCCCTTTTTGGTAAGTTGAGGCCCGGCCATCCGGGGAGCGGCAGTTTTCCTCTGAGGGGCCTCCAGCACCCTGAGGAGCCTCTCTGACAAGCCTGTAAGCCTCTCCTCAGACCCTGGCTGTCTGGTTCCACCAATTACCACTTCCACTGTCTGCCCCTCTATCCCTTTTTTTCATTTCTTTCCATTTATCCTCTTCATTCTATCTTCTCACTACTTCCTCTTTCTTCTTTGCTTCACCTCTATTTTTGCATATGCCAACCGCTTGCTGATTCTCCCTTTCCCTCCTGTTCCTCTTTCATTTTGCGTCTCCCTCCATCTCCTCCCAATTTTCCTCCTCATTTTCTCTCATTGCATCTCTTGTTTTCACCACACAGCTATCTGCCTGTTTTTGTGTTGGTGGTGGAGCCCCGTCTGCACCCCATTAGGATTGGAGATAGGGCTTTTTGCGGCGACGCTAGGTGGGAACTGGTATGGCGATGACTTCCGTCAGTAAGGATTAAGGGGACAGAGCGATCTAAACAGCTCCTGAAGAAAAGGACTCTACTTAGCTCACCTCAGCACCAGTGATTCAGCACTTAGAGTCAGACTGGTACATTGGCTCGCTGATACAGTATCAGACTTTATCCAAAATCAGAAATTGGTCCATCAGTGTCTTCCACCTCAGAAAGGATGCAGATTCATCTTGGAGCTTCTCCAATATGGTGTGGTGGGGGAAGATTTTACTCAGCAGCTTCAGGAGTGGCAGACTGTAAAAGCGGCCATGAAACCTACCTCAGTTCGCCTTAAAGGACAACATCTACTTTGTGGGAGTTCTAAGAACTCATCCAAAAACCTGAGGCTAATGTATAAAGGCTTTACTTATATTCCAATTTGTTAATATTTCATAATTTCTCTTTTAGATTAAATTTATCACACCAATATGCTGTGCATGCTGATTATTTTTTGGACTTGACAGCTTAACAAATCAACAAAAAACCCATAAACTGTTTATGAAATGCTATGATAGGAGACTTTATCGGGCTCAGAGAGGTTTACATTCACTCGCACGGTTGTCAAGTCAACGTGTTTTTGAGGACACTTTGTGGTGATTAGTTGTTCCTGTAAAGTCAGTGTCAGAGAAAGAAATATGGCATCTAATTTTTTTGCCTTGAGTCTGGCCTTCATGTGCTGAGCAGTAGCAGAATGAAAGGAAGATGAAATCAGAGAGCAGGAAAGAGGAAAGGAGAGGAAATCAAGGGACAGATAGGAATATATATATTTAGAGAAAGATTCAGATCATATATTGGTTTTTCAAGGCCAGAACTGATATTTTGTTGTACTGTTATGTTTGGTGCTGATATTCAATACTCTTAAACCCAAACATTTTATACCAGAAACAAGATTAACACCCTGAAGCCCTGCGGAGAGGCTGCATTGTTCCAGAAAAAAAATGTATGCTGGATTCTGATGATTTTGATGTCCTTACAACCTTACCATTACAGTAAAATATAAAGTTCCAGATGTCCCTAGAGAAGATAGAATAAGTAAATTCCATGTTTCATGTTATGGAGCAAAATTCACTTCCTCTGAGGATCGTGATTGTGCTTATCAAAGGAAATGACACGAAACAGCATAATTTAATAAACTGATTATATGTGGGAATTTTACTGTAAAAATGGCACAAGTGAAAAGGAGACTGGATCAACAAAATCGGAATGGTTCATCCTCTGTAGACTTTGAATATGTACAACAACTCTGCAATCCAGCCACTAAATACCTGATATATGGTTATTGTAGTGCTAGAAATCTAAAATGCTTAAATCGAAACTAGGGGCCTCATTTATAGCTGTTCCGTACAAAACAGGGGCTTGTAGAGGCTTACGCCCCTTCCCATGCAAAAGTTCTCACGGGATATATAAAAACTTGACAAGAAAATGTGGGCCCCTGTGCAGAAGCCCTGACCCATACGTCCGAACATCTCGTAGACAGGGGAAATTGGCGATTCAGATGGTGGGGTGGTGAATTGAAGATTGTAGGAATTAAATGTGAAAGCCTTCATTATATGTTTAATGATACTTCTCACACATTTATTTTTACTCCATATCACACATTACTTATAGATCCATTTTATCGTACACATGCAAACCAGCAGTGTTATTTGTGTTTGTGCTAGAGCACCTTTCAATTGTAAAAAATATAAGTCAATTAAGTCAAATCTCAAATCAGATGCCGCTCAATATTTCATCAGCACTATCTCACCCCCTCAGTGACCACCTCTGTGTTTTTTAGTCACCTCCCATGTTTCACTGTAAAGAACCATTGATCAGCAAGCTCATTTCTATGCATCAACAGTCATGAGGTGCTTTGCATTGACCGTTTATGGTTGAATGTGGACTTGTAGAGGGCGAGACATGAGGCTGATCTACGTTCTCACATTTCAAGGTAGATTGTGATTTATACATTGCCTGCGGGTGTGCGTATTTTTAGCATGCCATTTTTAGATCATGGCCAAAAGTGTTGCTTAAGGGGAAATTTCAGCACAGGTCTCAGGGTCAATATCAATTTTTATTTGTAATCATCTAAATTTAACAACAATCTGTTCTGTAGTCATCAGTATCTTGCTAGGGACTAAAGTTATGAACAGACAGACAAACCCACATACAGTAAATCCATAATGAAATGTTTATATAATAATGTCCATGAGCTACTCAATTAGCAAAATCAGTATGGAGACTCTAGTTCCACCTGAATGGTGGCACTAGAGGAAAAACTCATGGAGTTTCCAAAATGGAAAGGGTTCATCCTCTGGGGAGTATGAATGGGCTCAGTAAACTTAATTTTAATCGAGCTGTTAGGTTTTAATATTTAAAGTGTACATATTGGCCTGGTGGTGGCACTGTCAGAAATCACTCTCGTTCACATCCACTACTCCTTATATAACAGCAATTCAATAATTTACCAAATAGTGAGCCATACATTAAGATTCAGAACACTCACTGACCAGCATCTTTTGCGTCGTTGATGACAGCTTTCGAGTCAAACAGTGATTTTTGCATTCATAAAATGTGACAAAGTGCATTGTCTGTTTACTACTTTTTGACACTGCCCTTTTCATTCCTTTGAAGAAGTTCTTAAGGCACTATATAGTGGATACATTTACACTGGCAGAATATGGTGTACTATATAGTAGGGATTTTGGACAAAGTCACCCTCCTCTGTCAGACCCCTTAGCTGCATCCTGCACCTGATCAACAACAGATAACTGGCTCGCTCATTAGCTGGTGGCAGCCATCCTGTTTATTAACAAAAGTAACTGTCCAGGAGAATCTGCACTTGGAATGTTCATTTAATATTTACTTAGTGCATTTGTTTGGAAATAGTTTACCTGGGTTACTGTTTTGTCCGTACACAACTTGTTCCCATACACCCACTATGATCACTACTCCCTGGTCACTACCTATTACTGTGATACATATTTTGGATGATAATGTAGTACAGTCATCAAGATAGCGTAAAATCAGTATAAAAAGCAGTCTTGAGGATCATGATGTGAATTTTCAAGTTTATGTTGTACAGACTCTTTGGCCCAAATGGAAATCAGACAGTGTGTTTCATGTGCACTCCATCTACAAGAATCCATTTGCCAGAAGCTGTTCTTGTTGCCTGTTGGTGTGCCAATGACTGCGTGCTAGTAGGCAGTCCTTCAATGTGGCCCAGGACACGTCTGAATGTGGTCTGCGGATCAGATCTCATTGCGTCCTCAATGTGTCTTAGGTACATTCACACCTGCTGTCCACCTGTGATCGGATCACCCAAGATGCATGTTAATGCCAGTTCTGAACAGGGCCTACGACACTGATGTATGGATGTCACTCAACCTCGGCAGCAACTTATTTACATTACAGTTTATTATTTTACCATTACTGTAGATCTGTCTAGTCAAGTCAAGTCAAGTCAATTTTATTTGTATAGCACCAAATCATAACAAAAGTTATTTCAAGACGCTTTCACATAGAGTAGGTCTAGACCATACTCTTTAAAATATTATTTACAGAGACCCAACAGTTCCCACCATGAGCAGCACTTGGCGACAGTGGTGAGGAAAAACTCCCTTTTAACAGGTAGAAACCTCGAGCAGAACCAGGCTCTGGGTGGGCGGCCATCTGCATCGACCCAGTTGGGTTGAAAGGGGAGGAGAGAGGGGGAGAGGGGAGACAGAACAGGAGGACAGACAACAAATCAGACTAATAATAATAATAACAACTGCAGCAGTGAGTGTGGAGCAGGAACATGGTGGCAGTAGACGGCCTGCAGCCACAGATCCAGAATCTACAGCTCCAGAGGCAGAAAAAAGAACAAAAACTACCGGGAAGAAGTGGAGTTAGTAACATGTATTAGTGGGATAAGAATGCGTACGGATGGAGAAGGAGAGAAGGAGAGAGAAGCTCAGTGCATCATGGGAAATCCCCCGGCAGTCTAAGCCTATAACAGCATAACTAAGGGATGGTTCAGGACTCACCTGAGCCAGCCCTAACTAAAAGCTTTATCAAAAAGGAACGTTTTTAGCATACTCTTAAACAAAGAGAGGGTGTCTGCCTCCCGAACCCAAACTGGGAGCTGATTACACAGAAGAGGAGCTTGAGACTAAACTGTCTACCACAATATTATGTTTTATTTTATATTTTATATTAGCTGCTGCACAATCTTATGTCTTTATCTCTTTGATTCAAATTTTTACGTACATGATTTTCTTTGTTTTGTACATTTGTATGAATATTAATTGCCAAGACTGCCTCACCGTAATTGTTGTGCATATGACACTCTTGAGCTTGAAATTGATAACATTCATGAAGGTAGAATTTATTCCAGGACAATGCAATGATTCTGCTGGTTACTGTGTCACATGTGATTTTAGAGTCATACATTCTTGCCAGGATTTAGTTGAGAGACTTTACCATGGACCTGGACCAATGAGAGCTCACTGTCTTTGATGATCTGTGTGACGTATATAGAGGTGCCAGCATGAACGTAGAACATGGAACAGTCATTGACAATATAGGCGGGACAAGACAAAAAATTGCCTATACACTTAGACGTCATGAGACATCCCAGGTGTTGCATCAGTTATCTTTTATTAGGACACAGGATGCAATGAGCATCTATAAACTATTAAAAATATAATAATATAATATTCGCATTTGTTTTTGATGCCCCACGTCTGTTGATTCAGGCTGATATTGTGTAGTCTGATTTCAACATTAGTTTTAGCTAAGTCTACCTAGTAAACACACAATTAAGTATGTTTCTATAAGCTGTGAGCACTTCAAGCAAAAAGTGATCCGAAAATTTTCATATTTTTAAATTGTAATCATTTTGAAAGGCCTGGAATGGTTACGAATTCTGTCCCTGTACTGAATCATAACATACTGCACAGCTCTCTCATGACACTTTCCCACAGACTCTTTTCTACTGCCTCCTCCTTCCTCTCCTCCTTCACAGTTAACCACAGCCTGGGTCAGTGTTGTGATGTTGGAGTTGTGCCATGATCTGATATCCATTGCGTACTAATGACTTTTGAGCGTTTGGCTGATGTAATCAAATTATCACCTTCTGCTCGCCACTGGCAGTGAAACAGCGGCACTTTTAGAGGTTGTGTCTCAAACTGTCATTGTGCTGTCAAAGCATGTACGGTGGAGCTCCTGTCACCACATGCTTGATGACGATGGAGGTGTTGTTTGAATTCTACTTTTCATAACAGAAGCATGCTGAAAAAACTGTGGAGTCATCACCAACAGCTTGCACTGAGGCCTCCATTAAATACCCTACCTTTCTCTACTTCCTCCTCAGCCTCTCCATCTCCCCTCTTCATCCTTACTTCATCATCCATCCTCCATTTCTCATTACTGTGTGTGAAAATGTTAATTTACTATGAATGATTACTGTGCCAATGATTGTTTATTAAAAGTGACTCAGTGTATAATAATTATTAAAGATTAAAATTCAAATGAAGTTTGACTTCCATAAACCAGATGATCAAGCTCTTATTTCTTTTCTCAAAATAAGTTTCAACTTCAGTCCTTTAAACTTTTGATCTTGAGTCTGATGTACGGCACTGTCACTGTTCCTTTTGTTAATCCATCATCAGCTGTACACTGAAAACCTGACCCCTGAGGAACTCTCACAAATATACTGTATAAGTTAGTGTATAAAAAAAACATAAATACACAAAATCCAATAAAAATGAGACACGTTAGGCATAACAAATGCATGGAAGAAATCAAAAATCATCATTTTTTAAAAATATGTTCACACTATAGAAAATAACTATTGCATAGAAAATTAGTGGTAGTGGGTGTCCCAGGGATGTGTTTGAAATAAATCAGAAATAAATAAATTTAAATCAAATCCTAATTTGCAGAAGAATAACTTAATATGAATTCAAAACATTTGAGTCAAAATATATGAACATGCATTAGCCAAAAGTGTCCTAAATAATTCAAAACAAACTGTATGTCTGTGTGTCAGAATCCCAGAGACAGTATCCCTCTGTTCTTCTGAAGGAAAAACACCAATAAGAAGTCTGAAGCAGAAGGTATGACTTTGGCCTGTCAATCATTCCTGGCCACTTACCATGCAGCTACCGCTATCAGACAGGTGGCTGTTTGGTGAAATCTGCTGGCTGCAGTAGGCAACATCTGCAAACATCTGGTAATGTGAGTATGATTACAACTGACAATTTTCCAAAGCATACCAATGTGTTCTAAAGTTTAATTGCCCTGCTAGCAGATAATAATGACAGTCCGTCTCTCTATCTGTAATTCACCTCAACTGCCTTTAATTCAGACAGGCTTCAAAGACACCTTTATTTTATTAAGTATATTTCATCCTTCCTTTTTTCGGAAAAAGTGAGAGTGCATTATTTAAACTGAACGTATCATGGCGCGGTAGCCGTTTGGCAAATATAGGACCCAAGCGCAGAGAGGAGAGGAGACTGGCAGGTATGCTGATTGGAGTATATTCACTCACGATGAGGGTGAATATACTGAGTCCAGAGCCGACACAAACACATGGAAACGGGGAACGGGAACCAGAAACTGGAAACACAAGGAACAGTAACCAGGAACCAGGAACCAGGAAACAAGAACCACACAGACACACAGAAACACAGAAGGATCTGACACCCGACAAGGAAAGTGAACTGGTATATATATGGTGGCTGATGACTGAGTAAAGACAGGTGAGGGAACAAGTGAAAGGAGTGAGGCTGATGAGGAGATGGGGAAGGAAGGAAAGACAGAGGGCACCTGGTGGAAGGTGAGGGAATGGCAGGTGAGGGGAACAAAGCAAAAGTCCAGGCAGTGAGCAGAAGTGACAAACAGACAGATCATGACAGAATGCTCATCTACATCTGGCCTTCATTGCTGGCGCTGACAGAAGGTGGTGGCGGGAGGGTGGGATGGAGTTGATAAATTATAAAAACATCTTTGCAACCCAGTAGCTAAAACTGCATGGATCAGTACCAGGTAGCAGCCCGGTGGAGAATCCTTATTTTAAGCGACGTAGCACAACTGTAGACTTACGGTCTCGTCTTGATTGTTATGTCTAGGCAGACACTGGTTTCAATTCATGTTAGTACAGTTTGAAGATCTGATGAAAAACTATACAGGTGTTTCTGTTGTTTGTCAAACTTCAATTGCATTATGAGTTTTAAGTGCAAGTTTTAAATTTAGGCAGTTGGTAATACCAGATATTTATTGTCTTGTTTTTATAAATGCCTCTCACTTTGTGTGAGTGTCCACTTACCAATGCAAGTGATGCCATATGTCCAATAGCTGTGGCATTTTATCAGCCTGCTCAGTATGCAAGGCAGCTCTCCCAGAGCAACACAGCCTGGTGGATCCTATAATTCACCTGGCTGTGCTTTTAGAGACCTGGGAAAATACATCCATTTACAGACTAAAAGGCAATGGCTGCATTTCCATTTAGATTTATGGCTCATTCTCATTGATCAACATAGTTTACAACTGCACTCTGGAAAATAGAGGCCTGAAGAAAGCAAAAAAAAAGAAGTTGAGGAGAGTTGGTCAAAGTAAACCGTGAGACAGCCAGACATAAACTGAGACACATGTGAGAGTGCTGAGGAAAGTGAGAATTAGAGGAAACAAGGAATAACAAAACTGTGGATGTTAGTGAGAGTTGTTTAGTGAGAAATAGCAAGGCTCACTGTGGTTTTACAGATGCTTTGCAGTGTTCCTGAGATAATGGTACTGTTAATCCGCCAACATGTTCCATAGCACTCTTATCTCCACCTATCGTATACCTATTGTCCCTGTATTGTCCTAAGAGCAACACAGGATAACAGCAAGTATTATGATTCTGGTCCTGTCTCAAAATACCCTAACTGTCAACATGACTGATGGAAATGAAGGAAAGTGGAAATGTTGTGCTAAGGAGATTAGAACAGATCGATGTTGTGCAGCATGACAAGCACCTCAATTCCTCACCCTCATTTCTGCGCACTTTCTTGCTCTCTGGTGCGGTCCATCCCAGGTGCGAGCGATGTCAGTGGAATTGTTCCCGAACCAGACCAGATTTTTCGTCTAAACCAACAACCTGCCTCTTAGAGCCCATCCCAACTAGGCTGCTTAAAGAAGTTTGACCCTTAGTTAGCACTTCTTTACTAGACATGATCAATCTGTCTTTATTAACAGGCTATGGACCACAGTCCTTCAAAGTAGCTGTAATTAAACCTCTTCTTAAAAAGCCTACGCTTGATCCAGGGGTTTTAGCCAATTACAGACCTATATTTAACCTTCCCTTTCTCTCCAAAATCCTTATGGAAAGCGGTCATTAATCAGTTATGTGACTTTCTAAACAGCAATAGTTTATTTGAGGATTTTCAGTCAGGATTTAGGGAATTTCATAGCACAGAGACAGCACTGGTGAAAGTGACAAACGACCTTTTGATTGAGTCAGACAAACGATTTGTCTCTGTACTTGTTCTGTTAGATCTTAGTGCCGCTTTCGATACCATTGACCATCATATCCTATTACAGAGACTGGAGCATTTGATTGGCGTCAAAGGACCCGCACTAAGCTGGTTTCAGTTGTATTTATCAGATAGATTTCAGTTTGTCCATGTAAATGATGAATCCTCCGTGCACACGGAAGTTAGTCACGGAGTTCCACAAGGTTCAGTGCATGGACCACTTTTATTTACCTTGTATATGCTTCCTTTAGGCAATATTATTAGGAAACACTCAATAAACTTTCACTGCTATGCAGATGATACTCAATTATACTTATCGATAAAGCCAGGTGAAACCAGTAAGTTAGCCAAGCTTCAGGCATGTATTAAGGACATGAAAGACTGGATGACCTGCAATTTTCTGCTGTTAAACAAAACTGAAGTTATTGTTCTGGGTCCTAAACATCTGCAAGACGCACTATGTATAGCTATAGTTACTCTAGATGGCATTGCCCTGGCCTCTAGCACCGCTGTAAGGAATCTAGGAGTAATCTTTGATCAGGACATGTCCTTTAATACCAATATAAAACAGACTTCAAGGACTGCCTTCTTCCACTTACGTAACATTATAAAAATCAGGCATATCCTGTCTCAAAAAGATGCAGAAAAACTAGTTCATGCATTTGTTACTTCTAGGTTGGATTATTGTAATTCCTTATTATCGGGTTGCCCCGATAAGTCTCTAAAGACTCTCCAGCTGATCCAGAATGCGGCTGCACGTGTACTGACAGCAAAAGAGAACATATTTCTCCAATATTAGCTTCTCTGCACTGGCTCCCTGTGAAATCTAGAATAGAATTTAAAATCTCCTCACTTACAAAGCGCTTATTGGTCAGGCACCATCATATCTTAAAGAGCTGATAGTACCGTATTACCCCACAAGAGCACTACGTTCACATAATGCAGGGTTACTTGTGGTACCTAAAGTCTCTAAAAGTAGAATGGGAGCCAGAGCCTTTAGTTATCAAGCTCCTCTTCTGTGGAATCAGCTCCCAATTAGACATTCAACGTTCCTTTTTGATAAAGCTTATAGTTAGGGCTGGCTCAGGTGAGTCCTGAACCATCCCTTAGTTATGCTGTTATAGGCTCAGACTGCCAGGGGATTTCCTATGACACACTGAGCTTCTCTCTCCTCCTCTCCCTCTCTATCTGTACGCATTCCTATCCCACTAACACAGGTTACCAACTCCACTTCTTCCTGGTAGTTTTTGTGCTTTCTGTGCTTTTTCTCCTTCTCACTTTCTGCAGGTATTTCCGCCTCTGGAACTGTAGATTCTGGATCTGTGACTGCAGGTCGTCTACTGCCCCCATGTTCCTGCTCCACACTCACTGCTGCAGTTGTTATTATTATTAGTCTGATTTGTTGTCTCTCCTCCTGTTCCGTCTCCCCTCTCCCCCTCTCTTCTCCCCTTTCAACCCAACTCGGTCGATACAGATGGCCGCCCACCCAGAGCCTGGTTCTGCTCGAGGTTTCTACCTGTTAAAAGGGAGTTTTTCCTCGCCACTGTCGCCAAGTGCTGCTCATGGTGGGAACTGTTGGGTCTCTGTAAATAATATTTTAAAGAGTATGGTCTAGACCTACTCTATGTGAAAGCGTCTTGAAATAACTTTTGTTATGATTTGGCGCTATACAAATAAAATTGACTTGACTTGACTTGACTTTGACACCATTTCTTCTTCTGCCAATTGATATAATTGTGATGGCTGACACACCTGTCAGTAAAGAAGCATTGTACCAAACAAATCTGATTTGAGTCGGGACATTCATACTCTGGTAAAACTAAGTTTCCAAGTTAGCCAACTGCCATCTTTAGGATTGGATTGCCAACTGATTGAGTTATTATAAACTGAAAAGGAAGGGGTCGTAAGGCAACTCCGCCATTTTTTCCTTGTGTTGAATCTTGTAAAGTGGCCCCATGTTAAAATGTAGTTTTAATACATTTTAATAGATCAGTAATCAACATAAAACCAAATTAAATTGGGGAACACAGGGGGTTAAGCAGGGCCCCACAGCTGATTTGTACCGCACTCCCCCTGGCAAGTTAATCCAGCCATGAAAACAAGCTAGTTATCTTGGGCACTAAGCCAACAATAGAATCATATAATTGAGTAGTTGATAAAATTCACTGGACCTCATCTTTACCATCCACTACTGATTGCAAACCATGTCACTACTCTTTTGTGGAGCAGTTTATAGCAAACTAGCAAAGCATGATCTACTCAAATGGATGGTTTGACACAGTTGACAGCTTCCTCCATTTTAGACTCACTGAATCTTTCTTCAAGGTCAGCGAAATGAATTTGCATGTCAAAATTTGCATGGCAAAAACACAACCCCAATATGCTTCAACTTCACAAGCAAATCTACCAATTGTATTGATTGCTTTGGAATGAATTTCTGTACAAAATGTCACTGTCATAAAAGGTGGTGCGACTGGGCCCTTATCCTGATAGGGGACTACCATGTGCTCTTAGTCCAGCTGGAAGGTGTAATCACTCCTCTGTGTCCTGGGTCTGCCTGGGCATCTCCTCCCTATTTGTTCCACCTGCAACCTCTCCAAAGAGCCAAAGTTCATCCTGCCAAATGCCTGAATCACATCAGCTTTTAGTACAGAAAAGCAGTAATTACCTGAATCAATGAGTTTGTCACTCAATCACAGAGAGGTTGTCAGTTTCCTTCCGAATAACCTTATCTCAAACTTTCAGTTAGTAGGCACAGCTTTTGACTAGTCCCCTATGAAAAAATGAAATTATGACTATACAAATGCTGAGTTTAGGCCCAGTTCAGTCAGAGAAACATTTACAAGTTGAGTTGAGTTGAGGTGTGAACGACTGGAACAAAAATGTAGGCAGGAATGCAGATTGTTAGTTGCCTGTCGCAATCTGTGATCTGAAGTGTGATCCCTGTTTTGTCTCCTCAAATGTTTATTCATTTGAAGCTTTTTTTCCCTTCAAGCTCTGCAACAAAAAATGAATCAACCAAATGCACCTAGGTTGCTGTCAAGCTCTGAGACGAAAGTAAGAATTATAAGACTAAGATAACTGAACTCCTCTACTTGGATCAGCTGTTCCCACCTCACCTGGGTTGAGCAATCCAGCCATCATTGAATCAAACTACAGAGATTAAACCCAGTAGCACTAGACAGGCTGCATCCTTGTTAGAGTCTAATGAAACACCTATGCATGTTGATTGTTGCACAGTATGTCTAGACAAAAGAGGTTGTAGCAAATACAAAAAAACAGTCTCAGAGTCATGGCCTTGGTAACATCCTCTCACCCTCTGTGTAAGAAAAAGAGATAATCTTAGTACTTAAAGACTGTATTTGGAATGTCGGATCATCTAAGTTTGGCACCGTGTCTGAAAAGGAAGATTTCCAGTTTTCATTATAAGAAACACTGCAACAAACCCAGTGATTGGCTCCAGTTCCACAGTGATTTATTGGGTTGCAGTCTCTGTGGGCTCAGTTCCATGAGGGTGCATTGGGGTGCACTGGACCCTCAGTTAAATTAATGCCCTCGCCTTTTCCCATCCCTGCTCACTGTGGGTTGAGTGCAGTCCAAGTCATTTGACTTGAGACCGTTTCACAGTGCCGGATTTGTATTTAGATGAATCATGACATTTTTAACTTTTTCACCAAACAGTAAATCTTCCCTATTAAGTAAGTGTTCATATTAGTCTGATTTTACTAATTTGTGAGTTACAGCAGCTGTTTTGTCAAAGAAATTTCTCCAAGTACACATACATTAAAAACAGTAACCTAAAAAGTGCCTTTCCTGTTTTATGCACGTCAAAACATTGTGAGGGTCAGTTATTTTTTGCTCAATATAGATCCACTTCTGTGTCAGGTTAGGCTGTAAACAGAAATTGTCAAAATGCACATCAGACCTGACACAACTGATACTACTATAACTCATTACTAAGGCTAAAGACTCACTAGGGTAACGGTACTCATAATTGTGCCAGAAATAACACATTTGGTTCAGTATGTGACTTTAATTTACACACACTAAGGGCAAAAGGTACCGTTGAATTATCATAAAACAGTATAATGGCAGAACAGAGAAAATAGAGAATATGCAGGTTGTACTATGTTTTCATTACTAAATACTGAAATTTGTTATTATTATTTTTTAATAGCCATATTGTTACTGACCATATGCCAGTGTTTTAGCACCCCACATTTTTACAGTAACAAATACATTTCACTAGCCTGGAAACCAGATGAATCTGCAAGCTCATGTTTCATTTGCTCTGGCTGATACGTCTGGCCCCTCTCCCATTCACACTGATTTCCTTGCTACTGGCAGCACCGTTGTGTCGGGCGAACGAATCACAAGCATTTATCTAGTATGAAGTGTGTTAAATATGATGACTGACAGAGAGGAGCGCCATTAAAGCCTCTTTGTAAATATCCAATATTGCGGCTGCTGTTCCACAGCCAGCTACAGCGGCAGTATTAAACGGACTGGACAGTCAATTTCCTCTAAAAGAAGAAAAAAACTGCACTTAAACTTTATGTTGATAAGAAATATATGTTTGCCGTTTTGTCACTCTGATTGGTTGTCTCCGCCTGTCAATAACGCCCCTTGGAACTCAAAATGTACTGAGAGGTTCCAGACTAATACGCATTTGCAAATTAGTCTGGCGATTCCTGGCTAACATTTCACAAAACAGTTGCCAAAATGTTTCTTCTGCATTTCTATTGTTTTCTTTGCTGTATGGAAAACATATAGCACCGTCACCCAAGCTCTTAAAATTATTATTTATAATAATTATTATTTTTAACCAAAGACTGGTTAAGAACTGCCCATATTTACTATCCATCCCTCTCTGATTATAGATGCTGCCTTAATGATTTTATACTGCTTGTTGTACTTTTTTGTAAGTTGCAAAGAACATATGCCAATTCACCAAAACTTTTGACAAGCCAAATCAATTTGGGATAATACCTTCTTATGCTCAAGTCTAACAGAGGCCATTAACCTGAGAGGAGAATTTGAAGAAATTAAAAGCAGCAGTGAGTCAGACCTGTCACAAAAAAAATAGCTCAGTGCATGTAGTATCTGGGTTTAATATGTCTTGGGTTGCTGTCCTCACCTCCCTCCTCTATTTTTTCCCTTTCATGAATAATCTATATGGACTCTGAGTTGAGGCCTGCAGGCATGAGGACTGGTCATGTCCTTGGAGGGAAAGACAGCTTTGGCAGAAGACCTTAATGTAGCCAGAGCTTTGGCTTTTCTGCTCTGCTGGAAGACAACAGGCGAACAATAGCTCCATCAAAGTTTGTACCCTTGACCCTGTTACGAATGGCTGCAGGGGATGAAATGGTGTTTTGTGTGTGTATGTCTGTGTGCGTATGCAAGTATGTGTCTTACTGTGTTAGATTTGACAGATGTGAGTCTCCAAAAGCTGATACAGATATTTTGGACTTGTGCTGCCAGAACAAAATCTTTAACCAATCAAAAACATCAACAGTAAATGTCAGGCTTGACATCATTCTCAGAATCAGATAAAATGTGCCTCTTTCTGGAGATGAGCACTGAACCATCACACAGGGAGGAATTCTTTGCAAAAGAAGCTTAACAGACCAGAATGAAACGCAATTATAGCTACTGTAAGGACGTTCATTGTGACTGTGAGGAAAGCGTCAACAGAATGTTAAAGCAGATGATTCAGATCCAATGAGGAGGACATAGGACAAGTGGAAGTACTCTTAGAAACTTTTTCATTACAGTATAATTACTGGAATGCAATAAATCACAAACTGTGGATCAGGTCATTCCTATTCTTCATTGGTGGGTCCATCATTTTACCAATTCAAGTCATGTCAAGAAAGGTTAGGTTAGCTATGCTAGTTGTTTGGTTAAAAAAATAATAATGCCATATTTACTAGAAGAACTTACTATGAGTCTACAGCCACACTAGCATCTCTGTAAGGGTTTACTTTGGCAGAGTGAGCTTTGAGCTAAATGCTAAAATCCGCATGCTGACACCTGTGTGCAACCAAAAATCAACATTAACTTTTTATGTTAACCCAAACCAAGATCTTTTACAGTCTATAGATCTATAACAGTTGGAACTTGGCTTTATCCTGAGGGAAGTATCTGTATCAATCCATTGTTGGGCCCTTTTACTGAATAAATGAAAACCTAGACCGGTTGGTAGTGCTACATGCATTTTCAGAGGATCATAAAAGCTACTTGCCATTATTTATCCTCTGTGCATCTGTACACAATTCCATGGCAAACCATCCAATAGTTTTTGAGCTATTGTAATGGTCTATCTGCATATATCACCAGATGAATCTGCGAGCTCATGTTTTATTTGTTCTTGCAGATATGTCTGGCCCCTCTCCCTGTCAAACAGAGTTTGTGTTGGGCCAATTACGTTTATCCCATATGAGGCGGGTTTGATACGATGACTGACAGAGAGGTGCGCTGATGTGGAATGTTCTATTGAATCGGCAATCGTATCAGTATAAAAACAAACTGGACGGTAAATTTTCTCTTAAAGAAGAACAAACAACTGCACTTAAACTTTATGTTAATAAGAAATATGTGTTTGCCGTACTTCTGACAGGACGTAACGTCCGAAAGGACAGCATTTTGCTCTGATTGGTTGTCTGCGCCTGTTGATAACTTTGGAAACTGAAAATGAACTGAGAGGTTCCAGACGAATACACATTTGAGAATTGCCAGGCTACATATTTCATCAAACTTTAAAAGTCCATATGTAAATGCAATATCACAGAAAGTGTAACAATTCTACCTTTGGTCAAAAACCTTCAAAGCGTGTTTGTGTGCCACCTCGGGAGGCTTGAGGATGATTTTACATGTCTGTGTGGAAGCACAAGAGACTTTAATGTGCTTGTATGTTGGGTTTGAACACTTCTCCTTCTACCAATGGATCTGACGGAGGGGCACTATGATCAATGGACTGAAAACAGCACAAGGCCAATTTTCACCAAGACTGTTTTATTTTTCATTGTATTTTTCAAAAACCTATGCCATCACAATCATTTCAAATATGTTATAGATGTTATTAGATGTCATTTTCTGAGACTGTGGTCAGTTTGACTGAGAAAACCCTCTAAATGTCAAATCTAATTTTCATTGTATTCCGTTCAGATCCCAAAGTTACTATATATAACTGTCTTAATTTAAGGGATATGCATATGGTAAGGTGCTCTTTTAGAAAATATCCATTTGATGGTATTGAGTGCCATAAAAACACAACATCTTGGGTTTGAATATTTCACTCAGGTAAGCCTAAAATGGCTGAAGAAGTGTTGGAACAAGCAGATATGATATATATGAAGTGTTGTTGTGGAAAACACCTTTTTTCTTTCTGTCTTTCTCTTCTTTCTTTACTTCAGCTGCCCGGGGTAAATATAAGGCGAAAATGTTGGTTCGGAGGGTTAATCCAAGATCAATATCTGCCTCATCAGTCTAACCCTTTAATATATAGCCTGTGTTAGGCTGCATACTGCGTTCTTTACCCAAGCAAATCAACTCAATCTGATTATCTCCCTTCTGTCCGTTCCTTATTATGGTCCACACAGCAGACGTTGTTAGTGAACACACTCTGGAGGCTGTTTCTCTAATTACAACACTCAACCCAACCAGCTCTCAACTATTAGTGCACAAGCACAAATGCACACACACAACAGCAGCGCCAACTGTAGCTCCACTATCCACCATCCTACAGCCATCTTTCAGCTAACACAGCCACTTGTAAGCAGCTCACAGCCAATTCCCCACATGCTGCTTTTTAGAATCTTGTGAAGGAAAATCACAAATCATGCTTTTACGCACACAAACTATGGATACAAATCCACAGCCTACAACAAATAAAAACAGAGATAATTAATTGTATTCATAACGGCCTTCTAAACCTTCTAGTAACCCATATCTGTGAGGCTGATAACCACTGATAACGCCCATTCAATCCAGTGATAACAGTCGAAGCGGGTGCCTGTATTTATATAGTACATTTTGATAATGAATGTATCTCGAAGTCGAAATTTGATGTAACCAGGTTGTTGGAACAATTCCAACAATATATATATTCATCCACTGTGCAGTTATTTTTAGTTGTGTCTCATAGTCACAATCACTCACTACTTGGGCTGATTGTGTAATCTCTGTACATTTTGACTATGAACCAACTTGTGTCTGTAGCACTGTGTATGAAAGCGACTGTTCTTACAAGAAAAACGATAGCATCATCCTTTATTCAAAGAAATAAAACAAGTCTATTTTATTGAAAAAACAAAATAAAACCTATTAATGTTTGAATGAATAATCACTGTCCTCTCACTCAGATGCAAATATGCAAAACCTCTGAAGCAGAAGGTAAGGGTTGACGGGTGGGCGTTAAATAGTCAGACTTTGACACCAGAGACCATGACATTCCATCTTGTACACTGGTTTCTTTTAGCCATGATCATGATTTACCTTCAACAAGTTTTTTTAGTTGAAAATTGCTAGGTACTCAAAGCGTCATTGTACAATAACTTCGGCATACTTGGTCATGGTCATAGTCTTGTCTGCCCATTCTTTGATCAAATATTTGCAGCTTAAATTAAAAATGTGAACTTCATACTGCATTTAATCAAAACTCAGCTGTTTGAAAAGCATAGATTACTGTGTTAATTGAAAAGACTTTTCACATTTCTATGTGAAAAAAACTCATCATATCCAGATCAAAAAACTCTGAATGATACCTGGCTCTACCCACCGCTTTACCTTCCTATGGAAACATGGTAAGTTTTCCTTGATACACATGAAGACAACAAATTATTTTAACTTTAAAGCTGCTGCTGAAATTTTCATGTTCTCTGTTTATAGAACGCTTGTGCTCTGAATGTACTATTGCAGGAGACAATGTTATAGTACATACTAATTCAATATATGAAAGCAGTGTCAATTGGCATGGAACAATAATACATTAATGAGGTATTGTGTGCCTGTATTGGGAAAAGGATAACTCTTAGTTTTGCCAACAAGTATGGCCACGTAACTTTAATGAAACCATTTACTCCGAACATAAATCACCTCTCATTTAAGACCTGCTCTTATACTTTCTCCCTCAATCTCTATCATCCAGCTAAGCAGTTGCAATATCTTAAAGGGATATAAACATGAATCACAGCAGGACTGTGGCTGTCCATAGAAATGAATTGTGGTGGGGCTGGGTGGGGCGGGAGAGCAGTACAGAGTGATTTGAACTCATAATCGTAATGCACGTTGCCTTGAAGGAGGCCTCATGAATATGCTCAGAGTCACAGAGTGGCTGGCTGGCACCAGGTCAGATCTGATTTGCATATTGTTTACGGCCACTAGCTTAATTTGAAGCAGAGGTTTGAGCCTGTGATAATGCCGGGGCCTTATCTACAGAGTTGGCTAAGTGGCTGCGGGAGTAAACTTCTCAAAGTGATATGCTCCAGTTGGCTGACAAGGAGCAGAGGCCCTGTTGCATTCAGCACAGAGCTTTGTGTGAATAACGCTTACAGGATGTGCACAGTGCAGTGTTTGGAATGAGATGTAAACATGTCATTTCTTTAAATGTTATCATGCATCATTTGGCCAAAAAAGGCACATCAGGACGTGGTTTGGAGTAAACACAGCTAAGGCCACACTTTTACTTGTAAAACAGAGTTTTTAAATTTTAAAGGTTGACACAACATTTTTTAAGCAAAATCCATGGTGAAATATATTTAGTATTAGTCTGACAAGCCAGCTGATGTGAAAATATGGCATTAGCTGGCACAACAAATGCTTATAATTCTACTTTTATGCTAAACTTAAACTTAGTTTTCCACCTAATGCTGACAGGATTTTCTACTCTAAAGCCCCTTTCACACTGCACAAAAACCCTCTTACACCTACTAACATTTGGCTTTTGTCTAATCAGCATTCCCAGGTCAAATGACTCTGCAGCAGTCAGGGGTATTTTTCGGCTCAAACTGCGATAGTGGCAGTGATGGAAACATGACACCCAGGTGGGTGTCATGTTTCCAGCGTTATGCTATGACATGCGTTATCATCACCGTTCAAGCAGCGTTCAAATTATTGTACAAAATCTGTCAGCGTTGAGTTTTAAAGAGAGTCCCTGGCATCCATGCTGCTTTCTACTATAACCCAGTTTTCCTGCACATTTGTTCTATCAAACAATGGGAAGGAGTAAATCTCCAATATCAAGCGAGTTTACCTGTGTTTAAAAAAATATACTATATAAAAGGGTATATGGGAAGTTTTTGTATTCAGAGCAATGTTGCACTGGGTGACATGTTCCTGCGCCATGAAAACACACACACTGCAGGACGGATGGCTTGAGTACAGGGCTGGCCTACTGTGGTCCGACTGATGGTCGGATTGCAAGGAACCAGGGAGGCGGCGCTTGGCAGGAGCGCGGGGAACCGGCTGACCAGGAGGCTGACCAAGAGGCTCGGGAAACTCAGGGGGATCGGCCGCAGAATACTCAGGGAACTCAGGGGGTTGGGACTCCGGGGGCGGAGCCGCAGCATCTGCCGGGACCCCCGACGCCGGAACTGGAGAAGCGTCTGCCAGATATGCAATTGTTCTTAAAGTCCAGAGGGGATGCAGGGGCAGGAGAGCAGGACTGGGCTCCAGAGGTAACACGCTGGGAGACTACAGGGACGTCTACAGAGTTGGTTTCCAGGAAATGATTGAGCCTCTTTTAAACAATGTCCAAGTGGGGAACAAAATGACTCACCCACAGCCTCTCCTTGAAGTATTGTTTCTGAGAGGATATCTCTTCCAGAAGCGGGGTGCGTTGGAGGGATTGAAAGGCAATGAACTTAGCCACTGTCAGCTCAAAATAATTCTGGTCAGATCTTTTTGTCACGTGGAGTAGCAGGTTGACAGGGGTAGGACCCAATCACAGAGAGGAGAAAAGACATAGAGTAAGCATGAAGACAGTCTTCCTGATCAAACTTCCGCAACGCTTCATGTGTTGATCTTTGTCTTTACTGTTCGTAACTCTGTTTTAGAACTCGATTCTTACTGTACTGATTTCCAAACTGTTATCTGGTCCATGTATTCCTTTGGCTTACCGGGGAATTACCAGGGGTTTGTATGTTTCTATTGACAATTTTGATACATTTTTTCTGCAGTGAAAACATGTCCATGGGAGTACATTCACATACACTTATTCTATGGCGAAGGGAACTCAACTCTAAACTTGGTTGTATTCGATACATAACAGATTTTTGGGTGGAGTATCAAACTTTGCATGTTTGGGAGTTCGCTTTATTGAGTTTCAAGTGAGTCAGCCTATCAACATCAGCAGTAATCCAAATTTGGATTTTCTAGTGGTAGTGGGCAGTAAAGTTAAAATTAAAGCTTCAAATGGTTCCTTGGGAACACTCAGTTACACCACCGTGTCTCTGTTTTTCTCATCTGGAGTTTAAGACAGTGAGAAGCTGCAGCAGAATGTCTGGTCTCTCAAATGGTATTTTAGTACCATTTTAGTATTCAGTAACACTTTATGGAATATGCTTGTTCTTGTTTCTTAAAGTTAGATGAGAAGATTGATAAGTATGGACCTGGAGTCAGGATGTAATCAGTAAGATACATTGTGTACATGAGACAGTTTTGGTAGGTGTATTGTTGAAAAATGAACACAGCCAGGCTAGCTGTTTCCCTTCTGCTTCAAGTCTTCAGTACTTAACACAGACAGGAGATCCATATTAATCTGAACATTTCCTTATGAGAAAGAAAGAACAAAAACTAAAAAATGTTTCCTAAACTTTGAACTATTCCTTTAACCCACTGCTATTGTCATATATTTTTTGTAATGGCTGATGCTAATGATAAATCTTCATACCATGCTCACACAAAGGTAATGCACTTGGCATTGTTGGGAGCTTTAGGGTTACCATTTCTTCTATAAATAGTATTGTTCCTGGACTGAATCCAGATCATGCCTGCTTCATTTTCTCTGCTCCTTTCTTCTTAGCCACATTCACCATGGCCGCAGTTTCTGACAAGAGGGTTCACTCTGAGCTTCTGTGCACGATCAACCAAGCCTTTCACGCCCCCACCTTCACTGTCACTCCCTCTCGATTGCGTCCTCCTTCACTCTGTCATTCCCTCTGCTCTCTATCTTTTTCCCACCAACCTACCTACTTCATCTCTCTTTGCCTTCATCTTTCTTAGTCTCTCTCTCTCTCACCCTATCCTTCCCTTTCTTTGTGTTCCCTCCTTCATATTCCTCTATTGCTCCCTCTCCTTTTTATCATGCATCAACCGCTGCGTCTGGTGAACGCATCAGTCAAGGCCTGGCTAATGAAGTCCCTCTCCTTTGCCATTAACGTGAAATAACTAATCTCTCTCTCTCTCTCTCTCTCTCTTGCTTTCCCTCATCTGACCAAACCATTTTCTCTCCTCTCTCCCCCCTCACCTCCTCTATATTCCATTTCTTCCACTCCTTCCTTCCCTGCTCCCCAGCCTTGCTCTCTTTCTCTGAAATTGGTGAGAGGAAGGCTGGCTAAGGTTAAGGCTGCAGTTTTACCTGATCTTATGAAGGGAGAGAAAACGTATCAAAACACACACAAAAAAGCCTTGGTTTATGACACTGAAAACAAGCAAACAAAATAATTCTCTTTTTTGTAATTGGTTAGTTGAAATTGTGGGGAAACCATAACCTCTAAATAGTAAAGACTACCAGGCCTCTAAAAAGTTATGTCTTCACTAAAAGAAGTTTAGGTGACTGTTGATCAATCCAGTACATCCCACAACATACGTGTGTGTTGTAATATACAGTCATTCTTCCACAATAAATGCAAATGTGTAATTACAAGGTAAGTGCCCTTAGATATTCTTACTAATAACACATTTACATCATTAAAATGATCACATCAAGCTAATTTATTGGATTAATGAGGGAATTAAGTGGAGATGATGCTAGTTTAATTTAGTAAAATCACATTTGTATGAGTGTCACATTCATCACACATACACAGACAGACACACTATATTGTCAAGTGTATGTGGACATGACAGGCCATCATTCTGTGTACTTTTGGTCTGGGACAGTTTCCATTGTTTGGGCTCAGCCCCTTATGGTAACCCTTTGAACGTTACGCTTTTCATTTTAGCTAGGCATATCATATACTGTTTCATAAAGTAGGTTAGGCTACTAAGAAATGTCTTTTATTTGTATCTCATTGACAGCTTATCTGTTTAACAATTAGCTTAATAACAGGACATTCTGAGTCCTAGTAATGTAAACCTACTATTTTGTATCTCCTACAGTTTTTTTTTCATTTCTGTTTGGGATAAGAATGGTCAGTTTGCAAACTGCAGTTCCCAGCATGCTCTGGTAGGTGATGCAAACAGCACTATAATATATATATATATATATATATATATATATATATATATATATATATATATACACAACATTAGCATTAGCAGTTCCTGTTTGCCCTGTAACCTTGGTTGCTGAAACATGATGATCGGAAGTTATTAGGATGGTCTTTTTTTTACATGATTTGTAAACTGATATGGTTTATCCACAGAGATGCCATTATTACTGAAAAGAGAGTCAAATTGATTCTAGCAGTATGTGTATCACGTCTTTGCTAGTTATTACTTTGAGAAGATGGAGTTTTAAAGAAACTTGCATCAATCAGGTTCAAAAGATTACAGGAATTCTTAATGCTGAAGCAAACAATCATATTTTAGACAATTATGATATACCACTTTGTGTCAAAAGTTTGTGTGTTATGTCCCTTTCCTGTTCCAACATGATGGTGCCACCATGAACCCAGCAGCACCATAAAGAAATGGTTTTCCCAGTTTGGTATGGAAGAACTTGACCAGCCTGCACACATCCCTGACCTCAACCCCATCCAACACCTTTAGACGAACTGGAACACCGACTGTCAACAGCGTATCAGACATAAAAAAATGATCATTTAGGTGTTTCATTCAATGTCTCATTAGAAAACACCGCCATGTCATGCTGGAATAAGTATGTGTAATGACAGCAGATGTAGTGAAGAAAAACAAACGGTTTAGGGAAGGTATGTGTGTACTGATTTGTACAGAATGCAGCCAACCCTGAAGCCCAGTCACTGACAGGGAGGTGGACGTGAGCCGAGGCTTTTCTACTAACTACTTGTTCAGCAGATAAAATCCCTCGCCTGCATGGCTGCCCCATGGTATTAACTCAACCTTGCGTGAAGACTGCCTTGATCCGCTCTCCCAACACACCAGATAGTTTTCTCCCGGCACCCATAACCCGCCCCCACCCTCCCCAATCCGTGCTGACATTTTTACCACAGCCCCACCCGTAATTCGCATTTATGCAAAGCAGGCCCACCAAATTAATGCCAGAATCATTTAGCTGAGTGCTACAGTATGCTAATGTACCATCTGAAACCTGGCGGCTTCATTTCATTTTTTAGCTCCCCCTTCCCAGGATTGGAGCAGCTCACACAACGGGTGGACTCGTCCACTTAATGAATCTGTTTAAAATCCAATAAAGAGTTTTCATAGCTCATCGAGCCTCCGTCCCCACCATTAGCAGGAAGCGTCACATCTACATCAAGACTTATTTAGGTAAATGACAAGTTGGCCTTGCAAAAACCACCTGGGTCAGATGCAGACTCAAGACTACAGTCAATAAATACGATGTGTGGTGCTCTGAAGATGCAAGCTAAAGTTTATGGTCTGTTTTACTGATGTCTCTTTCACCTTTGACTGCATTGTCATTTAAAAACTATTAAAAACACATAAAAGCCATAACATTGCACTCGGTGTTGAGTTGTTTTATAGCAGACAATCTGGCAGGCATGCCCACTCCACACAGTGATTAGCCAGTTCAGGCTACCCTCCAGTGGCCCTACTTTCTCTCTGATATTTCATGGCACCTTTTCCATAACCCTGACCACCAGTCGGAGGTTAGGATCCTTTGTTGGTTACCATTTGTACATTTACTTTTGATCTCCTGTTGCTTACTCTTCCTGTCAACATCAGTAAGGCATAATATCTCCTCCTCCCTCTTTGACTGAGGACCTGTAGGTGAGAAATAGGTGGTCCTGATAGGAGGAGTAAGTACTGCTTGGCGTCATGCTTTATTTACATCTTGATGTTCCCATAATGCTGCAAATTTACACAGATGGCGAAAACCAGTCTATTTAAAACCATATCCATTATGATACCATTCTACAGTAACCAGTATTGTGAGCAGGTTTTTTTTTTTATTGTTACTGCAGTGTTGACCCAAAACCAGATTACTTAGGAATGTAATCCTCTGTGCATGTAAACACAGCCACTTGCCTACAGCTGAGGGCATTAGTGCTCAGCAAACATGTTTAACAAAAGCTCCAAATATTTCAATTCTCGACAGGAGGAACACGATCCGCATTTCAAAAGGATTTTGTTGTGTGTTGCATCCACAGCCGGAGCCGCGACCAGAGCATCTGCCAAACACTGCTGGCTGAAATCAAAAAGAGCTGCCTGGTGGACTCTGTCCTTTCCTCAAGTAAACAACATCTGCGGGCAGCAGCACCTTCTGTGGCCCCGGCCAGCTGGGGGCCTGGCCAGGTGAGGCAGAGAGGACCGGAGCCCTGTTGATGTCACCCAGTGGGAGAGAGATCCTTGCTCACCAGCTGTGGAAGCTGCCTGTGTGTCGGCAGATCTGCTTGATTTTTTTATGGCTCTTTCTGCAAACAGAAGGGTTCTTTTGGTTATATATAATGCACAGGCTCAACAGGATTATGCATGATGCAGGTGTGTATAGTGTGTATGAGTGTTTGGAGCACACTATGCATAATGATGGACAACAGAGAGTTAGATTATGCAGCACAAGTGGTTACACAACTTTCTATGCCAGCTTTATTACTGCCCACAGCCACGGCTGTCAACATAACTATAACAAAGACCAGCAGAGTAACAAGCAACCAGTCCAGTGATCAGACAAACCAACAAATTACCCAATTACCCAAACCACGTTATTTAGAGGTCAAATTAAAGGGGGAACACCCAAAATGTCACTAATAATCCCTCATTACACGGGACAAGTAAACTGGAACCAACTGTGATGGATGTACAACACACAGTTTGGGTAATTAATTTATAATTCACCTTCATTTTGTCTATCAAATACATTTGGTTAACCTCAGGTTTGTTTTCAATCTGTGTGATCTTCTGACCCACAAGACTACTTTTAATAACACTGTGTTACGACATCTCAGTGTTTAACTTGGTGTTATTATTACTGATAGGAATGTTGGACAAAACTGCAAAAATAAGACTCAAGTTTTAAGAAGCTAGAAAATATCCTTTAAGGCAAGGTTACAGAGATGTAATATATTTGCTTGGTAACTCAAAAAGTTTTTTCAATACATCAATCTGAAATTTTTACAAATAGCTTTGCAAACTTTTCAACCACCTACCTAGGTCCAAACCACAGTGGCAGTAGGATAAACAAGATAGCACACACATCCTTCTCCCTAACCGAGTCCTTCAGCTCGAACAAGGAGATCAAAAGATGGCCTGTATAATCCCTCCACGTGCCAAGAAAACCTCTAAAGTCCTTATCAAATGCGAACAACCAGGCCTCCTGAAGCTCGCCTATCAAGTGCCTGATGGCTGGGCCTGTATCTAATTGGCTCAACCCAAACAGTAACATGGAACCACCACAGTGTGGGCAGACACAGAGATGGGTGAACTGCCAGTTGGGCGCCTGGCAAAGACACAGGCCTTGGTGTGCTGAACCACGGCTGCAACAGTTCTAGGGAAGTTAGTGGCTCAGGTATCAGTTTCGCAAATAGCTCATACGGCCTACAGTTGCTTTTGTGTAGTGCCATATCTGACATTTAGAAATAAGAGCTTTTGTCCTAATCTACTGAGAAAAGTTTTGATTTGAATATATTAAGAACAATACAAAGAAACCTTTAAAAAAGTGCACATTAGTGACACATTCAGGGGCTAAACTTTATCAAGGAAAAACAAGGGCACCTCTGTCTTTGGAGGCATAAGAAAACGATTCAAAACATTTCTATATTCTGTATGATGCCCTTGCTGTAGATGGGGCCTACAGTTAACCAGGCCAGCGAGGACCACGGTAGAGCCATAGGAGGTTAGTAAGTTCAGTTTATTTATCCCTGTGAGGAAACTCGTCCTCATCATTTGACCCATCCTAACTATAAGTGGGGAGTGGGCAGTCAATCTCCTGCGCCTGGGGACCAACTCTCGCTCTGCCTTGGTCAAGGGCAAGGGCAGTACTCCTGAACAGGGCATGAAAACATTGTTCCTAGACATGGCAATTGGGTGAAAAGGGCTTGGGCAGGGCCTGGGGTAGAAGGGGCACTAGCAGCAAATCTGTTACTACTGTCTTCAGATGGGTGTTTTAGTCCAAATTAGTATCGGGGAGGGCATGCCTTCTCCAGACAGATGATAAACAACAACATGTGGGAAAAACATTTTAAAAAGGCACTTTGGTATGCAAAGTTCATTCTAACAGGATAGAAGATTTCCCCACCTTAAGGTGTTATTTTTAGCTTATAAAGGTCATACTGAAGGAGAACCCTTGTTGAGCGAACCATTCTCTGTCACTTTTGCCCTTTCGTCTTTACATGAACGCATGCATACAGAAGTGCCATATTTATGCCGTCTTTTAATACTGTCTTAATTTAATACTTATTGCAATTAACCTTTCACTTATTTTCACTGACTTTCCACTAATGGCCACTCTGTTAGTTTATCTTTTTAAATCCTTTTTTTCTGTTTCACTTTGACTGTGCATGTTCATTTGACATTGCCTGAAACAAAACTGAACCTATTTGTGGAAGCCGACAAAAGAGAAATAATTGAATTGGATAATTGGCATTGCCTCGCTTGGAAAGCCTGCCTGCACCAGCTGCCACTGATGAGATTTATTTCTCTAAAAAAGTACAGTATAGCCTTAAGACTTCTCAGGAGTGGAGCAACAGGAGGAGTTGGGAATGGTTTATCTTGTGTTTGTGAGTAGGCATTGTTGCTGCCAAAGACACAATAAAATGGCAGTTGCAGTCTTTCACTTTTGTAATGTGACACACTTTCAGGTGAAACAGAACATATGAATAGGGTTTAATATCAAGAATGTTGGCCTCCACCCACGTGAAGTTTTTTTCCAATATTCAAACACACACCTCCGTCCATGTTATCTATATAAATACTATAAACCACACAGAAACTAAGTGAATCCCATCATCATTGCATTTTAATATGACGGGAGCGGTTACCGTATTGCCCCAAAATGCTTTTTAGTCATGCAAGCAGTGTGGCACTAGGAATTGTGTGTCTCTTGGTTCATCACTTTGGCCCATCAAGTCTTGAAATATATTGACAGTTATTACTATAGATAACCATTCACAGTCCCCAGAAGATGAATCCTAGTAAAATTTAAGAATTTTTAAAGTTTTTAAATTTGTCTAATACTTAACTATAACTAATGTTAGCATGCTAACACATGTGAGCATGTTGCTATGCCATTTGAAAGGTCACCTCAGGAAACATTTCCCTAATGAGTTTATGGTCTCAACCATGAGTTTCAAGTCTTTTTCAGTACAGCAGGGTGTTCATTTTGTAAATTATCTCTCATATGTTGACTTGCAGACTGAGTAGCACTCAAATTTGTTTGATGTTACAAATCTGATCTGATGATCAAATCTTCCCTCAATATTCCAAACTCTCACCGGCTGATGCAGTTTTTAGACACTACTGTACACCTGGAAAAAAAAGACGCATGAAGAAAAAGGATCTCAAACTCCACCCAAACTGGGGTCACTTAAGAAGACCTGGTAAACTTGAGTGGTTATTTTATTCTCTTTTTAAGTTAAGTTAGAGCCTCCAGAGCTCATTATAATTTAAAATATAACAGCTGTAGATTTAGCTTAGTCAGCCCATCAGACGCTTCAGTGATGGTGTGTGTAGAGCCTGCGGTTCTGTCCATCAAACCCACTTAAAACTAAAACTTGAATGAGTAAATGCACAACATAAATCAGCTCTGTAATGTTGTGCATCCAAGTGGAGAATTGTACTTGAAGCATGTAAGAATTTAAAACTAACTTTGGAGGTGCTCACGTGCTGGGAGAAATTCAGTAAGCATAACAATTGAAAAATATACTTCCAGTGTAAAGAAAGTAATGAAATGAGCTCCAGACACAACTTAGAATTCAATATGAAATGCATTTCTTTGGAAAGCAATGATTAAAAACACTACCAATATTTTTCAGTTGACATTTTACTCAATCTAATGTAGAAACATCAGGAATCCATGATTCCATTGAATCTTCTGTTAAGACTTCCTTTGCAGTTCTGTAAATAAACTGTATATAAAAGTGAAATGGATAAAGCAATCATCCAATCACACATAGAAAAGTAACATCACCAGGAGCATTCACGGTTTGAAAGATAATTTAGAAGTAAAACAACAGTGTCTGGGGTACACATTGTAAAGCTTTCAGGCAGAGGACTCAGAAGCATGGCTCAAACACAGAGATAAGATCCAAAGGAGAAAGTTTACCTAACAAAGAGTTTGGTGCACAGGTAACCCAACAAGAGCTTGCAAACAAATCTGAAGGGGTAAGGCAAAAGGGAAAGTCCAATAAACATAAACTAGGTCCAAAAGACTCTAAGCTGTCAAAAAAATGCTCAACATAAGGGTGCGAAGACAATCTGGCTCAGAACAAGGGAGGCTAAATACAGGGGAAGTGGGGAAGACAATCAAAGGAGGTGGGAAACACAAGGGTAGGAAGTGAAGTACCTGAAACCAGAGGAGAGGTGAATACAACAGAATAAAACAGGATGTAATGAATAAATGAAGAAAAAACTAAACATGACCTAGGGTGTAGACCTCACACATATTCTCTCTGCCACCACTGGTCATTCCAAATATTTTTAGTCAGCTAAGTAAGGAAGACTGAGAGTGTGCCAGTGGTTTACAACTACATTTCAGAACATCTGAAGACTCAGACAACAAATTGGAGCAAAGGCTGACATTGTTTTAGTCCCCATTTGGGTCAGGCTCCAAAACACTACATCCTATACTTCCCATAATGCAAATTAATAATTGAAATTGAAATAATTTCAAGACACATAATTTAAACTTCACACCTCCACACATAATAACACATAATTCCTGTTAGAAACTCTGGGGGCAACACACACAACAACATCTGATGTGCAACAACACACCCAAACCCATTGTTCTCTATGTTAGCACAGCCTCTATGTTAGCACAGCATGTTTTGATGTTGATGTGCATCAGCTGTCTCCCAACTCTTTAAAAAAGCAGTGATTTTTAGTGTAGTACGATGTGCCATCCAGGCTACTATACGGTATTGTACTTATGTCTGTGTGATGCATTCAGTGTGTGCTAAAGCTATCAATTGATGCAAGGCAAATGACTTAATGGTTTCAACATTTTGGAAAACATTTGGAACACTGGACATCTTCATGCCAAAACCCTCCTGAAACAGCACTTAGACAGCTGGACAAAAGCCATGCAAAGCTTCTGTAGGTGGGTCAGCAGCTCCTCAGGAGAGGGTGAGCCAGGTTTCATTGCCAGTTTCTACATGACAGCAGCACTCATTCAGACTCAGTTTAGACTTCCCTAAAACGATCCCTGCATTACTTAGCTCAGCCTCTGTCTTGCCTCTGTCAGTGTTAGTCGGCCTGCTTAGCTTTCCCCTCGCCTCTTCTCTCGCTTTCATTAATGTTGGCTGTCTGCCCCCCGACCCCCCCCCCCCCCATCCCACCTTCCCTCCTCTGCCTGGTTGGCCCCTTGTGAACTGTGTACAAATATAGATTAGTTTAGAAATTCATTAGCCCAGTCGTTATCTGTCATTGGCGTGCACCACACCATAACAAGCCCCTGGGGGGGGGTGGCACGCTTGCATATTGGGGGCGAGATAAACTATGAGTTCCTCTTTTTCACTGTGTCAAAGAGAGAGAAAAGCAGAGGAAGAAAGTTAATAAAGAGAGGGGGCGACGGGGTGAGATAGAGAGGAATAGATAAAAATAGAAGGAGATAGATGCGGGAGAAACAGCAGGAGATGCCAACTGCATTTTTAACATCTGTTTATGTTCTGCAGATTTTGGAGTACACACACAGACCATGGACAACATTTCCCAACATTCTACAGTGTGAGGTGGGCCAGCTGTTCCCTTATTGATATGTGTGGTTGTGTGTTACTTATGTGAGTGTGTGAGAGAGAGAGAGTACATCGTCTGCTAATAGATGTCACCGCCATTGCGAAAGAGATGAGTCAAGCTCTCGTCTTTATTACTGTTTTCATCAGGGCGGCAAGTTTGATCCTCACTTGTATGACTGGCTGTTCCAGTGCCTCTCTAGAGTGTCACACACACCAAGAGAAACAAATAACCCCATGTAAAGATCCACTTATGTGTCTGCGTTTGGACCAACCTGCTATCATTTCAGTGAAAGACAAGCAGAGACAGAACCGAATGCTGGTGATGCATAACAGATCTGGCCTGTGGTCCAGCGAAGACATGTTATTGTTTCTCCTCCCAACAGCAGTAAGTAATCACAGTTTGCTTTTGAAGCGGCTGAAATGCAATAACTGCTTTAATGCAAATGTCTGAGCACAAAGCATTCAGCTGGAGAAAACACAATGTGAATTAATATTTCATATTGAGACAACATCATAGAGAATGGCACATTGTGCACCACATCAAGCTATCCAACAGCTCCATCCCCAATTATGTTATTTCTAGATGGTTTGTTGTTGTTCTTCCTGCAGTTTAGAGGTAATTAATCATCAAAATATTTTCTTCTAATATATGTTGTATCGGTCGACTGGACTCCAAGGGTTGTGAGCAAACTCTTAATTGGGCCTCAAGGAGAAGAGAAAAATTACATTTTTGGAAACCGTACTTCTATGACGCCAACTTTAGCAGTTTGCACAGGCATGATTGTAAAGGGAGTTATTAAGCTGCAAAGTGCTACACTCGTTTTTGCAGCCAGAGCTTTTGTACCAATTCAGTTAAGCTCATTAAGAACTCAAGCAGCCAAATAGATTTGTATGTTTGAAATATTATCCTGCATGTGCTGCGCAGTAATAAGCACAATGTGACTTTATCTATAGGCTTGTAGCAGAATCAAATGTATTTGTACAGCATATATTTAATGTTGTTGTGGAGACAAACAAGAGCAATGAAAAAGAGAGAGGTTGATGCTCAATTAAAGTTGTTTACTGCATTAGAATCTTGTGAGTTCATGGTGCGCATCTGACTCTGCTTAGAAATGGAACAGACTGAACAGCACTCTGAAATTACTTCTTTAAAATTAATTAATTTCTGCTTCCCCTCAACAACTTTAAAACAATGCTCTCTCATATTGTCTATAACGCTTGTGATTAAGTTTTTAATGCATGACCCGGTATATTGCTGCCTGGTTGTATTGTGCATTTTCTTTTGCTTGTTTTCTTGCTCTCTGGTGTTACAATGTGATCAAAGTTTCTATTAGAGCTGACTTAACAGGTGAACAAATGCAACCCTCCTGTATTTTAACATGTATTTATCAACATTTATTCTGCATCAGCTCATTCTGAGAGAAAAATGTGGTGTTAATTTCCTTATAAAGGAGGAAGTTCTTGCATTTTGTGGGGCTGATTATGACTGAGGTGTTTTTTTTTCAACATGTTATTAATAATGCTTCAGGTTTCTGATAGAAGTCTATCCTGTCTTTCCTTTGAATCAGTAGCTGTCAGCTAGTTGCTGCTCTGTATGAAGGAGAAGAAAATACTGGAGTTACAGGCAAGTAGTGTAAAACCAGTGTAAACTCTCCATAAATACTCCTGTGGATGAACAGATAACATGCTGCCTCACTCTCACTACTAGGCACTTCATTATAGCTTATTTTTAGTTGGTTCTGGACTATTTAAAGCAAAGACACATTACAATTTATGTTATTTTCTGTGCCATTAATTTGCTATGGCCAGTTATGTTGAACAGCTTCTCTAAAGTTTTAGCTGAAGTGAAGTCAGTCACATCAGGATACTGAAAAAAGGCAGAAAACCAGATATATGCTCATCCCCCAAATGTATTTCTATCCTTGAACTACTACAGAATAATGCATCCACAAGCATTTCAAGGGGAACTGTTAACTGTTATTGTTATTATTATTCAAAAAGGTAAAATGAGCCCATGTTGTATATGTCAATATTAATCTGTATGTTCAACCTCATCAGTCTCAAAACTAGCACTGGAATCCAAATTTCTTATTGTTAAACATGATCTCAGTAGGTTCATTACTAAGTGACCCTTTTCACATTGTTTACACATTGCTATTATAAAAATAGCCGTTATAGCTGCTTTAATTGGGGATGTCAACCTAAAAACTGCTCTTTAAATGCAAAAGACTGTACTGTCTGAAAATGTTTCAAGTTCTGCAGTAAAGAAAGCATACATGAAGTAATTATTTTTTAAACCCTGCAATTCAAATTAAATTCAGCAAATGATCTTCCTAATGTGTGTGTTAAATAAAAACAGCTGTACTTAGTGGCAGTGTATTGTGTATAGTATCCATATATTGATTTCCCTTCCCAGAGTATGTGATAACTTTGCAGGGGTGATCTTCATGTGATTCCAAGACTGAAACCTGCGTCTTACTTTTATTTTGACCATCATTCTTATGATAAAATATTAAAGAGAATCCAAGTTTAAAACAAATTGTTAAGGGCTTCCCATATGGAAAGCCAGCACAGTAACAATCAATACTACAACACAATACTACTATATGTATGACTAGTCTAACTGTTCAGATTAATAGTATTGTAGATAGAAATCCAGAAGTTGCAGTGAGTCTCACACAAATCCAGCCTCAGAGTTGTTGAGAGTCTCTGGGATATTTGGGATTCTGTTTCTGGGCGAAGCATTAAGAATCTAAGTTTTGGGGTTGCTGTTTATCTGATAGGCCCCTTCTCTAATCTAACCTGTCTTGGGGCCTTTGCTGAAGAGGTATGGTGCACGATGTGAAGGGAGATATCAACCATAAGCTGTAGCAGATTTATAATTCTGATTAAAAGAAGTGATTTCTCCTCTGTGCCATCCCTCCCCTGTGGAAGATGCACAGCAGATGATATATATGGCTTCCAGAGATTTGTGACTTTGGATTCAACCTTCCCAACATAGGGAAGCCGGGCTCCAGCCCAATTTTTCCACCCAGCAGCACCTCAACCGTTGCATGGTTGCCCCCCGTCCACTACAGATACCATCTCCACATTATCGACGAGGGCTGAAGAAAACATCTTTCATGTTTTATAAAGCGAGAGAGCCAACAGGAAATGAAAGAGTCCCAGCCTGGTAGACAAATAAAGAGATTGAGGGAGAAAAATCGACAGTGGAGAGGGGAACCCACTCTTCATCTCCCGGAGCTACGTGGCCAAGCTCTGCGGAGAGACAGATTTCTGGCTCCTTTCATACGCATGTGTGCGTATTATAGCTGCAGGGGCCGAGGGAAACTCACCAGTGTCAATAAGAGGAGATGTTTTCTTTTTTCCCCCCCGTCCAACTCTGTCTACTTATAAATGTTGTCATCCTTCTTAGGGCAAAAGATTAAAAGGGGGCTTTTGGGCTGAGCACTGGAGCTCATTTGTAATGTCGTAGAAGAAAAGTGCCTGCAGCCTGACTGCACACACACACTCACACACACAAACATAGTGAGAGAAGAGGTTGGGGTGGGGGGAGTTTCAGAGGAAGGGAAAGGAAAGAGAAAGTAAAAGGAGATGAAAATATGTAAGGGGGTAAAGTCACTCCAGCAGATTTACTTATTGACTACAGCCTGTGCCAGCAGAGTTTTTGTACGTTTACAGAGCTTATAACTCCGCCTTTCCTTTTACCATCAATATAATTAGAGACGCTATTCAAGCTTATTCAAGGGCCTTTTCTATCAACCTTTCCTCTCTCACTGTTCTTGACCCTAAAGAGAGGCTTCTGAATTTTTCAAAAAGCTTGTTTATCTATCCCTGTCATTCATTCAGACTGATTCAGACACTCTGCCCTGGTGTGTGTGTGCATGTGTGTGTGTGTGAACTAAGTCTTGCCTGCGGGTACGTTGGAGGGGAGAGCAGGGTTTTGGTGCATTAGAGAACACACAAGGTAAACAGCGTGTCAGTCAGCAGCCCCTCTCATTAACAAGATTATTATTACATGTTTTCTTCACGCGCCCATGCTCTGCTGCCTTCTTATTGAATGAAAGGAGAGAAATCTGCATCAAAATAGTTAAAATGCCAACATAACAGCAATAACTGCAAAATTCTGTTTGAATGTGAATGTTTTTTTCCAAAAGTAAGATGAATTGATGAACCGGCCTCACTGTGACCATGGCGTAGGAACAGGAGACTTTAACCGCATTAATCACCACCACAATCAAAACCTGTTTAAACAATCTAATTTCCATTAAGATATATTCTATATCTTATTCTGCATACAGTCAGCCTGAATAGACATTTTTAGTGGAACCAAATGAGCCTATCCCACAAGACAAAATAAATGCTTCATGTTTGATAAAGTCCATTTCAAGTTGTCTGACCTACATGAATGATTACTTGTCCAGCCTTGCAAACGTTAAACTGGTAAACAAAAGTGTCAAATGGAGGGAACATAACTGCTACCTGGACTATGCTCACAGGCAGTATCCAGGAAGTGCTACATTATTGTGCTGTACAGAATTCATGGGAAAGTGGTCACACACTAGCCCTAAGTAACTGAGCATGGAAGTTCACTCTTAACCTTGAGTGTGACAAGATAATCTCAATTTAGAGTCCACCCACCAGCACACCAGCTGTTAAGAAGCTAGTAAATAGACCTTCAGATGAGATTATTTTGTCACATATGTAAGGTATGAGCACAGGTCTTGCCAGATGTGAAGTTAATTTCAAGCCAAAACACAAAACTCTGTCCTGCTGTCTGGTAGCTAAAACATTCTTCACGTGGAGACAACTGTAAGATTTACACTCTGTCAAAGATAATATCTTCTATGGCAGGTTTTGATATTTGAAAAGACAGATAATTGAATGTCAACGAAGAGGTGAGTGATCTCTGTAAATGATCAGATCATCACATCTTCATCAGCCAGGTAGACAGCAGCTAGCAAGGTAGCAAATGGAGTGTAAATGACAGACGTGACAGACCACTAATGGGTAGTAAACAGTAGCTGGAATCTCCCGTTAAACTGCAATATACAGGAGACAATGGTCTCCACATAATTCCTTTTGTGTAACAGGGCATAAGGACATAACTCAATCAATGTCAGTTGGTTGGTCAGCCTGTTGGTCCCTCAAAATCTCATTTATGTCTTGCCGGACTGGCAATTAGCTGTGGCTATGAATGATTTTGGTTAATTACTGACCTTTTCTCTAGCACTATTGTCACACTAGAATTTTTCCTAGCACCTTGTGTCAAAATCGAATGTAGAGACTTTATCTGGCATCAATTTCAGGTCACCATGTCAGCTTGTGTATATATTTAAATGGAAAATTACTATGAATTTTTTTTACATATATGCATGTTTGATGACTACAAGAAATAGATCCTAGTGCAGCCCCTTGGTAAAAAACCTGTTTAACAAACACTACACTAATATTACCAATAGATGTTCCATTTTTGTACCATTTTTGGGTACTATGGTAATCTAGTTCTTCTAGCAGAATTGTCATGCAAAACTTTTACTTTCAGCTACAAGAGTCTTAATATAATTTATAAAACACATTCAAGCTCTCCAGAGGATGAATCCTATGGTCACATTACCATATCTGCCTAAGGACACCTGTCTCATTTGAGGGGTTCCTGGGACTTTTCATTTCACAAAACTTAGCAAGTTTCCACTGCTACCAATTAAGTGTTCAAATGAAATGGACGGATTGAACTCTGTAGTGCCATCCTGAGGTCAGTTCTAAGACGCACTGCTGGTATGTACTGTTCAAGAAAACAAAAACAGTCAGTCTGTTGTTTCTTCTGCCAACACTTTCACATGGTGTGCAATAATTGTAGCTTGTAGAGAGCAATACCAGGATTCAACCGAACTTACTGTTCTAAATACTACTGTTGCCAAATTTAAATAACCATTTACTGTGTATTTATACAATGTGAGCATCATTTTAATAACACATTAGCACTTACACTTTAACTTAACAGTTTTACTTTGCAAATGTGCTGTAACTCCCTGCCCTTTAAACTATACAGGTGCCTGTGAGTGAGTGTGTTCATATGTCCCTATATGTGAGACTGTGAAAGTGTGTGTTTGTGCGTCAGTGTGTGGCAGAGAGGAGGGTCATGCTGGTTTCAGCATATCCCTGGGAGAATCTAGTCAAAGGGCCAGGCCTGGTGAGCTGCAGCAGCCTCAGCTTTAGCTCCCTGGATCTGAATAATTCACTAAACATCATGCCATCCCTTTCACTTCACTGGTATGAAGTGAGCAGAGATAAAACTGAAAAGACTGCAGAGAGACAGGGGGCAGAAAGAGAGCAGAGAAAAGATTCAGAGCTAGCAGATTAGGAGTGCTCAGGACTTTCATGTCTTTTAGCATATTCACAACCAGCGAACATGTTTCCGGCTGGACAGCTATCTCTGGGCAGCATCTGTGAGGGTAAAAGGACCAATCACAGCTAGGCTTTAAAAAGGAGGAGGTGGGAGGAGAGGAGAGGGCAGGATTGAAGGAAGGAGGGAAACATCTGACTAATCCCTATTGCCAAACCAAAAACAGAAAATCGGTCATCAGAAATGAATGCCAGGGCATCCCCTCAGTTATAAGCATCGAAATGGTGGCCTTAATCTTTCTTAATATGGTCTAATGGTGCTTGCTGAGTAGTTTGCTCTCTAGTCTTGGGCGCTGCTGGCTCAATGATAAAGCATGAAACACTGGAGAGGAGTTGACGTCTAAAGAAAACCCAATTACTAAACTGTCCCTCTTACATAACATAGCAGCTTCTTCAGTGGGAAATCGCTTTCAGCCCTTAACTCTGTCACACATGGTTTTGGATTTGAGCAGAGAAAGGATCAAGAGCATGCGGCGAACAATTACAATGCTGTATTAGCGTCGATGGATTCATCAGTAAATACTGCAGTGGAACGCGCACGTCATTATCTGTCCTCGTAATAATCTGACGTTAGTGCAAATGCAGCTGACATGCTGGTTTTGTCCAAATGTCCCTGTAATTGGCACTTTTTATCATTGTTAACATCAAAGGCGTAGAGTTACAATCAAATCAGCTTTGACTCAATTTTCTAGTTGGCATGCACACACACACACTCACTGAATGAGAGCAGTAGTTGCCCAGGAGTCTGGGGGGGGGGGGGGGGGGCATGATGATGATCACCAATATCATCCCTCCCTCTTGACCTGTGGGATGTTAGATCGGCTAACTGCAGGGACCCTCGCCAGCCGAGACACAGCTCCAGGAACTGGCAGGACGCCAGGGATGTAGATACAGAGACTCACACACACACATGCACACACACCCACACACACACTCACACACATACACACACACATTGGGGCACTTAACGGCTGAAGGCTAGTGGGGAAGGATGGATAGAAGATTAGTAGGGAAGGAGGAAAGAGACAAATAAGAGAATGTTCTAGGGAGTAAAGGCCAGGGAATGCTTGCAACTAACACACTTTGTATTTAGTATTGGCCGAACATGTCTGAGGAAGGGGTTATAGCTGTCCCGAGCCTCTCTTGAAAAGTATTTTTGGTGTTGCACTTTGTATACGCAAAAAGTGACGGAGTAATGGTGTGAAGAATGAAAACAAACGTTTGCATCGTCAAATTACTGCATAATGTGGCTCTGTTTCAGAATGTTGCAAAGATTGGGGGAATTGGTATGGAATAGAGGATTAGAGATGGAAAGAAGCTGGAATAAATTTTGCAAGATGAGGAAGAGAGGAATCAAGGGGGTGGAAGGACATCATTTATAGGGAAGGAAGGAATACTGTTGGGAAGGAAAAATATTGCATAGGGAGATGCAGTTTGTTCCATTATTAGTTCAATCTAACTCCATGTTGAGATTAAAAACACAACACCAAAGCATGCTAAGCCTTCAGCTGCAAAGACATTAAAGGATAAGCAGCTACTGTACATGACACAAGGCTTTAAAAGCAGATGTACCAAAGGGTTCAAACACGCAGAGGGGGGTGCTAGTGTACGTGTGTGTGTTAATTAGACAGCTGTGTTGTAATAACCCCCACATTGCTTCCATACGCTAGATGACATCGGCGAGACAAACAAGTTCCATCTGGGCAGGCTGGGGAGCAAGTGAATAGTAAACCAGCATTCAGGGTTAGTTTGGTTTTGTTGGCCTAACAAACACCAGTCAGCTTCTGCTGCTAAACTACACTCAGACACAAGGAACAAACATGAAAGTTTCATCAAAGTTAACAGCGTTCCCACCGGGAGTCCCTTCTCTTTTGTCACCCTGATTAGCATTCCGCTTTCCACTCAGATCAAAAGAACCTTTGGGGAATGGAACGAGCCGAGCTGACAGCTATTGACACCGGCTGCTTGTTGTGCTGTGGGGTGAAATACAGCGGAGGTGAAGGCTTGGTGGTAACTTGTCTGGTAATAGCTAAATCAGTCACACAAGCCCAATATTGATTTGCCTCAGTCTTTAACTTCTGTTTAAAGTCGTCTGCGGTGCGCGCTGGTTCTCAGCAAACGGCTGTTGCTTACTCTTGGGAAGTAACTTTGTTCACTCTACCACATGACATATTAACATTGATACACCCTGACAATACTGAGACACAGTTCTAATGCTGTGATTTCAATTTTACCCTAATGTTTTCGTAGGTCAGTTGTCCACTAACCCTGGTCTAAACAGGAAAATTCTCAACAAATGTTAAACAGATAGCAATGAAATTTGTACAAACAAAACACACATTTATACAAACATTCATGGTTGCCAAAGAATGGAGAAAATTGCAGTTTGTTCAATACGTTGATTCATAACCAAATACCTGGAAATTCCCAGCGGCCTCAGCTGTACTTGTGCTGTGCTTATTACCAAATTGTATTGCATTGTAAACCAAGATGCTGACCTTGGTAAACATACCTGCTGAGATCAGCTTGTTAATAATGTCATTGTGAGCTTGTTGCCATGTGGATGTTAGCCTCAGCAGCAGCTTCAGTTCTCCATCAGTGTCAGACAGGACGCTTTCAGGCACACCACTGGCCTGTAGGTTAGCTACATTTTGGAAGCACTCACAACCCAATACACAATCCCTGTAGTTACAAGCGTGCAATTCTAAAGACTGAACAGCGACCGCTGGACAGCCATCTGCATGTAAAGACATCTTGATAGCTTAAAAGAAAAGTGTATGTGTTTCGTCAGAAAGCAGCTGAAACTCCTGTGTGGATAGGCTGATCAAAGTGGTTGTTACCTGTATAAAGCAGAAAGACACAAGAGCTACAGCACGACAATTTGTCGTATCTCATATTGTGCAACATAGTTGAATACCATCAAATTCTGCATCTAGGATTCCTCATAACAGACGGACCAGTATATCAGAGTTTTGATGACTTCTCTCAACAACTTTGACATCATTTCCAGCGTGCTCTGTGACACCTTGGACTGTTCACATTTCTGGTCCCAGAAGTCTTCTCTCGGCCTCACTGCCTCATTGTCTCCGAATGTCACAGAGGTCAATAATGACAAACTAGTAACAGACTTTGACCAACATGTTGCTGGCAACTTCAGTCATGGATCACTCTGTAGGAGCAAATTTCTTCTGTTTACCATATACTGACCACTCATTACAAAAGAAACAGGATGGGCAACATTTGTCTGCCTGTGCATGTTGGATTTCATAAATTGATGGAAGATCTGAGAGCCGTTCCATTAACTTAATGTAACCGAGACATCCATTCTGGCACAGGCAGTTTCTAAGATCCCTACCTTTCTCTGATGTCTCTGTAGACTTATACACATTTGTATGTCAAATAAATCAGCGATTCAAGTTCAGGCATGAAACTACCTGGCTGATTGGATTGCTCAGTAGTGTGCATTTAAACCAATGATCGCTGGCATACCCTGATGTCAAGAAATCACCTTGATGTCTTTCAACCTCCTGATCCCTACCGAGCCTGCTTCAACCTGCTTTGTCTGCTCTGTTATATAGGGGGATCATGGACTCACCAAAGTTTCATACTTAGCTCATGTGGCGACCCTTGAGCAAGTTCCACTGAAGAAGGTTGTGGGATATGATTGAAAGCTCTGGAAAAGCTTGTAAGTAAATTAGTAAAGGAAGTAAAGATAAGTCAAATGTTAAAGCTCTTTTCCTGAGCAAATAAAGCTGGAATGATTACAGTCACTAATAAAAGAAGAAAAAAACTAATCTGACCCTTTAGACCAATCAACAATAGTTCTAAAGGGGAGCTTAATTAACCTAAACTGGAGCAAAACATGGCCCAGTCATCTGAGCCCAGACTGAGCTCCATGCGGTCCAGTCAGATCCTTGGGTGGTTCAGACACAAATGTGAAGCACCTGCTTGTGTCAGCAAAGCTGTGGTGACTTCTAACAGGAGACAGAGTGTCAGCGTCTCAGAGTCATGACTCATGGAGACTTGTTATTGGACTAAATCTGTAGTAGACCGTGCTATTTGCCCGAGGACATACTCCACACCCTCCTACACATACACACACACACACACACACACACACACACACACACACTGCCCACAGCTAGGCTTGGATAAGCTAGTAATCTTGTGAAAGCAGCAGGATATCAAAATATCACTAACATGGTGAATCATGCATGTACACAGCAATGACCACAGCTCTGGGGGACTGTTGATGTGTGTGTGTGTGTGTGTGTGTGTGTACGTGTGTGTGTGAGTCTGCTTACGTTGGTACTGACCACAGGTGTCACATCAGTGCATGATATGGTTGGCTTTGTCACTGGGCAGCCAGATTAGTCAGAAGCAGTTTGCTTAAACTTCAGGTGAGAGGAACATGCACATACACACACATACACACTGACACCAGCCTACCGTGGCTCCCCGTAGCCTCACATTCTGTCGCTGTGAACATTCTCAGTGTGTGTGTTGGCCATGTTTTCTTGACTTTCACTTCACAGTGTTCGTCAAAATATTTGTAGTTGTTTTTTGTTTGCTGTTGCTTAGAAGGCCGTCCAAAGCATTCTGACTTTTACCCCTTTGTTTATCTTGTACTAAACTCCAACTGAACGCCTGTGTTAATTCTCAGTGGGAGCTGCTCTGTGAGCCAGTGTTCCAAGGTTACCTGCACTTGTAATAAAGTTTGTGGTTGGCTATGCTTTCTGTAGGGTGGTGCTTCCATATTCCTGTTATTGAAAGCGTGACACCATTTCTTTAGTTTTGGCATCAAGCTCCTTCTCCTGTTCACAAATTCTCTGTCATAAGGCAGATTTCAGCCACTTGGGATGGCAGCTACTAGCATGTAGAATGGTGTGTCCGACTGTTGGTTTCCTAAATGTACTGTAGATGTATGCAAAGTTCCTTGATTGTTTTTAAAGACCGTGAGATCTAAAAGATGTATGCTCCCCTTACTGTCATTAATACCATTCAAGAAGACATGGTAGGCTTGTAGTCCTGCCTCTGATCCGGACTACAACAGTCAGACATCATCAATATACTGTCCCCACCAGTAAATCTGTTTGACTCATTGATGAAGGCTTGATGCGTCAGAGTTTGTTTATACAATCATATGAGTGTAATTATGTATGTAAGTATATTCATATATGAATGTTAATATGCTTCAAATTTATATAAAAAATAATAATTGCCTAAAAATTGTCAAACAAATAAATAAATGACTCACCTGAAATAGATGGATTGGGTCACATTGGTGTGTGAAGTATTGTTTGTGCATTCTGTAATGGTTGTCATTGATAATCACGTTTATATTTATATCATGTTTTGTGACATATTTGTGCCTGCAAACCCATTCAAGAAACAGTTTTCATAAACAAGAAAAAACAAACGTCAGGGCTTATAATTGAGCTACCCTCCGCTGCATCTCTAATGACACCTTCAGCACTTTCCCTTCACTTTAGACTCTCTCCCTCTGTCTGTGACAGTTCATAATCTTTCCACCTGACCCTCTTTTGGTCCCTGTACATCCCTCCCTTTCTATCTCCATCTACCTGTCTCTGAACAAGGTCACAATAATATGAAGAGGTGCAGACATGAGTGCTGTGCATTGGCATTAGCATATGCTTAAAGGCAGATTATGTGTTTCCCTCAAGGCTCTTTTCATAAAGTCCAAAGTCCAATCAGGTATGCAGAGGAGCTGAATGAGGCAAAAGGAAAAGGTCAGGAAGATGTCCACATGATATTAGCAAATGTTTCCACTATCCATAGGCAAAGGCATTGAAATAAGAGAATGCTTCAGCACTCTTACCTTTGACCAACACACGCTCATTGATGTCCAAGTCCCCTGTGGAAGAAACATAAGGTTGAAATGGAAGTACAGAGCATTCAGGGATGGAGCTTGTTGAGTTTATTGAGGGCTAATTTGTTGAGCCAAGGTATAATATTTTAAATCTGTGGCCAACAGTAGGTGGACATCCCATCCACACATTTGGTCTCAGTCTATTTGTCCTGCTTGAGGCTTGGCCCCTTACTAATGATCGTGTGGCTGAATCGAAGCAAAATGGAGACTGTCCTCCCCAAAAAAACTGTAGCATTTGTCCATTCAGATGCCTGAAATCATGTTGACTTGACAAAAGCTTTTGGTGACCTTGTGAATTATGGCTATTGTTTGTCAGGAGAAAAGGTGAAAGTACGTTGTTATCTTCCCTGCAAAATCTGATCAGGAAGAGGTCGAGATGTGACTTTGACATGGGGGGGCTGCTGTCCGCTTCCTGTTTCCTACCATCAGTCACTGTTGGTGTCTTTTAACTAAGACCACAGTTGACCCCTTACCTAAAGTAAGTGGTTCTTCTTTTAGCCATTGTGACAAAGATTCCCCTATGTCATTTGGTCCACTTTGATCCAGACTGAAATATCTCAGCAATTATTGGATAAATTGCCATTAGGTTTGGTATAGGTATGCAGGTATGGTATTGACTTTTGCTCTAGTGTTACCAGCAGGATGACATTTATGGTTTTATTTATGGCTATACTGACCGTTCGTCCACTTTAACCGGTTTAATCTACACAATATATAACTGTAAAGGTTAGCAGTATTGTGTGACTGCAGAGAAATTCACAGAGAAGTCAGTGCCCATCATGGCACACCATGAGCACATATCAGGGGAAAGCTGGATCTCAGCAGTTGAAAATACAGAGGGTATAAGCCCTGGATAAAGCAAAGTCATTCACCAAACCATCTCCCAGACCTTCCCTACAGCCAGGCTACAGGTGTGATTGTCTTTGATAGTGGTGACGCACACATGTGGCTTCCCCATGACTAAACAATGATTGATATTTCCCTGACTTTTGCATGCGGAATATAGTTTATACTTAGCACATTTAAACCTGCCCTCCCGATGTTGTCTGAGCGTTGAGGTAAGCAGCCGATTACAGTCTGGAGCCACCACGAACCAGTCTGAGAAATGCAACAGCACAGTAGCTGTCAGAGTAGAGACAGCACAGTCAAATACACACAATCTCAGCGACAGGCTGAAATATCTGAAATATAAAGAAGATTTACTTTGTGCATGTAGCCTGGACATTTTAACTGCTTGTGTTTTTATTTCCAGGTAAACTGTGGATTGTTTCAGAGCTACAATCAAACTCTGAGCCGCTGCCAGGAGGAGATGTGGCAGTCTATCTTATTTCAAGCAGTACAGTACATGTTTCAAAGATTGGTATCGTAAAATCATGGTTAACCACGATCACACATTGGCTATTTGATTGGACCGACGCAACGGTACATTCTGAATGCAGCAAGATGTGTCCTCACACACGAAGCCACTGTGCTGCAGTCTGTATACTTTCAGTTGAGATTGTTCTGTTAACTGCTATTTCCAAAGTCAGAGGTGACTAATCAGTCGGTATTGATTGCATTGTGTTGGTTGGGAGGATTATGGTTGGTTGTTTTGGAAAGCAGTTGCCAATTTGCCATTTATTTGGGAGGACTGCAGCCGGGTACCAAAATCTTGAAGGAAAACCTTCCCAGAGGAATGGACGCAGTTACAGCAACATATTGTGGGTTCAAATGAGAAGTTCAGCTGTGAGATATGGGTGTTATGTTTGGTTATCCACATACTTTTGGCCCTGTACTGTATGCAAAAAGCAATTAATCTATAATGAAGTCAGGGTGGCTGTGATCAGTCTTTGATTTTCTGGACTGATATCCATCACCAAAAAGCATTGAGATGAAAAGCCTGGGCTAATATCCGCCTGCTGTGTGAATAAGACCTCTTACGCCATAGGGCTGTTTAGATTTGATGATCTCTTTATGTGCCAAATTAATTCCTAAAATGAATATCTCGGGGCCATCCGCAAAGGTTTGCTCTCATAATTAAGCAGCGCTTCCTAATACCGTCTCCTTGCTTGGGGGCATCTCCTTTCAAGTCTGTCTTTGAGAGGCCCTTTCTTTCTTTTTTTTTCTATCTCCATCTCTTTTGCTCTGGTTTGGGGGTCTGGCTTAACCAGGTGACGAGCCGCTACATCACTTGGCGTCATATCAGATGACAGATGGAGATGACAGGGAGATCAGAGGAAGGTCAGTGACAGAGAGGACTCGCCGGTCACTCCGGCATTTGTACCTGTTAATGACCCGTGATGTTAAATAGCGCCGAGGGAGGGCCCGACAGTCACGCTCCGTATCATCGGAGGACAGGGAGCTCGACCGCCGTATTATCCGACCAAGCCTGACAGCAAACTTTTTTTTGCCTTTCCTCCTCTTGTCTCAGTTTGTTGTCTCTTCTCGTAAATGACTGCTGGGAGAATTGCCGCACCATTTATCATTTTGATGGGAGGTTTGGGCCCTAGACAATGAAACAGAGGGTCAACAGATTCACCCGCACATTCAGCACGATTAAAAAGTTCCTGTAAGGTTATCACAGCGGAGGTTCCTTTCAACATATTTCAGTGATTGTCTCTGCTGCAGGTTTACAATTACCAGCTTATCGATATGCATAATACGCAGTTTACTTCTGCTCATGCTGGAAATGATAAAAATTTTTTATATGTAGGCCATTTAAGGATACTGGTGCCAGTTATTATCAACTGTGAACTGAAATTATTTCCCTCCACCACCACCACGTTGAAGTAAAAAAACAAAAGCATTTAATAGAATGATAGGCAATATAAGAAACTTTCTCCCTGAGACATAGGCTCTGGTAAAACCATTTACATAACTTACACCATTTATATAAATGCCAGCGCCTACTGTAAAATAAGCAGTATGAATCACCTTTAGTCTCCGTCTCTATCGCTCTCTGTCTTTTTAATGGCAAGAAAGCAGGTAGTTTAGCAGTGCAGTACACTGTGAGTGTTTGGATCTGTGAGGCAGATAGCTGCAGCATGTAATTAATCCGCGGAGAGTGAGTGGGGGTAATGGCAGCTCTGTTGCTGGACTGCTGCTGTACTACAGCAGGATGCCGTTTACATGATGGAACAACGGTCAATAAAAGAGAAGAAGCATTTTAAATGAAGATGAAGGGGTGCAGAGCAGGGTTCCTCTGAAACAGTCTGCAACAGCATTCTTGGATCACCATGAGGGTGGTTATAGTCAATATTTGTGCATATATAAATACCCTAAATTATTTCATGGTGCATTCTTGTCAGAAGTCTTAATACCATGGCCACACTTGCTTTGATTGGTAGGGGAGACTGCATTATTGCATCACTGCATCATTTTCAGATAAAACTGTGATGTAGTCAACCCCATGGCCGCCAAATGTCCTAACTTCATCGTGTGTCAACTAATTTGCTTGTTTTTTTTCTCCTCTTGAGGCCCCTTTCTTCGCCCTTGTGTCGAAATCTACTCACTTGGGTTTGTTTGTGTTTAAAGGCCACACAGCAAACCTAATATCTCACAGAGCAGGTCCCAACCTTCCTGGGACCCTAAGCAAATTTCTGCTAAGGGGTTGACATGATGGGGAGGCGGGGTCTCACTTGCTTAGAGAACGTATAGGGCTGCCAGGCTCTGATATCTTCTAGTCTCTAAGGGTCTGGGCTCCAAACACAGTTGCCCGCTTTGGTAATCCAGTCTTGCCGTGATATAGGATGTCAAACTGTTTTTATGTGGCAACTAAAAGCAACATTCAGTTGTAAGCAAAAACATGAATGATGAGGACTTCACGTCGGCCACATTGTTGCCCAAAGTGTTACAGTTCAGCATTATGTACATTTTAAAAGAACACAGGACCACATTCTAGTGGCGGTAGCTCAGTCTGTAGGGACTTGGCTTGGGAGCAGCTGTTTCAAGTCCAGTGTGGCCTGGTAGCTAGAGAAGCTGTTAGTTGCTTTGTGTGCTTGAGCCTGTGTGTGAGTGAAAATTAAGGAAATAACAACAGAATCAGTATGTTATATTATATTCTGCTTTTTAAAAAAGTTAATTCATCAGCAGTAAAACACACCCTTCCCCAATTTAAGTCATAAATCAAGTAAAAATCTAAAACATTCTCTAATTCAATTCTTAAATATGTGGACTTAGAACATTAGTCAGTCAAAAAAAGAAAAGAAAATGAAACCATCTCTTTGGGCTCTGGGATCTTTTTAAGAGCCATTTCTCACTATTTTCTAACATTTTAAAGATTTAACAATTATTTGTTTAATTGAAAGATAATTAACAGATTAATCAGCAGTGAATACAATCATTAGCTGCAGCTCTTATAACTCTGAAGCCTCCGTGTATAGCTGAGGTTTTCATTTGTACTATTTATATATTTGTATTAGCCTGGTGTCCAGATATTGATGTACTGTAATCTCTTTGTTGGCTCACTCCAGGTTAAAAACACATTCCAGCAACAGCAGCAACTGGCAGAGGGCGAGGTCTGAGGAGGTCTGTAAAACAAAGGTAATTTAAAGACAGAGCAGACAAAGGCTGCTGGGAAATGCTCTCCATCTAACTTCATGCTAATGAGCTCTGCATTGCTTTGATGTAGCTTCCCATGTCCTCATGTTCTCCTAATTCTCCCAATTAAACCTCCCTTCCCTCCCTGAAGAAGAGAAGCCCTGCAGAATCAGCTCTTTGCAGTTGTTCTTTAATAGCGTTTGTCTCTGTCTGCGTCTGATTCAAGGTCAAAGGTCAAAGGCACCAAACACTGCCTCAGCACTAATAAGCCAGGTTAAAGTCTTTAGTTCATCCAAATAAAAGTGCTAATCCAGACCATAAATTAGTTGCAGGAGGGTCAAACCAAAATGTCCCCATGAGACAGACAGGAGCCTCTGAAGGAACTCCTCTCTGCTTTGTCTTCATGTTATGTCAATTATTGGAACGGAGGTCCACCAAGGACTTAGCTGACCATGCTAAGCCCATATGAAAAAACAATTCCAACATCACACTGAAGCCAAGTTTAGCAATTAGGGGATTAAACCAAGATCACAGAAAGGCACTGCCTTATTAGATATAACACAACTTGTTTCATTCATGTCAAACCTTTCTTATTGTAATTTAGCCTTTTAACTTGACAGAGACAGTTCGAAGTGGATACCTAGTTACTGGATTTCTAACAAACTGGCTTAACCATAGTTCATACTGGGTTGCGTCTATTGTAAATGTCCTTTCACACCATAAAGTGGCACCGCGAAATTAATTTGTTAATCCTGGCAAACATGGCATCTTAGTGCCTACTTGCAGGTTGTACAGTGGCTGTGGTGATGAAACATTATAAACTCAAGGTTTACTCGCTATATCTCGTGGCTTTATGCAACAAATGGAACTTCCTCAAGTTTAATCCAGTCACCTATGGATGGATCACGCGATAACAGCTGGCCTCGGGTGTCCCTGTGGCTTCGGGGTTGAGATGCCAACCATAAACCGCAACGCCCTAGCTCAGGGTTCAGCTCAGTATGTACTTCCATCAGTGCAACATCCACTGAAAACAAATGACTTACACTTAGACAGGTTTTATTGTCATTCAATGTACAACCAGTGTACATAGAAATACATTTCGTAACAAAGGCATAGCAACACTATTGAAATAATAAAAAATATACACCTTAAAAAAAAGGACTATTTACACTATAATACAAACATATTACATATATAAATATTATAAAGTGCATAGAACAAAAATAGCAGATACATAAGTAGTAGCCTGTGGAATAGTAATAATAGTATAGTAATAAATAGTAAAGTAAGTGCAAAGGTCCATCAGGTATGATTGTGCAAATCTACAGTGTACAGCTTGGAGTGACAAGTTCTCTGGACCACAGAGCCCCAAGAACTATCACCAGTGCACTAGAGAACACAGTCCTACAATAGTGCACGCTGAGGTAGAATAAGGTGAGAATAATGTCACTGTCTAGATTATTTGTTCAACAACCTGATAACCTGGAGAAAAGCTGTTGCAGAATCTTGTGTTTCTGCAGCAGATGCTACAAAATCTTTTTCCAGAGGCTAACAGGGTGAACCGTCCACAATGGGGGTGTGAGGAGTCTTTTAGGATATTCGTGGCTCGGGACATGCAAGACTTTGGTGCAATATCCTCCTGAATGGAGGGAAGATAAGATGCAATAGTCTTCTCCGCTGTCCTCACCACTCTCCTCACATTTTTCCAATCAAAGGCCTTGCAGCCTCCACACCACACAGAGATGCAGCTGGTCAGAATGCTCTCTATGGTGCTTCTGTAGAAAGTAGTGAGGATGGGCGGGGGCAGGTGGGCTCTTCTCATTTTCAGCAGGAAGTACAAACGTTGCTGTGCCCTCTTAACCAGTGATCCAATGTTCACAGACTAGGTGAGGTTGTCTGTAATGTGCATCCCAAGGAACTTGGTGCTAGTGACCACCTTCACAGCTGTGTTGTTGATGATAAGAGGAGCATGACTGGGCTGGTTCTTCCTGAAGTCAACAATGCAGTGAAACACTTTGGTAGCTCTCTAGCGTCTGATCTTCTAATGTTGGGTCCACTTGATTAGTGCATTACTCCAGCGTAAACCGCCCATGTGCTTGTTATACTTTCATTTGAAGTCAAACTCCTCCATGCTGTTGCGACACCAGCATACACCATGATAATAATGAAGTGGACCCACTCTCACGTGGTGAGTTGCTGACAGTTAGTGGCTTCAGTGGTCACGTATGTAGAAATTAAGTATGGATACCTGAAGGTAAGGAGGATTTTGTTTATATACAACCATTCAAGGTGTTTTTTCTTTTTTATATATACTTTTAAAAAATGGGAGAAAAGGTATCTTCAGTCACAGTAAGACGGTATAATCATAATGTGCTCCTCATAATAAAGAGATATAGACACTGATCTTAACCCCCAGACCCCGCGCTGTATAGTGTCCTAGAGAAGACATGAGCAGCAGGACTTTAGATTTGAACATAAGGAGGAGAAACTATGAGTAAACCAGCAAAAGATGATCAGAACTCTCATTTGAAAAGAGTCTGGACTAAGTCGACATGTGCTTGCTATGTTAATATGGCTATTTGTACATTGACAGCAGATTTGATTGATACGATGACTCAATATCCCGGTCCTTGTGATGTCTCATCGGCCTGAAACAAAGAGAGTGTTGACATCCAGTCTGAGTCTTCATTCATTGGGCTGAACAGAAGCATGAGTCAGGTCACTGCAACATCCATCACATTTCATTGCCCTTTTCTTTTACACTCATGCAAAGTTGCTTCCCCTAAATACCATTTTGCACCCTGTGCTCTTTTTTTCAATAGATTTTGTGTCTTTTCATTAAACTAATTTTGCATGAGAATAAACACCCATGTAGATAAAACATGTACCCACGAAGTGTAAATAGACCCAGCTGCACCAGTTATGAAATCAACCATTAATTCCATTGATTGAATGATCTTTGTTTATATTCGTTTCTGTGTGTGTTTATGTATATATATATATATATATATATATATATATATATATATATATATATATATGTGTGTTTGTAACCATATTTGTAACCATATTTTACACTTGAACAGTATGGTGAGCAGCAGATGAGACATCATTGCTGCATGAAGGGGATAAAATGATTTAATTTTATGTAGCCTTGTTCATAAAGTGATACATCTTTGCTCTGTGTAATTGTACTGTGGTAAACCTCCAGACATCTACACACACACACACCCACACACATAGGCACACATAGGCACACACATACCTACTTGCTGGCAAGCTCATGTAGGGCTATAAAAGTGTTCATTTGCTCTCTCTCCTTCACTATTACATCTCCTTATCTAGTCCATCTTCTGTTCTCTCCCTCCACTCTGGGCACTGCAATCAGACCCAGTGGAAAGGGAATGCTTCGCTGCATGCCGGCGTGCAGAGACAGCCTCTTTCTTTTTAAGGCCTGGCTGATAACGCAATGAGACAATTGGCCATTCCCATCAGAGAAAGAGACCTGATTTGGCTGGGCTTGGCAGCACTCGTCAGTTCTCCTCCTAACACACCTGCTCATACCACCCCTTTTATTTCCTTTCATTACTTTCATCTCACCACCCCTGAAGACAACATTGATGTCGCATTCATACTGCTATTGTGCCATTTTTGCTTCAAACCGTATTCAGATAGACCACAGACAAAAATTAAGGCAGAACAAATGTGTTCAGTATGGAAAATGTGAGACTGTCCTTCTCAGAAAAAGACAGCAACAGTAAATTGTTCTAAAGCATAAATATGACCTGTGTGGTGGAAATACTGTGACATTGTTATACATTCACAAAACTTTGTATCAAAGAGGTTGGGGGGATGGATGAGTGAAGTGGATGGATGACTATAACTTACACAACATAAGGTGCCGCTGTTTGTTTCTCACTTTAACCCTAAAGTTCATGTGTGGAAAAAGAAAATCTTATCTGACCAAATTCTAAATTCACAGGGTAACACGCTACACCTTGTACATCAATGGGATGCAATCATAAAGATCACTGTCGCTGTGTGCACCGCTGCACACAAGTAAAGAAAGCAAGTGTTAATGCAAAATGGAAGAAACAAGCAAGCCATGCTTCTGCTTCTTGCTGGATTTTAAAAACTGATATCCCCTGTTAGCTTGTCACAGTATACATTGTATAGAAATGAAAGGAACAATGTAAACCCTACCATGCAGTTTAGGATTAAGCTATGGGGTTTTGTTAGAATTCATTTGAATGAATTACTTGTGAGGTAATTCATATAAAACTTGACATTTTAGAAAAAGTGACAGTCCTCCTTCCAGGGAGCCATTGATATCAGTTAATTTTAGTACACAATGAAAATCAACATGTAGAGCAATGAAACTTGCATAATTTAGCAATACGTAATGAGTTCTTGTTGAAACGTTATGTGGTTGTCTTCAGCTGGTATTGCAATTGTGAGCTGCTCGTTGGGAAATTCAGGGACGTTTAAGCATCCAGGAACTGATAGTTGCTACTGAAAAGCAGAACACAACTGACGCAGCATCCGGGGTGCCCAGCATAGAGGCCTCTCATGGACAGACCTGTACTTACTGACATCAGTCTGTCACGTTGCTTGGCAAAGTCATGGCAAGAATGAATGATTGTGTGATTAATTTGACACAGTGATCATCTCAAAAGAGCAAACCATGATGTAGTCTGATCCGAATCTTAGGTCTTAATAATTTCTTGCCCCCTTGCTCAATGTGTGCTAATGAGTCCAATTAACCATTTAATGTTTGGTTAGAATGACATCCATGATGCAACACTATTGACTGTTGGTTTGGACAAACACCGACCTGCATCCCCCTTCCCATCTCCAGTTGCCTTAAGGATTGGGGCCAAACAGTCTGCAGATTTTCCTTCCATCCAAAGAGCTGCTCATGTATATACTCTAAGTAAATATTGGTTTCAGAAAGAGCCAACCCGAACACCATGATGTGAATGCCTTCGAGGCTCTTCGGCTGGTCCACAGAGGGGTGTGCAGAGTGTTGGAGGAGGGGGGTAGGGTGGGTGGAGGGTGGCTGGACGAGGAGTGAATGATGGACATCCAGGAGCAGATCAATAGCTCAAGGCCTCGAGCCCAGATTGGCTCTCACTCCACAGGGAATTCACCATAGGCCTGCAAGCATGAGGACACACACACACACACACACACACACACACACACACACACACACACATGCGCGCGCTTATGCATTACATTTTGCATCCACCACCTTCAAACTCCACTCCTAACCCAGGCCCTGACCCACCCCTACAAAACTATGCCTCTACCCCCCACTGCTTCAGTCCCATTCATCAAAACTGAAACTGCACTCTGGGAGTATAATAGCTCAATCACAGAGTCCCCCCTCCCTGCTCCACTCCCCTAAACCAGTCTGCATTTGGCAGCACTCAAAACTTTCCATCACTGAGCTTTTAGAGATACATAAAGGAGGTTTCTCGCTCTGTCTCTGGGTCTATTCAGGTTTTTTTAGGAGTCACACGGAGGCCAGAGCTATTTGTTCTGTGCACAGAGCTGAATCTGGATGTCTCTCTCCTTTTAATTGGCTGGGTTTGAATCATCTTTACTGATAATACCAATACTGCTTCAAGGATAACTTCAGAATTGCTTAAAAGGCGAAGAGGCAAAATGAGTTCATTGGCAGCTGCACAGTGATATGACGCCACAGATTTGGCTCACATTTCTTCACTTACAATTGAAGCTCTTAAAGTGTAAATATGTTGTAGTTTTGAGGGTTATTATACGGACTTGTTTACAGTCAGGCATTAAGGTTCCTCACTCCTGTGTAATGTGTTCAAAAAGTGTTATTATTAATTAGTTATTAAATAAAAAAGTGTATTATTACCACAAGTCAACAGCATAAGCGAACTCATAGCTACATATAAAAGTGTACTGAATGCACTGTCAAATAGTGTGCCACGGTACATTGAATGAAAACAGTAAAGCTACAATAGTTGGTTGGGCTTTTGGAAGTTAAATCCTCAAGGTTAAACACTTCCAACACAACCTAGGATAAGTTTAAAGGGAAATGAAAAGTTCAATTATTGGGAAATTGCTTTTTCTGAGATTGAGATAAGAAAATGTACATGAAGTATGTAGCTGGATTCAATACCTGGTTAGCCTAGCCTTGGCCCTTCTCCCATTCAAACTGATTTCCTTGGTACTGGTATCAAGCGAGCCAATCACAAGCGTGTTTCTAGTATGAGGCAGGTTTAATACAATGACTGACAGAGAGGAGCGCCGTAGAAGCATCTTTGTAAATATCCAAGATGGCGGCTGCCGATAATGTTCAACAGCCGGCTACAGTGGCAGTACTAAACGGACTGGACGGTACATTTTTTCTCTAAAAGAAGAACAAACAACAGCATTTAAACTTTATGTTGATAAGAAATATGTGTTTGCTGAACTCCTGACAGAACGTACCATCTGACAGGATGCTGTTTTGTTGCTCTGTTTGGTTGTCTCCGCCCGTCGATAACGTCCCTTGGAAATCAAAAATAAACTAATATGCATTTGCTAATTAGTCTGTTATGCCAGGTTAAGAAAAAACAGCTCCAGATTCAGAATACACAAAACTAAGCGGACTGGGGTATGATCATACTTTTGACCGTGTAGTAAGCTTGTGTAGGGAAGTCAGTCTTAGGAGAAAAAAATACAGATTGACCTAACCGTTACATGTCTGGCTTCTTAGAGAATAGATGTAGTATATTTCTAATGGAGCATTTGTATCCATTGATGCATCTACAGACAGGCACAAGGCTTTTTGTGTGTATTCACCCGCAGCAGTTCGTGATATTTTAAGAGCAGGGAAGGCTTCCCTTTACTGTGACCTGTTTCCAAAGAGAAATGTATGCACATTGCTGGGAAATACAAAATCAATTTGTCCTCTCTCATTTTGTCTGGAGAAACAGCCAGGAGAGGGAGGAATCTTCTGCTGTTCAAATGCAAGAATTGTTATTGAAATGTTGTGAGGATAAATGGGTAAAGTGGAAGTTTTTGAAGTCTGTCCCTTAATCCCAATGCAACAAAATAGGTTGACAATGCAAAGAATTACAGAGACCATTTATTCTCATATTTTGTGTGCAATTTTAATAAAAAAATTGATGTGACAGTTGTGGTATTGTGCTATGATGTGTTTTTTTAAACTACATAAGATAACAAGTTCACTTTTTATAGATTTAGACTGATGCTGATCCATAGTTGCCATGGTTTGTGCACCCAACCAGACACTCTGGGTGAATGGTCACAAAGCAACTGTGGGTCACATCCGATCTCTTACCAAGAGTCAAGATTGCTTTAATCATCATTTCTTTAATAATTTTCTAACCTTAACAAAGTACTTTTAGTTGCTTGCAACCATAGAGGAGGCAGAACACAAAACAATCATATTATTTATTTTTTTCTGTAATGGTGAAGCCCTGCCAAATAATGTCGATAGGAGTAACATGTGGGTTATTTTCAATTCATGCAGTACCATGGTGAGGAGGTTCTACAGGCTGTGGTAGCCAGTGTTATATTCGGTGTTGTAGTGGGTGATGCCACCATGATGCACCAGAGAACGCCACAGGAAATCCTTCCTCCTGTAACAATCAAACTGTAAAAACTCATCTAGCTGAGTCGGAGAGAAGGACAGCAGAGGTATGAAGAGGTGAGGTGGCTCCAGCCTCCATCCTCCATTTCAACTCTGCTCAGTTTATTTAAATCTTTTTTCTCTCTGGATCATTGTCTCTCGATTGATTACAATCATCACAACTCCCCTGGGACACCATGGGAAATAATGTGCAATAATAAACCATTATGTGTAATATCAGGGACATATTCAGTGAACATTTTGACTTAACCATATACACTTATCTGTACTTAACTATGCCCCCTCTCATACATATCCCTACCATACATTTTTTGGCATTGTGCACATTTCCACCTTATTGATAATTTTTTACATTTTTTTGTTTATATTGGCACTCTGTTTTTGGTGATTTTTCCTGGGGCATCATTTCCACAAGACATAATTAAGTCTAAAAGGCAGATTGCTGTGAGATTAGTTGAGCACATTTAAGGTCACCAGAGGTGAACCTCTCCCATTGTGGACATTTGATAGTGATTCTCAAGCTTCACACTCACAGCCTGTAATGTCAACTTTGCAAACAAGATAACTCTTACTATATGATCTGGTTGCCCGCCATAGAATCTGGCAAGCACATTCATGTTCCCCAGAGGATGCAACCTTTTCATCTTAATGACCTTATAGCCTTGCTTCATAAAGTTTACACAGCATTTGGCCAGATGTGCAGAGTTGTGAGTTTAAATTGTCTCGGTAAGTGGTCTTTTCTCATTCTTTACACATCTACTTCTGTCACAGAAGCAGTCTTTAAGTGTGCTCCGTTAGCCCTATTTGATTCATCACTCTGAGACTACAAATACACACAATGGACATAGAGTTCCCGATGAGAGATTGGGGGGCAGTGGGATGCAGGGTTTCTATTCAGAACTGCTATAACAACCATCTTGTAAATAATGTGGGAGCTATGGTATGGTTAATGTAAGGAAAAGATTGTGGTTATGGCAAATAAAACAATTAGTTATGGATACGGTATTCGTACCTTCTGCTTCCCTGCATAAAGGACAACGTACCGTTTGCATTGCTTGAACGTATGCATAGGATGTAAATGTGGCTAGCGTCTTTGTATATATAATATAAACTTAATTGGGTTGGGTATGAACATTGGCTTTTACTACTTCTTTGAAGCATAATCATCACCTTATTGCTCATTCGCCAAACACCTTCACATTACAGGGTGTAATTAACATTGTAGCCTCTCGGGGCTGCTCTGGGGGCTTTGGAGTAGCTTTTTGTTTGTTCAGCTGTGAAATGGAAATCTCATTTTTTCTACTACAACTGCAGTGTAAACCAGGAGCAGGAGATATACCACTTCACAGACAGGAGCTGGTCCATAAAGATTTTTTTACACAGGCATCTCATGGCATGACAGTTTAATAATAAAAATACTACAGACATTTAAAGACATCAGCATATGGAGATGCTTGCTGCTCTGGCAAGCATAAAAAGGCTCTTTTGAGCATGTCATGGGCACAATTTTGAAATTGCATCACAATCATCCATCTAAAAGCTATTCCTTTGTATTCCGGGCTGCTTTTATTTCCCCCCAGAGTGGTAAGGCAAAAAGCCAATATGTTGACTGTACAGTATGACAGGTTAACAAAGAAAAAAGAAATTCCTTGTCGAAAAACTTAATTCACATGCTGTCTGGTAGTGTGGCAGGGGAGGTTATTTGTGCATCATGTTTGCGGTTGGCAGAATCAGGGAGAAGAGCAACTCCGGTGCTGTTGTTGGCTTGTTTTGTTTCCTGCGCAAGTCCTTTACTTGTGGTTTGTGTTGGATGGCTGCCAGTGCATCTTGGGCCATCGCAACTGGCACAGACAGCCATGTGTCAATTTTATTACTCATACTGTTGTTTTGCTCAATGGAAGAAAGCTGCTTTGTTCTTGCTTCTTGCTCTGATTCTCCTTCCTATCAAGTTTGTCTCTGCTTTCCACCGTCTCCCTTTTCTGTTCTCTGTCATTTTCACGCTCAGCCTGCCTCCCTGCGTCTCTGTCTTTGACTCTTTCACTTCTTTTTTCTGAGTTAGCAGTTTTATATCTTTTACTCAGCCTCTGTCTGTCTCTGTATCTGCTTCTGTCTCTTGTTTTGAATGAGGACTAATAGTGACAGGTGCTCTGGTTTAAATCCAGCAAAAAAGGCACACAGAACCAGGCCCTAGCTACCACATGCTCCCAGAGGATTTCCCTTGTTTATCTTACATTGTGCTTTAGCTCTCATCTCGGTGTGCAAACATCTAGTAAAGCTCCTATTCACTTACAGTGATAGCACTGGCACATGCCAAGAAGATGACTGCTGCTTTATTTGCCTCCAGAGACGAACCCCCACCCCTTCTGCCTCCACCTAGCCTGGCACAAATCAAAATAATGGCCCTTTTCACTAGTATTCCACAATCAGCATTTACACAGACAAATGTGTGAATATGTGAATATAAATGTCAGCTCTCTTTTGTCTGACAGCACATTAAATTACCCAAAAAGGGGACAGAGGGGCCCCGGTGGCCCAGTTGGGCTCCCAGAGGCAGGAAGTGGCTCTTTGAAGGGGAACCGAGGGAGACATGAGGGGAAGGGAAAACAATCCATGAAATTCTCCTGGTAAACTGGATTTGATTTAGCGACTGTTTGGCTGCCCCAGGAGCTGAGCCAGTCCCAGAAATGTAAATACTTACATAAAGTTCCAGTTCAATATTTAATCTATCTCAAACAACGGCCTGCTCAAACCCTCTGAGACTGCAGCCCACCCTGCTCTCCATCTGAGACTGTAATTGTGTATGTATGAGAGTGTGTGTTGTGGTAAGCATGTTACTGTGTGGACCAAATTACCTTTCATGGAAAGAAGGGTGAGGCAACCCTTACAGAGTGAGGACACACGGTGGTAAGGAAGTGTAGGATTAGGAGTTGGGTTCCGATTCAGATTTTAGCTTTAATTATAATTATTAAATAATAATACTACAGTTAGGATATGGTTTTATATATATATATATATATATATATATATATATATATATATATATATATAAACCCATAGATATACATTACTACCTGTTTACAAGTAGTTTATCCATCACAGCATATACTGTATATTGATGTGCATTACATGTCTATAACCTTTACATTTACTACATTACTGCACAATCTATTTACATTACAGTTTATTCATTTTAACATTACTCTACAGCCGTCTACCACAAGATTATATTATATTTGATTTTATATTATATTTTATTGCTATATGTTATTCCTGGCAGAGTGATTGGGCTGCCACAGATCACAGCACCCCGAGCAGTTTGGGGTTCGATGCCTTGTTCAGGGACTTCTTGGAAGTGCCCAGGTAGTGAACTGGCACCTCACCAGCCACCAGTCCACACTCGTGCTGGACTTGAACCCATATACCCGTGTGAAAATTCTGGCAAAGGGCTTTAAGACCTGAATGACAGATTGTGAGACTGTAAAGGTGAGAATGCCTTCACCCCTGCAGCACAGGTTACGATCTAAACCCAAGATTTAATTTTAAACTGACCTGGAAATAAATTATCTTTATTTTATATTTAATCAAAAAAGTCAAAATACCATACCAGATGTTTTGCATGTTTTTATTACGATAAAATATTCATGTGTCTAATTCACTGCTGACCATTTCAAAGCATTAGTGAGCATGGGCCTTTTAAAACTCTGTCCTTGTTGGGGGCACTCAAGTTGACTCTGATATCAAAGTTTAGAATCGTGGCAATTATGATCAAAATCATATCTATTTGCTTGTTTAACTTCAGGTTAGATTCCTTTTGAACCACATGTGTGTCCTTGAACGCACTACAACCAATAATGGAATTCTCAGAGAAAATAGAGGCAACACAAGTTCCACGCCTGTTCAATTTATTGCAGTTCAATTCAACATCTCTGCCATGAACCTTTACAGAGTTTAATTGTTATATTTTTGTTCACATTGCCGGAAATGTGTCAATTAAATTATATGTTTATTGTTGAGGTCATAATTAAGGGTGGTGTTGAACTGGACTACATTATAATGAGAAGTCTTTCTAATTTTGTGGCTGAATATTAGACACACCTATGAATGTAAAACAGTCAACACAATCACTAACTGTGACCTCTATGATCGAATTAACACCTCTATGACAGGGTCTATGGAAACTCTATTGGATTGCATTATATTGAGCAGGTGTACCTAATAAAGTGGCATTTGACTGTACATCTCAAGTCCCTGCATGGAGAAAATCAATCCAAAAATGTATTTTATACTTTTTAACAAAAACAGTAATATTAAGTATACACACTTTGGGTCTGGATGATTCTTCTGTCATTCCCAAAATGCCTCATCACATCTCTTTGATAAAACACACAAACTCTGCCAGCGAAGTACAGAAGGTTGGCAGAAACCAGTTGTCAGTGCTTTATCACTTCAACTTCAACATAGCTACAAACCCGTACACTTCAAAAGCTTTCAATTTGGCATGGCTGAACATGCTCACTGCACCCATCTGAAAAGCAGCAGAGCTGAGCAAATGCCTGCACTCCCTGTTTTACTTCAACGGGAAGAAAAATCATCCATGTCTCTCAGGTCCCTGAACAGAGGTGGCAGCGTAAGGAAGGGGGGTACTATCAACCAGTAAGACAGATGTCAGTGATGTAGGTATTCATTAGCGGTCACCCACAGATATAGCTTTCTTTGCACACACAGACACATACTCTTCCTTATTTCCCCCCTTTATTTCCTGGTGTTAATGAAAACACAGTAGGGTTATTACTTAGAGGCAGAGTGGCCTTTGTGGTTCAGGTGTGTGATGTGTTTGACATGATACATATATTTTTCGATTCAGTGTGACTAACAGCTTCAGAGGATATCATTATCTCTGATGTCCACCGCAAATTAATGTCCATAAATCCTCAAAGAAAAGGGATGGTCTTTCTAATTCCACAGCCTTTCACAGAATAATCATGATTTAAGTTAAAAGTGTAACCCAGTGATGGTTGTCTGTACTTCCAAGCGTACACTGCAAACAGTAACTGCAAATGGCTAATCCGGAATAATGTTAATGGTGTCAGTTTACTAAAATGTTAACAATACAGGCTAAAATGTTGTTGCAGTGTCAGTACTGGATTTTGTCTGTGAGTGGGCCCACAGTGTCAGACTTTAAAAACCCCCGCGTTAGAAGAAAGGTCACAGGGGTAAAAAAAAAAACAACATTATGAATCAAACTTAGGGGACCTAAGTATCCAAATCGTATTTCAGCCATTAAGTGTTTTAAATATGTTCACATCAAAAGTGTCCGTGGAATGACAACTTTGTCCTGAGAATGGTGATGAAGGTAAACTCATAGTGTCCATAATGGAAAAGGTTCATCCACTGTGGAGCATGAATGTGCTCAGAAAATGTCATGGCAATGTTTGTAATAAATTAGAAAGATACTGACTGTGCAAAGTAATGTTTTGTTCTGAGGGTGGCTCTTGAGGTTAGATATAGGAGAATCCAAAATGGATGGTTTTATCAGGTTCTCATTCCATTTCATGGCAGTCATGGTATAGACATATATTGTGGCCTGATGGTGTTTATATTCAGTGGCATCAGTGAGTATCAATACAGGAAGCAACCTAAGATGTATGTACTCCCAACAACCTGTCCACTTTTGATTTTGTTGTACCAGTGTCTGGTTCAAAAGTAGTACCGACTTTGCTAACATTTAGCACTGGCGCTGAGAGTGTTGAAGCGGCGAAGCAAAAAAAGGCTGCCCTGCTTCATGCTGCCCTCTGCCCGTTTCCATCACCCTTCTTTATTACCATTACAGCTAGTAGTTAAACTTGCAATGACTGCTGCCACTTGGGGTCAACAGAAACAGATTATCATAAGACATATGACATGACATTTGGCGAACATGTTAGCAAATAGTTTTGCATAGCTCATTCATACATTCAGCACATAGGAAGCAACATTATCATTCATGTGGAGTGTCGTGTTTGTGTCCACCTGGTGACTATAGACCCAATAAACTACACTATGAGAGCCGTAACAGTGAACCAACATAGTAAAGTTGAAGAAAGATCTGAGGGCTGCTGCAGATTCAGGTGACAATTCTCTGTAGATTTTACCTAGGAGTGACCCCTTTCAAATTGACACAGTCATTTGACAAAATGAGACTCAGCTATGTGGCTTTTTGACTGATGATTCGAATCACTGACGTTTAGGCGGTACACACAGCGTTCCAATTACGTCCAAAGCAGGATGTATTGTGTCTTGAATGCAGGTAGAAATTAAATTAAAATTAAGAGTGTGTAAATTGGGTTGATGGTGGGGGTGTACCGTTCCAACATTAATTAATTAATTAATTATTTCCCTTTTTATTCTTTTATTAAAATGTATCTTTCTTTCCTCTTGCCTTGGTCACACTTGCACACATACCAATACTCTATCAAAGATGTTGTATCATTGACAGGCTAACATGATTGACAACTCAGGGCTGCTGTGTTCAGAGCAGAACAGAGGGCCTGATCTGTTGATCATCTGTTATGTGAAATAATACCCACCTTTAAAAGACCAACTTTAAAATTCCCTGGGAGGTTTATTGCTACATGTGTTTTTCTAAATGAACTAAAGTTAAAATCAAAAATGAAATAGGCTTCTACATTATAAATGATAACATGAGGCAAGAAAAATACTGAATACCCTAGAGAAATAAACTGAACATGAAATGAAACATCACAATAGTAAAGAAAGTAAACTAAACTTGAATGACTCTCTCACATACAAACACACTCTTTAAACTAAAGAGTCACACACATAAACTTTGGGTGCAATGAACACAAAGTTTATGTTTCAGAGGCAACAATATATACAGTGTGTATATAAATAAATAAATAAATAAATAAATAAAAGCAAGAACAGATAAGACAGAGCAAGGTAAGAGACAACAACAATCCACATAACAGAAACAGAATCACTGCACAATACATCCATCCTGCACAGTGGAGGAGAGTCACTGGCATGTTTAAGCACATATGTGTATGTATATATATTCATGGCACACACACAAACACACTCGCCTCACCCGGCTGGGTACATGGGCCTGCATGCTGATCTGTCAAACATAGAGATACAGCAGACTGAGAGTGACAGCAGCTATGTCAAATCTAAACAGAAGTGTGTGTGAGAGGAGTGATGAAAAGCATAGGAACACACACACCACTGATCCAAGTTGGCAACCTGCACAACTCGGCCTTATACGGACCTAAAGACAAGACGGTTGAGGTAGACAAGATACTCAGCAACTTCATGTTTTTCATGGCCTCGCAATCATTTCTAAAAGTAAGTTAATAGTAAATTATAGTAGTTCAATCAGGAGAGGGACGCCGTCTCCACCTGGTATTAGCATGTGATCTGTATGTGGATATTTGATCTAGATAATGACATCTGATCACAGGTCTTGGTATTAATATGCATTTTTAGTTATCTCCATTCTGCCCGCATTGTGATAACATCTCAATTTGCAAATTAGGCAGTCCGAGCTGACAAATTTATCAACAAACATGGCATGTCCCAAATCAAGGGGAACTCTCATGGGACCGCTACGATATGCATGGTAAGGTTCACATGACAAATGGAGACAACCAAAAAAATCCATTGCCTACTCTTCAGTAGCATTGCTAAATAGGTTGTCCAAATTTTCCCCGTGTCAAACTGAGCGCTGAACCTTGTAGGAGTCTCCATTATTATCCTACACTGTAGTGGGCACTGTGGATGGAATGCCGTTCTTCAAGGAAAAGCTGCACATATGTCTCTTTGGTAAAACTTTACAATGGCTGCATCTCGCCATTGGACAGCATGTGTTGTTGTGTTCTTCTACGTGCTTGCTCATTCTTCTTTTATTTAAAAATACATAGCACTCTTAAGGATAACACAATAAATCCCAATTCTTATTTCTATTGTGGTCTTAACATCTGACGATCATTGAATTCATACCACTGTAGCTATGTATGCAGCCTTCTGGTTTTAACCTCTATATGTAGCCTACTGGCCGGAGGAAGCTTGCATTTCACTTGCACCATCCGCCATCATTTTTCACCATGAAACTCCACCAGTCAGTCAAGACTGCAGTTCAGAGCTATTTGAACTAGCTTAACGTTAGTTTAGAATTTCTCCATTAAGGGATTAATAAAGTAATTCTTCTTTCTTCTTAGCGAGGCTTTAGCAGAGGGAACAGAGGGACTGGAGACACAAAAAAAATCTGACCAGGATCAATACATGTAGTTTATGAAATCAAAAAGGAGATTTAATGTTAATTTATTCTTTAAGAGTGTGTACGGATGTCATTTACATTGAGATGTGTTCACAATGTGTGCCATATCACCTGTGGATGTGTGATCTGATCTGATGGAAATGAGCATTTGTCTGTGCATTTATAGTTGTATCACATGCTTTATTTTTCTTATCCAGAATAAATATCCAGATAGATACAGAATGTTATCATGCCATGCCATGCCATGCCATGCAATCTATGCCATGGACCACTGAAGCTGTTCTAGAGGTGAATGGTGGTCCAACACCTCACTAAAACACATTATGTTGGGGTTTCCATTAATTTGTCACCCATCTGTAAAATCTATTGAGTATGTGAGTGATGGTGCAGCGGAATAATTAAATGATAGTGCAGGTGAGATGATTAAGCTGAAGGCTGTGCCCATTTATGCTGAGTCAGTTGACATCCTAGGCTCTTATGGTGTTGGAGGGGTGGAGGAGGACATACATTGCTCCACACTTAAAGACACAGAGTACAATAAGCTCCATTGTGGACAACTCGAGACTGTTGTATGATTGCAGAGTTTGTTATGCAAGGGTTCAAAATACTTGGCATTGATTTTGAGTACTGATGTCCATTTATGTTTAATTACATTGAATGTTGGCCATGTTTTTTTGCATTTCAGGCACGTCTTTATTATTAAGTTCCAAGTTGGATGTATCAGAGCTTCCAGAAAAACTCTAGTTTCCAAGTTGTAATTACAACTTTAATGTCGGTACGAATGGTGATTACACATCAGAAACATATAATTATGCTATGCCACATAACATGAACTCCAGTTTAAGAGTGATAAACTGTGAGCAATAGTGGGAGACTCTTAAGGAGAAGCTATGACCTGCAAGGCACAGGTCATGTAACCAACTGGGACTTAACTATTTCTGTATTACGGCTGCATGAGCACAGAATTTCCATCAGATTCTTTATTTCTAAAGTCTGTAAAAATGCAACTTTAAAAACAGAAATTGGACAGACAATAACTTAAACTGAGGGGATCCTTGAAGAGCTTTTTTAAAATCAAATTAACTAGAAGTTATGTTTGCATCAAAATTGATGAAGGACTTTCATATTTTGGAGGATGTTGGTTTTCTACAACTTTTTTTTAGTTTTTACATTTGAAACCATTGCATTGATTATACTCAGTGAAAATCTGAAGGGGTGCAACTGAAAACAAATACATTATTTGGATATGCATGGTTAAAGTGTAATGAACAGATACGAAAAACATCCACATTTTTGCTGTAATATTCCCTCAGACAACTTCCAGTGTATACCATGTCCACTTCCAGTATAATCCGAATTCAGATATGTATACAGATTTGTGTGACATAACCAGATACAGAGCATACAGAGAAAGTATTCACAGCGCTTCACTTTTTCCACATTTTGTTGTTACAGCCTTATTCCAGAATGGATTAAATTAATTTTCCACACACACACACACACACAAAAGTTTGGTTAACATGGTTAGTATGCAAATCTATTAAAAATAACACGTACATAAGTATTCACAGCCTTTGCTCATTACTTTGTTGATGCAGGACCTCTCAAGCTCCATCTGGTTGGATGGGTATGGTTGGTGAACAGCCATTTTCAGATCTCTCCAGAGATGTTCAGTCGGGTTCAAGTCTGGGCTCTGGCTGGGTCCCTCAAGGACATTCACAGAGTTGTCCCCAAGCCACTCCTTGGTTATCTTGGCTGTGTGCTTAGGATTGTTGTGCTGTTGGAAGATGAACCTTCACCCAAGTCTGAGGTCCAGAGCACTCTGGAGCAGGTTTTCATCAAGGATCTCATATCAAGGTCTCTGTACAATGCTGCATTCATCTTTCCCTCGATCCTGACTAGTCTCCCAGTTCCTGATACTGAATAACATCCCAACAGCATGATGCTGCCACCATCATGGTTCACTGTAGGGATGGTATTGGCCAGGTGATGAGTGGTGCCTGGTTTCCTCCCGACATTATGCTTGGCATTTAGGCCAAAGAGTTAAATCTTTGTTTAATCAGACCAGAGAATTTTGTTTTCTCATGGTCTGAGAGTCTGTCATGTGCCTTTTATCGAGGAGTGGCTTTTGTCTGGCCACTCTACCATACAGGCCTGCTTGGTGGAGTGCTGCAGAGTCCTTCTGAAAGGTTCTCCTCTCTTCACAGACCATCGGGTTCTTGGTCACCTCTCTAACTAAGGCCCTACTCCCCCAATCGCTCAGTTTGGCCGGGTGGCTAACTCTAGGAAGAGTCCTGGTGGTTCCAAACTTTTTCCATCTGTGCTCATTGGGACATTCAATGCTGCTGAAATTTTTCTGTGCTCTTCCCTAGATCTGTGTCTTGATACAATCCTGTCTCAGAGGTCTACAGGCAATTCCTTGGACTTCATTGCATGGTTTGTGCTCTGACATGCACCGTCAACTGTGGGATCTTATATACGTATCACGTCCAATCAACTGAATTTACCACAGGTGGACTCCAATCAAGTTTGATCGGTGAAAACAGGATGCACCTGATCTCAATTTTAAATGTGTCATGGGAAAATGTGTGAATACTTATGTATATATGATTCTTTTTTTTCTTAGATTTTTTATTTTTAATAAATGTGCAAAAAAATCAAAAAAACGTTTTTCACATTATTATTATGGGGTATCGTGTGTAGAATTTTGAGGAAAAAAATTAAAGTGCTAAAAAGTGCTGTGAATACTTTCCGGATGCACTGTAACTTTCCTTATAAGGTCCTGCTTTGTTAAAACTAATGAGATGTGAAAGACTTGCTTGAGCTTCCTGAAACTCAAGGACTTAATGGACTGTATGCACATCCAAACTGACTCCTTCTTACAGTACAAGTAGAAAAACTAACATATTGATACCATCCTCTGTCTACGTCTGTCACAGAACCTCCTTGCAGTCCCTCAGGTGTTTGCCCCACCATGAACCACAGTGTCCCCGGGTCGAGCGCGTCCGGGACCTCTGTTCCATGTTATTTATATCTTTCACTCCCCTTATCTCCCTACTGTCAGCTCTCTGATAAAGGCATAAAAGTCTTTGTTTACAAACAAATTTTTTTGGTTCAACTTTTACCTACCATACAGCATACAGTTTTCCCGTGTAGTCAGGGACTGTTTCTGACATCTGACATATCAGACATATCACACTAAAAACTGTGGAGTGGTTTACATAATCTGGAAATTGATTATCTGTTAAATCTTTGCACTTCTTTCTAGCAATATCAGCAATTACTTTGGTGAGTGTGGTGTCCAATATAATAACACCAGCGTGTTCCTTTACATTGTGTTAGGAAGGACTTTTACCTTTCAGTCAGGGTCCAGTGCCTCTGGCAGGGCTGTGAGAAACGGTGGTACCTGTAAGCACAGGAGATATACGGCCTCTGCTCTTCCACTCAGAGAGAGAGGAGTGTGTGAGCAGCCATGCACACTTACACATGGATGCACACAAGTACTCAGGCAGACCTGCACACGCGGCAGCCCTGAGTTCGACATTCTCCTCACTAGCTGTAACTATGATGGATGTGGAGGGCAGCACCAGAAGATTGCTTAGCCAGACATGAAAGCAGAAAAGCTGAATAAAAACACTGATTTTTCATCCTCTCCTTTCTTTCTCTGTCTTCTTCTTGTTGCCCCAATTCCCTCGTGACCACCATTCCCCAGTCCACCCACGGGTACATTCATATGCACACACACACACACCTTTTTTCCTGCTCACCAGTCCATCCTACATTGTTTTTCTGTCTTTCAGTCACTCAAACAATGACCTGTGAATTAAGGCCGAGCCTCAGAGGTTTACATGTGATATCAGCAGATCGATACTCACCGTGCACTGCAAGGCCTCCAGGGTTTCTCATGGAAACGCTGAAGCCAAAGCGGCAGTGGTGACATACATTACAGTGACTAAATGAAATAGCCTCTGACATGGAGGAACATAAAAGGTAAGCCTTATCTTCCTGTTGAAGAGCAGGTATCATTTTCTGGTTGTTTTGAACACACACACTCTGCTGTGATCCTTTTCACTTCATACATTTAATTTATTTGAAGATTCACATGCACACAATCATGAAGAGAAGTGAGTCCTCATGGAGTTTATTTCTTTGGTAGAAAGTAGGTCCACTGAAAAGTCCTGTGAATGAAAATAGCAAGATGCTATTCAACGCAATCAGGGAGGAGATGTTTCTTGAATAGAAAATAATTTAAAATTACCATGTTTTTTGATCATGAATGTTCGTTCTTAAGCCTGGAAACAGCAGCTTGACAAACTATTCTTGACTCAAGTTTAATCTGTTGTTTCCAAATTTTTTAACCACAGCTTCCAAAATCCAAAACCGCTTTTATTGAGTTAGTAAAATATACAGTATTTGCAGTCACTTTATTAAAAAAAAAAAAAAAAAAACACAGGGCAGCTACAGTCACTCAGAGCCGTAGGCTGTCAGCACTGTGGAGGGCTTTGAATTGCAATTTGCAAAGACATTGAGAGATTGACAGTGTGCTGCTGCTGCTACTACTACGTCAGTGTTTGTGGCAAAAAAAACATGCTCCATCCCACCTCCATCTCACACTCTCCACGGCATCTCCTGAAGCTAAACTCTGGCTCTGAACCCTGTGTGGACTGTCAGTAAAGGTGCAGGCTGAGGTCACTGCTTTCAGTGTCACCTGGCAACGAAAAGATGTTTTGAGTGCTTATACAGCATGTATGTGGACAGGGGTATCCCATTCCCCTTCCTTCCGACTTAGGTGATGTGACGACTTTTGAGCCAGCTCCACTGTATGAATCACTTGACTGAACACCATAAGCAGTTGAAAGCACTGAAAGCTAATAAATGGCTTAGAACACACACACACAAACACACATACACACACACTTTGTGTAGCAGATGTATTTAAAGTTACACTTCTTTTTTAAGAGCTCCTTGAAAAAGTGAATTGAACTGAAGCATTTAAATGAAAAGTGAGTGGAATGACACTAGAGAAAGAGAGGGAGGAGAGGAGTGTTGGATGCTAATGAAAGCCATAAAGAGAAAGGCAGTGAGAGAGACAGAGCTGTGGAGGGAGATGATTATGAAGCAGCTGGCTGACAGAGCGGTAAATCCACCAAGAAGCCGGAGCTGCTGTGTGTGGTCACTGCAGCCAGTCACACACTCTGCTAGCCATCACGTTCTAGCAGCCAGCGAGTCAGCCTGTTACCACACCTACTGTATGCCAAAGAGTGAATAGAACAGAACAGCCTGTGCAGGTTTACCTCTTTGGGTCTTTAGTGGAATCTGTTTACTGATTCAACAGCCTGATTACAGGCCCCAGTAAAGGTTAAAGGATCTGACGTGTATGGCTATATAAGTAATATGCATTTATAATAGCCTGCAGCTGCCAGTAGTTTCTTTGTTTGAACCAGTTCAAGATCATCATGGGACATCGTACTCTGAAGCTGTATACTAACAAGAAAAGGAAAAGTACTCAAAATATCTCATTAGAATCAATGCATGTTACGGGATTCCCACATTCAGAGAACTACTAAGCAAACCTACAATAAATATGTAATCAAACAGGCCACATTTAATCCATTATGTTAGAAGCCTGGACAAAACGGATATGTCGATATGGGAATTTTACTTTGAATTAATGTAAAGCAAACATCAATAACCCCTCAAGGGTGCAAATTCAGACAGATAAATGAAAAAGACTGGACACGAAGAAAAAAACAAATGAAAGAGAAAGTTATAGGAAAGGAGATGAAGAGGTGGAATAAAGTGAGGGAGAAGGTGGATATGGAGCAGGTCTGAGGGCCGCCACAGTCTGTGGTGTATATACCTCAGAGACGTCACTAGCTTCATGAATGCTACAAATGTTAGATTTGCTGAGCGTGAAGGCCAGGGCCGTGGAGGGATCGATGGAGGCCGGCCCCTGCTGCAGCTGAGCAACTCGCTTTCTGCAGACAGCGAGGCGCCGAGGGGCCCCTGAGCAACGCCACGATCCGGGTCAAACAGCAGGCGGCCCCGGAGATGGAGAGGGGAAGAGGGAAAGAGATGAGAGGAGAGGATGGGAGATGAGGAGGAAAGAGGAAATGAGAGGAAAAAAGGAAATGAAAGGAGTAGAAAGGAAACAAATAACAAAAGGAGGAGAGGAAAATAAATTGAAAGGAGAACAGGATAAGAAAGATGAGAGGAGAACACTAGAGGACAGTAGAGATAATGGAAATTAAAAAAAATGAAAGGAGAGGTGAGAAAAAAGAAAGGATTAGGAGGGAGACTGACCACAGGAAAAAAGGACAGAACTGGCAAGAGCAACATGAGATGAGTGTAAATAAAGGAGGGGAAGGGAGCAGACTAAATAATGGGGCAAAGGGGGAATAAAAGGATAGAATGAGAAGATCAATGAGATTAGAGAAAAAATGGGAAAAAATTGAATAATAAAAGAGGACAAGAATGAAAAGAAGAAATAGAAGTAGATACATGAAGGAGAGGCAGTCAGAAAGGAAAAAAGGAGAAAGGGCACAACAAGGGGACAAAAGGAAAGGAGATAAAGGGATAAAGTATGGAGGAAAGAGAAGCGGAAAAGGTGGTATGTAAGAACAAAAGGCATCAAATGAAATTAAAAGGGAGGCAGCAGAAGAAGATAAGATGAGGAAAAGAAGAGAAAGGGAGAAGACAAGTGGGAAAATAAATGAGAAATAGAAAATAGAGTAGAGGGGAAGAAATATAGGAAATGAAGGATGAGAGGAGTGTGATGGAGAGGATTATGTGAAGAGGAAGATAAGAGGAAAGAGGGCAAATGAGGAGAGGGCAGAGGAGAAAAAAGGAAGAGATGAATAGGAAGGAAGGGGATAAGAGAGGAGAAAAGGTTGGGCAGAGGAGAGGAGAAAGTAAGAAAGGAAGGGTAAGGAGAGAAGAACACAAGGAAAAAGGAGTGGAAAGGACAGGAAAAGGAAAGGTGATCAAGTAAAGGAAACAAAATAAAACAAGGAAAGAGGAAAGGAAGGTACAGGAAAGAAGGAGAGAATGGGATGAGAAAAGGTATGAGGACAGAGAATAATAAAAGGGAAAAGAAAAGTGTAAAGGAAAAGAAAAGAGGGAAGGAAAGGAAATAAAGAGAAAAGAAAAGTAAACATAAGGGAGGCAGGAGGAAAGGTAAAGGAGAGAAGGATAAAAGAGTAGAAGGGAAGGAAAGGAAAGAAAATGAAAAGGAGAGAAGAGGAAGGACAAAGTATCAAAAACAGAGGAATGTAGTGGAGAGGAAGAAAAAAGAAAAAGAAAAGGAAAGGAGGGGATAAGGAAATGTATGAGAGAAGAGGAAACAAAAGGAAAAAGAAAAGTGGAAAGGAGACGAAAGGAGAGGGAAGCAAATGAAAAGGGGTATAGAATAGAATAGAGCAGAGAAACAAAAGGGGGAGTGAAACAGGAGTAGAGGCTAAGGAAAGAAAAGCAGGAGAGAAGAATGGAAATAAAGCCACGGAAGGAAAGGGGAGGAGAGAAGAGGAGTGGAGCTTGCTGAACCTGTTTCCTGATATTTCAGAGATGTTTTGGTCTCATGCGCACACACACACACACACACACACACACACACACACACACACACACACACACACACACACACACACACACCATGTGTGAAGCAGTGTAGTGATGTGTCAGCAGTGAACAGCGACTCTGGTGAAGCACCAGGCGATTCCACTGCCGATTTCAAACATTTCCACACATTTCTCTGCATCATATTCTCTCATTCATGCTGGCTCATTTTGTGTTTTTGTCCTTGTTTTGTATCTCTTTTTAGTCTTTTGCCGTATCTCTGTGGGTGTTTTGTGTCTTTAGTTATTTTAGGACTCTGTTGTCGTTTCATTGACTTTCCGACAAGAAATGTTAGCAGTCACTCCATCTGTCTAGTGAGGCCTACGTGTTTAGTTATAACCCTGCGTGTCATTTGTGTGTTCTGGCGATCCAGGCAGCATGTGTAGATTGGGTTGTCTCTTGCTCTCCTGAAGTGGGAACAGAGTGTGTATAGGAGTTGACTATGGCTGCTGTAAATAGCTGCCTATGTTATTTGTTGGTTATGATGAAATTTCATATTCTAGGTGTTGACCCTCAACCCCTGTGAAGTCAAACATGTTAATGACATGGTTTGACTGGAGTAAAAGTTGCTTTGATTTCCTGTTGTACATCATTTCTCTTTAATTTATTGGGTATGTTTCTGTTGTAAGCCCATAGTTTGTAAGTTTCACAAAAGAAAAAAAAAATCTGATTTCATTGGATTTTATTATTATTTATCCTATTTGACACCTTCATAATTCTAACAAATGCATTTTGTAACTGAATTTACATATTCGAGTCAAGGGCTTTTATCTGACCAAACATAACTAAGCCTTAACCATAGAGGTTAAACCATAAAGAGATGCGAAGACAAGCAAAGCGAGCACAATTAGAAGAAAAAACACTTCAAAGAGACGCAACACAACTAGAAAGAGACACAAAATTAGTCTTTTTCAGACTGGGTATCACAGTTGAAGCCAGGGGCACGGGGGTTGGACCAAAGCACAGACGGAAGCTGCAGGAGACAGGAATAGCAGTTAAAAAATACAGAACATGGAAAACTAAGAAAGCCCACAAGAGAAACAGTGTTAAACAAAACTGGGTATCTTGCTCTATCCAAGAGTCCATCAATAAATTATGCATAAAACGTCCAGTTTTAGCTGACGCTATGTCATACCTACACACATAAGGGGACAGAGTATTATAAACACCTCTCAATAATGTCCAACACAACAGGACCACAGGAGACAGCCTAAAATAACTAAGTGTGTGAACTTTTAGATGCAATTCTGGCTACATAAATGTGTTTACTCCAACATAAACGTGTCTTGTGAGTGCATTAAAGATTATGGTCTATTATTGAGACTATTAAAGTGACAGCTCCAGAAAGAAGCAGCTTGCTCTTTAATTGCGAGGGACTGACAACAAATACCTGACATTTACTATTGACATTTAAAACAGATGAAACATTTTCTACTTCTCCTCTAGCTGTGCTGCAGATATCCCAACATAACCTCCAAGGTGCCAAAACAAACTTTAGTCATGAATTCAAGTCTGTTATAGTGTTAACATTTAAACATTAAATAATATTCAAATATAGTCTAAAGAATCTTCTTTCCAGCCACAGTACACTTGTATCCCAAACATATGTGATGGGAGAATTAGATGACTTTGATTATTTAAAAAACCAGACCAATTTAAAACACTCTTTTTTATTTCAACATATCCTTCATTATTTTAATGAAGGGAAGTGTTAATGCTACAGCATACAGTGACATTTTAGGGCCTTATTATATCATTATCTGTGGAAATGTCTGCAGCTTGCACGTTGTAAATTTGCTGAAATGAGCCGCAGACCTTGTCACCCAACATGCACCTCACTGATGCTCCTGTGGCTGAATGGGAGCAAATCCCTGCAGCAGGTTCCAACATCTGGTACAAGCCTGAAACTAGAAGAGTGGAGGCTGTTATAGCAGCACATTAATGCCCATGGTGTTGCACTCATGTGTTACACTATCACATATGGTTGGAATGTTTGCCTGTCCACATACTTTGTTCAGGTGTCCATATACTTTTGGCCTATATGGACATATGCTGGATACAAACATGTTGTGTTAGAATCTGCCTCCTCATCTATCTAACACTATCCAGCCCTGCTGTGGTTTGGACCTAATGTATGAACTGCTGCACTGTGACTGTGGAAATGGCCCCAGAATGTAGCAGGACATCTCGTATTCCATTTTCTGTGGACTGTGTTATCTTATCGTAAACGTGATCAATAGCAAAGCTAATAAAAGCGAGAGCCTCTCCCTCCCTCCTGCAGCCTGCAGCCTGCAGCTTGTGTTTTTATTTCTATAATCCTGATTGTGCTATCACAGCCTAAAAAAAGCTAAGCACAAACTCTCTGCTTCTGACACCCAAAGACACCAAATAACACCACAGCCTATCGGAAGGTGACATCAAGCGTGTGCGATCATCTGGCAAGTATGAAAAAAATAAATAAAAATAACACGAAAATGCCACATCAGATTTTCACACTTAAATACATGGGAGCATCCAGAATGGGAAGCCTGTGGCATTTTCAAAGTGTCCCATTTAACAAATGAGAGAACATTCCAGCAAAATCTAATTCACACCTCAGGACCAGACTGCAGCTGCACAGGATCTCAGTGACAAAGTGTTGCTGCAGTGTGAACACTCCTAGGCCACATTTCTGAGCAGCGTGATGTCTGGTCGGTTCTGTCACCTGGAAAAAATTATCTGTGGCGATGTTGATCAGTGAGTCCACCACCTTGGTCCAGATTGAAATGTCCATTATTAATTATATCTTTACATCTATTAGACTGCTATGAACCTTTGCACAGACATTAATGTTCACCAGATGATGTCATCGACTTTGGTAATCCCCCGGCTTTTCCTCTAGTGCCACCATAGGTTGACCTTTTTGGTTCTGAGTGAAATGTTTCACCTACTATAAGATAGATTGCTATGAAACATATACAGATACCGCCATTCATCATCCCCAGAAGATGAATCTCACTGACTTTGGTGATCCTCTGACTTTTCATCTAACACCATCATCTTGTCCAAATTTCAATTTGTCTAATATTTTGTTTAACAAAATACCTGCAAAAATAATGATATTCCCATCAGTATTCGTTGTACTTTGTGTTAAGTCCTCATTAACAAATGTTAGCACATTAAGCATGCTAACATGCTGACTCCAGCATTTAGCTGAAAGCACCGCTATACCTACAGCATCACAGGTCCCCTAACATTGCTGTAGACTCTTGGTTTATTAAAAATGGACATTTTAGAAAAGGTCACCTTTGATGACACTTTGAGCCAATAATGGTAGACTTACTTCAAAGTTGGTCCCTTTTCATGTGTGCATCATTGTGTCTGTCCCCGGCACATCTATAATCATTGTTGTAAGTGTACGATATGTGCTATTCTGGTTTACATTATATTCTTCATCAGAGAAGAGTGTTGGGTCTAATGATTATTTGGACACTACTGAACTATAAAAATGTGCTCATGAAATGAGATATTTTGTCCCCAGATAAAGTTAGAAATATACTGTAACTTGAAATAAGGTGTTTTTTACTTTTTACAAAAGTGTTAAGGCATGAGGAATCTGTAACAGACATGTCCATTGTTATCTAACTAAAAATCACCCCAAATAAGATCAAATTTTCAAATAAAAAAACAGGTGATATTTTTAATATGATAATATTATATGTATTTATATAGCACTTATCCAAACGAAGTTACAAAGTGCGTCACATAACAGACAAGAAACCCATAAAACATAACCTAAAAACACAAAAACGCATCAATAAAAGAACAAAAGTACTAAACGAACTACATAAAAAAAATGGCAAAAAACATAAACAGAGTAATCGGGGAAGGCAGTGTGATACAAGTAGACTTAAAAGAAGCCACAGGAATACCCTGCACGAGTAAATACGGTAGGCTGAGTCAGAGCCCCGAGGCTTGTATTTCAAAAGCTCTGGCCCCCTTAGTCTCCACCGAGAGTCTGGACCGATAAAAGGCCCCTGCCAGAGGATCTTAAATTGCGAGCAGGGTCGTACGGGAATAAAAGATCTGAGATATACTGAGGAGTCAGACCATGTAGTGTCTTGTAAGTAATTAAAATAACCTTAAAATCAATTATAAAACATACTGGAGGCCAGTGTAAAGAGACTAAAACCAGGGTGAAGTGTTCAAACCTATTCACTCTGGTTAAAAGCTTGGCAGCTGAGTTCTGTACTGTCTGTAGACAGTCTATAATTCTTGAAGCTGGTACAGTGATCCAGAAGTGATGAGTTAACGCATGTAAAATAGTTTCTTTAAAACGTCTGGTGATGTCCCTCAGGTGATGAAAGCATGTTTGTACATTTACTGAATGTTGATTAATGATTGCTGAATAAAAATAGCATTTCATTTCTGTTGGAGAAGAGACTGTTGGTGTACTGATGGAATTGCTGCTGTGGAAATGTACATCATACGGAATTTATCAACACCTCAGGTAAATACGGAGGAAGTTGTTAGTTAACAACTTAATTATGATGTGAGAGGATCAGAAAAACAGGGAGGCTTCTTACTCAAGTATGATTTCATATATTTATTACACAAACAAGAAACATTTGTGAAAAAAATTGTCTCCTCTACAAACCTTTTCTTAAAATCAAAATACAGGCCTCTCAGTTGTTGTGGTAAATAAAGGTCCCTTCCACAATTTGAGAATTGACGGTATAAATATTACAGATGTATGCATGCACATAAGTTTTTTATATGTACAGATGCATGTGCATGTGGGCATTTGTGTCTTCACGTCTGTGTATTTTTTAAATCTGTTTGTGTGTGGTATGTACCCGCAGAGGATGGAAACACATGTACTGTATGTATATACTATATGTTAATGATTCTTGTCCTCTTCAGTGGGGGAAGTGCAATGGTTTTGGAGATGCCTGTGGGTGGAGGGGGTGTTATGGTAAATAGTCTGGGAGTGGAACTGAATGAATTGTGTTTGTGTTCCATGTAGTGCATTCAATTTAACTGTTGTGCATCTATGCAAATACTCCTAGTTAAATTGAGTTAAAAACATCTCAAAAAAGAAGAAATAACAGTATGCAAATGTGACTTCAAAAGGTTTATATATATAACTATGATTGAATGATCCTAAAATAATAAATACTGCGACAGTGAAATAATTGTCTCTTTTGCAGTGAAAGCTTGTAATGTGTCACAGTGGTGTAGCTGCTTGTGACACTGTGTTGTGATGTTGGTGACTGACTCAACACAGTCTGATCTATTCTGAGGTCTATTAGCTGCCATGGTTGTTTGCAGTCTGTGGCGGTCTGAGCTGGAAAGACCTGATGGAAAGTCTTCTCTATCCCATGCTGGGATTCTGCCCTCTCGCTCCCTCCTCACTGCTCGCCCTGTCTCTCCCACCATCCCTCACAGCCGGGTCTTTCTGAGTCATGGGAGACCCGTGTCTCTGTAATTAACTGGCTGCCTGAAGACATTTTAGTCACAGCAAAGAGCAGGAGGAAGGTTTCGGACACTTACTTAGAGAGCTGGGACCCCAGGCTAGGAGCGAGTGAGGCAGTGACAGGGAGGGAGAGAGATACCCCATTTAAACCTGGCATTAAAATGTGATCTATAGCTGGATATGTTAGGAAAAACACCTTCAAAGCCAGGTGTAAATGCATGCAGAATGCATTGGAATTGAATTGCGATTGGATCAGCCAGACCACATTTGGAGGTGGTCAATGTAATTGGATCTGAGCCAGTTGTAAATGCCCCTCTCTACCTCTTCCTTCTTAACTCTTAGTCTGGCATTGCCAGACTAATTTGCAAATGCGTATTAGTCTGGAACCTCTATGTACATTTTTGATTTCCAAGGGGTGTTATCGACGGGCTGAGACAACCAATCAGAGCAACGAAACACCGTCCTGTTCTATGGTACGTCCTGTCAGAAGTTAGGCAAACACATATTTTTATATTTCTTATCAACATAAAGTGCAGTTGTTTGTTCTTCTTTTAGAGAAAATTTACAGTCCAGTCTGTTTAATACTGCCATTGTAGGCGGCCGGAAAACAGAAGCCGCCAACTTGGTTATTCAAAAAGATTCTTCAACGGCACTCCTCTCTGTCAGTCATCGTATTAAACCTGCCTCATACTAGATAAACGGTTGTGATTGGCTCACCAGATACCTGTAACTATAAAATCAGTCTGAATGGGAGAGGGGCCAGACGTATCTGCCAGAGTAAATCAAACATGAGCTTGCAGATTCATCTGGTTCTAACTAACTCTTGCTAACTCTAACCAGCCTGGCAAAAGCTACAAGTAGTAGCAGTAAAGGTAGGTAGCAAGTTTTGCCTTGCATATTGAGATCTGAGCAGTGTGGTCACAATCGAGATAACATAAATGCATTTTAATACCAGGTGTAAATGCACATGGATCGGATGTCACTGTCCAGATATCGAATCCAGATACAGATCACATACCAAACAATATATTTGATTAAAGATTTTAAATTCTAAGAACACTTTCCAAGAGAAATGTAGAATGTAGGGATTCTGTGCGATTAAGCTGAGTATGTAACACTGTAAAGGTGTGAGAATAAGCACCTGCATCTCTACCTCTTAAACTAACCATCAGATATTGACCCCTGACTCCAGACCTTTATTTAACTAAATGAACTGGAACTTGTGAACCTAAAGCCCAGCCTTCACAGAAACGCAACAATAGTCATTTCATGATTTCCTCAGCGTACCACATTAAGGTAAATTCCTGCATTAATTGATTTTGTGACCATTTATGAGCAGCAGAACAAGAAACACAACTTTGTCAGCTTATATAGTTGACATGCTGATACAGAGCAACATCAGCAGTTATTTGTGTGGTGTTTGTGTCCACCAGATGAATGAAGGGCTCTGTTTTGGTCTCCACCAGCTGCTAAATGCTGCCCTCTGTTCACCAGCTGGTGTCTGAGTCGGTTGTGTACAGCGGGTTTACCAGAGCTCACTGAGCAGAGGTGGAAAAGCTCTGTAGGGAACAGCAGAGCCGCTGAGCGACCCCTTTCACATTACACACAGTCACTTGATCCATTAATAATATTATAACACTGATAGAACAGCTTTAAACCACTGATATACGAGGGCCAAGCTATCTAATGCAATCAAACTAATCCAAACCAACCGCATTCTGAATCCAGCTCAGAACTTGACACACTGACGAGGGATGAATATCATTGTCATCAAGAGAAGAAAGTGAACAAGTGCATTGCCCTAAGATTTTAGATTTACAGCTCAGCCTTTTAACAAGCTTGATGTGCACTTATCGTCGACTCCCAGACCATAAACCTTCTCTGGCCATGCCAACACATCTCTTATAACTTTATTTTCATCTTTCAGAACTTTGCTGTGATCTTTACATTCCATTTGATTGCCTGTTGGTGAGTATACATGTACAGTAGAACTATGTCAGATGAAAGGCAGCACTTCGACAAACCGTGGAGGACGTCTGGAGCATTAACCTCTATCATGCACTCTCTGTCAGAGTGCATTTCTGCGTATACTGACACAGCACATAGCCCAGGCCACTTGAAACGGTCTTTGTCTTCAATGGGTTAATCATAACATGCGGCAGCTCAAACCCATTGGACCTTTCCATTTTTTTTCCCCTGGACCACTCGTAATTTAGGCTATTCAAAATTACAAAATGTACAATTGCACTTATGAAAATGTTCCCCATTATGTTGTGCTGTAATCAAAATGTTATTTCACAAGCATCACTGCTCTATTGATTTGAAAACAGTCTCGGCATTCAGTAAGACATTTTTACAAGAGTGAAAAATTTGTTTTCTTAATGCAGTGTGTCTGAAGTGATTTGAAGAGGGTGAATGGCCCATTTCCTTTCCCATTATGAAAAACCAAAGTGCTCCTAACCGCTGTGATTTCATTCAATCTGGTTTTATGTGAAATGAGTTCTGTTGACCTCTCCCTTCATGTCCCATTCATGGTGAAATGCTTCTTCATCAACGAGGTCTTGATCATTATCACACCCCCCTCCACACTCTCCTTGCCAGGACTCATCAACTGCACACTGCATAGTGCCAGATTGAATCCCTCACACTTTCAGGACAATACACACTGCCGACACACACATTGTCACCTGATGAAATGAATCAAACTTCAGGTTCATACTGTCTTTCACAACTTACTGAGTACCAGCATCTCCCACAAAATCTACTTACAGGAGTCACCCGGCAGTATTCTGTAGTCTGTACAACCTGCTGTGTAGAAGGAGGACTAAGCCCTCCACTACTATTGTGCTATGATGATAATCCTGAAGGTTTCTGTTTGGGTGAAAACGACAACACTGAGTTCACTGTTTCATTTGAAACACACATCAAGCTTTAGACTCATTTAAAGAGAAATACTTTTATTATTAATAACTCATTGACCAATACATCTGTTTTTCGAGTTTCATTTAAAAAAATAGTTGGTGTATGCTAATGATGTAAGGTGATTTGATTTTCCAGGATGACTGCAAAGCTGCATTGCAAAATTCCATGTTTTTCAAGACGGATGGGAGCCCTGAATGCGTCTTCTTACAAAAATAACTCAACATATGAACAGTATGAGTCATTATCGGAAACGTCAGAACACCATTGAGAAAATGTAGTATTTTAACGATATTTTGTAAGATTTTTTAGAGCTACAAAATCCTATATTACAAAACCCCAAATTTCAAAGCAAAATTAGGAGGCACCTTTGCCCTTAGGGCAGTCAGGGTGCCGTTCTAGGCAGGAAACTTCCCTGGCAAGTGCATATCCTTACACCACACACACACAGACACACCTACCGAAATCCCCCGAGCAGATGGTGTGAATATATGTGTTATTAAGCAGTTCCTTGTTAAATAAGTCTATCACTATCTCTTCCTGAGTATTAGCCATTAGCTTTTTATCCCCCTGCTGGCCTCCTAGGAGCCAGAATAAAGAGGACTGGGGAGAAGCTTCTTAAATGTCAGTCTCTCTCCCCCTCCCTTTCTGTCACATGTGCATGTTTTTATGCCCTGCATGAATGCATGAGGCTGTTTTAAGTTAATGCACGACAGTGCATTCACATGTGTCACATATATGAGCATGCAGGCTCATTAGAGAGAAGCGTGTGTGTGTGTGTGTGTGTGTGTGTGTTGCAGGTGTGTGTGAGGGTGATGGTGATTACAGAATGTCAGAGTCCAAGCGAGGCTTTGCTCTCTCCGTGTGTAACTGGTAGATGGGACTTACATATTGACTCTTGTTGTAGATTGCGGAATGCTGGGACATATTTGCGAATTTCAGACTACACGTGTATGCAAACACATATCTCATGTAGCTCAAATATAGATTTCTCCTTCTAACAACTCCACATGAAGCGTTTCAAACACTGTCAAGACTATACAACTGTGATTAGTTTATTGACACCAATGATGATTTAGGTACCAGTAGCTAACATTCAGTGTAATGTATTAAACTGTAATGCCGAACTATTCAATATTTTTATATTAACAACAAAAAAAATGACAATGTGTAATGTGGAAATTGTACAGATGCTTTGTTTCAGCCTCTTTCAGCTCATTGTTTTGGTTTTATGACTCGCACCTATACTGTTTGAGTCACTCACACCGCTCTCATCATCCCTGTTCCCAGCAGCAGCAGGCAGCTGTATTTAGTGAAAATGCTCTAAAAACCCACTTACACTTCCTGCTCAGCAACAGACAGCAGACAGAAACTGTTAGAGACCAGCTGGTGAACACAGAGGAACATTTAGCAGCTAAGGAGAAAGATATTTTTCTCAGGAGTTGGTGGAGACCAAAACAGTGCTAAAAAAGAGTGAATATTGGACTGATTCAATCTAGTGGACTCAAAGCACTCCATATGAATGATAATGTTGCTCTGTGTAATTAGAAAAGGAAAATGTGTAAATAGACAGCTGTTTGCTAACATTTGAGCCATATTAAATCTCTCTGGTAACAACTTTGGGGAAATAACTTGGTAGAGTTTTTCTTGTCATGGATAGATTGTATTTTATTTTTGGCACTACTTAACTGGTCGGTTTTGTTTGGCAGTCCAAATATATTTTCCTACATAGTAAGAAAATGGAAAATGGCCGAACAGTAAGAAGTTTTCACTCAAACTTAAAACATTAATTACTTTTGCTTTGCACTTAAACCTTAATGTGAATGCGCACCAGCACAAACGTCCATAGCAGGGGCTCCTGGTAACGTAGTCTAGAGAAAGCTAAGCCTTCCCTTAACTGGCTATAGCTTTGTGCACCATCAACAGCATACTGGTAATGTTAAAATAATGAAAATGCGTGTCTTTTTTGTCTTACCTGGATTTTGGTGTTATTGTGTGTTGCTGCAGCCACCTTGTGGCAATGCAGCACCAGGATGGAAGATGTAAATGCCTCTTCGCTCTGCCTCTGATTGCTAACCCGGCTTACTTTCACCCTAACCTAACCAACTAAACCAGTGAAGGCAACAAACATTAGCCAAGCAGAGGCAGAACAGGGCGTCTTCACAGAATGCAGGTGTGTGTTATTTTTTGCAGTCAGTGCATAGAATTGCTGTTATGACTGTAATAACGCCCTCCGTGGTCATTAAAACAAGTATGATAGGTGGTCAAATATTAGCCTTCCCCATCCTTAGGCTGGCCCGCTGCCTATGGTCCATAGGGTTGTGTTTCAGCATCAGTGTGACCTTGCCACTTAATTTAGCTTTTCTTCATTTAATCTGACCAGTGCAAAAATGTAAATAAACAAGTCTCTGCAGCATGTGAAAATAAAAAGAATACAACCATTGACTTCTGAAGCATTCCTCTAGGTGAGTTTAGTTTGGGTCCAGTAAAGTCCACCGTTCATGTATTTCTTCAAGTGACCAGCCCATCTTATTGCATCAGCTAGCCTTTTCCTAATTAGAAAGCCTCAGACATCCTCACAATGCTGTCACTGTTGACCTTATCAAAAGCAACTCTTGCTTCACACACCCCGTAGTAGGCTATATCTTCTGAAATTATTGCTCCATATTAGTTATGTCGCAGCTCAAGCTGCTAATTACTCCCTAAATCTGGCCTCTTTTTCATTACACTGTCCAATTTCTCATGCAGGTTTTTCCATTTAAGATAATTACATTTGGTGAGTTAAGGTCGAGTGTCATTGGATCCCATTAAAAGTGCCATGAGTCAAAAGCAGACATATACTCTTACAGGCCTGGCTTCCATTCTTGTATAAATTTCTCTCTGTTTCATGTCATTTACATTTGTGTCTATGCACCCACTGCTATCATGTAATGACCTGTTCTATTGCTTCTATCAAATCACATTTCCATAGTTGTTGTGTCTGTTTGTGGCGTGGTGAAGCGGGTTTGTGTTCGGCTTGGCTGCGCATGCAAGAGTCTATGTGTAGACTGTAGTGGCCCACTCAGTCATGCAAACACATTTTTTCACATATGTTTGGCAGTCACATTTACTCTGTAAGATAATGTGTATCCGCAGGTAGCGACAACACAGGAAGGTAAACACACTACAGAGCCACGCTTCAGCAACAGTTGTGGGAAGCCGTGGTAGCACTGCTTTTAATTGGAGGTGGGGAAGTTAACCAGATGGGCATTTGTGATAATCCTTTTTGCTTGCTAAACCTTTGTACAGATTGTCAAAGTGAGTATTACAGTGTTTTCCTCACTTCACTTAGGTCCACCAAGGTTGACAGTTGCTAGGTAGATGGTTGATTAGCCTGGCCATTGAGCCTTATCAAACCCAGAAACTGCATGGACATGATGCAAAAAGATGGGGTCACAATTTACTCATGGGAAATCAAGTGTGCTTAAAAGATCGAATGTCATTCCCGTTAAAAGCTGTGCTCTCCCTAATATGGAAATCTATCAGTTTTCTGAAGGTTGCTGACCGGCTTCTCCAAACACACAGTAACCTTAACTTTAACCTTAAACTTCAAGGAAAAAGTTTGTTGCTGAACAACTCCGCTCTACTGTTACAGCAGTAACTCTGCTCAACCATATCATGCTGTTTGTTACAGCCAAGGCCTATCATTGTGTTTTTAGGACGGGGTGGTGCTCATGGTGTTCAGTGTTGTCGGGGAGAACTTCCCGATGTAGCAATCCCCCTCTCTCCATCCTGTACTGGAACCAGATCAGTAGGCCAATATGAATGGGAAGTTTTTTGGAGAAGGTGGGTCCAAGCTAGCTCTACTCTCATAATAAAATATTCACATTTGAAATGATACATTTTCAAAAAGATTGATCTCATTTAATCTTTTTAAAAGCATTTACCCGATTATGAGGCAGACTGCCAGCAGTAGGCACTTTTAGTTTGCGATTTGTCTCGCTGAATTAGGAGTCCTCTGGACTACCTCTGACATTTAAATTTTTTTAAAAATAAGTTTTAGCATTAAAATGCAATGACTGTCATTATTTCTAAAAGTTTGTTATTCATAATTGAAATTTCAGATATTTCACAGTGTAGAGGTTAAACAGAGGAACAAAAGTCAATCTTAAACAGGCTCTTATTTTGCTGGGGGTACCCTCCGGGTTCCCTAGGATCCCCTCAAGAACCCCTGGAACTGCCTGTGTGAACACCTGTGGCTCTGGACCCTATACATGGAGTTTCAACAGCTCTGTTCTGAGCAATATTTAAGAGCAAAAACCCTTAGGTGGTCTGTGCTTGCCTGGATTAGCCGGCAGGGGGCTCAGGGCAAAAGGGGTAAAAATTACAGGAGTCACCTTAAGTGACTGAATATCTAATTCCGCTTTGTAATCAATCATAGTACCACAGAGTAATTGCCACACAGATAATCTGGGGCCTTCTGGACCTTTGAGGGTCTCCAGGGCCCTTGCCAGCTTTACCTTGGTGGAGGTCCTGAAACTGGTGGAAACTTTTGACCTTTGATACACATTATAATAAAAACAAAACAGGAAACCATTTCATTATTAAATTCCATTATTAAAAGGTATCCAGTACTTATGATTCTACACTGCTTCACATATTGGCATGTTGCCTTATATACCAGCACAGACTTGGTATGATGGTAGGTGTGATGATAGGTGTGACACGTGATGAAGATGAAAATTCCTGTTGATGATGTCAGTAGATGACTTCCTGCCAGTGACATCCCAGCTCAGTCATCGTATTTCCCAGACCTGCCAGATGGTCAGTCCAGCTTTGTTACAACACATAACTTCTGTCCAATTTATCCTATTTATTTGTTTAGATTGGTCCTAGTTTCAGACTAATCCAATTACAGGTTAGTTGAATCATATAATTTGATCTAATTTTGTAACATTCCCTTGCACACCTGAACAGTGATGGTAAAAATCAAGAGAATTAAACTGAATGTACAAGGTGACAAACCAATAGAAATACAGACTGATGTGGCATGTGACTGACCAGAATGAAAACTCTGTGAAAAACTGTGATGTCTTGATTTGATGACAGATGAGAGGGACATGCTGTTCCCTAAGCACAGAGGTAGGTGAAGGATGGCTCTATCCCTCATAGAAATGTATTTGTCTCTGTACACCACCTCCTCAGTTAGAGGCTAGTTGGTGAACATGGAGGAGCACTTACTGGACTTCCATCCATCAGGTGGACCCAAGGCGATTCCAGATGAATGATAATGTTGCTGGATGTGTAAAGTAATTGCTAACATGCAGCCATGTCAGCTTTATAAAGTGATACTATGGGAATGTTGTGTTTACAACTTGTTTCCCAAGTAACCAAAATCAGTTTTAATTCAAGTAGGCAGAGCTCCAGCTTGAACAATCAAGTCAGTTTTATGAAATAGCAGGATTTTCCTACATGCTTCATTACATGAGCCTGCAGAAAGCCACACTAACAGCGTACCCTGCTAGCTGATGTAGGATTGCCCAGAGCTTATCCCTAGTATGTTAGCCACAGACTCTGTTAGCTTTCCTTGGCCTGCAAGAAATCTGCTCCACCAACATTAGCTGTTACAACAGTTTCATGTTTGCATGTCTGATAACCTGATTTTCCAATTCCAGTGGCAAGGGGGCAGACAAAAGGAATTGTTTTAAATGTGAATAAGGGACATCTCAAACATCATCAACAACATCCACAGAAAATGAATGTAAATCATTTTAATGTTATCAGAAGTATTGTGCTGTAAACAAAACAAATCACACAAAGTAAATCAATACAATCAAGTGCTTTAGTGACTGGCTGTAGCTGCAAAATGGAAATCTTTAAAAAGTGTGTACACATTCCATTAACATTCAGGCCTGTTAATTAATTCATTTGCTAAATTAGTTTGCACAAAATTATGAAAATGAGGGCATGGATTAACCAAAGCAAGGGCACTAGCTCTTTCCTGTGTGCTCGCAATATCATCTTGTGTAACTCTGATATAATAAAATGAAACCTTGAAATGTATATTTTAATTTCCTACGCCCACTCACAGACTCTGTACAAAGTATTGTTTTAATTATTACAGCTAAGCATCTAAGATTGTGACACAGAACCATGTTTGTCATGTAGGGCAGCTTCTTTCTAAGGTCTTTTGAGTGTGTGAAAACTCAGATCCCTCTGGCCTCAAGATGAGATGCACCATTAAAACTTAAAATTTAAGTGAAAAAGGGACTGCGTGCTGAAGGACAAATGTTTTCATACAAGATGCCAGAAGAAATCCCATCAGAAAGCAGCAGGGTAATGAAGTTGAGGTGAGTTGATATGAAGATAAACTGCAATATCTTAAAACCTATAGCAAAGGCTGTGAATAATACATCTCACTTCCTATTCTGAAAGTATCTATTGCCTCAGCGCTCCTCCCTCTTCTGGGCCAGCATATATCTCCAAATGTTATTAAAGCTCTGTGAGACAGAGACAGATATTGGAAAAAAGGAATTGTGAAGAATGTTAGCCTGACTTTATAAAAAGAGTGTATTGCAAGAATGTAGATGAGTATGAATGGCTGGCCTGTATTGGTGGTAGCTACAATGTTACCCATGCAGTGTCTTAGGTTAGCTGCAGTAGGTATTCTATTACAAACTGATACCCAACAAAATATGTTCATATGCTACTAATTTGATTTGGAAACACCACTTTTTTGTTTCCAATCCATGAAGTGCAACGTCGGATAAACTGTGCATAAGTCAAAGGAGATCAGGGTGAATGATTAGACAAAAAGAGCACAGGACTTTGACACAAAAGACTTGATGTGCTATGTCCCACATATTGTTAGGTTTAGGCTCTAAAAAAAATTAAACAGCAAATCCAGCAATTTACTATAGGGCTTTCATCAAGTTGGGGGCATATAAATAAAAAGAACGGTCCAAACCGAAACAGTCGAGGCAAATGTATCCTGACTTTTAGTTCCTAGTATGGGTCAAGCTATGAAAAAGGCTGGATTCTACATTTCCCTTAATGCACCTCAGTAGTATCTATACATTAGATCCTTAAATCCATTGCCAAGCCCAAGATAACCCTGATACCCTGATGACATCATCAGTAGTTATCTCTAAATTAAAGCTACAGCGTGCAACCTTTTACAAAATTCAAACCATTTGTATTTGTACCTTCTTAGTTGAGGTCTGTGTTTGTGACCTTCAGGGTCAATGACTTTTGAAATATGTTCAGGACTGTTTGGGGCACACCAGTTCATTAGGGGAGTCTAGACGTAGCACTATGCTGGTTCCAGAGAATGGGCTTTGTTGACTTCACTCATCTTGACAGTTTTATAGGGGTATACTATTGGTAGTAATCTTTTGCCTTTCCCACTTGTTGTTTTTTACCGATAGCTGATTGCTTGCCCTCTAAGGTTAGGCCTGCTGTCGTGTTGTTGTATGAAATGCCTGACAAAAGTCACTTTAGTGAAACACAGCCATTCAATAAATGTACCATTGATGTCAACAGTGTGCAGGAGCTGGATTCTGCTGCTTGGAGTGACAGTCAACCAAAATAGGGACATTTTCGTCCTACGTAGCTAGCTACCTAACTACTTCTATGACATATGATAATAGAAAAATGGCCTTTAAAAATGGTGATGGACAAGACTGACACAGCTGTAAAGGTTGTTAGTTAATTTAAAGATAGTAACTGTTAAATTCACATATTGTTTTTGGTTCTTATAAAACAAGCAACCACTGCCACAGCTTTACAGAAAATTACATGACAGTACGGATACATCAAATGCTACTTACTGGTAAGAGTAAAACAAAACAAACCCCCAGCCTCCTCCCAATAGGAAACATTATTAACATGAGCACAATGTCAGACTGAAGTGAAATGAAATGGCAATTCAGTCTAATTATCTGGCTAATGTGGCAGAGAATCGTATTGTTGGGCTCAGTGTGATTGAATGCCATGACTTTAATCACAAAATAGTTTTGATTTGTTCTTTGTTACTTGATATTTAAGGTTGAGTGTGTCTACTTCACATTTGAACAATTCTGCCAGTTTTTATTTTGAACAGCTTTTCTGTCATCAGGTTATAAGCAGACATAAAAGTGTACACCATCACCACCACCAAGTGCTTTGAGCTGCATAAGCGTACCCATAAAAACAGTTTCTTTAGTTACCTGTAGTGGATTTAGTAGGTTGCACCTACATTTCATCCGTTTGACAGTGAACATTTTGCAGATACACTCAATGTTAACATTTCCCATTTAAAAACAGTTGCTGTGCATTGCACCTACAGTTGTATCTGGTTATGCTTCAGCACACACTGGTCTCTACAACTGTGACTGAATTACATGCTCGCCTCAAATTCTCTGATCTCTGCCACAAAATGCATAAGCAAAACAGGCTGTGTGTGACCATATCCTGGAGGGATGTGTTGAAAGGTGATTTTCTGCAGACATACTGACCTCCTCCTCCTCCTTATACGCTTCTCCACTACTCCACTGACCAGCAACACTTCCATCGACAGCCCTCTGCTCCCCTCGAGTGCTCTTTTCCTCCCTACATGCCTTGGCACCACACTGCATATTTAAAGCAATATTTCCCTTTGGTGAAACACCTTGGCTTTTTAGCAGATGGGTGTGTGTGTGTGTGTGAGATGACTCCAGAGAGACACTGATAGTGGTGGTGTGCCAGGCAGCTCCACTCCTGACGTGTGTCTTTGATTATTGAAAGGTAATTATGGCTGTGGAGAGCAACAGCACCTACAAAATCACTCCAGTTCCTCCTTCTCATCCCTCTTTATCCTACTTTCTCTTCTCTGAGGACCTTGCAGGGGACTCTTCCTTCCGTGGGGGGGCAGTTTCACCGGTGTCCATCATTGCCCTAATGATGATAAATCTCCTGTCATTAATATGGTCCACATGTACTACGCTCCCCACTCCAACCACCATGGATTTTTCCTCTCCTTCCTTCCCCACCTCTCCGCCTTTTTCCCTCTCTTTTCTTACATGTGTGTTTTTATCATCCATCATCCACTGCAGTGCTTTGCCTCTCCATCTAAGAGATTCAAGTGTGCAGTATATTAGGATTTGTCGATAGGTGAAAAGGCCAAAAAAAAGAAGACATCTTCCTCTGTGGCCTGCAGTGTGCACAGGATGCATGTTCGATTCCTTGTTTACGCTTTTGGGTAAAAGGCTTATTCACTTTCTTTCTGATTGGAAGATGGACGTCAATCTCATGTCAGTGTGTTGAGTACATAGCTAGAGTCAGGAAGTGGTTAGCTATCTTAGGATAAGGACTAGAAGCAGGATGAAACAGCTGCCCTGGCTTGTGGTCCATTGGATCCATCCAATACTTCAGCATCTCCAGCTATAGAGCGAGTTGCCAGATACAGTCATTGAGCACAGGTTTTTGGTTTTGGTCTGTGTTTGGGGACGATGGTACCAAACCTCACTGTGAATACAGAACTACAGGAAACTTCATAGCGTCAGCAGTTCTTGTCTGGCCCGGCACCTCTGTTGCATGTTATTACCCATATCTCTCCTCTCATCTTTTGTCATCTCTATACTCTGATAATAAAGGCATACAATGCCCAATAAAATCCTTTCTTTCCCTGCCTTATAATTGTCTCGTCTTCTCAAATTTAAAACTACTATATTTTATTTGATACGTACATACTCAATGCATATTGTAATAAGAAAAAGTCTTTTGTATTACTTACTAGTATCACTTCTCTCCCATTGACCAGTATCTGTCAACCAGAGGTATAAAAAAGAAAATATCATGAGGTTTGTTACCATGCACATGGGGTTATTTTGTAAATTGTTGTCTTCAAACAAATAGTACCATGCATGACACAGTTGTATTGCATTCAATTGTAACTGTGACAAGAATTTAAATTATCCGAGATTGGTGAACCCAATATAAAAAAAGATAATCTATCCTTGGCAGCACGTTTTAGGTGCTATAATGCATCTGTGCAGCTCCTGGAGCAGATTGTCATACTCCTCTGGTGAGAAGCTTGGTTTGTGTATGGTGTGGATTTACAACTGACGGCATCGATCAGGCAGGTCCAGTGAGCTTGTAACAGAGCCTGCACCTTGATTAAATCATGGCCTACATGGCTTACACTAAAAAACCTGGAGACAAACACTTATAACATACTATTCTGATACAAGGGCTCAATTTGACTTTTACTTTGAAAGAGATTTCAGTATAAGAAAATAGGAGCACTAACTATTTTAGTGTCCTCGCTGTGACACTTGTGAGCAGTTATTTCAGTGTGTTGGAAGTGTCAGTTCTGCCTCCTGTGGGACAGCTTTTGGACAGGGATCAGGAGTCTTTGTTCTATGACGTATCTCATTTTAATGTAAAATTAAAGGGGTACTCCAGTAATTTAATGTTAATTGAAAGCAGCAGAAGCTCAGATATCCTGACTTTTAGACTATAGCATTGGTCAAGTTCTAAAATCATTGGATCCTACACTTTCCATTGTGTAACACAATAGCATCTGGAGGATCTGTCCAGACTGTCTGCATGCAAGCTTCAACATTATTGTAACATGTGTTGACAAACATGTGAACCGCCTATGCAATTACCCAATGTAGAATAAGCAGAACCACATGCACATCCACTGTCTGTGTCCACATCTGTCTTGATGTATGCAGTATATCCATCCATCCCTTTCTGCATCAAATAAAGACAAAGAGAGAATTTAACACTGCCAACAAGATGTCATTATATCTGCAGGCATTTGTCCATACAGCAAACTTATGGAGAAATTAAATGTTGACCTGGTGATGGCACTTGATGAAAAGTCAGAGGATCACCAAAGTTATAACAATTCATCCTGAGGAGAACATGAACGTCTGAACCACATTCCATGGCAATCCATCAAAACGTTGTTGAGACATTTCAGTGTGGACCGAAGTGGTAGACCGACACACTGCCCAAAACTTGCACAGCTAAAAAGAGAACTTGAGAGAGAAGGTCAGACCCCACCTACTTTCTCACCTTCCTGACCAATCACTGCGTGACGTGTGTGTGAATTGTCAGATTGTTCGTTACAGAAAGTTACACTGGTGATTACGTTTCTATCAAGCAACTGGCACAAAACAGGGGAGAAAATCCAAGGGTGAAAAAGAAGGTCAGTATGTCACACAAAGATGACAGCAAAAATTTCAAACATCATGGTAATTACTAAAGCAAATTAAATAATAGGGATTTTTTTTAACAATCACCACCTTGGTGGTTCACTTAATTTGAGCACCTACAGGCAAAAACATGCCACCCATTTCCTGACCCAGTATTATTCTAGAGCACCAGCATAGAATATTTCCAGTAGGTGAGAACACGTTGGACTTGGACAATCTCCTGCTGTGTGCTACATGTTTAAAAGGGCAACTCCCACAAATGTACCAATCTGATTCTTACGACATTGTCCTGAGTTCTTATAAAAATAAAAATAAAATGGCTAAAGAAAGCAAAGAAATCTACGATGGCCCTCAGAGCTCAACACACTGTAACTTAAGAAAACACAAGTAATAGTACCAGTACTGAACACAGCTTGGACACGGTTATTGTTGCAACGGTTTGTGACTCAATCAGTTACTGAAGTCGGCCTGTGTGTCATCCATTTATATTTATGCTGTTAAGCAAGAAAAGGTGGAGAAAAGGTGGATTTCTGTCATTGTAATGATTTCTGAGGAGCTTTACTGTTTAACCTGATTTTCATATAAGAGCTGGTATTCAAATAGTGGCTGAATCTCAAATAACAAATACAGGCTGATCAATAATAGAGGCCAGGTTAAACATTGAGGATAGGTGGAATTATTTTACTACCTGAAAAATCCAGCATGCCAGTTAAATTCTGTATAATATACCTTTCTATAGCACTACGTTCAGCACATGTCATGTTGTCATGTCATAGTTACCACTCTGCTGCTTTCACTATCTCCTCTTTGACAGAAATACAACTTTCAGAACTATTTCCAGTGGCTTATGTCTGATTTGTCTGTCCCTGTTAATGTCCCACTGTAAATGAAACTCCACAGTTCTGGGAGGTGTTTCAAATTAAAAGCCTACCAGAAATGGGTGGAATTAGGCTCTTTGAGTCCCTGGAAGTATCTTAATGTGAAACATATGCACAGGAGTTTTATTGATGGAAAAAAAATATATATATTTTTTTATAAAAAAGTTATTTTACAGAAAATGGTCTGTATTTTTTTTTTTTTTTACAGATTTTTCCATTTTTTCCATAAAACAATGAAATGCCTGTGGATTTATAGATAGTTGCAGTAATTAAAAATGTTACCCTTAAAACTACAGGTGATTAACCATACTTAAATCTTTTTTTAATTAAAACGTATTTTTACAGATTCAAATGTAATTTTACACAACAGACCCCTGGTGGAGGTAAGTGTCTCAGATAACGCTTGTGAATGATATTTTGATTGTGTCATATTGTGAGGCTGAACTTTAATGTTGTCAAGGTGACAGTGTTGAAGCTAACGTTAGCATAACTTATGTAACCTTAACATTATTGGCAAGTCTAATGAGGACGATCTTAAATGTCTGAAACACAGTTAAGCCAATTATCTCAATTTACAAAATGCTCTTGTTCAGTAAGTTAAGGCTAATGATTTGTGGGCTGCTGTGGGAGAGGTTCAGATTTGTAAAATGTATGTATTTTAATCTCCATACCCTGCTGCAACTTTATAGTTGGTTGTCAGCTAAGCCTAATTAAGGGAAGACTAAATGACTAAAGCTAGATGATCTATAAATGCAGTGTGGCAGTGTAATTAATGTTAAGTGCATCATAACATTATCATTTTAAGCTAATATTACATTTTAGACACTACAGTTAAGCTAATCAAATAATTTACAGGCCGAAATCCAAGTTTGGACGTATAATCTTGTTTTAATTATAGAACAAACAAAATGTTGGATTTATATTTTTGTGTGATTGGACAAAAATACATTTTCAAATTAGAAATAGACATTTCAGTCTCTCATGAATGTTAGTCTGGAAAAGGCCAAAAGGTTTGCATGGATTGTCTCAACAAATGCCTGTTTCTCGTTTTCTAGATGGACAATTAGGTATACTCAAGGAGGCCCAAGCAGCCAGGTGAGAGTGAACAGTGAAGTTATCTGACAACAGTTTTTCATGCACGGTAAGAATTGCCCACATTGAATGTATCCTAAGATGATTTTCACGTGTTGCATTTGCCCCATTATCAATCCTAAAAGAACAGCTAGAACAATTTACTGCCGTACCCTCGATCTGTTGTATAATTTAACTTGGAGGAAGCCTGAATAGCTTACATGCAATCAGGAAGCATATTGTAAATATAGACCTTAATCTACATCACTCAGTCCAATCCTTTGTCACAACAACAGTGTTGGAATAACTAAGAGATTCTCTGAAGAAAAAAAAAGTCTTTTTTTATTTGAACCAGAAACAAAGCACACCATAACGAGATTCTTTTGTGTGTCCTTGCAATGGCAGAACTAGAAACTAGCCAGCTTGCCAACCAAAAGCAAAATACAATTAAATTAAACCTGCAAAGTTAGTTTAGACCCTGTGACCAATCCTGAAACTCATTTGTGCTATGTGGAGATTTCCGTGATACGTAATGGTACGAACAAACAGCCACACAAGCGGACCAGCTGTGTTGTTGTAGTTTTTTTCTTTTTTTAAAACCAGCTTAAAAGTAGTATTCACAAACAAATGTAAAGTTACATTACTCGTAAAACACATTGCACAAATAGAGTGATTTGTATCTATATCTATGCTTCTAATTTTCCACAAATTTTTCAATAGAAATATATTTGTGAATCTCCACCTATTTGGAGGAGTATGACCTCTCATTACTGTTTTTGATAATGTACTTTTTATCATTAAGATTTTTTTTATTCACACTTTGTTTATTAAATTATTAAATGTTGCATTACTGCCATCTACTGGTAAGCGCTTGGTCTTCCCTGCATTTGTGAATTTTGTGTGACACAGAGTGGTACAATGGTCTCAAAAGGATCCACTTGAATGGAGAGATTCACAAATACATTTCCATTTTAAAAATGATAAACTGACGTACAAATGATCATATACAACTGGTAAATTAGAGGCAGGGATACAGATTTACAGATACAAATCACTCTGCATTTATTTGTGCATTGTGTTTCACAAGTTACTTAACTCGACATTTGTTTGTGAATACTATTGCCACTGCTTTAATCCCATATTCAACCCTTCATTAGAACTGAATTTCTGGTTGAGGATTTTCATTGTGCTGGTGTGTGTGAATAGAATCAGATTATTTTAAAATATTTATTTATCTTGTGATTTCAGGTCATGTGGATGTGACAGATAGTATTTGACGGATAGGAATATGACAAAAGTTTTAGTGAAAAGCTAATTTCATTCTTGTCTTGTTATGGTATTTTAGTTTCAGCACATGTAATATCATTTTTGGTTTCAGATGTATATTAGTACTGGTGACTGGGACTGCAGCCAGTGAGATGAAAAGAGGAATCCAGATCCTTGTCTGTTAAGGGTTAATTGTTTGTGGCTCTGTTGGTAACACCTTGGGGCTCCAGTAGGGGGATCGCGCTCCTCTCCCCCACTTAATACAGACGAGTGGAGGTGAGAGCTGTGTACCGCCTTTTCATCCTTCTCCCGTTACTGTTTCCCTATTTAAGGTAATTACCGTACACAAAGTTTTGTGTGAAAGTAAATTACGTGTTTTGTTGAGATATTGTTTAAAGGTTCTGGCTAACTCTGTCGATGTTTAAGCTGGCTGTCGGAGATGTCGTGGCCCCCGCAGTCCAACTGTTTACAGTTAAAAGATACATTAACATTAAGTGTGTTATTGATTGAAAAATGGATGGAAAAATGTTTAATTCATATGGCAGCGAAAATTGAAAGCTAAAAATATATCATAGAATTCAGATTTCATGTAACTTGGATAAAGTGAAAATTTGAATAATTTAAATGTTAGATGTTTAGAAGTTAAAAAGATACTTTAGTCTAATCATGGTAACTGTGGTCCTGAAACTGAGTGTGTTAATGCTTGGAAAATGTTTTGTTTACATTGTGTAAAAATCTCACTTAATACAGACGAGTGGAGGTGAGAGCTGTGTGTCGCCTTTTCATCCTTCTCCCATTACTGTTTCCCTGTTTAAGGGCACAACATGGAAAGACTGTGATTGTGGAGATCTACAGCAGAGAACCATGGCCATCCAGGTGTTGAAAGAGTGTACTGTGTTTAGTCTGAATTAGCATAGTCAAAAATGGACAAGTCTTCTGATGCCGTACAGTCACTCAGAGTGGCAGAAAATGACATGTATCCATATATAAATTGTCCAATAATATTCATTATTATTTATCCATTTGATCCTTGATAAAAATTCAGACACTGAGCAGCAATAATGCACAGCATATCCCTTGCAGCCTCTCCAACTTTATGGAGCCCATACTCTGGCATGTAAGATGATGAGTGTGGCGTCACAAGAAAATACACATCTTTGTGTTTTTCCATCAGAAGGAATTGAACTTCATGGTATTCTAGAATTAAAACAGGTCACAAACTTGCAATTATGCTTTGGTCTGCATAATTTATCATTACTATGATGATGATGACAGTTGAAGTTGTTTTCCAGAAAAGTGTAATGATAAATTATGCTTGATCATAGAAAAAAATATAGATTGTTTTTTTAATGTAGCTGTGTTCTGACATAATATGCTTGTTTTTCCACTGTCAAATGAACATTTTTAACAATATATATTGGTTCACAAATAACTAAAATGTTTAATACCATACATTTAGAGACCTTTCTGTTTCGTTGAAGGTACTTATTACATGTTTATGCATTGTGTCCTTCTTTCAAACATAGTAAAAAAAAAAAAAAAACATATTTTATCAGGTCGATATAGTGGGAAATTCCATAACATGACGCAATACCCTAAATTTACAGAGATTATGTTCAAATATAGCTATTGTTCACGTATTTTGACATTTAATTCTTGGTTTTTTAACAAAACAGTTCTCTAAAATGACTGTAATTAATTTACTGAATACTGTAAATGTGCAGAAATTCCTTTTTGATTAAACGTACATATTAGTGTTTACATTGTGTTGTGGTTTTTTTACTTGGAGAAACCCCAAACTTACATGAAATCACTTTATATCAGACCTGGGCATTGTACGGCCCGAGGGCCACATATGGCCCTTTGGTTGACTCTGACTGGCCCGTGTGAGGTTGATTGGAAAATTTACAAAATAAACACATTTTATAATTTAACCTCGTGCATGGACTACAGCTGCAGTGCTTTTATTTTGAAGTGTTTTATTCACCTAATGATGCAAAACGTAAATCAAATACGTGCGCATGATTGAATCAGGTGTACGAGCCGTCACAACTCACAAGACGACTTTAGCCCTCAAAAATGTCCGCTCATGCTAAAAAAAGAAAGGTAGACGCCAAATGCAGGGTTTTCAACAAAAAATGGACTGCTAAGTATTTATTTACTGAAGTCTGAGGTAAAGCCGTGTGTTTAGTTTGCAGAGAGCAGATCGCCATGTTGAAGGATTACAATTTGAGTCGGCAGTACGAGACGAAGCAGGCGCAGAAATACAAAAACTTGACTGATGCTGAAAAAGTACATATGTGAACAAACATTCTCAGTGATGAAGTTTACGAAATCCAGGTATAGATCCTCTCTCACTGATGATCATCTGGCAGCTGTGCTTCACATCTCCACCTCAGACATTCAACCTGACTTTGATGCACTTGTGAAAGCCCAACAGAGATTAGATTTCTCTCACTGAACAAGAAAAAATAACTGAAAAAAATCAAATGAGGTGGTTAGACTAGAAATGCTGGCACGTAAAGGCACCAACATTGTTAAAACAATGCTATTTACTGCTTTTAGAAAGAAATACAATTAATATTATGCTGAATTGAGTTCAGCCTTTTGGCCTGGCCCTCCACAATATTTTCTGTTTCTCATGTGGCCCCATGGAAAAAAAATTGCCCACCCCTGCTGTAGATAGACAATAGATTGCAATTTTATAAAATAACTACTAAAAACCCATAATTTAGATGGATTGGCCTTAAATATAGCTATTTTTTTTATGTATAATGCTTGTTTTTCCTCAGTCCAATGAACAATTTTTCAATCTAGTAATTCTCTAAAATGCTGTAAATATGCAGACATTTGTCTTTGGTTTTATGTACTTATTGTGTTTTTATATAGTATTTCTTAGTTATTGTACATGAAAAAAATATTTTAATTGGATATTACTGTAGATAGACTGGGCAGTTTCATCAAGTAACTAATAAATGCCCTGAAATTCACCTGAAAGGTCGTTGTTTTTAATGCATTTTGACATAATATATCTGTTTTTTTCACTGTTTAATGAACATTTATCAACAATAATACTTTAATTTAATTCATTTTGACTGTAAAAACTGCTCTGTATTTTTACAGGTTATTACATGTAATTTTGTTTTACTGTTATTTACTGTAATTTGAAGGTATCCGTCTGTAAACTTAACTGCCAGACTTTTTTTTTTTTTTGATGACATTGGATGAAACAATGGCCAATAAGTTGGAGCACCAAGTATATGTCTAGCCTCCTTTTGAGACAGAGATAAGCCTCATGCTACCTTAAAAACTGTATCCTGTGTCTAAGCGTATAGCCGGTTGTAGTGTATCAGTGGGATAAGGTGCATGTCATGTGGGATAAACACAGACAGGTCTGTCTCCATGGGTTGTAAGGAGGTTTTGAACCAACAGTATCATGAAAACATTGTCTACATCTCAGCCCTGTAATCCACTGCTTCCTGTTGGCTTTATATCAGACCCCATGACCTCTAGTCACATGTCATCCACCGTGTTCTGTCTGCTGCACTGACATGGAGGATAAGAAGACAGAAACTGTCTAAAGTATGATTTAGATGAGGTTCTCCTCATACATTCACTGCTGTCAGGACTGAAGGAGAGGTAGGTCAGGAAAGATGAGGGAGGATAGACGAGGGTTGAGGAAAAAGCGGATAGATAACTAGCAGGTAAGATAGACAATTGTGGAAAGAAGAAAGTAGACAGGGATGAGATGTCAGAATGACTAGAAAAAAAGATGGAAATACATACATTTGTCCACCTGCTGTTCCTATCTTGTCTTTTGGATGGATTGACGTAAAATTTGGCCAAACATTCATTGTTCTCATACAATGAATCCTACTGATTTTAGCACTCCTCAACTAATTTTGAATCCTCAACATTTTCAGTTGATAGTCAAGTCAGTTTTATTTGTATAGCGCCAAATCATAACAAAAGTTATCTCAAGACGCTTTCACATAGAGTAGTTCTAGACCATACTCTTTAAAATATTATTTACAGAGACCCAACAGTTCCCACCATGAGCAGCACTTGGCGACAGTGGTGAGGAAAAACTCCCTTTTAACAGGTAGAAACCTCGAGCAGAACCAGGCTCTGGGTGGGCGGCCATCTGCATCGACCGAGTTGGGTTGAAAGGGGAGGAGAGAGGGGGAGAGGGGAGACAGAACAGGAGGACAGACAACAAATCAGACTAATAATACTAACAACTGCAGCAGTGAGTGTGGAGCAGGAACATGGGGGCAGTAGACGGCCGGCAATCACAGATCCAGAATCTACAGCTCCAGAGGCAGAAATACCTGCAGAAAGTGAGAAGGAGAAAAAGCACAGAAAGCACAAGGACTACCAGGAAGAAGTGGAGTTAGTAACCTGTATTAGTGGGATAGGAATGCGTACAGATAGAGAGGGAGAGGAGGAGAGAGAAGCTCAGTGTGTCATAGGAAATCCCCCGGCAGTCTAAGCCTGTAACAGCATAACTAAGGGATGGTTCAGGACTCACCTGAGCCAGCCCTAACTATAGGCTTTATCAAAAAGGAACGTTTTTAGCATACTCTTAAACGAAGAGAGGGTGTCATCCTCCCGAACCCAAATTGGGAGCTGGTTCCACAGAAGAGGAGCTTGATAACTAAAGGCTCTGGCTTCCATTCTACTTTTAGAGACTTTAGGTACCACAAGTAACCCTGCATTCTGTGAGCGTAGTGCTCTAGTGGGGTAATACGGTACTATCAGCTCTTTAAGATATGATGGGGCCTGACCAATAAGAGCTTTGTAAGTGAGGAGGACGACTTTAAATTCTATTCTAGATTTCACAGGGAGCCAGTGCAGAGAAGCTAATATTGGAGAAATATGTTCTCTTTTGCTAGTTCCTGTCAGTACACGTGCAGCCGCATTCTGGATCAGCTGGAGAGTCTTTAGAGACTTATCGGGGCAGCCATGATAGTGTATTGTCTCAACTGCTGTGGGATGGATTGCCACGCCATTTGGTTCACACATTCATGGTCCCCTCTTCAGGATAAATTTTAATAACTTTGGTGGTCCTCTGACTTTTCATCCACTATTTTGGGTCATGGTCAAGTACCTGCACAACTAACGACATTCCCAATGATATTCATCATCAGCCTCAGGCATGCTAACATGCTAAACTACACGTTGGCATGTTAGCATTGTCACTGTGAGCATATGAACACGCTGATGTTAGCGTTTAGCTGAAAGCACCGCTTTCAGTGTACCTCACTACCATGGCTGGAAAAGCTCTGTTAGGTGATGGAAAGACAATCACATGTAAATAGTGCCTAAATAAAATTGGGCAATTGAAGTGACCACAAAAAAAAAATATACAGTTAATTTAGCCAGAAAATCTGACATCGCTGAGTTGCATTTGTAGTTAATTTATGATTTGTAATTCAAAAATGTGTTTCATTTTGTGTAAAATGAAATCCTGGCACGGCTAACAAAAATTAAGTCTATTAGTATTTCGGGCAGTTACACATTTGTGCTGACTTCAGAAATATGGCAGAATGTAGAAAAACCTTTATAAGGTCAGATGTTTAAGTAAGTAACAATAATATAACATACGGCCCAGCTCAGTGGGGCTCTGCAGGGAGGGAAATTTGGTTTATTTTGGCCCCAGTCACACAGGTATGTTTTGCTATTGGTAGAAAACATTATGGAATTATAAGTTGTTGTTGACTAGTCTGTTTTGACATTTATGGGGACTGGTAAACAGTCAGCCTGAACACCAACTCCTGTGCTTCTTTCAAACAAATTTTTCATTTGCAGTCACCTCACAATTTAAACACATATCAGTAGCCATAGCTGTGTTTGGGGATCAGATCTATTGACATTTGGAATGAGCAACAGAAAATTTGTTTCTCAACATGTAGCACGACAACATTTCCCTGATCCACACCGAAACTTGAGGCTTCTGTTTTCAGGTTTATCCATTAGTGAGTGATGTGAAAGAGATGTTAAAACAAAGGAGGAAGATGCTCTATAGCGTTTCTTCCCCTTCCCTGTATGATCTGGACATCTATAAAGTGGTAATGGTAATCTTGTCAACAAGGTAACCATTAATATCCATGTGATGATAAATTGGCCATTGTGTACATGTCTATATATACAGTTGAGCTGTCATCCATTTCACATGCTTATAGCAATGTAAGATGTATGTTTGTATGTGCAGTGTATCTACCTGAATAAAGACCCAAACATCCTTTTCAAAGAATACCTGGTTGGTTATTTTAATTGTTAAGTTTCTACCTGTATTAAACCCGAATCTTGAATAACTAATCTTGTTACTTTGTTGGAATTTGTTTGGAATCAGTTTGTTTAAATTTTGGGGGGAAATCTAATATATACAGTGGGTACGGAAAGTATTCAGACCCCTTTAAATTTTTCACTCTTTGTCTCATTGCAGCCATTTGCTAAAATCAAAAAAGTTCATTTTATTTCTCATTAATGTACACTCAGCACCCCATCTTGACAGAAAAAAACAGAAATGTAGAAATTTTAGCAAATTTATTAAAAAAGAAAAACTGAAATATCACATGGTCATAAGTATTCAGACCCTTTGCTGTGACACTCATATTTAACTCACATGCTGTCCATTTCTTCTGATCCTCCTTGAGATGGTTCTACTCCTTCATTGGAGTCCAGCTGTGTTTAATTAAACTGATTGGACTTGATTAGGAAAGGCACACACCTGTCTATATAAGACCTTACAGCTCACAGTGCATGTCAGAGCAAATGAGAATCATGAGGTCGAAGGAACTGCCCAAGGAGCTCAGAGACAGAATTGTGGCAAGGCACAGATCTGGCCAAGGTTACAAAAGAATTTCTGCAGCACTCAAGGTTCCTAAGAGCACAGTGGCCTCCATAATCCTTAAATGGAAGAAGTTTGGGACGACCAGAACTCTTCCTAGACCTGGCCATCCAGCCAAACTGAGCAATCGTGGGAGAAGAGCCTTGGTGAGAGAGGTAAAGAAGAACCCAAAGATCACTGTGGCTGAGCTCCAGAGATGCAGTAGGGAGATGGGAGAAAGTTCCACAAAGTCAACTATCACTGCAGCCCTCCACCAGTCGGGGCTTTATGGCAGAGTGGCCTGACGGAAGCCTCTCCTCAGTGCAACACATACTAAAGCCCACATAGAGTTTGCCAAAAAACACATGAAGGACTCCCAGACTATGAGAAATAAGATTCTCTGGTCTGATGAGACGAAGATTGAACTTTTTGGCGTTAATTCTAAGCGGTATGTGTGGAGAAAACCAGGCACTGCTCATCACCTGCCCAATACAATCCCAACAGTGAAACATGGTGGTGGCAGCATCATGCTATGGGGGTGTTTTTCAGCTACAGGGACAGGACGACTGGTTGCAATTGAAGGAAAGATGAATGCGGCCAAGTACAGAGATATCCTGGAAGAAAACCTCTTCCAGAGTGCTCAGGACCTCAGACTGGGCCGAAGGTTCACCTTCCAACAAGACAATGACCCTAAGAACACAGCTAAAATAACAAAGGAGTGGCTTCAGAACAACTCTGTGACCATTCTTGACTGGCCCAGCCAGAGCCCTGACCTAAACCCAACTGAGCATCTCTGGAGAGACCTGAAAATGGCTGTCCACCAACGTTCACCATCCAACCTGACGGAACTGGAGAGGATCTGCAAGGAAGAATGGCAGAGGATCCCCAAATCCAGGTGTGAAAAACTTGTTGCATCATTCCCAAGAAGACTCATGGCTGTACTAGCTCAGAAGGGTGTTTCTACTCAATACTGATCAAAGGGTCTGAATACTTATGACCATGTGATATTTCAGTTTTTCTTTTTTAATAAATTTGCAAAAATTTCTACATTTCTGTTTTTTTTTTCTGTCAAGATGGGGTGCTGAGTGTACATTAATGAGAAATAAAATGAACTTTTTTGATTTTAGCAAATGGCTGCAATGAAACAGAGTGAAAAATTTAAAGGGGTCTGAATACTTTCCGTACCCACTGTACACTCACCATGCATTTTATTAGGAACACGTGCAGTATAATGCAATCCAATACAACAAATCTGCCATACATTCTACTTTTATGAAGCTTTTACATTTTCAGTTGTTGCTGACATTGTTAGAAAAGTGATAATGTTTATTACTGAGGTCCTAGTGGGTGGTGTACTGGAGTGCATTATATTAAAAAGTGTTCCTAATATTGTGTCTAACCCATTAACATACATAAGGGGGCAAAACAGTAGGAACACTTGCCGACACATGTGTCTGTCTGTCTCTCCTGTATAAAGGTTTATGATGTTGTTAAGAGAGAGCTTGAACAATTTATCTTTAGCATCTATACCATCAATGTTGAGGGAGGTGATGCCACCACTCCTCCAGTCAATGTTGGAATAGTGATCGAGGATGTTGAAGAGCTGCATGACTTGGAAGACATCACCTCTGCATGTGCACTCTTAATGGATGCAATATATGAACCGAGCCTAAGTTATCTTCAAGACGCTCCAGAAAAAAACTGTATGAATAAGCCAACCGTTGATTTCAATATTGCCTGAATTTGCAAAATTAGATTTTGGGCCGAAACCGAATGAAATGATGAACCGTTTCAAAATAGCAGAGCAGGGAAAAACTACACTTTTGGAAAACCATAAGTGAATAGATGTTGAATTGAGAAAACATGCTGCCCCAACATTGTTGATGACTGAATTGACTTTTTAAGTTGTTAGATGGTAAGACCATTAATCTGTTACAAAAAATTAGAAAATTGCATAAACTATGGTATTGTTAGACCATATTATTAAAAAATAAAGGGATGCTTTGTTGTATTTTTCTGCTGCATCAAGGCAGTTTACAACTCTATGTTTATTATATGTAGGGCTGCAATTAACGATTGTCTTCATTATGAATTTAATCTGTCAGTATTTTTTTTTTTTTTTTTCTTTCTATTAATTTAATTAGTCGTTTGGGCTTTTGGAAACTGATTTACATTTTTGACCATTTTCTCTAGAAAAATCTAGATGCAACCTAAGTCTTATTTTGTCCCAACCAACAGGCCACAAATATTCACATTTAAGAAACACAAACCAGATAATTTGAACATTTATTTCTTCTTTAAAAATGACTCAAAACGATTGATCCATCAAAACAATTGGCTGTTAATGTTCTCTCAGTCGACTAGTCAAGTAATCGACTAATAGTTGCAGCTCTAATTATATGCGTTACACTTATATAACCAAATATGTCTGTATTGTTTTTTGTGGACCAAGTGTACCAGACTGTTAACTGAATCAGTGCTGTGTTGGTGAATAAAGGTAATAAAAAAAATATGTTGGGTGTACCAAATTAATTTGTGTGGAACCTGTTGACAATCTACAGTTATGTTAAACTGATTAGTAAAAAATAAATTGGATGAAAACCAAATGTTTTAATTAATAGAACTTAAATGCATTATTTTACTACTACAAATAAGATATATGTTGACAGTAAAATTGTAAAATATGTAGCCTGTAAATATATTCTTTAAGGCCATGAACTTAATTAAGCTTAAATATCTCTTGTTGATCAGAAGTAATTATTTTTAGTTGGCTCAATTCACAATCATTATGTTACTGTAAAACAAGCTAGTTAAGTTAGATAACTTAAATATTTTATCCTCTTTTTAATCTTTCTAAATGCTTTTGACTAACCTAATACAATTTTGTGGAACCTTTTGACAAAATACATTTAATTAAAGTCAATGTTTCATTATATATAGCCTCCGCTGACGTCTCAGTCTTAATTTTGACCCTTACCCTGTACCATAAATGCCCATGTCTTTCAAACTAATCGACACCACCGGGTTCTTTTCTTAGACTTGGCAAGGTCCCTACAGAACCACAGAAGACATTATACAACTTATTTCATGTCTCATGACTAGTAAACTAATCTTGATGTGTAACAGTGGTGGAGTGCCCCACTTGAAGATTCATTCGTTTTAATAGAATTAATATCCACTTAGATGCAGTGCATAAAAGATTCTCCTCACTTGGTCTGCACATATCCTCAGCTGAGCAGAATTTATTAGGCCTTCAGGCTCGCTCACCTTATAAATGTATATTGGTACATACTTAATCACATCACAGTATTGCATTAGGTTGAGGTGTTCCCATAGACAGGCAGTCTGTTGCTGATTAATGCTAGAATTAAAACGTAATCAATCAGTCTGCATCATATCCATCATATGAAAGGAGGATGGTCCCGCTGGCTGATATGTACTTAATGAAAGAGCCAATATCAGCCTGATGTACAGCTGTAATTCTGATCACTTACTAATCATAAATTAATACATTTCAAAAATATGGCAGTAGAAAAAGAATTCTCTTTATGATAAAATCTTTATTGGCTTTGGATTGGATCAGGCCATAAACTATCAAGGCTCATTTGTTTAACACTGTCTCCTCTTAACATAGAGGAGATGACACCCCCACCACACACACCTTATCTGCTTCTGGCATATTTTATCACTCAGCAATTTTGGGGGACGATCTCGTTCATCACACTGCTCATCAGTGTCTCTGAAGACCATTTGCTTTACAAATGAGAGGGCTCTGACAGCAGCAAGAACACATTTGGATGCAACAAAATATCAAAACAAGTGCAGGGCTTCTTGCGAGGACTAACAGATGTGTATGATTACGTGATAACAAGCTACGTTGCATGTGTGTGTGAGTTTTTGGGTTTGTGCGTGTTTTGCTGGAAGGAGTGTGAATGAGTGGGTGTGTGAAATGTATGTGCATGAGAGGACTTAGCATCATCAGAGCTGAAAGCTGCTGGCTGATTCATTTGGCTTTCTATCTGTTTGTGGTAAATGTTAACTTCTCTCTGATGTTACTCAAATGACAAATAATTTTACATTTATGCAGCTCAGACAACCCTGTGCTGTACGTCACTGTGAATAACTTTTACTTAAACTGTGTGTCTCTCAGCATGCTGTATAATTCAGATGGGATTTATTGGGATTATTCATTGACAAAAGTAATTCAAATGTAAAGTCAACCATTTAGCCTAATCTGAAAACAAAGTTAAAACATCTTGGTCTACTGAACAAATATGTCATCTTATGTTATTGCTAACAAGTAATGGAAAAATTTTAATTGTTAAGAGACATAAATGATTCAACCTAATCCTCAAACGTAATCGGGGAGCTGTAGATGGTGGTACAAATATCACTTGTTGGCATATTTTTATTCAGACAAATGTTGTGGCCCCTCCCTAACCGTGATAAAACAGGCCAGATTCCGAGGTCTATACTGTATGTCAGCTGCCGCACTATAGCGGAACACTGGCCACCGGTGGCCCCGGGGTGTGCCTCTCCCACAGAGCTGGTATTGGAAGCGTAGCATTAATCGGCCTGATAAGCACAGGCGGAGACACAACGTTGTACGTGAACAAGATTTGATCGCCTTGTGTGACGGTAAACACAACACATGGGCCCGATGGGCCCCTGCTATAATAACATATTTTGGGCTGACGCATAATTAGTATGCGTCAACCCGTAGTAGAGCTGCTAGCTCTACTAAGAGAGGTACCCACACAGAGGTACCCACACAGTAACTCTCTCACAGGGCCATGAATGTGGTTGTAGTGGCTGTCAAAGCTCCAGCAGATACACAGAGAGTCTGACAGAAGCTCCCACTGCCTGCTCTACGTCTCTCTGACCCTCATCACACACCATACAGCCACGAGGCCATGCCTCCTACAGTTGTCCTCTCCCACTCCTCTGCTGTACTTGTTAAATATGCTGGGAGAGAGGGTTGTAGCAGAATTTAAGGTCGTAGTTAGTTACCCTCTAAAGAGTAACTTCATTTTAATCTCGTCTTTGCTGACCTGCAGTGGTGTAACTTCTCACCTTGCTGGAGTTATGTAGAAGTGTACTCTAGGACCCTGTGACATCACTGTTGGGTGTGGTTACAGGAACAGAGCACACTTCTGACCACACCCACTCAACACTACTTTTCAGCCTGCTGTTATTTTAGTCCACTAAAATCACATTAAGTTATCATATTTCCTACCAAATCAATGTCAATGTATTGAATAAATACATTAAATGTATTGTTAATAGAGTTTTTACTATTTAAAGGAAGGCATGTGTTATTGTCGTGGTTGTCTGCCAGAAATACATTTTTATCCAATTTTAAGCCACATTGTTTTATGAAACACTTTTTAGATCTTAGTCATTTTTAATTATATATTTATGCCGGATAAAAGAGTCTTTGGGAGGCTGGATCTTTTCTGTTATCAGAGAAACAAGCTGAGCAAGCGTTAGCAGCAACTCGGCTCACAGCCCCTCCAGTGTCCGCGGAACAGCGTTGGAGAAACACTGATTTTTAACATGAAGTTTTTACCAGTTTTAATCACCTGGTCCCCAGGAAGTTGTGTTTTGCCAAAGAGTCCAACCACATAACTCCCCCTGAGCTGTCAGATAAATGTAGTTGAATAAAAAGTACATTATCTCCCCCTGACATGATGAATGCCACAAGAATTTTCATGGCATTAAAAATAACTTTTACAACAACCTTTCATGCTGATTCTACACTGTTCAGACAGTAGTCTTGAGTGTAAATCCAGCAGGTAGGAATTCATTGTATCGTCAGTGTTTTCTCACAGTCACACTGATATCATTGCATTGTTTAATTGGCTGTCTGCTCTTCTCCCCACACCTTCAGACTTATGTGTGTACACCTTGGGGTCATGCTGTTATCAAGTAAAGTTCAGGGCTTCAGTGCTGGATTCCCCCCATATCATTTCTAGACAGCATACAGTGAGCCTTCCCAGCATGCTTTGGGTAAGAGGCAGGTCGTCTGTTTTTCACAGAATTGCGATAATATCTAATACCACACAAAATGTGTAGGAGCAAAATCACACATACCTTAGACTAATATTCATTGACATATAAACTGGAATCTGATGTTTGACCCCGCCTCATTACTCTAAGGCAGATGCAAATCATCCTCCACACATCCTCCAGCTTTGTGCAGCTGAATCGGGTGCTTTTTCAGATCAAGGACAGCAAACTTCATAGAAATAAAAGACTGGACCACACTGATTGATTTGCAGCCTGAAATGTTGTGTACCTGACATTCAACATATACCTGTTTTACTGCAGTACACTTTTCATACTTGATTTTGTTAAAGTTTCTGACAAATTTGTATACTTCTTGTGACTCCTTTGTGATAGTGGGTAGGGTGTCTGTGTGGGTAACCATCAGGGCACTATAAATTCAAATGTTGTGAGTATTCCTTCTCATTTTATATTTATTCATATTCTTTACCATAAAATCTTCATTCACCATGAAACTGAAAGTCTGAATGAACCTTCCCAGAACCTCTGCTATAAGCTATAAAACTCAATCACTGAAAATAAAACAAAGCCCCCTGTGTCGTACATACATGATGTCATAGTATTTTAGGTACCTGATTGTTTATGAAGAAAGTGTAGTGGACATAATACATTGTACTGTAAGGTGGGTGGCTTTGTTTGTGGGCATACAGATTTGTGTGGAGGGTGTTTAGCGGGTGCAGGATTACTGTTTGCCACTTGGTATGTGACACTTGGACACTGGATCTGGCAACTCCTGCCCGAGCCCTGTTTGGGACTGTCTCATCCGTTGCAGGGGGGATATTCCTGGATGGTTAGTCCAAGACTCCTAAACCGGGGTATGAATGACTTCTGTATACCAATGTATGTCTATTTTAGGTTGAGCGTACATGTATTTAACTTGGTGTGCCCAAGTCTTTTTAACCACAGTAGCAGCACGGCTCTATGGCAGGCAATGTTGGTTGGTTGGTTAGTCAGACTTCAAACTTTTCATCTAGCACCACCAGCTTATCAGCAGGTGACTTTTTAATGTTTCCAGCTGACACGTTTTAAAATGAAAACAACTTCAAGATGCACTTGATTGCTACAAACATGCCATTGTGCCAAAAAACGAGGCTGCAGCTACTTGTCCCAGTCAAAAAGCCAGTTGCCTCAGTTAATGACCCACATAGAAGACAACACTAGGTTACAACTGTGGGGGGTAAGCCAGTCAGCTGAAATGCTAACATTAACATCTTTTTGACAACAATAGAAAAACACACTGTTAACTCCATTCCTTACACTTCATCTCTTGTGTTTTTGGTCTCACCCTTCAAACTGTTCACATACAGAGTATTGCTCCCAGTAGAACACCATGCACATGTATAGAAATCCAAAGCATGAAAAAACTTGCTATGCCTGGATGTGGTGGCTAAGCTATGATTGGACAGTCGCTCCTCTGAGGAAGGGTTTGATATTATATACAATTGCTTGGGTCACTCAGATACTATTTGCTAATTGCAAACGTTAAAGGAACAGTCTGACATTTTAGGGAATAATACTGTGCAAAACAAGCCGACAAACACATTCCAAATCACCAGTATGTGGATCCAGCAGACAATACCAGAAGTCACTAGCCTTTCAGATCTGAAAATATCTGGCTATTTTGATGCACTCTGTTCACCTGGTAGTCACTAAATTTGTCTGTCAGTTTGTGTCTGGGCAGAAGGGTTGATCAGAGCTTATTGAATGAAAACAGCTGCCGGCTGCTGCAGGACCATCATACCAGGTATCGTGCTTTGCTATCTGCTGGGCACTGAGCAGCTCATAAAATTCATTAGAGGAAAATTGTTGAAAACACAAACTCATTATCTTAGGTAAGTGCAAAGTAGCAAAACCCATTCAATATAAAACACAAATGAGGATGGGCTTCTTGGATCTGACAGCGATGTAACAAAGACACACAGAGTGCCTCCACTTTTCTGGGAATTCATTCCTCTTTTTTTGTGTAACAGAAAGCACATTTTATTATTATTCATTATATTTCGATATATAAGACAGTTGATCTGATTATATGTCAATATTAAATTATTCTGCCATCCTGTGAATTCCTTTTAATTCTAACACATTTTATAAGTGCTCAGTGACTGAAATCTCTAAGTTCTGTGATGCATATTAGAACAGTCCTGCATCAGACCTACCTGATGCTGTTGGAAATGAGAACAACTCCAACCTAAAAGAGGCTAGAAAGCTCTGCTGATGCTGGTGTTGTAAAAGTGTTTCTGGTATATGGTCGTGCCTGAGAGAGATGCTAAACCCCCTTTTTTCTCTGCCTCCATGCATCCTTCATGCTCTTTCTCCTCCTCCGCTCCCTGATGGCAGTATCCTACATACAAGCTGTGGTGTTCTGCTCATTTCCATTTTTTTCTATGCTGGAAGTGTTAAATGCTTGGGCTACTGGAGAGGTGTTTAAGGCCATAATCACAAGGGACACTGTGGTGCAAAATTACATATTCTGGTGCTCTGGCTTCAAAAGATTTCAGCTTCATCCATGATTGTTGGAAAGAAAAGCCTCAACTGTACCAGGAGAGAAGTATATCACCCTACAGCTTGTAAATGAACCCAACAAATCACATATTATCTCCTTTTGAAATTGTTATTTCTAACATTTGAACTAATAACTGCCTGCTTCATCCAGCAGATACAGCTGGTCACTGGCTTTCATCAACTCCTGAGGAAAATATCTGGCCTTAGCTGCTAGATGTTTTTTTTACCAGCCACCTGCTAACCTTTTCCGTCTGCTGTTTGTTGCTACAATATACTATGTTATTATATTATCATATGATGTATCAGGGTCTACGTCACTATCTCCTGGAACTTGAACATTTCTGTCACTGAATGGCTTGTAGATTTTGTTAAACCTTGAATAACTGGTTGTTTTGGCCATTTGGGGGCAGTGGAAACAAGTTTGGAACACCACACTGACTTATCATCACCTTTTAAGTTGATATGGTGAACTTGTTAGGAAACAGTTGCTTAGTTACTGTCAGATCAAGAAGGTCCAGACGTGGGTCAGAAAAGGTCTGGTCTTCTTGTCGACTGTTAGTCAAAAATCACCTCCATCTAGCCTATTAGAGTCTCAAAAATACTCAGAAAAATACAGCCAAGTCAGACAGAGTCTGATGTGAAGAGTTTATTGAGTACAGGCATGTAACAGCAATAAACTTAAGTGAGGTCCCGGAACCTGACTTATTTCAGCTGAAAAAGCCACTCTTTATATACCCTGTGGCTCGGGGGAAACCACCACCTACTTTTTTTTTTTTAAAAAACTGCCCAAACTATGCCCAGAGACAATGGTGTAAACTCCCAAGAAGTTCAATTCCCTTCAATTCTATTGGTGTATTTGTCTGACTCCTTCTTTTGGAAATTTACACCAGTATCTCCAGGGCTTTCCAAACCCATCCCTCTCTGTACACCTGTGTCCTGTTTTTGATTCCAGTAAGTTCTGGTTTTTCCAGAGCTCATTTTTTTTTTTAAACTGACAGTTACAGCAGGTCAGATAATGGTCAAGCATGATCTGACGCCCACCTGGAGCCATGTCGCCAGTCCTGGAGCCGCGTCGCCAGTCCCATGGCTCTTATCAGTTCATTTTACTAACCACCATGTACTGTCACCTAAGTAGCATGGCCTATTCTGCAGTGGCTTGGCTTACTCTGCCGCCTCCTACTCCATCAGCTCATCTGCTGGCCAACCATGGTGTTTTTCTACACAGTTTCTCTTTGTTACACATTTCACTACTACATTTCCCCCCTTTGTGACTCAAAAGTCACACCTATCACTCTTGCAACATCTTGCTCCTTGCATGGGCAGTTACTTATTTTGTCTATTCTTTGAGATGAAATCAAACCTAACATTCAATGCTTTGGGGGCTATATTTGGGTACATAGTGTAACCCAGGTGTAACACTTGGGTAACTAAACCCTAAGCTTAACCTGAAATTGTTGTTTTCTTAGTTGTTTCATATTTTTAATGTTTTTCTGAGTTGCACTTGAAGGCAGCACTCAGGTTCACCGCCTCTAACCAAACGAAAGGCAGGTAGGATTGTTAGCAACCGGTTAGCGTGCATGTTCCGCTTATTGTGTAGGAGGAAAGTTTGCACGCAGTACTTTTGCACTTCCTTTTGACTCCGGCCGCGACAGCAGAAGGCAGCAATCCGCTGAACAAAAGCGGTAAGATATTGATTGTAGTAAAACTACCGCAAATCAATGAAGTTAATGTTAGCTTCAACTAGTTTGTTTGTTTACACTTTAGCACTGTGTTCAAGCGGTTACACTGGCGAACCGTCTTTCATCTTGTGAGAGCTGAGAGTCCCCGACGGTGCTCAGCACTGGAATAAAGTGCAGTGAGAGTGACGTTTTACATGTTGACCAGCCATTTTGTCAATATGTGTGATTGAAGAGATTATTTTGAGATTTATGTTTCTAATACTGAGTTAAAGAGGGGAATACGTTTGTTATTTTGTAATACAAATTGGAATGTGAAGGAATTTTCTTCTTTCAGTTGTGAGTTAGGGGTTAATTTCATGATCCTTATTACAGAAACTCATATTATGATGAATGAATGAATATATTTTGCTCATGATTTAAATCACAATTTCTGATATGTTATTGGTTTGAATTATTATCCAATGATTCATGAGAGGACACTTGATTTCTAGATTTGAAGTTATTGAGCTTTAGTGTAATGCTAGGCCAGAATGTTAAAGGTGACATTGTCATTATACTTTAGTGTTATTGTTGTACAACCATTAGATTGTTTACTTAAAGGTCCTGTTTATTAAATTAAACAGGTCAGGTCTTTTGGAGACCCCTAGTGTCCATAGGAACATCCAGTCCATTGGAGAGGATCCAGAGCCCTGGATGGAGTGATTAGGATCATTCTGTGATTCATAGATGGCGAGCCTCCTCAAGATCCTAAAGAAGCTGGATTGACTCTTCGTTACTAACTACAACTGGTGGTAGGGCCAACCTGGTTGGCAGGATTGCTACACACCCAAAAGAGTTAGCACGTGACTGTAATCACCCTGTTAGAGGAACATTTGGATTGAACACAAACAGAACAGTACCGGTACTAAGGAAAAACAAGACTCATTATTTTAACGGCGCTATTTTATTTTCTTTATTATTTTTCATATTGTTGTTTATATAAATGTTGTAAACTTTTGTGGTGCAGTACTCACTAAAAGAGTTTACTTTTGCAATTCACTTTGTGGTTGGTGTTGTTCATTGTTCGGCTGTTCAGGTCTATGGTAATTGAGCTCTTTCCGAACCTAGCCATTCAGTGTATCTACTATAAGTGGGTTACAATAGCTTCAGTACACCCTTCAATCATTATAGTTTATTCATTATAGTGCTAGTGTGAGTGATAAGTAGATATTACACACGTGGGGTTAAATAGATTGTGTTTACAGTAAGCCACAGTGGTTACAGGTGTGTGTGTGTGTGTGTGTGTGTGTGTGTGTGTGTGTGTATATATATATATATTGCATATTTCTGCTTCAAACCATCGTCCAGTGTAATTCCAACATCTTAATTAGCAGCCACCTGTTGAGTCCAGCTGTTGAAAGAGAGTGTCCCTTTGTTGGAGAAGAGTCTCAACTTGTTTAGTCAGGCCTGTGTTTGCCTCTTCCATTTCGAGAAGCAGTTAAAACTGTTTTTTCTTCTGCATGAGGTTGTTCAGTTGCCCAAGTCACATTGTTTTTCTGAGCCTGTAGTTTTGCTGTAGCTTTTTTCCTTATGCCTAACTATCTTCAGCCACTTCTGTTGGCATTTTTATCAAGGTGGGTTTGAACCTGACGAGGGGTGTATCCGCCAGCTTTTTGATCAGTTTAGGCGTTATATTGCCCTGCTGAATTATGTGTTCTGCTGCACACTCATGCGGCGAATCTGGTGATCTTGGATTTGTCTCCAGAGCTTGGGCTGAGGGGTTTCTGACATTTTTTAGGGACAGGTGGTGCTTGTGGTTATGGTGATTGGCACCATATCTCTTCTGAGGTATTGTGAAAATGTTCTGATTTTGGTAATTGGTATTACTACATATTAACTGGTACAATATTGGCTGCAATTCCATGTTACAGTCTTGTCCTGATCTGGTTTCCTTTTTTCTCTCCTTTGTCTAGCTTTTTGTTTATCCTGTTGCCGCATGTCCTCATAATCTTGATCTGTCCAGTCGAAGTTCCCAATCTCTATCATATTGTGAATTTGGAGTGGAAACTGTCCAGCTACTTATCATGATTTTGATCAATGGAAATACGCAGCACGTTACAGTCATCACAATCAGTAACACCCTCCGATCATCATCCCTATCATCTGTAAAATCTTTTCCCAGGACATTTTACTAAACCATTCCCAAATTTTCTTGGTGCTCCAATTAGAATTTTTTGCATGTTCATCTCTAAATGCTTTAATTTCTTTTAATATTCTTGTGAGGTTGCCTTTTTCTCCTGTATTCATCGGTATTACTGTGCAGCACTCATTTCCAATGTAACTACAGACGCCCTGATCTTCTGCCAAGAGTGAATCTAAAACAAACCTATTTTGCATGGCCATTAGGGAAGTGGTATGCAATTGTTTGCGAATTTCCGTCATTGTGGATATCGTCAAGTTAAAAAAAACTTTGCTGGTTAAACCACAGGGAGTTTATCCACTTCAAATTACGCGCTATATACTGTGCATTCACTATTTGACCTGTTAATTCTATTCACCCTGTTACCCGTCCGGATATAATCCACCCTCGCTTATGGCCTTATTTTCATCAGGCCCACCTTTCTGGTTCCTGATTCCAGGTAACATATATTTGCTCTTTCTCCTTCCATGGATCACTTAAACTTCTCTTAGTCCATTTACCTTCTAAGGATTGGATACCAATTACTGTCACCTGCCCTGTTAACATTACTGGGGTACATATTCCTGTCCAATTGCTTGCTTTTACTTGATTGTCATCATCACACAGCCAGAATATATCTGCCAGAGGTTGTCATCCTCTGGCTAGATATGGGAAGCTATGCATAAACTTGATTGTGTTATGAAGAAGAATAAACATTGAGCCCCCTTCAGACTGATAGAGAATACGCATTGGGTCCCCCCTGCTGAATTGATGAATTGATTAAGTCTGGACCCCCTTCCCCTATTCTAAGTCTGGAGTTCCTTCCCCTCTGCTAATTAACCCTTTGATCTTGTCAACTATGTGTCCCCTGCAAATCTGATAACAAATGTACCCTTCCTACCTTTTGTTTCCTGTTGTTCTTACATCACTGCTTTGATCATACTGTATAAAACTGTATCTGTGTCTTGACTCTGGGTCCATTCACTGACTCAGATCCGCTCTGTGTCCATCAGTGCACCAGTGGTGCCGGCATGCTTGAATAAACTCACAACACTACAGCAAACCTCTAACCTGGACTTAGATTTTTCCACAACAGTTATTATGGATGTAATTCAGAATCCCACTGTTCAATATAACCTGTTTTCATTGAAAACCCGCCTTGCTTGTCATATTGCATGTTTTTACCCTCTGCTGCACTTTTCGTGACCTGAAGACGAGGCTGTAGTTACACTGCACCAAATATAGCCTTTATCATATCAACTACTCGTGCTATACAAAAGGGGAACACCACTCCCTTTGTCATTACTGATAAAGATGGTAACCACGATTCTAGTGTCTGATAAAGTTCTAGGACAGATATACTCATCTTCTGTCCACCTACCTCTTGTTCTGCTAGACTTTCAATCACACAGTATGCAAAATAGTTCCCTTAGACATAACATTTTTTAATTTCATAGTCTGGAATGGGCCTAATTTGTGGTATTTTCCTTGGATTGTGACAAGAGATACATGCATACTTGTCTGTCTAGCTGAATACTGCATCCATTGGTAGAACATCCCAGCTAGACGTTTTCCACTCTCAACGTGGTTAGCAATCTTTCCTGTGCTTCCCTACGTGACTGTTGTTTCTCATGTGGTTTCACCAATTTGATAGCTTCCTTTTTTACCATTTTTTCTTGTGTGTTTACATCTATGCATTGGTTGCTCAAACACCTTACCATTACTCTTACCACCCACTCCATCCGACGCTGTTTTATCACTGGCAGACTATCTATTTTTCTTCCTTCTGTCAACGTTTGATTATATAAGGTTGACCTTACATAGATGAGTTTGACCGTTCCATTAATCGGCAGCTTTCCCTGTGCTGCTTCTACTACGCCTGTTGCCAATGCAGTTAACTAACTGTTTTGCTACTTTATCTACTTTTGTCCTTGTTGGGGTCTGAGCTTGGGCAATGCAGGCAGTTGAAATTATTAGCAACATAATGGTCTCTACTCCCCTTCCCCATAATCTTTTGTGTATTACTCTATGAACCCTAGTCTTAGCTTTCTGTTCCTGATGCTTCTGCAGGCTCTCCTGGGCTTGGTGCTGATACATGCCTAGAGGCCAGTGATCCACTGCTTGGCGTGCCACGGCTCTCTCGCCTAGCAGCCAGTCTTTCAGAACGTATCTCTCCCTGTGGGCTCTGGGATTGTCTTTCTCTTGGTGGGGCAGCATCACCTGCCCCTTCCTTGTGTCGTTCTTCTCCCTGCGGGGTTGTCTAACCCTCCCCTTCTGACCAAGGAGGTGCTGCTTGTCTCCTAAAAGCTGCTAGCATCCTTGTTTGATCCACTGCTCTGTAGCAGTGGTTGAGGTGGAACCAAGCTGTCTTACCTTTGACCTTAAGAGCTGTTGAGGTTTCTAAACGGACCTTGAAGGGACCTTCACGTCTTGGCTGACTCCACTTTCTTTTGAACACTTTTAGGTATACCCAGTCCCCTGGACTTATCCGCTGCAGCTCCTCTGGAATCTCGGTTCTCCTCTCTTCTGTAGCACCTTTCACCTGTTGAAATGTAGCTTTATGGATTTTAGTTAAGTGCTGCACATAACTTGCTAGTTCTCTTTCGAGCTGTACAAGATATGGCACAGGCATGGGTCGACCCGTAAGTCAAGTCAAGTCAAGTCAATTTTATTTATATAGTTCCAAATCATAACAAAAGTTATCTCAAGACACTTTTCACATAGAGTATATCTAGACCATACTCTTTAAAATATTATTTAGAGAGACCCAACAGTTCCCACCATGAGCAGCACTTGGCAACAGTGGCGTGGAAAAACCCTTTTATCAGGTAGAAACCTCGAGCAGAACCGGGCTCTGGGTGGGCGGCCATCTGCATCGACCGAGTTGGGTTGAAAGGGGGAGAGAGGGGGAGAGGGGAGACAGAACAGGAGGAGAGACAACAAATCAGACTAATAATAAAACTGCAGCAGTGAGTGTGGAGCAGGAACATGGGGGCAGTAGACGACCGGCAATCACAGATCCAGAATCTACAGTTCCAGAGGCGGAAATACCTGCAGAAAGTGAGAAGGCGAAAAAGCACAGAAAGCACAGAAAGCACAGGAACTACCGAGAAGAAGTGGAGTTAATAATGCGTATTAGTGGGATAGGAATGTGTACAGATAGAGAGGGAGAGGAGGAGAGAGAAGCTCAGTGCGTCATAGGAAATCCCCCAGCAGTCTTAAGCCTATAACAGCATAACTAAGGGATGGTTCAGGACTCACCTGAGTCAGCCCTAACTATAAGCTTTATCAAAAAGGAACGTTTTTAGCATACTCTTAAACGAAGAGAGGGTGTCTGCCTCCCGAACCCAAATTGGGAGCTGATTCCACAGAAGAGGAGCTTGATAACTAAAGGCTCTGGCTCCCATTCTACTTTTAGAGACAAGTTAAGTGCTGCACATAGCTTGCTAGTTCTCTTTCGAGCTGTACAAGACATGGCACAGGCATGGGTCGACCCGTAAACATTTCATGCGGGGTTAGATGCATGATTCTGTTTGTGACCTCATAGACATTAGTGCTAGTGGTAAAGCTTCTATCCAGTTGATATTAGCATCTTTCATTATCTTGGCTTATTTTGCTTCAAAGTTCCATTAGCTTGTTCAACAATCCTTTGTGATTGAGGGTGATACACACACCCAAACTTCTGTTTGATCCCTAGCATTTTTAATGCTATTTTGAATGATTCTTTCAAGTGTCTGCCATTGTTTGAGCTTATGCTTTCAGGTAAGCCAAACCTAGAGAAGACCTCTTTACAAAAAAATGTTTCTACTGATCTGGCGTCTGGCCCTGGTGTAGGCATTGCCTCAATCCACCTGCTAAACGTACAGACCACTACCAAGATGTACCTCATTCTCCCTATTCTTTCAGTTATGTCCACGTAATCTATCACCAAGTGTCTTAAAGGACCATCTGGTGGTAGAATATGTGCAATGGGTGCTGAAAAAGCTTTTCTGATGTTGTATTGTGCACACACTTCACATTCATGCAAGGTTCTATCTACTGAGGCAGCCAAAAATGGCGACCACCATACTGCTTGGAGACGTGATATGACCTCCCCCCTTGCACAATTGTCATGACCATGCACATTCCTAATGGAAAATCGCAGGAGAGACGTGGACATGACAAAATTACCTTGACAACTTCTCCATAGGCCCTTCTGAGGGCCGTCTATTGTGTTTTTTTGACCGCCCCCCTTTTTAACCAAACAGATTTTTCATGGGTGTCAGATTTCCAAGTGCCTGAGCTGATTACATGTCCCTTTTTAGTGCCTGGAAGGCATATTCTGCCTCTTCTGTCCATTGCAATTGAGCTGAACTGTTTGTTTGTCCAGCAGCTTGAATCAGATAATGTAGTGGTGCTGTTTTGAGGGCATAATCACAGATCCACGGCCTGCTGAACCCTGTTGTGCCAAGGAATAAGAGCATGTGTCCTACCATTATTGGTTGTGGGGCCTTGGTTATGGCTTCCACTTGTGATGGAGCAATTGATCTCTTATCCCTGAATAGTTGTCTACCCAGATACTCAACTTTTTGTTGGCAGAATTGTAATTTGGTAATTTGTCTTTTCCTACTTTTTGCCCTCCTGTTGCCTGTGCTGTCAGTACTGCAAGTGAGTCTTTTTCACATTGTTTCATTTGTGGAGCTGCAAATTAACAAGTCATCCACGTACTGGAGAACAGTGCTAGGAATGTTTTTTGTTCCAGGTCCAGAGGCACATTAAAAAAAAATGCTGAACACAAATCAGTTACTGTATACTACTGTGTGTCAGGTGGTACGCAGAAAATATGTTCTCATTGAATTGCAGTTCAATGAGAACATATTTTCTGTGTATTTCCAGTGATGAATTTTATGAGCCGCTCATTGACCTGAATGACAGAGTTCCTGATGATGAATGCAAGACCGCAATGCCAAGTATGGCTGTCCTGGATCAGATCTATCTGCTGCTTCTGGAAACAGGATTTGTGTGAAACCAAAACTATGGGCTAAAAGAACCTAAAACTCCTCAAACAAAAAGGTTGCTGTAAAGCCATCTTGAGATTTGTGGCCAGGCTGCCAAAAACCAATAAGGGAGGTTTTGGGGCCCACTGTGCCCCACAGCATTGTGCCATGTACTGGCCCAGTATGTTTCTCTGTGGGTTTCCTCCACTTGGAAGCCCATAGACAGAAACTCATGCTGGGCCACAGTGGGTTTAATAAGTAATTATACTACTCTGGTGGTGTCACCTGAGACAAATCACACAGCAACACCCAGCACGACTGTGGCAGTGACTGTGAAATTTCAGATCTGGCAGTTAATCTCATCGTCACAGATAAAAAAAAAAATGGATACAGTGCCGTTGACATCACCCAAAGTATTCTGAAGGGAAGCCTGGATTTACCTTGTTATAGCTTGTTACTACAGTCTTATAAGCCTGAGAGCCCTGTTAAACATTCTGCTTAAGATGCAATATTAAATCACCACTTAAACACAGATTAGTACCTATTGAGGCCATACATTCCAGTCAAATAAATTGTGTTACTGCTAGCAAAAAAAAAAAAAAGAACAAACAAATCGAAAGACCATATTTATCAAGTTTGGTACGTACCAGAGGCCTCATTTATATAACTGTGGTTAGGATTTACGTCAAAAGGTTGCGTACAGACGAAACACAAAAAGTGCTTATGCACATAAATATTGTGATTTATAACATGCTGGTTTCCCTTTATAATTCACAATCTACTTGAAATGTGGAATATCTTTGCGAGCTTCATGTAACGCCTAGCCTGGCATCGCCAGACTAATTCGCAAATGCGTATTAGTCTGGAATCTCTCAGTTCATTTTTGATTTCCAAGGGGCGTTATTAACAGGTGGAGACAACCAATCAGAGAGATGAAATGCCGTCCTGTCAAACGGTACATCCTGTCAGAAGTTCAGCATACACATATTTTTTTTATCAACATAAAGTTTAAGTGCAGTTGTTTGTTCTTTCAGAGAGAATTTACCACCCAGTCCATTTAATAGTGCCGCTGTAGCCGGCCACTGAACATGGGAGCGCCATCTTGGATAATTACAAAGATACCTGAATGGCGCTCCTCTCTGTCAGTCATCGTATAAAACCCGCCTTGTACTAGATAAACGCTTGTGATTGGTTAGACGTTGACTGCATGGAGATGATCGTGGCAAACACTGACAGAAAGGCTAAACATTTTTATTTCACACAGTGTGTAATCATAGTTTTTGTAGGCAGGTTAAATTGGTGGAAATTACAAATGTCAAAAAGGCTGCCAGGGACACAATGCCAGGCTCATGCAGGCACTGTGTCATAGGTGTTAGAGTGGCAGCATTTGGTGGACACTGGGAATGCTGCTGGCAAGTCGTAGTCTCTCCGAAATTGAAAAGAAGTGGTCCAACATAAAAGTGGACACTATAGAGCACACAGCCTTACAAAGTGCTTGTGCCAGCAGCACAAACACGACAGCAGTGGACAGGAGACACCGGCGCTCACCTAACTTTATGAGAAACTGGAATTATTGAGGAATCCCTCCTGAGCAGTGACAGGTGTGGAGGGGGACATAGATGTGCCAGACGCACCAGATGATTCAAAACACAGTCACAAAGTGCTTTACAATAAAAAAAAAACACATTTAAAACACAGAGATAAAACAAGCTAAAAGCCATAAAAAATAAAGATATCAAATACGACATATGAAACGATGCACTCATATCACGACATCAGTGTACATGTAATTTGTTCTACTGTTCACCTTATTTAATGCTACTCATATATGCAAAACACAAAATTACTTTTTTGGTGCTCTCATGACATGACATGACTCAAGTGTTGGTAGTTTTTTAAAATTACTTAAAAAATAACAGGTAGAATAATAGTTAGTTGTAACAGCAGATGATTTTAGAAATAACTCAGTATTATCATTTTTTAGCTAAGTATAGCCACAATGAAATATACTGGAAGGATAATGAGGCATTAACTGCTTTATTTCCAGCACATGCTTGTACCAAAGCAACATGATATTTTAACTTTCCCATCACTAAGATACATATATACTATACAGTATATATGGATGTTTGTGCCAGTTGCTGTGGTGCATGTGGTAGCACTATGGTAGCCATGTAGACATATATAGCGTAACGATTAATAAAAATAAGTTAGTAAAATGTCCCAGTGTGTGGGATTATTTGCTTCTTCTTTGTATGATAATCGCCTCTTCCCATTGCATTTCGCATTGGTTTTCTTTGTTTTTAAACTTCTTACAAATCCTGTCCCACTACAATATGACAAGGGAAGAATCATCACTGAGGAAATCATTGTCTGACTTGTAAAACTGTGAGGCCTTAGGTCCTCTGGTACATTTTGCCTTATTCTTGCTTGGAGTATATTGCAATTTCTGCTGTATCCTGTCATTATCTACTTCTGTGACAACCCAATGTCCCCACAGGGATCAATAGAGTTTAGTTTTATCCTATAATGATGGCAAATTCAGCAAGCAAATTGTACAAAATTGTTTGTCTGAGTACCCATTTTATGGATTTTATAGGCAAAGTAATAAAATGTGGCAGAAATGGATGAGGCTACACAGCAGAATCTGAGAATCCCACAGAATTACTTCATGCATTACAATTTAAAGCAAATATTTAATTGTAACACATTTGATTTCAAAGGTGGCCTGATAAAGAAGTAAAATGGGGAGAATGGCAGACTGAGACGGAGGGGTAATGAGAAATGAGTGTGCGTGTGCAAGATGTTCTGTAACATGACAATACATGAATGCATGCTAAGACACACACAGTAAATGTGATAAAAGCGATTACAATTTACAGTTGTCCATTCCGACATCCATCTCTGTACCCACCATCCGTTCATCCACCCATTCATCCACCCATTTATCCTGGTTTTCAGCATAAATTCATCACAAATTTACAATATTTGCAAGGACTTTCTACAGTTTTCTATAGTTATCCTTCACATGTATTTTATGTTCAAGCACCTGCATCTCCCAGTCCTGGGAAGAGGACACTCTTCTTTTTTTTTTTCACCCGGTATTACATGCGATCTGTACCTGGATAACTAATCTTGGTCAGGTAAAATGCACGTTAACGCAGGTGCAAACACGCACAAAGCAAAGCAGTAAAATGCGATTGGATCACACCACGAGGAGACCACAAGAACAGTGTCAGGTTTCTGCCCCTAGAGATTGCCGATAGTGAAGACGTCTTCATATTTGCAGTAACACACGTCTAACAAAGACATCTTCTCTGCAAAGCAGCTGCTCATCGCCTCCCCAGCCCTCTATCACAGTAAATGTGTAAAAACTCCAGCAGTTTACTGTTGCTGTGGTGATATCAATGGGTGAAAATGGTCACCGAACTCTAAATTTAAAACCTTCGCTGTAGGAGTCCACTGTGGGACTGAAGTTAACTCCTTGTGTCAAGTTTAAACCCAGCTTAAGTAACATTTGCCTAGTTAGCCTAAAATCAGCCTTTGGCTGTCTCTGCCTATCATGTGACCCTCGCCTTGAGCATCATAGTTGATCCTTGAGAGTATCCTGCATTGCTTTCCTTGACCTTTGACACTGCGTGATAGTTAACTAAGTCAACCAACTCCACTGACCTAATGTGCACACTAAGATCTAACCAGTGCGGGCAGAAGGGAGATAATGAGAGGTTATAATCAATACCAGGTTTAAATGCAAAGACTTGTGAACCTATGTCATTATCTAGATAACATATACAGACACAGATCACATGTTACCAGTAGGGGGAAATGGGGTATTGGACTCTCCAGATTATCCACTGGCTGGGTGTAATTGACTGACACTCAGACTACCCCCCCACCCCCAGATCTGCCCCTGGCTTCTCACCCTCAACACCCCACTGGTCAAGCCAGAGGCATGCCAGCTGTGGACTGGACCCAGGTCTCTGTGATGGTTGGGGGTTTTTTTTATATAGAAATGACGTTAAAAGGCATTGTAAAAGTGAAAAATTATAGAATGGTCAGTGTACCGGCATGTGGGCTGACAGAGAATGATTACAGGTTAAAAATAGGACCCTCTTTATGTTGCCTGCACCAAACTGATAAAGCACAACAAGCCATTTAACTTGACTGCCATCTCACAGCAGGAGTCTGTGCCTTTAATTCAGACAGAGAGACATAAATGTTACTCAGACAGTTTAGCAATGCCAACAAGCTGTAAACTATGCGTGTGTGTGTGTGTGTGTGTGTGTGTGTGTGTGTGTGTGTGTGTGTGTGTGGTGTTAATTGTGAAGTTAATGAAATGGTAAAAAAAACACACTATAACTGCCAATTTCCAATTCATTTGTTGCCGAGTGTCAGAGAATGCCAAAAAGGGAACTGCATCTAAATTGACCTTGTTAATCAGGTCCATTTAGCATGGATATTTTTCTTTGAGTCCTGGCTGAAATATGATACAGTAAATCCTTTAGGTTGTCAGTACAGGTTTACAGTTGCTAATAATTCCATTTCATTCGGCTTATTGCACACATACATCTCTTTTTGCATCCAATGCTATACTGTTTTTCACCTTTACTCCTCGAAACTATAGCTCTGTTGGCATGTTGCCATTCTTTTGAGTCTAACTAGCTAAGTAATGAACCAATAACTGCCAATAACATGTTAAAGGTAATGGCCTGGAGAAACATTACAAAACATTTTTCATTTGTGAGGAAGCAATTTATTTTATTTATTTATTTATTTTTTTAATTTGTATTTTGCATTGACATAAGATGGCAGATATGGGTTAAACATGTTAATGTATGCTAACATGGTAAAACTCGAGTAGGTGGATTATGCATTTACATCAACAACAACTGGTGTAAAAATGCAAGAATTTAGTCTAATTTGGCTCAACTGACATTGAGCTTTTGAATGTAAACTGTAGACCATTCTATCTGCCCAGGGAGTACAGTTACCATCACTGCTGTCCCCCCCCCCCCCCCCCCCCCCAGCGCTAACACTAAGGAGACTATGAGTGTTCTCTACAAAAACATCAGTGACTTGCAATCCACTCACACTGAGGGCATCTTCAGTGTTGCTGGAGATTTCAACCAGGCCAACATGAAAACAGTTCTCCCACATTTTCATCGACATGTGGATTTTGCAACCAGAGTCAAGTCAAGTCAAGTCAATTTTATTTGTATAGCACAAAATCATAACAAAAGTTATCTCAAGATGCTTTCACATAGAGTAGGTCTAGACCATACTCTTTAAAATATTATTTACAGAGACCCAACAGTTCCCACCATGAGCAGCACTTGGCGACAGTGGCGAGGAAAAACTCCCTTTTAACAGGTAGAAACCTCGAGCAGAACCGGGCTCTGGGTGGGCGGCCATCTGCATCGACTGAGTTGGGTTGAAAGGGGAGGGGAGAGGGGGAGAGAGGTGTGAACACTCTAGACAAAGCTTACACCAACATCAAAAATGCATTCAAGGCAGCCCCCCGCCCCACCTCGGCTCTTCAGACCATCTATCAGTTATGCTGATTCCAGCATACAGGCCCCTGCTGATCAGAGAAAAACCCTCAGTGAGGCAGGTTGGAGTGTGGTCTGAGGGGGTTATGGAGGTACTACAGGACTGTTTTGAATGCACAGACTGGGAGATGTTCAGGTCAGCTGCGACTTACAATGACAACATCGACATAGATGAATATGCCATGTCTGAGTCAGCTTACATCAACAAATGTGTGGAGGACGTCAGCATCACAAAAAACATTGTCACCCGGGCCAACCAAAAACCCTGGTTGATTTATGAAGTTCAAAAAATAATAAAGGCACGGAATCTTGCCTTCAAATCTGGCAATGAGGCGGCTCTAAGAGCAGCGAGAGCTAACTTAAACCATGCCTTCAGACTAGCAAAAAGAGCTCATAGTCATAAAATCCAGGACGTTTACCATGACCCTCTAACACCAAGGATATGTGGAAAGGCATAAGGGCCATCACAGACTATAAGATAGCCCCTTCAGTGTGTAAAGACGATGCAGACATCCTCAACAAATTAAACAACTTTTTTTGGGAGGTTTGAGACACTAATGTCACTGCTGCAGAGAAATCTGTCCCCCACCAAGATGAAAAGGCACTCTGTCTAAACACAGCTGATGTGTGAAGGTCACTGAGGAATATCAGGACAAGGAAGGCCCCGGGCCCAGATAACATTCCATGGCGGGTACTCAGTGAATGTGCAGATCAGCTAGCTTGGGCTTTAACGGACATTTTCAACATCTCGCTGGACCAAGCCAAAGTCCCAACGTGTTTAAAGTCTGCCATCATCATTCCAGCGCCAAAAAAAAACAATATATCATCATTGAATGACTTTCGGCCCAACACACTCACTCCCATGATGAAGTGCTTTGAGAGGCTGATAAAGGAGCACATCATCTCCAAAGTCCCTCCCACATTCGACCCCTTCCAGTTTGCCTACCGGCCAAACCACTCCACTGAGGTCCATCTCCTCCGCTCTTCACCTGAGCCTTGCACATCTGGAGAAGAAAAATGCTCATGTGCGGATGCTGTTCTTGAACTTCAGTTCAGCATTTAACACCATCATTCCTCAGCATCTGGTAGACAAACTGGGACCACTAAGTTTTGGCACCCCTCTGTGCAACTGGCTGCTAGACTTCCTCACTGACAGACCACAGTCAGTGCGGGTCGGACAGAACACCTCCAGTGTCATCACCCTCAGCACAGACTCCCTTCAAGGATGTGTCCTGAGTCCTCTGCTGTTCACCCTGATGACTCATGACTGCGTCCCCAGGTCTGACACAAACCACATTGTGAAGTTTGCTGGAAGTGAAGCTATTGCTGGGTCGGTGCAGAGACAGTCACCTGTTCCTGAACACAGACAAAACTAAAGAAATCATTGTCGACTTCAGGAAGAACCAGCCCAGTCATGCTCGTCTTCTCATCAAAAACACAGCTGTGGAGGTGGTTAGCAGCACCAAGTTCCTGGGGGTGCACATTACAAACGACCTCAAACGACCTGGTCTGTGAACACTGGATCACTGGTTAAGAGGGCACAGCAACGTTTGTACTTCCTGCTGAAAATGAGAAGAGCCCACCTGCCCCCGCCCATCCTCACTACTTTCTACAGAAGCACCATAGAGAGCATTCTGACCAGCTGCATCTCTGTGTGGTGTGGAGGCTGCAAGGCCTCTGACTGGAAAAATGTGAGGAGAGTGGTGAGGACAGCGGAGAAGACTATTGCATTTTATCTTCCCTCCATTCAGGAGGATATTGCACCAAAGTGTTGCATGTCCCGAGCCAGGAATATCCTAAAAGACTCCTCACACCCCCATCGTGGACGGTTCACCCTGTTAGCCTCTGGAAAAAGATTTTGTAGCATCTGCTGCAGAAACACAAGATTCTGCAACAGCTTTTCCCCAGGTTATCAGGTTGTTGAACAAATAATCTAGACAGTGACATTATTCTCACCTTATTCTACCTCAGCGTGCACTACTGTAGGACTGTGTTCTCTAGTGCACTGGTGACAGTTCTTGGGACTCTGTGGTCCAGAGAACTTGTCACTCCAAGCTGTACACTGTAGATTTGCACAATTATACCTGTTGGACCTGCACTATTATTACTCCACATGCTTCTACCATATTTCTGTTCTATGGACTTAATAATATTTATATAGTAATATGTCTGTATTATACTGTACATAGTCTTTTATTTTTATTTTATTGTATTTTTACGGTGTATAATTTTATTATTTTAATGCTGTTGCTATGCCTTTGGTACGAAATTTTGTTCAATGTACACTGGTTGTACATTGAATGACAATAAAACCTGTCTAAGTCTATTATCACCCAATATATGAAATATGAAAATTGCTTCTGATTGCTCTGTGTCCTCTGTGCTCAATGCACAGATCTCTGATAAACAAGTGAATCACAGGTAAAGCAGTCTGTTTAAATTGCAATCATATGTCAAATGTAAACTAGTATGTTTCATGCATCCTCTGAATAATCTCAATATCTACGTGAATTTGTGGATTTTCACAAACCTTTGTACAGATACCCATGTTGCCCAGGTATCCTTCTGACTTTGATGATCCCCTGATGTTTCCTGTAGCGCCACCATGAAATTGACATTTCAGGTTTTGAGTGAAAGGTCTCAACAACTATTGGATGGATTTGCATAAAGTTTAGTGCAGACATTGTCCCCCTCATGAATTGTTATGTCTTTGGTGATCCTCTGATTTTTCAGCTTGTGCCATCATCAGGTGAAAATGATGTGTCCAATATGTAAAATTATAAAATCATTCAGTGTTTGCATAGCTTAACACTTTTGTCCTGTGAATATTTGCTCCCCCTCACATTCATTCCAGTTAAAACTTGTATAACTGACAAAGTAAGGCCTTGTGTTTTGTGTTTTGCCAAAAGACACAGGTAAATATTTTTTCTCGTTTTGTACATTATTACACTATAAACGGCAGCATCCCTTTTATAAACTGTTTACCGTTTGTGATCCCTCTGCACATTATTTATCTATTAGCCGTGAATGACATATCTTTTTTCTGGGGCCAATGGCGGGACAAATGGACTGCATTTATATAGCGGTTTTCTACCTTAATGGACAAGGCGTTTTACAAGTTTTACTTCTTATTTACCCATTCACACTCACTCACACACCAATGGTGGCTTACATGACCATAGTTTAAAAAGTGATGATTTTGAGTTTCCTGCACGTTTAAGGCTATCTGAATCCTAATGTTTAAGTCCACAAGTCAAAAACATTTACAAAAAGGAGCTCTTGATTAAGGGTAAAAAAATCTTCAAATAAGAAAACTCTTCGAAAAACCTCATCTGATATATTGGCTTCCGGTGCATTTCAGAATAATATAGGTTTTTGCTGGCCCCCCAAACAAACCCATTTCTCTGTTCATTTTCTCATCTTCTGAAGTTCATCTGCCCGTACCCACCCACCCATGCAATCAAGCCAGGAGGCAGAATGGAAGATCCACACACACACACACACACACACACACACACACACACACACACACACACACACACACAAATGCTCACCAAGACACATACAAACACACACAAGCAATTCTAAATTGTTTTCATTGATGGACACTTTCAAAATGCATTGGCTCTTTGTTTTCCTGTGCTAAAAAAGTGTGGCAGCCTGCAGTGTGGGGGTTGGCATCACTGAAGGAAAGACTTCTTCTTCTGTTTTTCTGCTGTTTCCCTGGCGATAGAGGGAGGATGAGAGGGAAAGACAGAGAGAAAAGGCAGAAAAGCTTTAGCACATAATGTGTTATTAAGTGTCAAGTAAAAGACAAAAGCAGAAGCTGAGTTGGCTCTCAGCAGCTCACTTTTCATTCAAATATATTTTTGTGAATTTACCAATGTGAAAAAAAGCTCAGTGAAAGTAGCACAGTATCACCAGAAATATTTAAATGCCTGATATTCATAACCAATTTTTCACAACTCCATCAAGTCAATTTTATTTGTATAGCGCCCAATCATAACAAGGAGGGTGTCAGTGCCTTGCTCAAGGGCACCTCAGCAGTGCCTTTGTAGGTGGACTGGAGCCTCTCCAACCACCAATCCACACTTGTGTTTTTGTCTGGGCGGGGACTTGAACCGGCAACCCTCCAACTCCCAAACCAAGGCCCCGACCCACTGAGCCACTGCTTCCACACAGGGAGAAACCTCAAGCAGAACCAGGATCTGGGTGGGCGACTATCTGCGTTGACCCAGTTGGGTTGAAAGGGGAGGAGAGAGGAGGAGAGGGGAGACAGAGCAAGAGGACAGACAACAAATCAGACTAATAATACTGTCTCTGTCCTGTTCTGTAAGAGAGAATGAGCTGAGGAGAAACCCTTTCAACTTTAACTTCCAGATAGTAAACTATGAATCCGATCCCACAGATAACTCAAATATCAGAACAATAATGTTCTGCTGAAGAGGCAGCTGTCCTTTTTATGTTTGTGGTGTTAAAACTGTGGACATGACAGAGAGGTAGAAATATAAGGAGAGAAAGAAAAAGCAGGGTGTTTCTGTTGTAAGTTTATATTAAGGTCTATGGAGAGCTTGCTGGTGCTGCCGTCACTAAAAGTTTTTTTTTCTGATTAAAGTCTCAGTCCGATTGATTCCAAAACTACATCACTGTGAGTTAAAAAGATTTCCTACGCTTTGATTGTAAAATTATGTCTGTAGAATGAGAATTGTAGGAGTAGGAGACTTTTTAAAAGAAATTTTAAGAAGAGTTTACCGCAGCTCTCCACTCTAGGTCATGTGACGCCACTCTAACTGAACGCAATACACACCAATGGTAAAAATCTGGAAGAGTCTCAAAAACACATAAAACTAAAGCAGCAATACCGTGAAAACTGTACTTTCTATCAATAAATGGCGGATTTGGATATAGTCAGAAACTTAAGGAATCATTACAATGTTTAATCATTCTTCTATGGCAAAGTATGGCAATATGATGTTCACTCAAAGTGGAGTGAACTTGAGCCTTCTTCAAAAGTGGTTTTGTATTCATACCAATGGACAAACACAGCCCGTTCTATTGCAATTTGTGCGAACACTGTCTTGCTTAGCAGGCAATTACAGGATGTAAATCCACTGATTGGCTAAAAAAAAACAGCTAACATTGGTTAGAATCTTCAGGATGTTAACATTAAGTTTGACAAAAACTGTTGGTCGATGTGTAAAATGTACTTTGACGGAGAATTAGGGCCATTGAAAAATAATAATAACAATTAGATTTTAAGAATTGAGTCATGGAATTACAAGAATAAAGTTGTAATTTTTCAAGAAAAAAAGTGCGTTATTCTCGTAATATTATGACCTTTTTTTTTTTACCAAAATGCTATGACTTCATTCTCGCAATGTTACAACTTTTTTACAACTCTTTTTTCCTCTGAAATATTATGACTTTATTCCTCATTAAATTTTTACTTTTTTTCATTAAATTATTACTTTTTTTCTTCAAGGTGGCCGAAGGTGGACTATGGTGTATAACGTTATTAGTATGTATGAGCATGAAAGTTTTTTCTTGACCTCGAAAATTGTTGTTTGTCAGACAAACTTTACTCAAGGTCTACTAACTAGCTTTCTACTGACCTTTTAATCACATCTCATGGTGTTCATCAGCAGATGAAGTGGTCAGCTTAGCTGACATTATATGACCAAAGAATGGAACTTCGGTTGCATTCAACCTGCAACCGTCTTCATCACAGAGCGTGTCATGACAACACATTTTGAATTTCTGTTCCACACTTCTCACTCCCCCAGAAACCTGCATTTCTTAGGAACATTCCAGATCTGCTATTCACCACCCATCCACCAGATCCCCACAGACACAGAAAAAGTAAATGGACTAAGTCAAGATTATTTTGTCATTCTGTATGTAGTTTATGCAAAGACAATTTGATTACTAAAATATGTGATAAATATATAATATAATAATAATAATTATAATAATAATAATAATAATAATTATTATTATTATTATTATTATTATTATTATTATTATTATCTATTAACTTAATATTAATATTATTGGTATAACTTATTTGCTGCTACCTGCCCATTTGCACTATTGGTCATTGTATATTTTGTATGTTTTTAATGGTGTGCTGTGTTATGTGTATCGCTGTACTCCAAGGGCAAATTTCCGGAGATGGACAATAAAGTCAATTTATCTAATCAATTTAATCTTATTATATAAAAGAGGGAAAATAATAGACATTATAGAGACTTCGTTGAGAGCTTCAGGACCACTGGTTGGGGGAATTTCTCTTCTTAAACAACTGCCTTATTCTATTTCTATTTCATCTCACTCATTGTAGTGAAAACTGAATACATATCTAAAGCACTGAAAGGGAGGTGAAACTATTATAAAACAGACCATAACAGCAGCGTGAAGAAATAAAGTTCATTCACCCTTCTGTGCATGTTTGATTTGTGTCTAAAAAAAACCTAAATGGAAACATTTGTAATTTTATTTTTGGGATTTTATTCCAGTTTAGATGCATCATCAGCATATTGCTGCCACCGAGCATTATATATCTCCATTCCAACATAAAGACCAAAACATAATAAATAAAACAAGGAAAGAGAAAAGGAGACGTTAATTCATTAAAACAACAGTAAATGCCACATTAGGTGGAAAGCTGCAGTGAAATGCCATGTTGTACCATGTTTACAGAGGAGTTACTGGCACGTCTTTAATTAGGTGATCTTACTCTATTAAGAATACTTACTAGTTGATGGAAACACACACTGATAATTTGATTCAAAATGTAGCCTTAAAATGTTGAACCAACTTTCTGAAATGTGTAATATTTGAATATGATATCAACCAGCTGCAGTGACTGTGTAGATTCCTGAGGTCCTGTCATAACAGAGACCCAAACCTATTTGTCTTAGCCCAAGTGGTAGAAATTAATTTGATATATAGTTTGCTCAAACATTTTTGAATGACAGAATGGCTTTGTTTGTTTCCATCTTACTTTATTTCTGTCTTCATCTCCTCCTCAGTTCTTTTTTTTTCTCTGAGGAAATAAATCAAAGTTCAGGTCTCCTGCAGTGTTCTGCTATTTTGCCAACAACTCTGCTTCTACATACATAGCCTTGGATTTGGCACCACTGTTCTAACAATACACTGATGGAAACCAGTGAGACGCATGGAAATTCTTGGATAAAGCTACAGAGTGAGACATTGTTAGCCAGTCAGTAAATGTCAGTATTACTAATGTCTTATATAGACAATAATATGTAGAAAATGATTTCTGTGTCTCAGTTTTGAATCAGTTTTGTAAAACTAACTTGTAGTTTTGTAAATGTGCGAATGGACAGTTGAGTGAAAAGACACCTTGAATGGTTGTGATGAATAAGAACCTTAAAGGAATAGATTTTTCACACAGGTACTTGATGCTCCTCTAACTCTTTGACATAACAACAGGCTTTCTAAGCAATTGGACACTTCTTTTTTTCTTTGTCATTCTTTGTCTGCATTCTCTTCCCCTGCAAAATGTTGTTGATTCAATGCATTAATTACAAGTGCTGCGTGAAAACATTGCACTCGGCTCTTTCACTTCAAATCCTTTCAGTGCTTAAATTTTTAAAAACACTGCAGTTTCAACTCAGCCCTGGCATAAACCATCAACTATCAACTACTTTCAGTATTTCCCTAACTGCCATTTTTTCCTGCATGTATGAAACATTATATACATATCATACTGTGATATGTAGATAGATGTCACTACCATCTGGTTGCTGAACTGCTGTCACACGATCTACTGTTTTACCCTATTAATGAATGAAGTGGGAAACACTGGCAGACTCCTGTATTTTTACCAACAGTTTATCAGTGCTTACAAATATTCGCTGCCACTGCCACTTCAACTCCTTTCAACAACTAACTTAAAGCTTCAAGAAAGCCCTTTTTACATAACTTGCCACTTCAGCATCTCTCAGTACATCAACTTCAGCTAAAACTTCAACTCCCTCGACCTTAACTCGCCTGAAACTTGGCTGACTCTTGAACTCATTTCAGCAGTTTCATTTTTACACAACTTTTCTTCAGCTGTTAGCACCCATTATTTTTCTTATGCAGAACAGAGTGCTGGTGAGATGGTACAAAAGTCAGGAATGCTTTGTTTCATGATGAAGAATGTGTTGCCACACTGTTGTTGTGCTTTGTAACTGGTCAATAAGAAAGGTGAGGTTTACAACAAAAACGTTTTTATAAATGAGAATTCAGTAATCTTATTGTCAAAGAAAATGACTCAGAGATGCGGCCTGTACCATGTGCAGAAGATGTAACTTGACTAGGCTTAATAGCTTTATAATATCTGAAAAATATCCAAGCAACAATACGTGGTCAAACATTCAAGTGAAAGATTCAAAAAGAAAGATTTATCACAATATTGTTTTGTTGCTGAACATTTTATCAATATTCTCAAAATCAATAACCATATTTGAAAAAAAAAAAAAGAATATTAACCTTTTCAAGACTACTGGGATTTTGAACAACATTGGAAAAATCAAGCAAACAAAAAAAAAAAATGCGGTAAGTTACCTGTTAAAAAAAAACAAAACATACAGTATACACATACCTGCATACATATAAGCAGTCATGTTATATACTTGCTACATTCTGGAGTGATGGTAAACCAATCATGTACCTCTGCAAGGGAGGTTGCAAACAACAACAGCAACTGCTACTATAGATGAAAACAGATTTGTTGCTAACTCAGCCGTGTAATCACTGCAGGGTACAAAAGGTCAGTCCCATCCAATATATCAAATATAGAAATTTACAATTATTGTAATTTGTTTGTTTTATGATATTTTACACCAAACACAAGTGCAATTTCAACCATTTGTGCAATATCTGATTATTGTCAGATAATAAACACCCTCTATCTATCTATTTATTTATTTTTTCTGTAACTGAGCCTCCCAGCCAAAGAATTTCACACGCTTACTCGTACACAGAGTGACAAATAAACATCTGGAATCTTGAATCTTTCTAATAAATAAATCTGTGTAAAGATGTAATTTCCTTTATTTACCTTGATGTTCTGAAAATGAATAAATAAAGTAATTAAAAAAAAATGTAATTTGCTTTATTTCTGAAGTGAAGCACTTTGTAACATTGTGCTCTTTAAAGGTATTATGTAAATGAAAATGATATTACTGCGACTACACATACTGTACACATGCTACACAATGGCTGTTCTGAAACTCACTTGCGCAACAGGGCACTCTGGTAACCACTGTTATGACAGGACCTCAGGAATCCACACAGTCAATGCAGCTGGTTGATATTGTATTCAAATATTACACATTTCAGAGTGTTGGTTCAACATTTTAAGGCTACATTTTAAATCCAATTAAATCAGTGTGTGTTTCAGGGCTTACCGTAGCTGTATGTGCTCGCTGCTGGGACCACTCAGGTACTACAAACCCATATACCATTAGTCAAAATACTCTATATTTTGCACATTTAGAGGTCCGGACCTGGGTATATCAAGCAGCATAACACTCAAACTTCCCGGCACTAGTTCTGACCCTGGCTGATTAACAAAGTCATCACAACAGCATAAGAATTCAGCTATCTTACATGCTATAGTGAATCTAAACACGTTCAGGGACCCCAGCTGTAGTCAACTGTAAACTGAGGTTCTTTGACTGCAAAATGGCTGTGAACGTGATGTGTGTTAGTAATGTTACTAGCTTTAATCAAAGGCTGGATGATAGCGCATTGTATTTGGCTTTGTCCACGAAATCATCTAAGCACATGATTGTGCAACCAAAACAACATCAGTCACAGTATTTTAGGCATCAGATTATCCTCCCAAACTAAAAATGACAAAAATATAGTGGATACAATACAGCCCTATATTGTGGGTGACTTTCTTTCATCTAGACAGCCTCTTTTTAGGCGTTATATGGTGTTTTATGCCTTTATTAGTTAGATGACAGTCGAGAGAAGGCAAGAAACAAGATGTTATGGTTCAAGGTAGGCTCTTTAACCCCTTGGCCCCCAGACCTTTTTTTTGCTTGTGGTGGAGGGAGGATAGAGGTCCTTGCCCTATTGCCAACGTTCACCACTGGCTGCACTGAGATGTGCCTACATGGCAACTAAAGGTGGACCTGAACATGGACTGAGTCAAATGTTGGCCTGAGGCCCAGATCTGGTCACAACCTGAAGTGTATTTGCCTTGTGACATACAATCAGCAGTGTATGTTAAGATTCCAATTAGATGCCAATTATGGCTCAAAAACAAAGGATTGAAAGTCAGACATCTGAGCATCTGGCCATTGACTCGTTACTCTGAATATACATTATTTTAGTGCCTTTAATTGCCATGGCATTTACTCAATTTATTAGAATGCAACACAATTCCCAGCAGTGTGGAGTTTGTAGTCAGCCGCCTGTCTGGCCTAATGAGAGTCTAGCTGCAGTAGAGAAAAGCTGATCCCACAAGCCAAGCGTGTAGGAGTCCTTTTAAAGAGGCTACAATGGCCGTCTATTAATTGTCAAGCTGCAAAGACTGTCTCTGTCTGCTTTGACCAAACCTCACCTCTCTGTCCATCCCTCATCTCTCCTCTCTTCATCCTCCCTTCTCTCATTAGGCTAAGGAGAGGCATCAGGAGTTGCTTAGGTTGAGTAGGCGGCAGTGCTCCAGGCAAAAGCGAGAAAACAGTTACAATTCCACTATCCTCTGGAACACTCTGATTAAGAGGATGGAGCATCACTCATCACATCTCCCATTGACGGCGGCTCTTTCACCTTCCCATTACTTCATCCGATCTGTCATGAGGCGAGGGAAAGGAAATGGAGACATCTTTGCCAAGCCGCTGAGCAAATATTGACTTCTATCCACACTGCCAAGCAAACCGGATTAATTTGATTTGAGTAGATTCAATTAAATGTTTTGTGTTAATGTGTTTCTCCGCCACTGTTAAAAAAGTTAACTGACGGAAATTGAATGTGCTGAGGTTATGACTATGTTGTCATCTTGACAAAACAACAGATGGGGTAGTAAGAGAGAAAATGGCCTGATTTCATGGAGGGTTCAGGATCCTGCAATATTAAACTATCCCTTTTTTTCTCATTACGCTTTGCTTCTCCCTTACTCTCTAATGTCATCTGTGTTTTCATGGTCAGCATGCATTCTTTCCTTTCAGCGGTCCTAAAAAGTGTTTCAAACTCAATAAGTGGTTTAATACATCAATGTGGTTGGAGGAAATGGTCCCTTACAAATTTTATGGAAATTTCATTTTGTCTGCATAGCTTCTGGAGAAAATTAGATGTGCATATGTTTAAAAGTCAGTGGCCATGATTGGGTAAGTGCCAGGCATACTTCAGCATGTATCACTGTGCTGTATGTAGATTTTCATTTTACAAGGGCAGATACAGCCACAATGACGGATTACAGGCAACTACAGGAAACTACATTCAGTGACCAGAGAGGTAGAAAAATTGCCCCTGCAGCAAAACTGGAGCATTCGTTCATTTTGAAAATTTGATGCTACATAGAGAAGCAAGATCATAGGTTTTGTGAGGTATGCTGACTTAGCCAAGGCTGTAGAGTTACTGGATTTTTTGAAAGCAGCAGGTCAGAAGGTCAAAGTCACAAATCACAAGTCAAAATCAAAACGCTTGCTATATCCAACTCCTGGTACACCAACATCAGATATGTCGCCTAAACTGGTGGGGTACAGTGCCCAAATATGGAAGTGTTTTACTTACTGTTTTACACTTACTTAAGGATAGGAAGCCTGCGTAGAGGTTTGAGTGGGATGAGAACAACTGTAAATAGATTGTCTAGTACAGCAATTCTTGACCAGGGGTACCCCAGAGGGTATCACAATATCCTTCCAGCTATAACAGGCCAACAGCACTGGACATGCCTGAGTTTTCCAACCTGAGTTAGTCATAACACCTTAACATCAAGTCTTGCAACTCTGAGAGTGTGAAAACCAGTTCTCAAACTCTTACTGATAGCTAAAGGTAAAGGCCTTAGCAGGCCTTAAACAAAGTACTTGTCGGATCGTAGTATAGTGTCCGAACACTCTCCCCCCACACCTCACCAAAGTCTAAAACGAGGGGGCTGTGACAATTTTTGTAACTTTCTGAAACAGCCAATCGGACAGATCACTGTCAGGTGAGTGGGGATATGAAAGTGGGTGGGGTTTGAACTCTCTCCAGCTCTCTCACTCTACTACACTCACTTTTTGTGTGAACAATTGAGTGCCCCCCAGCAGACAGTGTCTGAAAGTGTGCACTGTTAAGGTCATTCAGAAGCAGTATAATCACTTTTGCCTTTAGACATAATTGAACATTTAACTTGAACTCTGTTTAAACCTGGATGGATAATTGGTTGAGACATTCAGCTTCTGTCACTCTGTGAAGTGCTAGTATTGCTGATTCAAAGTTGACTGAAACCTAAAAAAAAAAAAAAAAAAAGGCAAAACAGAGTCCAAACCAAAACAATTTCAGGATCATTGTTTTGTATAGGTTCCAGATGTATGGTATCAATCCTTTTAAACAGCTTTAAAATGAACTTCAAAGCATGCAATGAGCACACCTGTAATAACCCTCGTAATCCCTCACTGCTCAAGAAAACCATTTGATGTGCACAACTACAGCAAGTACGGTAACTTAAAGCTGATGCAGGAAGTGGATCTGTAAACTGTGATGGTTGTTTTACAGTTTAGGAAATTTGACTTTGTTTCGTCTTTGAATAACTGTATGTTTGTTTCCAACCTGTCTGCCTGATCATGTTTCTTGCCCCGTTGGACTAATTTGTAGTAATGTTGCCACATTCACATATTATAGCCAATATGATGCAAAAGCACAGCAGGACTGTTGGACATCAGTACTGTTTGGGTTCCTAGGGAGACTGACTGTCTCCTATCCTCCTCTACAAGCAGGGCCGATTAGGAGTATTGGAGAGAAATAGAAAACTAGTATAACCATATCGCTAATACAATAACCATAGAGCTAATACATTAACCAATTACTCTTACCAAGGGAGCAAAAAATCGTTTATTCATTTCACTTAAAAATGAGTGACAAGGAATGAGTAACACATTAGTGCTGTTAGTAAGAAAACCAACAGTAATCAACCTGCTAATCTGCCAAGCAGGGTGTATTGGCAGTGACTAAGTGCTATGAAAAACCTGCCTAGGAACTCAAGTGACTCACAAACATACTGTATCTGTATGTTCATTATTCTCTTATAATATTGTAGCGTTCATGTATGTGTGTGTGTGTGTATGTGTGTGTTTGCAGTGTTTGATGCTGAGGAAATGTGACTGATGAGGTGATTATGAGGCAGGTGATCAGTATGGAACGTAGCACCTCTGTCAACAGATGGCAAGAGGACTCACACACACACAAATAAATGTGTTATGGTGTATCTCCAGCTATCATTTCCTTCCATATTCATTATATTCAAACAGAATTTCTATAGTGCCTTTTTACAATAGTCTCGAGAGGCTTTAACAACAAAAAGGGAACTCAGTATCATTAAATGGATTTTCAGTAGTCAGATTTTTCAGCTGCTCTCCACTCTGCCTCCCTGTTGCTGTAGAGTGGCCACTAGGACGGCAACCACCCACCTGGACTCTCTCACTTAGGTTTACCAGCCCTCCACCCACTACGATTTGCCAGTGAACGAATGAACGATTACCGGACTCAATTCCTTCAACAGAATCCCTTTGTTTTCATAAATCGCTTGAAGACTTGCGTCTAGTTTTAACCCAAACCTTGATCTTACTTTAAAATAATCATAAAGTTTACCATAGATATGACAGATCAAGAAAAGGTCATTATATATTGTTTGTGTGTTGGCAATTTGTAAAACGCCAATATATGTCATTTTTCAGGGCAATGTGAAACAACAAATTGTGTCACTTAGTTGGAAAGACCTCCTTTCCTGTGTGTATTCTGTAGCATCATGCACAAAACATACAAAATTAAGAAAATAATTCTGATCAGAATTTGTGTTTCGAAGTTTGAGTGAAAAAAGAAAATCAGACTGAAACAAGACCAAGACGAGAACCATGGACACAGGGAGGTGGTGTGAATGTACAAACTTGTTGTTTTGACAGTTGACATTCAGTACTCTGCTTTAGCACAGTGCCTCTGATAAACAGTCATGCCAATAAAGAGGCAGAGTTGAAATGGGAGAATGACTGGGCGTGCAGAGCTACCGCGTCTCCTGCATTCTGACCGAGGGCCCTGCTCCTCTTTCACGTTTAATGTCACTGCAATCCATCAGAGCCTCCATCTGTTCACTGTCACTCTGCCATCCATCCATCCATCAGGACCCCTGCCTCACACACACCCACACATACACACAGCCCTTCCCTAGTAGACAGCCACTGGCACTGCTACGAATCAGTACGCCATCTCCACTTTCTTCTTAGCAAAATAGTAGTTTTATATTATCTGCGATGATTATTGGAACCCCATGATTGCTGGGCAGGATGCATGATCAGTTTTCACAGCTTTTATATATATATATTTTTTTTTTTTGTCACATCAACTCATGTTCTTAAATTAAGATTACTCTCTCAAACAAGTCTTACTTTTTTTTTTTATGAAAAAAATTTAATTAATCGTATCCAAGATAAATAATCTTGTGAAGCACAGTTTGCATGGTGTATCAACCTACAGCCGCAAAACAATCTATGAACCAGCTCCCAGTTTGGGTTCGGGAGGCAGACACCCTCTCTTCATTTAAGATTATGCTAAAAACGCTCCTTTTTGATAAAGCCTATAGTTAGAGCTGGCTCAGGTGAGTCCTGAACCATCCCTTAGTTATGCTGTTATAGGCTTAGACTGCCGGGGGATTTCCCATGATGCACTGAGCTTCTCTCTCCTCCTCTCCCTCTCTATCCGTACGTATTCTTATCCAGCTAATGCATGTTACTAACTCCACTTCTTCCCCGTAGTTTTCACTTTCTCACTTTCTGCAGGTATTTCCGCCTCTGGAGCTGTAGATTCTGGATCTGTGATTGCCGGCCATCTACTGCCCCCATGTTCCTGCTCCACACTCACTGCTGCAGTTGTTATTATTATTAGTCTGATTTGTTGTCTCTCCTCCTGTTCTGTCTCCCCTCTCCCCCTCTCTCCTCCCCTTTCAACCCAACTTGGTCGATGCAGATGGCCGCCCACCCAGAGCCTGGTTCTGCTCGAGGTTTCTACCTGTTAAAAGGAGTATGGTCTAGACCTACTCTATGTAAAATTGACTTGACTTGACTATGATGCTGATTGATCATTTTAATGGAGTGGAGATCCTCACTGTGCTCATGTTTTCAAAGGTGGATGGCAGAAACTGTTTTGATCATACAAGATAATAATTGAGGTTCATGAGAACTGATTGATCGACTTTGATTCCTCAGATATTTAATTTGCTAGATTACCCAAAATCCAACATTCCTGTGTGGTAATTTAATTTATTAACAGTTCTTTAAATTACTTTTCAGAAAGTCTTCATTCCTAAAATAAAATTTAATTATTGATTTTATATCTTTTTTTTAATATTGTTGGGTTCATTAAACTACGTTCTTCGCTGGGAGAAAAACAAGCTATATGTAATCAGGTGGAGTAATCTTTTATTACGATTTCGAATTTGACATTTGTAGGAAGAGTGTATGACTGTACTTGCAATACTGTCTTTGGTAAAGGTCTTCCATCATGCTTCAAAACCAGTGAAAAAGAATTAATCTGATAATGTCTCCTAAATATAATATATATTTTTATATATATATATATATATATATATATAAATATATATATATATGTGCCACCAGCACATTTGTTTGTTTAATACTAGAGCACTTCTCTAGATAAAACAAGGTGCTTTTGTTTGAACATAGAAATTCATTCAGTGTTGACAACCTTATCTTAACTGTTTTTGGGGAGCTTTCAAACAAATCCCATGGTCTTCATTAATGGATGGAGTTTGACTGACTGATTAACTCCATGAAGCTTATGTTGTGAGACGTGTTATATAAAAGATAGTAGAAACGATAGTAAGTGGAGTTGGGTCTGTTTGGTCACATATTTTGCCCTTGGGAATAGGTGAGTTTTGGCAGTCCAGTGACTGCAAAAAATCTATAATGCAAATGAGTGGAACTAGGTTATTTTCTGTGTCTGTGGTCGGTGACCTCCCACTCCTTTGTAAAATCCCAGACTTCCTCTTGGTGGACCGTCAGAGTTGATCCTGATGTTTCTGTACAGCTGCTGCCACTGAGGGTTGCACCACTGACTCCAAACTGTAACATGCTGCAGTGACACACACTTAGCCAGCATCATCTCCAATCCATTCAGTCTCCCTGTGTGATAGTGGGTTAACAAGTGTTGCATATGACTGGAAGAGCATTTTGGGTTTTGATAGATCCACTGAGCTCCTCTGGAGGCAGAGTGTAGTCATGCATTAATCAAGGACTGCCAATTATAAAAGTGTGTCTGTTGTGTCCAGGGGCACCACTAGACTGAGAGCTTTACATGGGATTAGACCCTGCTTGTTAGGGGGCTTTAATGAGTGGGGGTGGGGACTCTGGGATCACACCGCCTTAGAAGAAAATACAAAAAAGTAATAAAAAAGTAAATAACACAAAATATATGTGAACATTAAGATATACTGCACAGTATAGAATGGAGAAGAAGCTCAGTTATTTCCTCCAACATATAACTTTTTAATTTCAGAAGCTCTTTTTTGCTTTTGCTCTTTATAGTCATACATTTTCATCAGTTTTCCAATTTCTATCAGTGATAAAAAAAAATAAATCTGCTGAAACATGATAGCATCACTGAAAATATTTTGAAAAAGTTTACTATTATACAACTATCAAATCCACGTGCTGATTGGGAACTGTCAGGGAGCAATCTTATTATGTACATATGTAAGCATGCAGAATGGTAGACTTTAACTTTGAATAAAGGTTGTAATACACTGGGATTTTCCTTTGAGTTGAAATGGCTCTAAAACTAAAAAAAAATTAAAATAAGCTTTCTGCTGGAATAGTCTCTCTATGATTATACAAAAAGAAAATAACATATTTAATTTAAGAATACATTTTTTTCATTGTTACTAACTTTGTGTACTAAATATTAACTGAGTGTGCCATGCCTTTCACTTTTTTCTACACTGTGTTATACACACTAGTGACAGAGTTATTTATTTATTTGCCATCAACACAACAAAGTGTTGGAACCATGAAGGCATCTGAAATTCCAGAAGCACTACAGTATACAGCACAGTGCTTTTCAGCTCTTTTGAAGCCAGAAGTTCATGTGAAATTCAGGTGAGTGGTTTGTCCTGCGTGGAGTGATTTCACTGTCAGTCTTCACACATCATCTTCAACATCTTCTGAATCTGCTGTTAACCGAATCACAATACTGAGCATAATAGTGTGATGAATCTTATCCCAGGCATCCAGATGATTGTCAGGGTGATGATGAGGTGATGGTATTTGTAGCATACTGCTGAATGACATTTAGGACAGAAAATATGTTGTTAATCAAAGACATTTAACAGTAGACTCCACTAAAACTGAAATTTCAACGCTATCAGCTGGACAAAAACCTTTAATGTAATTAATTCATTACAACGGTGAAGCTCAAGTAGAAAAGATAAAGCTGATAACAAATGCAACCAATGGTTTGGTTGATTGATAGATAAGAAAAGAACTCTGAAGCAAGAGACAAAAACAGTGTTTAAAGGGATAGTTGTGATTTCTTGAAGAGTTGTATGAGGTGCTTATCTATAGTCAGTGTATTACCTACAGTAGATGACAGTCAGCACGCCCCCAGTTTAGAGAAGCAGGCAGCTGTACTGACATGAACGCTCAGCAATGAATGAATGTGGGCAGTGTCAGGAGCAAAATGGATTTTAGAAATTTTTAAAAATTTGTGGGATTTGCTGCATTTGCCTTTCAATTCTAGCAGTTGAAAATATATAATAAAAGACAAATCCATCCTTCTACGCTGCAACTGCAAAGGATTTTGCAGCAGGTATGCTGCTTTAAATTCCATGTTAACTCTACACAAGGTAATTTTCTGATCAGTGAACTCACCATTCCGATCTTATTGGTACCAAGGTATTGTCCCAAGGATGAGATCAAAGGTACAAGCCCCCTAAGGTGAGGGGGTCAGATATTCAAAGGGTACAGTTTAGGCTGTTCAGGCATTTAATTAGAACACCCCCTGGGCTTGGTTTGGGACTGGCCTTTATTTCTTCTAACAGTTAATATTTGAGACTCTGAGATTGTTTGAGTTGTTTTTCTTTCACAGTTTACAGTATAAATCACATACATAATCGGAATGGTCATGAAGGGGCCGTTCTTTACACATGGAGATCAGCCTAGTATTCTAAAGAGTATCACTCACATTGGAATCAAATAAACAATGCATTATTTACGTCTAGTTCCAACGTAGTGGCTCTTATGATGTCACTGACTCCCAGTAAATTGTAAAGGCATTGCTGACCTGCCTCCTAACAGAGGTCTTCTTATTTGATTTGCTCATCCAGTAAAACTGTTACTGTATGATCTAAGACAGTGTTTGTCAACCATTGCTTTTTATTGACCAGCTTTTATCTAATGACCTTTTATTGTCCTTTTTGACTACTTCACTTTTATGACTTTTATATTTTTTATATTGTGCTTGCCTTCTTCATAATTGTATTTGGTGTTTATTTTGTCTTTGCAAGGCACTTGATAGCTGTGTTCTTTGGTATATATAGCCACAGACCCACAAATAAAGAGACATTAGGGCCGCAACCCCCATCTAATCAGATTTAGTGTCAGGGACCCACATGAGAATATGTTAGTTCTTGTTGGTGTAGTGATAAAATGCAGAGCGTCGTTTTCTGTACACTGAGAGATAAACAGCGGAGTGTCACATACAATCACAATGTCCATTCAAATAGTTTTATGGGGGGTCTCACTTATTCTGTGAAATATCTCAACATCTACTAAATGTATGGGACTAAAAGTGTCAGGGTAACTGTTGGATGGATCGGTGTGATGTTTTGGCTCAAACAGTCATGTTCCCTTCCGGATGAAGCGTAATAACTGGTGATCCTCTGATTTTTCCTCTAGGGCCATCATCAGGTCAAAATATTAGTCACATTCCTGCAAAAGTGACATCCCCATTATACTCAGCTGTACTTTGTGTTTATACTAATTAGAAAATGTTAGCATGCCTTACAGAGATGCAAGCATCGACTGACTCTTACTCTCGTTAATAAATACAGGAACTTTAGCCAACAATTCTTGGAAATTTGAAGACATATTTTACATACATATTGTATGTGGAGGAAGACCTGTGCTAAAGCGTTGGTGCTGTATGGACCAAAACCACCATTAGTCCTCTAATATTGCTATTATAACCCACTGGTTCCCCTAAATGAATGACAGATTATGTTGACCCACAGGTAAAATCTGCTTTACAAGTATCCTTTGGAAGGCATTTACAGTTAGCAGTGACCCATACGTGTGTGTATGTGTTTCGTTGCCAGCGAGACTTATTGATTTCCATTTCCTCTTTAGTTGTCCCTATCAGGAAAAATTAACAAGATGGATGTGTTTAAGGCTAAAGTTCAGAAACTGGCTCTATCTGTGGCCAATATTATAGATGTAGCTAATTGGAAATAATGGTTGTCTCGGGGTTCCACACAGACTGATGGCCTGCTCAGAGACATTTGATTACCTACATTTGAAGAATGGACCACATATAGGGACATCCTCTATACTACAACCACTACTATGTGTGTTCCTATCAGGGTCAAGAGAGGGTCAGGGCCTTTAATGAAGCTCAGAAAATTCCTGTGCAAAGTACACCTCCAGCAATAGGAAGCAGCATTTTTGCATTCCACCTTGCTCACAGGTTTCATTGACAATTCAGTCCCCTGTTGGCTGCTGTAGGTGGTGCTTTTTTAAATGTGGTGTTTTTATTGAGGTCATTCTTACCAGTGTGTTTTCACTGATAAAATCAGAGAGCTTTGAATCAGAAATCACAAAGCCTGAAGCAACAGAAGTGATGTAAAAGTGCAAAAGGACCAAAATAAACCACTGTCAACAAACCAAAAACTCAACAATGAACACCAACTGAGAGTTAATTTCACTTTTCCCTTGTGTCAAACTCCTTTCCAATCATTTTTCCACAATGACATGTTCCACCTTATAAGATCTCCTCTCATAATTATGTCATCTTTTCTTGTCCTTGTGAGAAAATGATCGCCAAAATAATTCTGCCATCGGCAGGATTTGGTGTTTCCTCCCTCATTCATGCAAGTCAGGTGAAGTGGAAACTTTGAATTGACTGTAGGTGTGGCTGTGTTCACCCATATGTGTCTGATGGCAAAATGTCGAGTATGTTGTACTTGTCCAGTGAATTCTGGGATATGCTACAGCTCCTTGTGGCCTTGAACTGGATGTGTGTATAGATAATAGATGGATGGAAACATACCAGTGTCTGTGTCAGTATGTTGACTGATGCCTCATAACAATTCTGAAACTCGCAGGTAAAACATACAGTTAGCAGTTGTAGAGACTATTCACCTTCTATTTTAAAGCATGGTACTTTGTTCTTTATACTGCAACTTTAAACTATTCTTTTACATTGTGCATATACATCCAAATGAGTTAAGATGGTAAATTTACTGCCAGATTGAAATCTTCCCTGCTAACCTTTCCCTTCTCTCACTCGCTCAATCACACACTCGCTACACACACACACACCTTACACACTGCCCTATTCTTTAAAGGATTCTTTCATGATTATAGGTGCTGTTGTTTAGGTAGCAGGCCATTCTACTGTGATCCCACAGCATTATTTTATGCGATGCAAACAGACAGACAGACAGACAGCAGATGATGGAGAGAAAGAGAGAGAGAGGGAGCGAGAGAGAGACAACAGCAGCTAAGGGAGAAGTGAATGCACTAAACTGCATGAACACTGCATGTATCTGAACATTTTCTGTGTGTGTGTGTGTGTGTGTGTGTGTGTGTGTGTGTGTATGTAAGTGAGTGAGAGAGAGAGAGAGAGAGAGAGAGAGAGAGAGAGAGAGAGAGAGAGAGAGAGAGAGAGAGAGAGAGAGAGAGAGAGAGAGAGAGAAATAAAGAAAACCTGTTTAATATTACAATTAACTAATGTGTTAACATAAATACATTTAACTGTTTTTCCAACTCTAGTCCATACATGTTTAATGATGGGGAGTATTCGGTTTCAACTCAATACTAATAACTAACTACTAATATTTTTAACATCATTATACATTATTAATCTGGAAAGTAAACAGCAGGTACACATTTCAGTTTTTCAATGATGAAGACTTACTTTGAATGTAAATAAGGCACCAGAGTGCATAAAAAAGCATCAAAATAGAGCTTGTCTATCGAAATAATTCCTGGGGGAGAAATTGAAGACAACTGCAATTAAGAACTTTATTCACAGGCATGTTCTGGAGTTATAAGAAACATCTTAATGGGTAATAATATCTTCTGAAAGATACATATATTTTTAGATTCTGTGTGAAATATACTGTCTGTAACAAGACTGTGTGTTCAGATTATCAGACTATGGTTTTAAGGTAACTTAATTGCCTCCATATGCTCTGTGTCACAGCCACTGAAGTGCTGCAGCTGTTGGTGAGCGTGCTAAATCGGCGGGCTACAATCCAATAACTGACTTCCTGTTGTTTTCATAACACGTGCATGCACATGTCCCTTTCACAGCACGCAGTTTATTTACCTCAGATATTTCAAAACCACCAAAAATAAGACCAGCTATCCAACTATCTGCATGACTAGATACCACTCCAAAAATTAGAAATTCTATTTTTTATAATTAAGTTGAACTGAACTAAATAAAAAATAAAAGACAATATCCATTGAAAATCCTGGAAAAGCCTTTAGCCCCCCCCCACTTTTCTAATACTCTTTTTTAATGTGTAACTCTGGACGTCGCCCATGGGTTCTGCCTTTCCCGTCACCATTGTTGGTCTCATTCCCATTATTCTACAATCTTTTCTCCATATTATGGTAAGGTGGCATTCTGGGATCATGGTGGGGGAGCACCTTATAACCAGAACAGATCTGATGAGAAAATAACTCAATATAACAACAAGAGATCTGAGTATAATAAGAAAAGATCAATGAAGGAAAGAACTCAATAGTGCGGGTAATAACAGAGAAAGATCTCACGAGAGAAGATATAATGAGAAAAGGTCTCTTTGTTACAAGGAAACCTGATACGGTGTTGTTGTGGAGAAGAACACAGTCCCCTCATCCAGCACTGCCTTTTCAAGGTAAACTCTCTGGGTGATCTTTGTGAAGTAATGAGAGCCGTTTTGTTTGCGCAGTAATAAAAGGTATTACAATATCCAGTGAACATGGATTACAACACATATATGTTTACAGTGCCAGAGATGATTACTTCCTCCATGCTGCAGCAAGGTAGAACGGCTGTGGTGCATACCAACAGGCTCCGCTCGCCCTCAGCTCTGCTCACACTAAACTGTTTAGTAAGACAAAGCAATTATGTGAATATTTGAATCTTTTGACAAGGCCCAGGTGTCATCCCCACCGCCGAGTGTGATATAAATAAATATAAAATATTCAGGTACTTACAGTCAACACTGTACAACAATGTAAGGTGGGAGAGCCTTGGCCATAGTGATAAAAATGTCACCATGCTATTCATAACTCCCACACAATTTAAGTCAGTGGACTGTCATTTCCTTCACATGGAAAGGTCATTACTACCTTTACTTTTACTTTCTGAGGACTGGAGCCTGTCTAAGATGATACAATTATAGTGTGTCCCAATTGTACATTTCCATTTGAAGGCATTTTTATTATGATAAAATTATATAAAATATATATAAATATATGTTATGGTGAATCAAACCAAAGAGTTTCAGAAGTTGATTTCCTAATGGATTTCATAAAGAAGAATTTTTCATAATGTAAAACAAAACATTCTGAGCAAATTCCTACTCATGAGGGATAAACCCTTTGAGGACCCCATACCTCTACTAGCATTGCACTTTCAACCCGAGGTACGAGTATTGGGCGTAAAGCACTTGACAGCTTTCAGAACTTTCTGAAGCCAACAATCCAACAACCATGCCTTAATTCATGATGCCATTGACCATGTGTGGAGGTGTAAGAGGACGCAGGGTTTGAACTTCTCTCTCAAGATCTCCTTTTTTTTCATTCTTCACACTGCTCGAGTACAAATGCTTCCCAGGAGAGACTGTCTGAAACCATGCGCTGTTATCCCCATTTTTGTGATCTGACGTGTCTCAACCCTCTTTATGATGACAGGCTTTTAGCCCCGCCCTCCAGTGTGGCCAATCAGAACAGCTGTAAACTCTTTTGCCTTAAGATGTGTTCAGACGACACAGCCTACAAACTATTAATATTATTATTATTAAGCTACAAAACCATTTAGGATGTATTGACAATTTCAGTCATACTCACTTATGCCTTGTTATGACAAGGCATAAGTGAGTATATACATATACAAAACACATACAGTAAATTGTGAATATGACCACATGAGACATTAAGAGGCTCCACTGAAATACAAACTGATCGCCAAGAGACTGAACTCTCGACAGGCCAGATGGTCTCTCTTTTTTTACACAGTTCAACTTTTCCCTCCCTTACCGGCCAGGTTCCCGCAACGTCAAGCCTGATGCCATGTCGCGCCAATTTGTGGAGAGGGAGGAATCCACCCAGTCCTAAGTCCTGGCCGCCTGTTCGTCCCTCAGACCCTGAGGTCCGATGTCCTCCAGTGGGCCTACAACTCCAGACTCACCTGTCACCCTGGGATCCAGCGTACCAAGGGGGTCCTGCAGTAGAGGTTTTGGCGGGCTACTCTGGAGGAAGACACCCGAGAGTCTGTCAATGCCTGTCCTGTCTGTAACCAGCACAAACCATCCCACCAGGCTCCCGCAGGTTTCCTGCAACCTTTGCCTGTGCCCCATCGTCCCTGGTCCCACATCTCCTTGGACTTTGTTACCGGTCTACCACGGTTGGCACCCAGGTTCACTGACCCATTTGAGATTGAGTAAGTCATCAATCTTGCTGTGGTGAGGCTCAAGCTGCCCCGGGGGTTCAGCTCCACCCTGCAGTAACTTTCCACTCTACCTGTCAGCCACTCCCTCCTCATCAGCTTACTCCTTTCACCTGTCCACTCACCTGCCTGGGATTACCAATCAAGCCACTATATATACTCCTGACTCTCTAACACTCATTACCAGATTGATCTATGCCTTCATGCCAGACTCTCCAGTGCTTATTTCCAGTCTGATTTCCCGTTGCCAACTCTGCCTGCTTTTGACCTTCCCATCTTACCTGACTCCCAGTAAACGCACCAGCCTTCTGTCCCCGTTTTGGATTTGTTCTGTCTGCTGTTTCTGCTGCTCAGCTGGAGACTGGATTGTGAGACTTTGCTGCAAGCTGCAGCCTGTCCAAAGTGCATTTTGTGTGCCTTTTATATGTACCAGCTGAACTTTACATTAACATTAAAAGTCTTCACCTACTGTACCTTGGATCCTGTGTGCTGCAATTGGGTTCATACACCACCACCACAAACTGAGGAAATGAGAAATGCATCTCATCTTGTACTGAAGTCCCATGTCTGTGTCCAAATAGACGAGAATGTGTAAAGATGCTTGATCTGAACAAAGATTTTCAACAAGGATTTCAATTTCAATGTCTGCAATCTACAAAAAAGTGAATATGACATGGTTTGTGCAGTTGGATGTACAAAGTGAGAGAAAACAGAAGAAATATCTGCCACTTTTCAGTTCTCAAATGACACGACTGAAGAGAGACTGACAGGGAAGGACAACAATCACGAGTCTACATGCTTTCATCAATGCCAATAGATTTTCTAGGGCAGGATTTGGATGGTGAAGAAGTGTAGTAAGGCTTCATAAGCTTTTTCAGATGCTTTTAAGAGATATATTGACATGGTCATTAGTGGGAAAATCAAGTGAGTTACTGAATCAAAAATGTCTCTCTCAATTTACGGAAGTGTTCAGATATATGTGTGCTCATGTATGAACCCCAGGCTGCATCAATGACTGTTTTCATGCATCACAGGGGAAAGCCAGACAGTTAATTTGTGGTTAAAGTGTTCTCTGCACTTCCATCACTGTCTGGTTTGGATTGGCCACCAAACAGGACAGGAACAGACTACAAAGGACAGTCAGGTCTGCAAAAAAAGTCTTTGGTGATGTGTGTGTGTGTGTGTGTGTGTGTGTGTGTGTGTGTGTGTGTGTGTATGAATATGTATATATATGTATATATGTATGTGTATGAATATGTATATATATATATATATATATATGTATATATGTATGTGTATATGTATGTGTATATATGTGCGTGTGTGTATATGTATATATGTGTATGTGTGTATATATGTGTGTATATATGTGTGTATATATGTATATATGTGTACATAGTAGTTAAATGTTTATGCTTACCTTTATTTTCCTTGTTTTTTTGGTTTACTTTGGTCTATTTCTGTGTATGTACGCAGAAAGCAACGGAAAAACCAGTCAAATTCTTTGTACATGAATGCATACATGGCCAATAAAGCTGATTCTGATTCTGATTAAACATTACACAGCCATTGCTTTGAAATTATCATTCGGAATTGGATTCTATTGAAATCCACAGAAAAAAACTGTTTACACTAAGCTCTTTATTTATGTGGATAGTGATGCTATAATGGTCTCAAGGTTGTAATGTTGGGCTTAAACTCAAGTGAGCCTGCCATATGGAAGGTTAGTTAAAGCACTTAGTAACAGATGTGTCACTTTGTCTCCCAGACAGCAGTAAGCTTTATGAGCAGTGGAGGATGTGCAGTGGATATGTTTTTATTTTTTGCCCTGGGTTTCACATCCCAGGCTACATACATGCTGTTCTATGTCGTCGGTGAAAGGTTGTTGGGGCTGTGTGCATCAGAGAAAGACTGCAGACACTCCTCAGGGCTAAAAAAAGCACTGCCACTTTTCAGGTAATAAGAATAATAACTTGATGAGGCAGTAAAGCACAATTTTAAATGGGAATACAACACTATCTACTGAAAATCATGTGTAGTTTCTTTGATCTGATCATTTATAACAGAGTCAGTTCATCAATAATGCTATAATTGAATTGAATTGAAGAACCTCTGTCTTCACTGTGCCCCTGATCCACTCCTGAAACCAAACCTTCGTGCTTCACAGAAGATATCCAAAAGATGAGATGAGAGTCAATATGACTATAGAGGAATATTCATGTTTTAAAAAATAAGTTCAAAAGGGACAAGATCACATTTTATTAATATTACTTTTTAATGTCAAAGGGGGGTGTGAAAAGTGTTTGTTATACCAAGTTGCATTGTTCTCTACTGTTTTGTTGGTAGTGATCATAGTTTGGTCTGTTTATTTTTTTGTAGTTTTCTTTGTTTATCCCAAATTGTTGAGTAATAATTTACAGACCAAAATAAATATCAATTTCAATTTACAATGAAAAAGCTTTCACAATGTGTTAAGTAATGGGAGATGCACAGTTTTTGTCTCATGTCCTTTATTTGTCAGGCATGTTAAAATGCCAGTCATGTTTCACTGACTCTATTCAAATAAGTACCTGCTCTTTGCATGTGAATATGCCCTGTGTGCAGCGCCTGAACTCCAAGCTGTTGTCAGGTTTAGTTGATCAGGGTGCTGTCGTTCTGGTTTTGTTGCTGTCCTTGAGTGAGGCGTCGCCTCTAGGGGTACAGGGTCTTTCTCATGTGGCATCTCTCCACATCAAGGGAATGCCATTCTTCTTACAGTTGTGAGCTAATTTCCATAGAATGGAGTGATGGATTCTATTTTCTTCTCAAATACATCCTCTCCATCTCCATCGAATGTGTGTGTTGCTCTGCAGAGAGAAAATTGAATTCCCAACTTCGCTGCTTGGTGCAGGAAGGCATGAATGTATAATTAGAGGCCTGTAGGCAACAGATAAGAAAAAAAAGACTCACTTTGATGTTGATCACAAATTATTTCAGGCTTTGAGTAAGTGCATGTTCATGCTCTGATGCACACACACATGTGCAATGAGAAAATATACAGTAATGTGTTCCAGCTGCAGCACAGACAGACACCCACTCAGGATGTATACATATACTGTATGTTTGCACACACACATATTCCAAACTGACAGAATAACATCAATAATTTGCAAACACCATTAATCCTGCAGCTCTCCCGCTCCCTCAGTGTGGAGATGTTTGGTTGGTGTTTTCCTCTGTTGTTATTGTTGTTTTACAGTTGTGTTTTTTCAGGATCTCTCCATCCATCATACATGGAACTGCTTGTCATTTCCGAAATTGTTCCCTCTGTATCCCCGCAGACAGTGCACCAAAGGCTTGAGTAATTAGGTTACACATTATTTTGAGATTAATTGTTAATATTAGACTTGTGATGCAAACAGTCAAAGCAATTAATTAAAACATTCTCACTCACAACTCGTCAATAACAGAGGCTTAGTCAGGGCCCCTTTGGGTCACTTTTTTAAGGCGCTGGGCACCCCATTTTTCAGCATGCAGAACTCCACGGTGAAGTTAGCAATAATAAATACATCTGGTTAGACTTTGAAATAAAAGCTTGCTAAGAAGCATTTCGATGTGCAGGAAAGGACGTTGTGAAACGGTCAGTTTGGTGAGGTCAAATTGTCAGTCATATTCACTTATGTCTTGTTATGATAAATGTATACAGTGTGTGAGTTTGTAGTGCTGCTTATGAGGGTATAAAGGGATACGCAGACCTGTAGAAGTCTATTACATTACCTTCCATGCTGAAAAATTACTCCTTGGGAGTGAGAATTGGTTTGGGAGAAACAAATCCCTTCATATAGGGAGCCAATTTCTCCTATGATATGGTAAGATACTGGAGCTATTAGGAGTACAAAAACTAGTGTTGATCAAACTTAAGCTTTATAGTTAATTTATCTTAAATAACCTAAATAAATTAGCAAGTTGATTATTTCTTTTTACAGGTCAGACATAATGTGATGTGGGCCAACACATCTATTTCCTCAGGTTAGTTCACCACATCCTCATGGGTGGACTGAACTACATAAGACAGGGTCTCCATGAATGAAGCGAAGAATAATTCCTGCATGCAAAACATCAGATTTTAGGCATTTTCATAGTAAAATGTGACAACCTAACCTGACTGTGCTAATAAAAACATCACCATTCGGATAAAAAAAACACTTTATTAGATTAGTGATTTAATCATAATGCAAAAGATAATAATACAGTTATTGGTCGTGTTAGTGGATGTGTGTTTTATAGGCTGCAACACACTCACCGCATAACAATTATGCCACAAATACATGTATGATAACAGTGAATTGAATGGCATAGCCCACAGGGACACAGCTAATCCTCAGCATTTCCATTTATCAGCTGTGGGCAGGGACTGCTCTCTCGCGTGAATCACGGCCCATCACTACTAACAATGTTTGAAAGGATGTCGACCTGTTTCCCGACAAAACAAAACCCTTTTCATTTGCGCTCTCTCCCCTCCATTAATAGCATCTTTTAAGGCCACGGGCCAGCGTGTAATGCCTCCCAAACATATTCAATTTCATCATAATTAAGAATAGATTATCTATCCAGCTAAACACGATTTATCATAATCATCATTCCGACCTTTTAGGGGTTTAAATAAACTGATGCAGGGATCCATAACTCCTTGCGACACCACAATAATTTGTTTTCAGCCACATCTATTTGGTATACCATCCTTTAATCAATAGCAGTAAATCTAAAGTCCATTTTGCTACACATTTCTCCTCTTGGAAAGAAAAGCCTCATTGAGAATGGAGCAACTGAGGCCTCAGGAATTGCACCCACACCTCTCCTGGCTCATGCTCGCACAAGTTTGAATGAGATTATATCAGATTGTTAATTGTAAACAGTGTGGAGTGTAGTGGGGCGGTCCATGGGGCACCGATGGATTAAGATAACAGAAGTTGATGGTGTCATAACCGGAGATAATCAACTGATTCATTAAGATAAGAGAGGGAATGATAGCTAGGAGGGATGCCTTCCGAAGCCCTTGTTCACAGCTTGTTCACCATTTACTCTCATTAAATAGAAATGGGGCGGCAAGCTGTTGTATCCATTTGGCGTTCCAGTATTAAACCTACTGGATGTTGACAGGCTGTCATCAAACTGCCAAATATCCAGTGGATCTAGGTGCAGAAAGATGGCAGCTGCCGACCCACAGAGCAGCACAGAGCCAAGAGTACTTCCTGTGGTTTCCAAACAAGTGAAGTGGTTTGCACCAACATGTGACTAACATTCTACTCCTACAATCAGAATTTTAGTCCACCGAGCAAATGAGCAAATGTTATATATAACCTTCTTTGTACAGGCCCACTTGCTTGTCTCTCCAGATGCTGCATCAAACATGGATGTATTAAACTGGGCAGACACTGAACAGATCAAGCTTGATTTCTTTCCCCTGAATTGGTCATCCCCAGCTAATTTTGGTGGCCAAATCTTCAGCAGATCGGCTGTTGATGCAGAGCCTGATTAATTGCCTGAACAATCAACGGTCTGGCTGTCGGACAATCGGATGAATTTCTGGCAGGTCAGAGTTTGGTTGGCTGAGCTGCAGTTTAAGCAGTTCTATGATCTGATTACCCACCAGGCTGCTGTCAAAAGATCCGTTACAGACTCTAGTGAGCTTGTTTAATATCATTGGAGTAGTATAGTGTCTTGAGTGAGACTGCTGTGATAGAAGTGAAACTGAACTTCTGTGCAGAATAGACAGACCATACTGTCTGCATCTGGCAGCTTTCCATTCAAAGTAGAATGGTACAAGTAATACTACCTTCTCGTATTATATTTGTTCAGACGCAACCATTTTGTTTGAATAAAACTTACTGTTGATTTGGGGGTGTCATGATTTTTTAATCAAAAGTTGATCATTGAAATCAAAGTTTTGTCAGTGTTAGTCGTTGTATAGCAGATCAGCTGTAGCATGCTAGTTGGTTTAGCCTAGTCTCCCAGTTAGTTACAGCGTTAATAGACAGCATTTAGTGTGCCTTTTGTGATTACATTTTAAATAAATAATCTAAATCTAGTGTGGTAGATTCTAAAATATATGGCGGTTATGCACACTTGAAATAAGAATTATAAAATGTAAATGTCAGTTGTCAGGGCATAAAACCAATGATGTGTAAAATATGTGAAAAAAGAAACTAAGTTCAAATAAAGAATTAAATCGAATTATGACATTAAAATTGAAAGTCAAACCGAATCCTGGATTTGGAGAATCATGACACCCCTACCACTGATGAACTGAACTAAACCAATCGGTCATTCTGTTACGATGTCATGGCTGTAATAACAGAGCTGAATACTGTTCCACCACTCTTTGCTGCCAATTTGTTCTAGTGGTTCCAGTTCCCACAATAAAAAAATCCCAGAAGTGATTCTCGGGAAAGCGAGGGTGGGGCCAGTGGGACAAACACTAATAAGCATGTACAGGAGCTAGAAAACGTTTTTGCTTATTTGCTCAGCAAGAAAATTTAATTTGAGCCCAGTATCCAGTTTCTATAACACATCCATGGTTTAAGATCAGTGCGATAATTTTTCTCTATCAAGTCCAACAATCATGACTACTTGACACAGTCATTGGCCAGGTGTGGGGAGGTATGAACACAGTTTGGATATGTCATACAACTGCTTTTGTCACTTTATATGTGTACAACCGAGTGCAATGCCACAAATGTCCTCAAGGAAGAGAGCACGTCCAGAAGTGTGCTTCATTATCTCTATTTGTAGGATTTGTTGTATCAAGACTGCAAAGACACACAAGAGACACAATTCTTGGAGAAAGGTCCAGCAACTGCTAATGCTAATGCTGTTCCTTTGTATTTGTATGCTTTTTTTATGTGTGTGTCATTTTCTTTGTGTTATGTTTAGATATATATTCCATCAGGTGGTGAAAGAAATCTTTGATCAAACATTGGAAATAAATCACATCGAATGTGTATGTGATTATTTTCTCGAGCTGAAGTTTGCACCACTGGATGCTATTCACCTAATTGTGTGTTTGCAAATACATACAGCCTGTCACAGTGTTTGTGCGTGAGCCACGATCATGGAGATAATCAGGAGTGGCATGGTAGATAGATGGATGGGTTGAATGAGCTATGGGACTCAAATGTTTATTTCTCTTTTGAAAGCTAATAATACAAAAATCAATGTGTGCTGCAAGGCTGTGAGGCTAACAAGAAGGTGTAAGAGGAGAAATAGATAACTCAAGGAAGACGTACATTGAGGTAGGTCTTTGTAGATGTTCATTTCCTCACTCTCCTTCCACTCTTCCCATCTCCATACAGCATTTGGACTGGTGTTGTTAGTATTTTCCCAGCGAGTGCTGTTGCTGGGCTCTGCAGGCTCCACAGCCGTCTAATTGCCTGTCACATGAAAAGCTTTGTCTTTTGTCACCGTGGATCAACTGGAGATCAATACTGCCAACGGATAGAGTGAGGCGTGTGTCTGTGTGTGTCTGTGTGTGTGTGTGTGTGAGAGGGGGAGACAAATGAGTTTGAATACCTGCTAGGAAAGGGAAGCCTTGAAGGATGCAGCGGCATTACTGTCATCTTGTCGCCTGGTGTGCACAGGAGAGAGGGCTTATGCGCTCTTGCGAGAGCACGGGGTGTTTTGACACACACATGCAATCTGGCATATGCACGCCCTGACACACTGCCTCACAGCGCTGCCTAGCACAGGGTTAAAAAGTGGGTGGACTCTAGCTGGAAAACCTCATTAAGTTTTAATTCCTTTCTGTATCCTATTTCTATAATGGGGAATTGATTTTTACTTAGTGCACTGGACCAGAAATAATTCTATTTCAAATCATTTTATTCTCCTCTGTTTGTCTTTGAGTGTGTGTGTGGCTGCGTGTGTATGTTTGTGTCTTGGAGGGTGTGTGTGTTTGTTTTCCCACATTTAGCGGAGGCGCTGATGTTTTTCCTTAATCCGTTTGGAGCGGGGAAAAGAGTGTGTCATTCTTTTTGAACACACACTGTTTATCTGCTTGAATGGATGCACATTTGCTAATGCTTCCATGGAGTACGTACCTTTAATACCCTCAGTATTGTAACATATCAGGTGCTTCTTTGAAGAATGACAGCAGTCATTATCATGTCACAACAATGTGTCATTTGCTTTGCATGATGATATCAGGGTAATTTCCTCCTTAAATCAACAAACAATTCATAATTACTTCAGACTAGCTCAAGATGAAAGTCTCTGGATAGTGTTGTCAGAGAACATGGGATAATGAGGCCTGGCCGAGCCACAAACAGCATATTGATTGGCTCTGAGGTTGAAATTGGATTCCCGCACATGACCCGGAAATAACACCTCTGCTTTGTTTTTCAGCCCAGGGAGAGCATGCTCTCTATGTCGGCTTGGCTACAACAAGCTGGGTTTCCTCTCGCCATCTCTTTAGCAAATTCTAGGAGTCATTTCATTCATTTTGTTCTCTGCTTTAACTTTGTCTCCTCATTTGAGCACTGAGACAATTAATATGTTGTTAAAATGGAAATACCATCAACCACCCACTTTTGCTATGTGGTAGTTTAAACAAACTGACCCTCTGTGTGGACCCTCTTATTTGAGTGACAGCATCATTTACAGCCCAATGATAATAATGATAATGATTAAAATTATAATAATACACTGGATTTATAGTGTGCCTGTCAAGATACTCAAAGACAATTTACATGACAAATTTAATAACATATCTAGAAAACTAAAACACAATAAATGCATGAGTATGCAGTTTTACAGCATTTTTAAACAGCAAAACCATTTTCAAAGTTTTGGCCATCACTCTGGTAATTACAAGTTATGGGTTACAAGCAGGGGAATAAATCCCCATGTTAGATAAGGAAAGGAAAGACAAAAAAAACAAGGGCAGATGGTAAAATTATTACCCAAGCTGTCCGCTGTAGGGTCTCTTTCATCCATTTTCCATAATGTGTTTAAGAAGATTTTGGGGGGATACTTTCCTTGCACGCTCAGCGTTCTGTAAGTGACATGGTATCGACGATGCTTACCGTATGCGTATTAAAGTGCCACTGCTTACGGGCATGATAAAGAGGATCACTGACACAATCAATCTTGATAGAGTTAAGGAGGCTTCCAGCTCCTCATCAGACGTTTACTCTCTGTGGGTGTGAAAGTCTCCACAGGCTGCAGCTCCGGCCCAGCAGCCTGCACTGGCTTCAGTTACTAAGACGACTAATAGGCCGCTAACCCGACACATCATGTTATGATCGATTGGGATTCATACTGTGCTGTTATATCAAATTCACAGTGATGATGATCTTTTCCTCTGAGTGAAGAATAGCTGTGCTGCCTTATCTGCCCTTTAATGTATAAAACAGTGCTGGTTATTGTTGTATATTGTATGATATAATTTTCAATTCACCCACCCCTCCACTCGCAGCCTATTTGTCTTCTCTCTCACCCAATGTACCTGCCATCTCCTACGTAACCAGAAACTCTTATTAAGGCTGAACTCCTCCAAGGCCCCTCTATCTTCCTCCCATGCCTTCACCTTGCCCTCATCTGCTCCCACAGCTTCTTTGCGTCTGCCCAATTTTACCAACCTGAGTTTCTGAGTTCCACTTTGGTGCAGAGAGCACTTCTCTGGGGATCACAAAGCAATAATACAGCGTTAGAGGCAAAGGCAATAATCAAATATAATGCACTCACTGATCTGACTTCCCTAACCCCGCTTATTCCTTAATTTATTAGACATGGGAGAGAGGAGGGATTGAGGAATTCAATGTGAGTCTGGCTCCCGTGATGCTTTCAGGAGATATATTGTTTATTGCTTTGGGTTTTTCCCTGGCATAAGGCCCCTCAATCTGTTTCAAAAAAGTTGCACTTTGAGGATCTTTCATAAAATACATATTGTTTCTGACTTAGCTCTTGGTATTGGATTAAGTTTCTACCGTACAGGCATGTCATTTCACATCTTTCCAGGGCGTCTAAAGAAAAAATATGTATTATATGTTAGAAGTGATTGAAAGCTTCAGCCAAAGGACATGACTTAACTGTTAGCGATGACAAAGAGTGAAGATGTTTCAGTTTTCTATTCTCTGTTTACTTGAAAGGACTGCAGGATGTGCTCTACTGTCAGCTTAGTTGAAAAGCTATGGTAGACGGAAAGACATAGACACACTTCAGATTATGATAAATGAAATTTCGGTTTTTGTAAATATATAGATTTCTTTGTATTTATCTTAATATGTTTGGTGATCTGATCTGATCTTACAAAGACATTGATTTCTCTCTCATTGCCTTACCAATTCATCATTATTGAGTTTTCCTTCTACAGTGGCCAACATCTACTGTAAATGTATCAAGTTGTATTTAAATGTGTCTACAAGGACTTCACAGTTTACCTGCATTGCTTACCATTACAGCAGTTTCTCTTTAATAACTATGAGTTGTTGTTTTTCTCTCAGACACTCTGCACATACAGTTGTTTGTGAAATTCAATAGAAGTGAAATACATGCAAAAATGCTTCAATTAAAAACATACCAGGAAGGGGAGGGATACTCCCACTGAGGCACTGGAATACTTTTAATGTGAAACATCTGTGCAGGAACTGTCGAGTTCCATTGACGATAGCTTAACAGTTTTCCAAGAAAACGTCAAAGTAGAAGAAATTGAAGTGAATAGGTCCTTTTCGCAGCATATATTTTCACATGTCAGAGTAGGAAAGGCGCAGGTGTAAAATGAATGATGGCTGAACGAATTTTGCTGCTTCAGTTTCAGGGTCCTGCTCATTGGCTCACTGTCACTCTGTCATGGTCGTCATTAATGTTATCACGGGCACCTGTGTGACAACTAAAAATGTCTGCTGTGAAAAAGACCTGTTAATGAATGAAACCAGTATTCCTGTTAGAGACAAAGCAGTGAGAGCAGCACTGTGGGGAGTATGACTTGACTGTTGTACTGATGGAATTAGTGCTGTAGAAATATACATTATACTGCAATTATTAAGACAGCAGTTAAACATGGAGGAAGTAATGAGTTTGTATTGTATTACAGTGAATTAACACAGGAGCAGATCAGAAAAGGCTTCTAACTAAGGCCCCAGCTACTGAGCTGTTAAGAGGGGACATTAAAATTTGATTTTATCTGAGTGGTTTAAATGCGGAATTTCTGACAGTCTTTACCTATCAACTGACATGAATAATATGGGATATGTAACACTAACAGTAATGGAATACTTCCATATAATCTGGAATATGACTCCTTTGAAGTAAAGGCAGTATCTTATTAAAATACTTAAAATGTGCTGGAACTTTTTGGCTCACTGTAAAGATAATGACAAACAAAAAAAACGTAAAAAAACATCAAATGACAGCTTTGTATCTTTTTTAGAGAGTATATCAATCATGATTTATGATGTTTGTCCAAACTGTGTACTACAGGAGTAATAATGTAATGCAATAAGTCTCAGTTGAAATGGGGAAATTAGGAGAAATATTGGCTGGTGTCCAGAGAGGCAGCATCAGTTGTTGAAACACAGACGCGATTAATGATACATCAATTCTAAGTTTCATATGCGTCTAGTCTCACTCATCTCTCAATCTGTACAGCTTTGTCTAGCAGTAGATCATTGCTCCTACACAGTGTCTGACTTCCATCATCTTCCAACATCCATCAATGTAAAGACGGACTGAAAGTAAACTTTCTCATGAAGATACACTTTACACAGGTATTTACCCTAATCGTAATATAAATACCAATAAATCTATAACAGCTTTAATAAACACAATATCTATACAACTAGCTAATGGTGATTTAATTGATCACATGGTATCAAATAGAAAATCAGTGTGATCTCAGTGAAACAAGCAAAGCTAATTGTGATTTGAGGATTTTGTGAGAGTTTACTTTAAATTGAATACAGGAAAATTGGCACCTGTGTGTATTAACCCTTTGGATCCAATGGGACACCACAGACACAATGTGTGTAGTCGTGGTCTACTTAGATTTATAATTCAGTCAAATTGAAGTGCACAGACAACATATACACAGTCCTGGAATCAGCCCAACTTACACTTGCAAGAAAAAGTGGTATCTCGATACCAAAATGTAAAGATATTTATGCTAACAAAACAAACACCCCCAAAATACCAGAACGTGTCCTCAGAATACAGCTGGAACTGCCCTCAGGCATACTGCAAGAACATTTGCAAGGCAAAGTGTAACTTGATTTACTCGGTGTAGTCACAGCATAATCAGTCGCAAGTGTTTGGCTTATAAATGTGCATGTTGTTATTTACTTAATAACTGTGTGTACTGTCATAATTCAAAATCCTTGCCTAATACTGTGTGCTTGTTGAAATGAGGCAGAACGCCCATCAAGTCACTGATTCCATTTCCACAGCCAAACACAGAAATGGCTTTGGCCGTGGCTCATGCCTCTCAGCGTCTCTGCCTTAATCACAGCACTCAGCTCCCAAACACACCCAAATGCCTGTCAGAATGGGGCCCTATGGGAGAGACAGCAGTGGGCTTAAATGGATGACATAGGTGACTCCGCAACAAATCACTCTTTGCTCTTCATTTGCAAAAAAAAAAAAAAAGGAAAAAAAAGTGTTAAGCAATTCCAAGCAAAGGCCAAGTTTGATAAATCACATTTCAAGCTTATGTTGAGGTTTGTGTGTGTGTGTGTTTGTGTGTGTGTTTGTGGTCACTGACAGGTGATCACTCTTACTGGAATGTGTAGAGATTGAAACCATATAATCGACAGCAGTCTGTGCCTCCACACTGCCGCGGCATTGACTGCACTTAGTAGAATAAATATTTAGGTCTATGTGTCACACACGTGCAGAGTCCTAAACACATCAGACTTTACGCAGACATGGTTACACATCCCACGAACCTACGCAAATAGCTGTTAGTAGCTATATAGTCAAAAGTCCATGTGGCACACTCACACCTTGGATACAAGGTTAATTTACTGTCATTCTACAACACAGGGTTGTGCAACATGTGCAAAATATAGTCCCATTTTGCTACTTCAGCAAAATGATCGTTATTTGTGGTGGAGAGTGGAGGAAGAGGAGTCTTATAGCCTGAGGAAAGAAGCTGCTCTGTAGTCTGGTGGTACGATAGATGCTCTGTATCTTGTGCCAGACAGCAGCAGGGTGAACAGGCTGTAGCTGGGGTGGGTCTGGTCTTTTAATATCCTTTGTCACTGCTGCTCAGTAGATGGGGACCAGTGATGTACTGGGCAGTTTTAATCACCTGCTGCAGAGCCCTCCTGTCCTGGGCCTTGCACATCCCATGACAATTACTGATGCTTCCTGTCCGGATGCTTTCTGTTGCCCTTCTGTAAATATCGACAAGAACTTGGTGTGGGAAGTTTGCTTTCTTAAGTTTCAGTCGTTTCTGTCACAGTTCAGCTCCACCCTCCCAGTAACTTTCCACTCTACCTGTCAGCCACTCCCTCCTCATCAGCTTACTCCTTTCACCTGTCCATTCACCTGCCTGGGATTACCAATCAAGCCACTATATATACTCCTGCCTCTCTAACACTCACGTCAGATTGTTCTTTGCCTTTGATGCCAGCCTTTCCAGCGCCTTTGACCTTCCCGGTTCACCTGACTCCTGATAAACGCACCAGCCTTCTGTCCCCAGTTTGGATTTGTTTTGCCTGCTGTTTCTACTGCTTTGCCAGAGACTTGACTGTGAGACTTTACTGCAACCCGCAGTCTGTTCCGAGTGCATTTTGTGTGCATTTGTCTGGACCAGCTGAAGTTGACGTTAAAGGCCTTCACCTACTGTTCCTGGGATACTGTATTACTATACTATACCATATATGGATTCTCATCATTGTTTATAATCTGGCCGGTAATGATGGGATGCCGGGGTTTGAAGTCGTGGGTGTACAGCGTGAACGGGGGGGGGGTCTGTCTGGGGTTTGTTTGTGAGGAGGTCCAATATCCAGCTGTGGATTGTAGTACTCAAGTCCAGAGTGCTAAATTTGCCAATCAGTTTCATGGGGGAGATTGTATTAAATGCTGAGCTGAAATCAACAGACAGCATTCTGATGACATATGACTGCTGGTGACCTCATACAGTTCCTATAGTTTAATTCCATCCACTCTGCTCCCTAACAGACACACAACTGGACAAAGCAGGACCTGTACCCTTGATATGGAACATATTAATTCATGATAGGAACCTCACAAGTGAGCCAAAACCATTTCAACATAATCTGATATCTTTCATTTTAGTTAAACTTACCTGGACATTTGACTCGAACAGTCAAGGCTCATTGGAGATGAACTGCGCCTCGCCTGGAAAGTGGACGAGATCAGGCGGCAGCAGCAGAGGGCGGTGACAAAAAGCTGCAGTCAAGTCAAATCACTGACTGAAACATTTACTATATTCTGGAAAAATCTGAATAAATACTAATTAAACTATCTACACAGAAAATTATGTTTTTTCTACAACACTTGGTTTTTGTGGACAAAACTTAGAGCCAATCAGCTCTTTGATCAGGCGACAGCCAGGCGTTTCCCATCATGCCCTGGGTCTCGCAGTCGGTGGAGAGCGGCTGTGGCGCCTGGCTCTAAAAATTGCAGCCGCCTCGATCTCACGAGGTTATCGTTGTCCATTAGTACATGACGTCAGAGCAAGTCGGGATCAAGTTGGACACAAAACTAACCAGCATGCATTGCGCAGCGATCGCCGGTGATCAATTCTGAGCAGGCCTGGCTCAGCTCAAACAAGCCTATTGTTAGTGTATTTATTTACACCTGTGCTTTTCCTACTATGAAGTTAAAATGCCTCTCAACCACTGCCATGGGAAACACCCAATCAGAAGCTTAAAGATTCAACACTGATTCCACTAATACGTCTAAATGCAGTTTTATCATCTTCTGAAAAACATCTACAGTAGCTGCATTTTCAAGAAATAAAGAGAAGAATTCAAGCCTAAAAATACAACCATAAACAAAGGATATGAGATGAACAGATTTCCACGGTTACTGCAACAGGTTCTTCTCCTCCACAGCAGAGTGGAGACAAAATGAGGCAGTGTGGGGGGTGTACAGTAAAGATGGGCAAACAAAAGTGGCAGGCAGACATAGAGGCCAACAGAGAGTTCACGTAGAGACAGCAGGGAGACTCGCTGATCAATTATTCAGTTCAGCACTAGGGTTTCCTGGAATGGGCATTGTGCAGTGCTGGTGGTCAAGTGTGTCAATTTGGTGGAGGAAGCGCACATCAAACCCAGTATTTGACCACAACCACCCCCACAATTTTTCCTATTCCATTTGTTTCCCTTTTGATCATTAATTTGAAAAAATATATATTTTCCAATTAAATTATCCATTTCTGGCACACGTGAATATGCCTGTGGAGGATGTTAAATGATTTAATTCACCTTTTGTTTTTTTCTCTGAAATATCTGAACACTTACTCATGCAATTTTAAATGTTTGTTGTTTTTATGAATATCGTGCTGATCCAAAGTCAGAAGCAACTGCTCAGGGATGGGTTAGTTAGTCCCTGCTTAGTGAGTTGTGGTTAATTCTTCATTCTTTATGGCCAGGCTGTTTCAAAGCCCCTTGTCTTTAACCTAGATTTGGAACAAGGAAGGCTGGATTGTGAGTGTGTGCCAGGATGTAGCCAGGAACCAGACCCATGCAAGACTTGAACTTAATTGATTACATTTTAAAATTAGACCTAAAGCTAGAGAAGCTCAAACTGGAGGGATGTCTTCACTTTTCCTGGTTCTAGTGTGGCTGTGAGCTGCTGCATTTGAATAAGCTGCAGTCTGCTATTGATTTTGTGAGCAAGGCCAGAGAAAGTGCATTGCAGTAATCCAGTCTGCATGAGACGGAGGCATGCACGAGCTTTCTCGGCATACGACGGGGCATTCGTCTGACCTTTGCAGTGTCTCCTGAGCTGATAAAAGGCAGTTTTAGGCAAGAGGGTGAAATGTGCTGAGCAGTTCAGGTCAGAGTGGAGAATCAGTGTCCGTTGTTTACCTGCTTATTAGAAACAAGACATAAGAATTTTCCCAATGACATAATATACTCCAAGCTAGATTTACTAAGAAAATGGCTTTGTATGCTGTGCAAAATGTGCTTACTCAGCTCCAGATTTACTACAACAGAAAGTTATCACGCAGTTAGGCCCTGGACTGATCCTGGTGCTGCCCTCCAGATGCAGTCACACACTGTGTGAAACTCAGGCACAGTTCTGCAGAGGCCTTTTTATGAGGTCACCAGGCTCAGAAAGGAAATATAATTTAGTGATCTTTATTACCAACATTTTGGCCACAGTTTAATTACAGCTGCAAAAAACAGTTACTGTTACTCAAATTATTCCTCATACAACTTACAGTATAATAATCTTTAGGGTGACTAATAATATATGAGCAAGCATTAAACACATTCATGGGAAACAAAAGAGGACAGGGTTATATAATAAGACCAGTCAAAGACAATCACATCCAGCAGTTCAGAGTGAAGCAGGTAAAGGTGGGGGTGGTGAGAGTAAATTCAGACACACTTCAATATCTTCACAAAATGGAAGAAAAGGAAAAGTTGAGTTGCAGTCTGCAGTGATTTTACACTTCATTGATCCAAAACGGTCTCTGTTGGTTTGTGTTACAGCATTCAAACATTGTGTTGATTAGTCATAGCCAGATTGCTTTGTTTGTTTCTAATCACTTTTTTTTTTTTATCACTTGTTAATCATTTACAAAGCATATTTCTGATTCACATTCCTTTTTCTCACTTCAACTCTCTCTGGTACATCCCACCTTCACTGTTTATCCCCGGCCTTCTGGGGCGCAGAAATTTCCCCCACAAAACTGACCATCACAAATTGCATGACCTTAGTAAATCAAACTTTTTTAACATGCCTCCTACTGTTACTTGCATGATCCTCCCTAAAATGCATGTTAAGCAACAAGCAAACTGCAACTCCGGCTTGCTGTGCATTTTAAATTTATGATGAAATAGTCTAAAGTCGAGGTTAACTTAGTTTTTTCGGAAGCTTTTGACCCATACTCACAGTTTCCAATTACTGAGTAGATCCGTCAGGTTGAAGTTTGGTAAAGCCATAAACTCCTGTGAGTGGACTGTGGAGGCTTTAAGGTGTTGATGGGTTGTGGTAGGTGCTGACATCTTGGCAGCCACTCACCACTTTGACAGCTTTAATTGCAACCTGTGTTTGATTTATTATGGTTAAAATATATTTATAGCCAAATAACAGGTGACAGACATCATTCCTTCATTGTCATGGAACACAAAGGAGTAAGTGAACTTTTTTATTTATTTATTTATTTACTTTTAAAAAAGCGGGGTAAAGTTTCTTTATTAGATCAAACCAACCATGTTGTTAGAAATTGAGCTTGGAGCTGTGTCCCGATTACCTGCTGTGCACTAGTTCTAACCAGGCATGCTCAAGTTCGGAGTTTGCAACTGAAGTGAAGGAACTCCTCACAGCTGATGAAGCTTTAATGACTATGACACAAAAACGACACATGAACAACTGGGAATACCAAAAAATGCATGAGGATAGTATAAACCACTTACAATTACATCGAAATTCATTCATTTGGCAGACATTTTGTTTCTTTGGTTTAGTTGCACCTTTTTTTAGTTTCACAGTTTATTTTCATTCCCTTGTTTTGTTTAGTTTTTTTTTTTCTACTTGCCTAACCCCAACGTTCGATGTAAAAACACAGATATTTAATTTACAATGATGCACAAAGGAGAAAAGCTGCAAATCCTAATATTTCAGAAGCTATAAATAAAATGATTAAGAACCAAATTATGAATTAAATATTATTCAAATGAGAGAAAAAAAGTTAACACCAAGCTGACTTTTTTTCCTACACAATATTGCAACAGCGAGTCAGACAGTTTGTGTGTATGCATGTTTGTGTGTATGGGTGGAGGGGGGTGAGGAGATCTGGGTCAGTGTGCTGTCTCTGGTTCAGACAGCAGTGTGGGGACGGCTGGGGGCACCACCAGGCTCCCAACACGAGACACCGCCCAGCAGGCCGTCCACTGCCTGGGGTTATACACACTGATGCGGCGGGGGCAGGAGGGAGGCCTGGGGTGCATGCTGGGTGACAAAGACTGGACATGAAACAGAAAACACACCCTGTTCTGTAATGTGCAGTGTAGACTGAAAACACACAGAGACACACACACGCACAGACACACAGTCCGTAACAGCAAAACAGGATGCTGCACTGTCTCCCTTCAGAAAAAAATTAGATACACAAAAATTTTACAATTTATTAGAATCAAGCTGGTTTTGTTGCCTTTTAATGTTTATTTTCATAAATAAATTTTAAAGAAATTTAGCTTTTCATCAGCTAAATGATTTCAACAACACTTAATCAACTTTAATACAAAATGAATGAAATGAAAATAAATAGGTCAACAAATGTAATAAAGATGTGGTGTATTAAGTGGGCGAAAAAAGCATTTGACATCATCCTGCTGAAGATCAGGTACATGGTACACCAGGTTTTAAGGGAAAGTACAGCTGCCTGTCATCAGTGCAGCAATGATAACCGATGTTTTCTAAAAGACAGTTCTGGCATATCGAGGGGAAAAAATATACTAGGGCCTAAAATGGAACCTTGTGGTGCACCCCAAATGAAAGGAGCAGAAGAGGACGAAACATTATCATAATCGAGATAAGAGGCGGAAAAAATAAAATATATCTTGGATTCAAATGGACTAAATTGTATTGAAGGTAACACATGCTGGTTGACTGACATACAATGAATGAATGGCAATCAAGTCATTGTTATTTGACATTGATGGTAAGAATACACTGCACCAAACACTGGCTGGTTCCACTTTCTCTTTTTGTTATAAAATACATCTTTCTGGGTTTTTGATTGTTGTTGTTATCAATTAACACCAGTTTGGGCTCTAGTAACGTGTTGGTCATTTGTCAAGAGGAGACAAATCAAATTTAGACTTGCAATATCCTGCTGATTTAGTTTGACCAGTACGTGCACATGGATGTCATCAAACTGATCAATGTGCCTTGGAACATCTGGTGCAGTTTATATTTCTAACCTAATCTATCATGTTCAAATCAAATAATAACCATTAACAATATAAAAAATTGTTGAGACTAATTAAATATATCTGACACCAGTTTTATTGTTAGTGTTAATCCCTTTAATCTGAACCACATTTCCCATAAACCCTGTTACTCTCTTCCCCTCTCAGCTTTCTAGTCTTTCTAGTGTCCTTTAAGAGCATCAAGACTGAGCAATTCTTCCCTAAGCCTCCACATTAGCAGAAGCCGCCAACCTTCCTGCTGATTGTTTCATTTGTTTACAGCAATAATGCTTCTCTCATAATTCTGCTCATCTCATAAGGAATACACTGATGATTTATTGATGGGAAAATGACTCATAAATCCTTTATTGAATGACAAGCCACCTTTGTTCTCCATTATATTGTTGCATTTAGAAATCAGGGTACTACCAGCTAAATAAAAGCAAATCTAATTTAATTATACACTTGTATACTCTGCTGACAATACAGTTTTTTAGTCAATTATTATGATCTCTAAATGCATCTCAAGGTATTGCTGTAATTAAAAAAAAATACAAACTGTGAATGAAGCTGTGAGATATGCATGGAGAACAATTCCAGCCCAGTCTCTCCTGGAATTATTATTGTTAATGGACCATTCTGCCAATGCAGGAAGTAGTGCCTGTCATTCTTCAGGTGGAAATGGAGTACAGTGTGGAGGGTTAGGCTGGTTGTGTGGTGGGTCTATCGTGGTGGAGACCAGACTTCTCGTCCAATTTTTTGGTTTGCCCATTTCCCTAAAAACTGGCAATATTCTGTAGTTTCTTTATTAATCCCATTAAAAATCCAAACAAAAGTTTTGTGTGTGTCCAAAGCCTGATTTATTTTATTATCCTCTGTGCCTCAAAACTCCACTCCACACCTCAATGGGCCACACTGTTGCACAGGGTAATATGTTCCTTCGTTACCATGAACAAGTCAAGTCAATTTTATTTGTATAGCGCCAAATCATAACAAAAGTTATCTCTGGGAGCTCTGGGAATACATGGCTCAACAGAGCTCTGACTCTGTGTCAGCTTGGCTACAGTGTAATTTATTTTGTCTTGTGCCACATACATCGTCCTGCTGCCCCAAATACTCACTTTCATCCACCACTGAAAATAGTGCCCAACAAATGCACTATTTCCTCCTGTTTTACCAAAGTTTTTTGAAAACTACTGTAGTCTTTAAAATAATTAAACTATATATTTGTCAGGTGTTTTAAAATATTTATGTCTTATGTCAGTTTATGTCAGTAGGAACCAGTGGACTTGGAGCTGAGAATCGGAGGCGGGGTAGGGATTTGAGGATAATAAAAATGATGCACCATATAGTTGCATCTAAAAACTGGTATTTAATAATAATAATAATGGCAGAGTTTCAAACAATAGCCAGCATAAATAAATAATGGATGGTTGGAAATAAAGGCTGAGTAAAAATAGGTTAAAACAAACCTTGAGGCTGGTGAAATTACAAATGCCATCAGTACAACAACAGAGTCACATCATTCTCACCACTCTGCTGCTCTGAGCTTCTTATTTTAACAGAAATAATGTTTTCATAATCAATTCCAGTGCTCCAGTCGATGTTAATCTATCGATGGAAGTAAAGTTGGAGTGGATGGAAAGTAACTTGTAGACACTAAAGACAGAAAAGTTGGAAAAATGCCAGTGCTATCCTGCATCTAAACATTTAAAAAATAAACCCAGGTTCACTACCAAAAATCAGTTCAATAATGTTTTTCTATCCTCAGTCAGTGGTTAAATGACACTTTCAGGGTTTTAGTATTAATGTGGTAATGGTGAGAGAGTATTGGTGGAGGTAATAATAAGGTGGGGTAATACTTCCATGAAAAATCATATTAACTTTTTTCTTCTTGAAAGCCATATTATGTCTCCTATGTGTAACCCATTAATGTTTCATAATACATTACATGCTCATCATTGATATATGGAAATAAATTAAGGACAAAATCCTGACATGCAGCACCTTTAGGGAGAAAAAATACCAGTTTTGTCTCTACTTCTTATATTACTTATTGCTGAAAAGCATGCTTTAGTATAATCAAATGGTTGATTATTCTAATGTTTTGTAACACCCTAAAACACTGGAGTTCAGTTCTGTTTCGGGGCCCTCAATTATTATGTATTACTTTTCTTTGTTTTGGTTTTTCTTTTACTTTCAAGAACATCAGTTATTACCTTCATTTTTATACAAACATTGTTGCTCATACAAGATGTTATTTTGTCTTACTTGAATGACTTTTAATAGTATATGGTTTTAATCCATTTTGATTTCATAAAGCATTACGTGCTCACTGGTGAATTTTGAAAATAGATTAACAAGAAAGTCCTGACATGCATCACTTTTAGACCGACTCTACTAAGCAGCATAATGGAATCAGTCACATATACAGTAACTGAAACTGACTCTTGTGAAAAGCATCCCTTCCTCCTTCCTTATCTGCATGTACATCAGCACAGACGTTCCCAACAGAGATCACATTTTATATTTTTGTCTTATTGAGGGAGTTAAACCTTCTCCGTCAAACAAGGGAGATAGTCCCATCTAATTAGGTGATTCAAATGATATCATTTGTTAGATAATTTTCAGCCTGGATCTAATTTTGAACTTTATTGCAAAGGAGTCAAATGGGTGTAATAAATATCAGAATAAAATAATTTCATGTCCCCTTGCCTATTACTTATGTCTCCATAAAAGTAGGGGAGTGTATTAAGCTGGCAATTAGGATTTCATTAAAATCTATAAATGGAGGTTCATTTATAGTGGATGAATTATCATAGACATCTTTACACACTGTCTCCAGGGCAGGGATGACTATACACACACACACGCAACACACACACACACACATACACACGTCTTCCTTTCAAAGCTGATCAGTTTACTCCATCATATTGAACCAAATCTATCTCGGCGCCATGTACTTCTCGGAAGGCTAGCTGCACCTTGCTAGATGAAAAAACAAGTCATGGTATGTGTGTGCTGTAAGATATATAAATTCCACCCACCCCTCCCAATCCACTCACACACACACACACACAAAGGAGACAATCAGTTGCTGCCAGCAAGCCCGAACACAATAGCCTGTATTAATATTTCACCATTTCCCTTTGTCTCCATTGACCACCACATACCAGAAGCTCTTTGAATGACAGCTTCAAACAAGCGTGTGTCTGGATCCAGGGCTGCATACACCTGCTGGGGGGCCACAGGGTAAACAGCCCCCCTCAACAAACCCTTTTCCCCAACCTGAACTCTGTGTGTGTGTGTGTGTGTATGTGTGTGTGTGTGTTGCGTGTGTGTGTGTATAGTCATCCTGATGGCCATTAACCATAACGATCACACTATGAAGATCCACACTGATGAACAATAAAGTTCTGTAAACAGCGGCACAAAGCACGTGCTGCATGCTACAGCTGTGACGGCAGCTTTGGAAAGTGGATGTTGATGGATAAAATGGATATACATTACATGTTTCTGCTGTACACTGCTCAGTAAGGACCAAACGAACTTCTGAGACCCCAGTGTGGCAATACATCTCAGGTAAAACAAAAAAAATATAATGTGTAATTTGCAGCAAAATATATTAAGGTGACGTGAACTTGTAAATTCAGAAGGATTTTGATTGACTGTCAGTGTTTCTATTGTTCCTCAAATCGCTCTGAAAGTGATCCAAACAATATTGTTTGCCTCTGTGATTGTCATTATAGTTGTGGTGTCGGTTCCGCCGTCCTCTAGAGTTAGAACGATTTTTAAAACGATATATTTATAGTTATCTTTAAAGTCATCATTTTTGGTGTGGATGTCCCTTAAGTCAAGCAAGTTTCGAGGCAGAAGTACTAGAAGAACCATTGTGCCGGTACCACGTTATATAATATTTACGATTTTCAAAGGTGGAACTATGTTTGTATTCAACTTGTGCTTTTGTTCACGATTTGTTACATTTGTAAGAAAAATGGGAAGGAAAGACTGGGGGAGCTGCTCAATTGCACACTCCAATGACAGGTACTAAGAAAAAATAGGAATGATGTCCAAAAGTTGTAGTGAACATTATTTAGTGAGACTTTGACAAAGTAGTAGCTAGCTGAGTGGTGCATATTTCCATAAGAAAAAAAAATGCATTTAATTAAATTACCACAAACTAATTAACACATAGCAAACCTTGGGCCTTATTCAGGCCCCAGAGGCAGCTTTCTACATTGTTATCTTGGTACGGATGTGTGTCTTTTTTATGCGTGCATTTCATACACCTACCTCTCTTGCTTCCTCAAACTACATTGTGTTGTGTCTATTTTTTTCATGATACGTGTTAAATGTGTTTGCTGTTGCTAATTGGCAATGCAGTGCGGCATGTACTGAACTGAGGTTTGTCTGGTGATGGGTGACACAGAGGTTGACAAGCAGCCATTCTCACTTAATCAGACATAGTGTCATCCATCTAATCACATACACACATACACTCACTTCCCACACTGACCTTTCACCACATATAACACAAATTGCACATTAGCAAATGCGTGCAAGCTGCCAATCAAACGGAAGCTCTTTAAAAGAAGGCGAGGGTGTAGAGACTGACCTTATCAGGCTGTTGGTGTGCAGTGGAAGACCAGGCCACCATGCAGAAAAAGAAGGAAAAGTGCTTACAGCCAGAGGAGTGTGCGGTAAGACACCACAATACCCTTTAAAGATGTATATAGGTGATAGGTGTTTTATCTTTTGTTGTTTGATGATATATGTCTCCTATTCCAGCAGATAAATGGCAGGTTGGTGTTTTGGTGAAGTTTCCCAGCTATCTGATCATCACTGTTCCTGTAAATGTCACTTTTTGGTATCAGCCTCAGACTCAGTGAACACTGTTCAGGTTTTGGATATGAATAACAGTCAGATTCTGCAACAGATTGTTGGAATTGGATTGTTAACTCTGTTTTTATTTCCATTATTCCACTAAGTGATGAGGACTCAGGATCTGTTGGTCAGGATTTGGTCCAGAGTAAGAAGTCTGTGGCCGTACTCACAAAGGATTCTATTTGCCCCTCAAGGGTTCTTCCTTAATGGTACTAAACGTTCCTAACTAACAGTTGCCTCTTCAGAGCTTTTCACAAAGCTTCCAGGGTCCACTTTTACTAAAGGACTGCGAGAATTCCTAAACTAATTGAAGGGGTTGACCCTGTTGCTATGGCCGATATCGTTTTTCATGAATAAAGCACCTTGCTATGTCTACAGTGATTGGCTTACCAGGGACCAATCTTTGCTTGTGATTGCGAAATAAAATATTCATCAATCAGGAGCATGGGGAACAAATTAAATTAAATTATATAGATGGATAAATCAAAACACAGTTAAATATCGACTTGTTCAGTAGATTGTATCTGACATCAAGTACCATTAGCATGGGATATATTTTTTCCAGCTGACAAAAGAAATCATCAGACTTTGATGTGATGATTCTACATATAGCACCAATTGTAATCTAGTGATGGCCATTAAACCACCTTTATTTATGTAATTAATTAGAGTGAGCTATCGAACAAAGTACGGTCTGAAGAGCCTGTTCGGTTTGAATAACAGACGGCTGAGATATTCCAAGTTCATCAGTGCTGAAAACTCTATTTTACAAACTGTCAAACTGTTTGGATTTGTTGGTTAATCTTTATTAACTGGTTTTAAAAGTTACTTGTTGTTGCATTTTTAACTTGTGATGTTCTGTGAATATGGATCCTGGAGTGGAAATCTGGAACTAATAATGCGTCACATTCCATGGCCTCTGACCTTTACTCTAGCGCCACTATCAGGTCAATATGTTCCAAAATTTCCCAAAATGTTAAAAAAAAAAATTAATTTGTTTTTAATCAAGAAATCAAGAAATCAATCAAGAAATGTTTGTACATTTTTGTGTCAGTACTGATCAAAAATATAGAAATAAATATGTTTTTCACAACAGTTAGTGAGTTTTAGAGTTACTGGCGTCTTTTGTAACTTGGGCCAGGCTAACTGTTCCCACCTGTGTCTACCCTTTATGCTAAGCTAAGCTAACAACATCCTGACTCCAGTTCTGTACTTAAAACACAGACATGACGTTGATATCCCTCTCAGAAAGAAAGTGAATAACCGTACTTCCCAAACTGTTGAATTATTCCTTTAATCTCATCAGAGACTGCTGATGTTCTGACACCACTACTCTAAAGATTGTAATAAAATGTACTGAGCACATTTGCCCCCTCCACTGGACCTTAAATACCACACATGATATTTCCTAACATATTAATGTTCCAAGACAGAAGACTTATTTTGACTTCAGTCAATCATGTCGTTTAGAACCATTTCAGGACCCTTTTCGTTTTCTTTTCGTACATCATGTGGTGAGCATGGGGACAAAGGGGCGACCCTCTTGGCTATGCAGACATGGAAACTATCATTTGACTTTTACCAAATGTAGAGGCTGTGTTTTGGACAAGGAAAATCAAGTTTTAAAACCTTTTTTATTCCAGCTTGTATTTTGCATACATCATGCATGTTCTAACATTCATTTTGAATTTTTTTTACATTTTCTATTAAAAATAAAATTACTATACTCTTACTATAAAATTCCAGTGCAAGGACTGTGTATCACCAGAATTGTATTTCTCTGTAAAGTAGGCGTTCTGTGCTCAACCTTTTACCCGAAGATCTTTATGAAACACACATATGCGTGCGCACACACACACACAGGGACCACCCTAAGGCACTCAGGCACCCACTCGAAAACAAAAAACGACAGAAAAGCACTCAAACAAAACATTGCTTCAAATCTCAGAAGAGAGAATGAAATGCAACATTTATGACCTGGACTCACATTGTTTGCATCCCATTCGTATGTGTGTGTTTGTGCGTGTGTTGTGTGTGTGTGTGTGTGTGTGTGTGTGCACTGAAAGGACAAGCAGGCAGAGAGGAGATGAAAGAGAGAAAGAGCTGCAGGATAGAGAAGCAAGCAGCTCAGCACAGCAAAGCTTTATCTTCTTATAAACTTAAGAGTGTTCGTCAGGCAGCCAAAAAACAATTAAGACTTGCATGTAGTGCACAGAGAAATCTTGTAGGTGTCACAAATTCTTTTGTCCCACTGGTTCAGCCATGCTAGGAACACTGTAGCAATTTGTATTTGTAGCAACATATGAAAGAAAATGTAATCATTTGCATCTGTTTATAAAGGTTCTCTTGCATTTCCATCATGGACTGTTTATAGTAATGATCAGGACAAAAAACGCTCAAGGTCCACTTACATGCTTCCTCCAGTTGGCCTTGTCTATGGAGACCAAACTTGGTAGTGGTAAATCATTAAAGTTAATTCTTCAACTTGGAAACAGTAGTTTGACAAAAACAAGGTCCACTTATTAGCTTTGACCGGAACTTTTAAACGCATTTCGCGGTCTTCTTCAGCAGATGGACTTTGATCTCTTGATCTCTTGTTACGGAAATGTTGTAGTTGTCATCATGTGACCTAGGGGGTTGTACACATACTTGTATTTAAGTCACATGATGACAACTAATTGTTATGCCCTTAATGACCTCACCTTTGATTAAAGACAACTGTCTCTAGGATATATGCCAAGAGAGCACTATAGAACCTAACAAACAGTAATAGTAATATTAGATTTTGACATAGGGCCCCTCCAACAGACAGGGCCACCAAATTAGCTAATGCAGTATATGCCTTTGTTGATATTGTACTTTATTGGACCTTAACACATTTGCAATTAATCACCTTACCAAAACTAAATGACGTGCAGTGAACCCAGGGCTTTGTGGGGCCCTGGGATTCTGGGGACAGTTAGCCTGGCTCAGTCTAAAGTTCACATACTAAGACCTCTACAGCTCTCTTAAGAGTATGATGAATCTTGTTTGTACACAAAATTGAGACGGAAAGTTTTAGGGGGAGTTCAGTCTCTCGGTGACCAACAGCAGGTGCAGTGACAGAAGCCCTGAAGATTGCGTAATCAATTTATTAATACAAAGGAGAGAAAGAACAAAGTTATATTTAGAAGTCAGATCTCGTTAGATGACCAATGTGTCGTGTTTCCTGACAGCCTGGTGACCTATGACTAATCATTTATAATGTCCTGTCAGCCATTAGTCATCACTCCGATTTAGTCCCATGTCCATTCTGCACAAGTGGCAAATATCACATCCATGGACATTTCTATCTGCAGGTTTACTGCTATTTCTTTCTCTCACCCTTTCTTCCACCTTTTTTTTCCTTCAAAGCACTAACTCTCCTTGTACTCTTCCTAGAATTAGTACTCCTCCTTCTGCTCTAAATTTTACAGCTTAGAACTCTAACCATTTGCATTGACTTTCTCCAGAAAATACATTTTCCAGTTTAATGGTGTATTGTCAGTCATAAGTCATATTTCTGCTTTGTACCCAGAAATCCAGTCGGTAAAAGTAGGTTCAGAAGTTTTGGAATCAAATGATATTAGAGGCAGGGATGCTGGATCCCACGGTTTAGAAACGCGAAGCCGCAGCCTAAAAGACAGGCCTTTGTTCATATAAAAGATATACTAATCTGTGTAATATTTCAAGAACAGAATAAGATGCCAAGGAGAGTGATTTCTTCCTTTTGTCTGCTCCTCTAAATCACCGCTGTTGAAGAGAGTCTGTGTGTATGTGTGTCTGAATGTGAGTGTGTTTTTAACACAGAGTGGAAATGTAATGTTTGCATGTCCTTGGCCACACTCAAATTGGAGCTCTTTGCAAGACTCACTTAATTTATTGCTGAACTCTTTTTTTATTTATTTTTTCCCCTGTTTTTTTTACATGATGTCAGTGCGACAGATACCAAAATACCAGTTTTTTTAGATATGTCAGAGTGGCAGTGGGGAGTCGGGAGTGTTAGTGTAGGTTAGAGGCTGAGGTCACATCCCCATGTAACTGAAGTAAGACCACATATAAAAGCAAACTAAATCACATGAGAGGCACTGACCACATTCAAGGTTTTCATTTAAATTTTCTGTGCATGGCAACTAGAGCATGGTCAAGGTTATGGAACGATCACGGGTATAGTTAATAGACCAGACCTCCACAACCTTACTTTCCACCTCGCCACACACAGGACATACTACTCCCTGCACTGGCACTAAACATTAGTGTCGGACGTAAATCCTCAAACATGGGTGTAACTCTTAGGATACAGGGATAGACAGCCTTAACAGAAGAACACAAGACAATGTGACTTCAGCATTGGAGTCCCGCTGAAACACACACACTAAGGCACTTGCTAAATGACTTAAAGAGTCAGCTTTACTCTGAAAGACACATTTGAGGATTTAGAGGAGAATTTGGTCTTCCATAGCAATTCTAATGATGATTCTCACTCTGGTTTTCTTAATTAAACTAGAGGCCCCCAGGGGCATTGTGATTACATGGTTGGCACCAGCATGCCCCCTGTACTATGTCTTCTTGTGAGACTGTGTGTGTTCTGTTCAACTGGTTTTACTTTGCAGAAATGTTTTCTTTTTATAAATGTTAACAAACTTATTGACTATATACATGTATATACAGTTCATATAATGTGTATACAAACATTATATGAACATGTATGTATGTGTGTATATATATACATATATAAATAAGTACATACAAAAACAACTTTGTTACAGTAACGACAAGAGTGAATGTAAATTGTTACTCACCCCTATATGTAAATCTATAACTATTTTTTTTATAAGTGATTTTTAAAAGCATCCTTCACAGAGTTAAAAAGTCCCATGAAAAAGCCCTGCTAAACTGCAGACACACACTCTACTCAGCGGACACTCTGAAAAACAAACATGTTGACTGTGAACGTTCACTGGCCGAGTGTCAGGTGGTGGGAGAGGTGCTGTACAGCCAACACAGATTATATTGATTAAAGTCTGCCTTTATTCTGCTGTTGATTCTGTAAGAAGTGTCAGACTATATTAATTTATGATGCTTAATGTTGCTTGTTGCACCCACCGTGGCATCCTTACACCTTTTTATTTTTTGTTGGTCATTTTTCTTTGATTATCTGAGTTATGTCTGTTTTCTGGTTAATCCTTGTGAGGCTGTTGTATATTTATAACTGTTGTCTATAGACAGCATTTCCCTTTTAAAAATGTAACGCAGTAAAGTTTAAAATGTAGGTTAGTTAAAAGTTCTTTTACTTTTACTTGAGTACAATTTATTTAAAGTAACAGTACTTTTACTGAAGTACAATATTCTACTTATCTTTGTGTGTGTGTGTGTGTATGTATGTGTGTGTGTGTATATATATATATACACATATGACATAAGAAAAGGATATGAGATTATCTCTCTTTGAATTGAAATTTACATATCTGTAAAACATTCAAATTAAATTGAGTTTCCTGAAATAAAGGAGCTGATGGGGTTTTGATGGGTAGCAGTGATTCAAAATATCAATGGAAGAGGAAAAATTAATAAAGGATTCTACAAAGAAGTACTCATCCATACTATGTTTCAGTGTGAGAAGTAAGGATGGATTAAATAAAGGGTGAGAAGACATTGCTTGTCCACAAAACAGGAAATTTGTTAACTTTTTACTGGCAGGGTCAGTGCTTCTGTCCAACTCAAATTCTGACAATAAAGATTCTGAGAAATCTTGCAGCTGAGACTGAGATACTAAAGTATACCAGTGAGATCATCTCAAATCTTAAAAGTTGTCTGACCACCATCAGCCATACAGGAACTTTACTTTAACTAAATAGTCTAAGATGTACCAAAAATGGGATTAAAATCAGAACAGAACACTTCTGCTGGATATCTATTCTTATGTTTCTCTCTCCTGTGTTCCTGAAGGTGGATTTTTGTTATGGTGGGTCTTGTTCTCTTTTCCGCTCTCTTCTATTATTTGCCTGCATGATGTATTTATTTCTAACTGTGCGGCTCTGTGTATGTCAGCCTCGCAGCTGTCTCCACCCGCCTCTTACAGATCAGAATTTCTCTCTCATCTTCAACCATATATTCTCTTTTTTCTTTCTTTAATAAATACTGAGGGCAGTTCTGGGGCCATACGGACAGACTGTATTTACAGTGTAAGTACAGTATGTACTGCAAAGGTGTTCAGTAACAAGGCTGCCATAATCATGGCATTTCCCGTAAGGACATTGACCCTTAGCATTACATCAGGTAAAGTCAGTTCTGAACAGGGAATATCTAAGAATTTTCCTGGAGAACTCTTTAGTTTGGTACTAATTAACAGGAGGACAGGAGAGAGAGAGTTTACTTGGTAGACTAACAAATAATTAATTCTTGATCATTGATTCAGTGAGTCTTTTAGTTAGAGCACAGCAGGTCAACTGGAAATGCCAAATGAGAAATGTGCTTACAATTCAACATTTATATTGAATGACTGATGAATCTTTTGTCAGAGAAAACTGTTTGTGTTTAAAGAGGCCGGCCGAAGAGAGATAACAAGAATTCTTTTTTGTTACAGATCATTATCCAGACCGATTGAACCCTTGCAAACTAAAATAACAGAACCGCATTCAGAAAAAAACAAACATGTTTTTAAGGACCTTTTCAGAAGAAATCATAATCCCACTTAACACTGAGAATGGTAAGATTAAATCCTGATGGTCTGCTGAATAGTGGACCCAAATGTCTCTGGTGGGCGTAGGAAGTCAACCCCTTTGCCAGAAAATAACATTAATACTGGACACATCTGCAAACACCTGGTAATCTTTGAACCTCCAACATTTTTTGAAATTACTTAGAAAACAAAAAGCAAAAAAATGTAAACATACAGACCCAGGACTGCTATAATTATAATAATAAGGAACACAGCACGTTAGAGTACTGGACATTTCAAATTGAGAAGCCGGAATGGTGGGGTGAACACTATAAAAAGTGTTTCAGAGTTAAATGTATTACATTATTTTCACCCAGTTTCTGCATAGGGATCAATAAAGTCTTCTTTACACAGACACGGAAAGAGCCCATTTCTACACTGGCACTAAAATCTGTGTAAAAACCCTTTTTCCATGTCTTTCCTCTCTCTTGTTCACCCTAGGTGTAGCAGAACATAGTGCGACTGTGATTGAGGAGGCATTTTTCACTCAAGGTTGTATCCAACAATTTCAGCGTCATGGCTGTGGCACGCAGGGCTGGACCACTTATCACCTCTACAGTGTACAGCAACATTTCACATCGGAACATTTCTGCTTTTCAGCAGCTAGTCGCTCAAAAGAAGCCAGGAGCACTGTGGGAGTACTCAGGATTTTAAGTGTTAACCTGCACCCAAAGACAGACAGCATTAAGAACTACAACACCAGCTGCAGTCTGACTGCTAATTTTCTTCTCAGTGCTCATGTGATAAAGAAAAAGGAAGAAAACTATGACCTGAACTTGTTTATCATTCACAGGCAAACAAAAAGCCATAAAAAATAACAATAATAGTAAGAAAAAACATGAATTTATGCTTTGATTAATGACTCATCATCCTGTGACACATCATGGTAAGGGGGCATGTGTTCTGTCCATTTAATTGTAAAAGGAATTTTGCAACTGGCAGCATGTGTGCTTATCGGTCAGGCTAAATTAATGCCAGCATTATCCCACTCATAATTCTAGGCAAGTGCATATTGTACTGACATGTTCATATATTTTACATTCTTTTAAGACTGTGTGTCCCACTAAATTGATATAACTACTTCATATGAAAATCTGATGTACAGGGCCATATACAACTATATGTATTAAATAATGGACTTTAAATATTTAAGTACATGGACACATAATTGGATCCAATCAGTTTTCAGCATATATTAAAATATTATATAAGCTACTTTATAGCAAAATATGTGTTGGTACATACATAATAATATTTCTGTGAGCATATATGTTTTTCTAATATATGTAGTTTAACCTACAGTAACATAAAAAATATGTATTTGGCATGTGACTTTACTGTGTTAGTATCTTCAATTGTTATGAAAATACAGGTAAAAATAACAATGTGGGTATGTAGCCCAAAGGAATGCTAAAGTGTCATAATTTTCACTTATAATTAAAAACTATATGTTGTGAAATGAGTGGAAATATTAGTTTCATATATAAATAATACTATTAATTGAAGCATAAATGTGTTTATTACATGTGTTTAATATCCTGCATGTTAAATATATTGTGCAATATTTATCCATGTATTTAACATAGAAAATATGTATTTGACATTTCAGTTAGTTCATACCATTCATTTCTTTATATTTATGTGCTAAATATGACATACAGCTATGTACATTAGCCCACAGGGACAGTGAAGTGTCATAGGCATTTATAGTTACATTATACATACATTTGACATGCTCAAACATATATCTATGGTTTCACTTCAGTAAAAGCCTCACCAGACTAAAAGATCACTTCAGGCCTGGTGCTGTTCTCAGTCTTCCTCTGGCATTCTGCTCCCCGCGCTGCAGTCCTGCAGCTCCTCTGAAAGCCTCTGCTGGCTTACATGCTGCTGCAGCTGCGGAGCTCCACTCCAACTTTAGCTCCAAACTCCCCCACAGCTGAGAACAGGATGCTTCGCCTCAGCCTCGGAGGACCTCTCGTGTGCAGGCTGCAGAGTCCAACGCCTCCGTCCCCGATCCGACAGACTACTCTTCCATCCTGCTGACCCTGGATCTGCTTGACTAACAGCACACACACACACACACACACACACACACACACACACACACACACACACACACTCACAGACAGAGAGTACTCGGCTGATTCCTCCAGCGTGACTCTCACAACCCCCTAGTGGCGCTTGGACTCACTGCATCCACCGCAGCCACAAATAAACAGCCATTTGAAATTCATTATACCCTTTTAATTCAGCCAAACCTTCAAAGCATCTAAATGCCTTTCAACTGCTGCTAATGTTTTCTCTTGCCTGCCACTCGTTTGCCCTTTAAGATTGTTGCCATTGGGCTCCATTTTAATTCAACACTTGCTGCCAAAGAGCTCTGCTGTTGTGTGGAGAGAAATGAGGTTATGAGGAGGCAGTGTACGCATGCTTGTTTGCACACATTCTTTGAGGTCTGGTACTCAGCTGCTTACTGTCACAGAGGAAGTTACCGATTGATAATGTCAGGTGGCGGCTCCATCACTGCTGATTGTTCTCCTGTGATTCTAAAATGTGTGTTAGGATAAGGAAACTCATGCAGGCAGGGATGAGGGGTATTGTTATATATATAAAAAAAATATACAGTGCAGCCCAAATTGCACAAGTCCAAATTAGAATTGTATGTATTCTTTTTATAGAATACACTTGCACACACTCACACATCACACATTGTGTGAGCAAATTCACTCTCTATGTATTTATTTATCACCATCAAAACATTGGATCTTGCAAAATATCTTCCTCCTGTCCATGTGGAGGAGTGAACCGGCAACCCAGAGGCCCTGTCAGCATCCAGGCCAAGCTGCAAGTACAGGATGGACACGAAGAATGAAGAGGGAGAGAGTGCAAAGAGGGGTGAGCAGGACCAGAAGGAAGAGGCAGTGCAGCAATCGTGGACAAGGATAAGCAGCAGCACAAAAGTATAGGTGTCAGAAGGGGCTTTGCATCTTTTGTTTCACTCCTTCAAATAGCTGGGCCTTCCTCAGAGGTATTAATAATATCTCAAAATAATTTAACATAATTAACTTTGCACAACTGTTTTCATTATTGACTGGAAAAGACAAAGAATAAATAACCTTACACTGTTATTGAACAATAATTTTCAATGCACACATTAAAATAGGAATTGTCAAAATAATAATATGACAAAACTGTGAATGCTCCAGCCACTCTTAGACTCTCAGATGATGATAATATGTTTGAGATCACCGGTATTTCTGTCTGTCATGACTAAACCAAGTGCAGGAGGCCTTCAGGTGCCAAACGTGTGCACTGCTGTTGGTTCCAACATCACCTGTACCTACTCAAAGGATGACAGGAGAGGAGAAGGTGAGTGGAGGTAAAGAGAGGTTGTGACCAACATGGAAACACGTGAGTCCCTTCCGCTGGCCGGCTGGGCGAGCGAGCTAAGATGGGTGAGAGAGAGAGCGGGATGGGACAGATGGGAGAGGCTGCGACTCCACAGCACTCATCTGTGTGATCTTGCTGTTTTTCTGACCTCTTTGCTACCCCCAATCTAAAAGTCAGAATAGTTCATGCTGTGCCCGCAGAGAACAACCTGACTGAAATAAAAGGCCAAGATATAAAGGTCCAGCGACATGGAAAGGTGTTACATCTACCATTAACCAGGTTTTCTATATTTGAAGTTGTTCATTTTGGAGCCCTGTCCATCTTTCTGTCTGTCTATCATATCGCCGCCCCTAAACCCCCACCTCTGACTAGGTGAATCTCATCTTCCATCAGACAGTTTGACAGGCTGGCAGACAGCCACATCTCACATCTGAGCAAGGGTGTGAGAGACTAAATGGTGAATATGAGGCACTAAGTCATCTTTGAGGCCTGAGATGTGAGAACTGGAAGAACCAAGATAGACAACCGAGGAACGCTGGACAGCCAAACTCCCTGACAAAACCCTACCATACGTACCACTCATTAAACTCAATACATGTCACTATGGGATCCCCCGGTCATGCTGTTGAAACAGGAATCATGTTAAGATCCAGTTAAGGGAAAGACAGAGAGAGAGAGAGAGAGAGAGCCAGGTAGACTGAGAAAGGAAAGACAGAATCCTGGACAGAAAGATATGAATTAAGAGAGGATGTAAAGGGACGTTATTGTAAGTGGGACAGAGAGGAGGGGACAGTGATGTAATGTGACATGTGACAGTCTGAAGCCTGTCCACAGAGAGACAGAGAGAGAGCTACACAGACAACCTGACTGAGAGTCAATGATACAATTTAAAAATACACTGCTGGATATTGTGACTGGGCTTGACACACAGGTGGAAGCGGAGTTGTCTTAGCCCCATACAGTTTCTATAAAAACAGCATGCATGTTCACATGAATATACAGGAGTGCTCAAAATATGAACTCCAATAAAATAAAGGGAGTGATAAGTAGCACAATATTATGTACCAGTGATTGCAGCCATGACTGAATGAATGGAACTGAAAGCAGAAAGACAGCATTTTGTAATGACAATGGTGAAATAAATTGTATTTAACATTTTGCATTTGCACCTGGCTGATACCTAGTTGGTAATTCTTTATTAGGAATAACCCCTTGAGTACCACCTGGTCTTCAACGACAAAAAAGCATTAATGGCAGTGATAACATTTAGTAATAAAGTTCCCAAACATAGTTACAAAGTGTTATTATGGACATGTACAACTGATCCTATGATAAAAAAAAGACTTTTAGAGCATTTTTGAACAGGTGCTCAGAGGTTTAGGCATAAAGGCATTCTTAGCTAGACTTTGAGACCCTCTATACAGCCCTTGTTTTCTACTCCTGTGGTCTCTATGGATAATTACAGGAGAACGGTACCACCAAGTGTTTTGAATAGAGAGGATTATTAAAATGTATACTGTACATTTAAAAATCAACTGCAGCCAATGTCGCTGTGTTCTTATGATGGGAGTGGGCAAATTGAGTTTTATACATTGTACACTTGAGATATTAAATAACAAATCTGCACAGTCTATTATAAACTACATTGTAAGGAAGAAAAATAGTTTGAATGCAGCCTGCTATACAACATCAGCATAATCTAATAATATTATAAGATGAGTTCTAACGCAAGTTTCTTTCTAATAGTAAATGTAAAGCAGTTTCTGGATCAGTAAAGAACACCAACATCCAGGTTCCCTTTCTTCATAATATAATTAATAGGACATTCAAATTTATGTTCAGGGTCAAGCCATAGGCCCAGGTATTTGTGTTCAACTGTTTTGCAATGGCGTAATATCAAGACAGGCAATAGCGCACGGATAATCTTTAGATTTGGACTCAATGCTTTGGCGAGTAACAAAAATCATAGTGTGGGATTTAGTTTTATTGAGTAGTAATTTATTAGTGGCAAGTCAGTGTTGTAAGCTATTAAAATAAGACTGCAAAGCTGATTCAATTTTAGATGTGTTTATAACTGTATCATCCGCATAAAGCCAATCACAACATTCAGAACAAATCAAGGGGAGAAAAAATGTAAAAAAGAAGTGAACCAAGAGTTTAGCCTTAGGGCATGCCACGCTGTTGTACTAATAAAGCTGATTTTCTTCCTTGTATGACAACACATAGTTTTCTTTTATGAAGATAAAAATTGAACCAACGTAAACCGTCACATGACAGACCAGTTTATCTAAAATAAAGTAGTGATTGACCAGTTCAAAAGCCTTTGTCAAATCAATGAAAATTGCATTTGCACTCAAGAAACATTAAAAAACCCAGAAACACACATTTTCTTTCACAAGTTTTGGATGTTCAGTGACTTTTGTCGTCGTGGTAACAATAGTCAGGTGACATGGTAACAGTAATAAACACTTGGCTGATGTTGTGAAATTATCGCAGTTTGGTTAGGTTTAGGCACCAAAATACTTGGCTAGGTTTGGGAAAAGATCATTGTTTGGATTACAATAATTGTGGTAGTTACGTACGTAAGTTAAAAGTTAGTTAGACTAGCCAGATTTACAATAATTATTTTTTTTGTACTGAAATGAATGTAAAAAAAGGAACATGCTAGATTAAGCATAGATTGGTTTCCCTCTAGCCATACTGTACTATATTGCACTATGTATTTTCTGTGTAGTAGAATAAAGCTTTTTAGCCATTATATCTACAGTATATTGTAAATATCCAGATCAAGTCTTAGCAGGAATGCCATCCCAGTCCACAGGAATCGAATGGTTAGTGTGCCACAGTGAGCAGGGATGGTGGATGGAGGAATTTGCTGGGATATTGTGTGAATGGATTCGTCCGACTATTATTTCCAGTAGCAGGTTGCCAATCTATTCTTGTCTGACAAGAAAGAAGCAGCATCAGCAAAAACCCTAAGCCTGTATTTGGGATTGTTTTGTTTACTGGTGCCAGCCCCCAGCCACGTTCACTTGAAACTCCTCCTCTTGTAACCTCCCTCCCTCCTTTCCAGGTCCTGTGGGATTACTTTAATCCATAATCTGGCACAGCTCAATTCTCTGCCACTGAAATGCCATTTGACTGAATTAAGATGTATTCCTCAATTTGGAGGTTGAAGGGCACTTTGATAATTGCAGCAGTGGAATTGGACCGTGGGTCTGATTGTGTGTGTGTGAACATGTGGAGTGTATACTTACTGGCACTGTGACTTGCATGGTTAAGACCCTGATCTCTCTGAGCTCAAAGGGCCTGCCCTCATTCATCAGGTCAGGCAATCAAGACAATGGACCTGCCATTAGGAATATTAATGAACTCCACTTAGAGGTCGGATTTCTCCTGCCATAAAAAACAGATTAAAAAACACACAAACATATGTACTGTTGTCATGGGAGCTAGACATGCTTTATTTTCAACCCTGCAAAACAAACCAGACTAGCTTTCAATTAGAAAAATGTGCCTGGTGTCTTTTTAAGTCTTTATGGCTTAGGAGTTGTTGTACAAAAATATTGATCATAGTATTGTTCAAGTCTTAATGTATGTTCAAGGCTCATAAGTCTTGTTTTGTACATCATTTCACAAAAAATAAAAAAAACAAACATCCAATTTCATAAAAAGGAGTAGAAACATTTTGGACAGAACAGTTCAAAATATGCTTCACTAATAGAAACTGACAAGCAAAATGAACAGCAATACATGTGAATAGATACAAGCGATGTGCCATAACTGCAACGGATCCAGCTCAACAACAAACAGATAACAGCGTTGTTTACGGGGCTCAATTTGAAGTATATCCATGCACCTTCATCCAAACTCAAAACAAAAACAAAACTAAGTCCAAGTAGTTTGATATGTGTTTGATATACGCAAATATACTTTGTATTTTCCTGTTTAACAATGTTGTATTGTCTCTGACATTATTTGAGCATATGTAAACATATCAGCAACGTTGTTCAATTCTATGGTTTGTTAATTTGTGCACAGAAATCATTACTGATAGTCAGTTTAATATTGGCAGTCTTAACACAGTTTATGTTGCATCATAATACATACAATATTGTGTCTTAGCTATCAGACTCTTCTTTGTACTCCTATATTTTAGCTGACTTTAGCTAGCTGCTAAGTCAAAGCCCTCTTGTGCTCTAGTATGTATATTTCATCAGCAGGAGTAGAGTCTTCATCACCTTAATACCATTTGAAGTGTGTCCTGCACCTAACATGTACACCAGAGATTAGTGACTGATGACAATCCCAGAGCCACCGGAACAAAAAAAATATGCCATGCACCCACACACACATCTAGCCCTCAGCCCACCAGAACACACAGACACCATCATAGAGTGAACGTATACATCCTTTGTGTCATATTGTAGTGGAGGCAGCAGAATCAGGCACAAACACCCCCTCTGATCTCCTCGTTGCCTAATCCACCATTACCATAATGAAAGCCCATCTAATCGAATCAGAGGAGGCTCTTCCTAAAAGGATCATGCATGGATGACAGATTAATAAAGAAATAGATAGAGAGAAGAATAAGAGGGGAAAGGCATGCAATACAAACCAAAATAGATTGTTGGACCTATTTGGGTCAGAAGGAATCACAGTGGGAATGAGATATGGGTGCTGGTGATCAGTTTATAGGGGGAGATTTAAAAGGTTTATGGTCCACAGACTGGGGTTGTTTGGAGACATGACTTGATGTAGCTAAAGCTGACTCATAACATAACAATCTCCCCCGATTGCATTGCATTGGAATCACCAATGATCTTTGCCTGAATCAGTCTGAGGGTAAAACAAGAGACACTTAAGGGGCGAGACAGTCAATGTAGGATATGTAAAAGGATTTCAATGTAATGCCTCTGTCTGGGTTTCTTGCATTTATCCATTTCCTCAGTGGAGCACAAACTAACATATTTAGTTTTTTGCTAAAGAATTTGAGTTACCACAGTGTGCAAATGTGCTTCAAATGTAAACTTCAACTTTGTTTCTTGTGCCTTTTTTCCAGTATCTTATTCTTTGGGTAGAAAGTTAACTGATGATGTACGGTTACTTCCTTATGAGAGAGAAATTGATACCCTGTATAAGTAACATATGGAGCTTGAGCTAAAAGCTGCACTAATCACTATACAACATGTTTTTTTATGTTGAAAATAGCCTCTTCCTCTGACTTATTGTTATGGTTTTATGGCATTTTGCTGCTTTGGTTGAGTCTCAGCACTCTCATTAACCTCACTTTCAGCAGCAGGCAGTTGCTGAAAAGGTATTATCTTATTACATAGGATCTATCTACAGAACTGGCTATTACTATACAAAACCTTTCTGATTCAAGTTACAACTAATAAATTACTAATGTTCAACTTCACCAATATATTTATGGTTTCCTTTGACTTAGACAAAATAAAACAACCGCAGTTTTCATTAATTTAAATATGACAAAAAATAAAAGGAATGAAGGACTTTTGTTCTGGAGACCAAGACTAAATCTAAAAATAACAATAAATCAGGAAGACATAAACGGTATTAGATTTTAGAAATTATCATTATTAGCATTAACATTAGCTAGAGACATGGGAGTTGAATCACACAACATGCGGTTAACTGGATAATGTTCCAAGGCTGGATTTTTAGTAATTTGCTTTATTACAAATGTCAGTGTGATTTTGAATTAGTTTCTTAATTTTGGAACAGAACCCAGAAGTTGCAGTTTCACTTCTACTATCAATAAGACAACAGAGTTGTGAAGCAGGAGGAGCTGTTTTGGGCACCCCTGGTTCTGGAGGTAAAAGTTAATTGAATGGACCCATAGACAATGTTACGTGGCTGACAGGTGGAACACTTTTACGGATTGGATCAGCATGAAACTTAAAGAAGTTAACTACGACTCCCAAGTGCATTTCTGCATCCAATCACAGAGTTTAAATTCTGTCATGTATGTCACAAATGGCAGGAAAGAGCTAAAGAATACAGTGTTGAGAAAACCGGTTTTATTTTTTTAGCTTAAATTGGTTCACTTTTAAATTTCTGGATTAATTTTAGATGAATTCAGCAACTACGATGGCATGTTTTGTTTACCGCAATGACGAAGCATTATTCACTACTGCACTGATTCATGCCTCTGGGGCCCATTTCACCAAAGGAGGAGATGATTCCCTCTGTGGTTAATTTTACCACATTTCACGAATCAAAACAGACACCATACTTGTGACCCATGCATGACTTTGACACCATTTGCAATCTGCATGTAAACAATGCTCGCAAATCTTTTTTGTGAAGATGGCCTAACTGGCTTCTTCTCCATAGCAACGGCTGCCAAAGCTAGTGGGTATTGTTGTGTTTTGAGCCCTCCGCCATGCCAAAATGACAGACAAAACAGTATTTGAAATGTTGTTGAAATACTTAAACCTGGTGGTTGTAATATAAACCTATGGGATTGTTACACTGTCCAGGAGAGTCCCATGGTTTTATGTTAAGTAACATTAAAGATGTCATTTAAAAATAAAAAGAATTGGAATAGGACTACAGAATAGACAAAGCAGCCCCACCTAAATGTATCCAGGAGCACCATGTGCGTGACCCTGTGAACAATAGAAAAGGCCATCTTACATTTAGCCCTGCTTCCCCGGCAAACATTTTCTGCATTTTCTGCATGTAAAGATGGCTGCATTCATTGGAAAGTGTGTATTTGCATATGCTATACTGAAATCAATATACATATGAAAAGTACATTGTGCAGTGCCCCCCACCACTCTGCCTTTATAATGTGATGCATCTCCATCTGTACTGCTTTCTGTCCTTGGCTTGGACAGATTGAGAGTCAGCCTTTCTAACGGCCCCTTGATTGCAGCAACTAGTGTGTAATAATAGTGGCAGCGGGCCCATTATATTGTTAAGTGGCAATGCCACTTACCAGAAGACAATAGCACTGGCAGAGCCAGGTTAATCTGTAGAACAAAAAAAATTACAGAAAAGACGCCAATAAATACAGCGAGTGCCAACAGTGACCGTTCAGACATTTCTAACAATTGTGGGTTATTTATTTGCCATAATTGTAATATTTTTCTCAGTGAACATGGCTTACCATATTACCATGGTAATCCCCAATTACTGGCACAAACTGCACTTTATGTGTGAGACACACACACACACAAGGAGGTGAGGTGTGCTATTTTTTTCATGGTTTTGTGGAGAGGAGAGCCAATTAGTGAGCATCCAGATGCTGTTTAGCTAATCCCTGGTCTGGAGAAGAGCCTACGCACACACACACCCGCACGCACACACACACACACACACACACACACACACGCGCTCAAACTTGTATACTAATGTGTGCAATCAAGCTTCCACAGAACAGAAAACACACACGTGCATGTAAACATCTCCCACAGAAATATGCACATATCCACATAGACAAGTTGACATTGTATGTGTAGCATAAGAAGCAGCCCTGCACAAGTCTTAAAGTTTCCTTGTGGTATTTTTTTACGTTGGGCAGTGCTACTTTTCTATGAGTGGGCCCCGATTTTTTATTTATCTCATGCGTGCACACGTGGGTATTGCGACACACAGTCTTAAAGATGGTAAACAGGTGATGGGCACACGCCAAGAAGCTAAGGCAGAGAAGAAGAAGACTGTCAGCTAGTAAACATGGATGTTAACAATAAAAGATTTAAAATAGATATCGGCTTATGTGGCATGAAATGCACTTGACATGTTTTTGGGACCCAAGGGCGACATGTTCAGTCAGACATTGGGGGGCCAACCGGGTTGAGGGGTAAGTATAAACACACATTTAAATAAAGCCCTAATGGCTATGTCAATGTTGCTGATATGGGAAATGAGGCTGCGCCTGTACTAGCTCCTATTTGTATTCAAAAGTGCACACACCTGGTACACTGTCTGTATATGAGCAAGTATTTCTCTGCATTTTCAGGATTAACTCTTTCACTGAACATCCGAGACGCAGCTAATGGTTGAACAAAGAACACACACAGGACACACAGTGGTAAGGGTCGTACACAGTGTGTACGCCAGCGCGTCTGTGTTTTGACTGACAACACAACAATAACGTGGTCGGTTAATAGCGACACGGTTCACTGACAAATCAGCGACAGACCCAGTTTTCATGAGGCAACTAACAGGGTGAAACTGGGATCATTCTCCAGCGTGTCACTGTACACTGAAGACAACCAACCACAACTTCACCAACATGAAGCAGGAGGAGTTCAGTGACCGTCCACTGAGTTTGGAGTAAAACTGAATATTGAGGGGAGACATTAGCTTTCTTTTAGCTGGAGGCATTTGATGACTGGTAATGATGACAAATATTAGGGAGGACCAATTTCCATTTGTCATATACGTAAATACCCCCCCATGGCGATTGCGTGCTTGGTTAGACCTTAAGAATTCACACAATGCATTTTGGTGAGTAAGATTGAATGTAAACATAACTTTTGTTTGTTTACAATAAATCTCCACAGGGCACCTTTAATTGGCCAGTTTAAAATCTCGTAACAAGTTTCCATTCTTCCCCGATCCTCCAACTTCATGCTGAATCCGAACACAACAACGGACTTATTTCCATAAAATGTGATCAACATTGAAAGTGTGTTTTGACCAGTGAGGCCCCCTGGTAATCACAGAAAGTGAAGCTTTGTATGAAAATGTGTCATCTCGGCGCAGAAAGATCAAGTGGAACAGATGTTATGCTAATGCCGGCTGTCCGTCAGTTAGTGTGATTGACGGGGGCCTGTCATTATAAAGAGACGGCCCAGCCATTACAATTTCAAATGCTAAAAGCTCGCCTCGGAATAAGCAGCATATGGGCAAAGTAATAGGCCATTGGATGATGGATGTGGGGGGGTAAAACTGAATAGGATCTCTTTGAGATGTTGAAGGAGGATCAGGTGTGTGTGTGTGTGTGGGCGGGGGGGGGAGGGGGGGGGGGGGGGGGGACTGTGAAGTTTCAAGATATACTTTTAGTACAAGGAATTCATGAGGTTTCCTGTGGCACTTTCATAACTCCCATAAAGGTGTATAAACAGTCTTTTAAGATTATGAAGGTGGGGCTGAAAATCCTCAAAATGCTATGGAAATTAGCCTTAGTGCTTCCTTCCTTTCCCTCCTTTGTCTCCTTAGCCCTCTCCTCAGAGGCAGAGGGGGATTACTTATGAAAACAAGTGGAACATAGATGTATTAAGAGAACTGTTTACTCGATGTGAGCAACCGAAAGTTGCTCCTTGCTTGTTTGATCAGCAGCTGCTTTCTTATAATTTGTCAGTATACTTGTTTGCAAACCTTTTATTTCGGGGCCTTTGTGACCTAACCAGACTTTATCCCAGGAACTGGAATTTTGAGGTAAGTGCTTTTGTAGTTCACACATTAAATCAATCACTAAATAAAGGTTTACTTGTATTTATTTTGCTTGCCTTTAATGACTTGTTATCCCACACATTTCATTCAACATCATTGTTGTCAGAAAAAACACACTTCTCATCATGGGGTTAACCTATGCTCTTTAAGCGAAGACACCAGTCAAGTTCTGCAGCTGAAGTGGTAGGCAGAGGGTAACATAATGTGGATTTGGTTAGCACAGTAATGTTGTGTAGCTCACTTTTCTGCTGTAGTTTCATCAGAAATGTTTATCCACTAATTAAAAAAAATGATAAAAATGATTACTTATAACATATATTTTTCAGTATGATTACTTCTATAATAAATATAACATGTTTAGTGTGATTCTTTCCATAATGTGGCAGTATGATACTCATTTAGTATGATTCCTTATTGCTGGCTTATTTGAAACATTCCTTGTTATCTTTTAACTACTGCATCACTGCTCCTCCCCCATGCAGCAGCCAGTGCTCCTACAGTAGGTTAATAATATACAGCAACAAGATTACTTATACAATATAGTGATATAATGATTGTTTACTATGATTACCTCCTTATATAACAGTATTATAAAACTTTCAGTAATTTGTATGATTCCCCATCCATAACATTAACTTTTTTATACTAGCTTGTAAAATGGATCATCAGTTCACTACCTCCACCCATCACTATACAATTTCAAGCCCCAATGTTAAATAATATTGAACACACCCACACCCGCATAAAATTATGTTTAGAAGCTTTTTTGTCTAATTCCACAATCTTTGATGAAATGGCATTAAGACAACGGAATTTACAATAAATAGGCTGTTGTTACTGTTGTGTGTTGCTAACTTAATGCTATCCTAGCCTTATTTTATTTGTATATATTAATGTCCCCCAAATCTGCTAAATTAATTAATTTAATTAATGAATCCACTAACATGCTTTAATGCACGTTAATTTGATTCAGATGTGTTGATAATATACAATCTGATTCTTTAAATGTCTTACCCTCTAAAAGTGCACAGCGAACAGTCTATTCTGCTGCAATGCTATAGCGCTGCTAGTACTTGCTGCTAACTTCTGGGGTACCATGATCCGCCATTAAAAAAAAAAAAGGTCCATTGGAGCAAACGGAGACTCTGTTTCAACGGCTGTTTAAGCCCTCACTGGACAACTCATTATTGCACTGCTGTAGCTCAGAGCCTCTGAGGCTAAGCTAGAATTATGATACCTACAGCACAGTTTTTATGTTACTGAAAAGGAGACGATTCCTGAGCCTTTCTTCAACTTGCTTCACTATCAGCAATCCACCAACTTCAGATATGACCAACCATGGTTTTGGTGGTCCCTATGTGTTATCTTTGTAGTCACAGTTCCTTTACATATTCATTAAAAATCTTGTCTTTGCTGACCTCCAGTATTTTAAATTCTCACCTTGCTGTAGTGATGTACAGGCGTACTTCAGGACACTGTGACATCACCGCTTTGTGTCACCTGATAAATGGAAGTCCATTGTTCACTCTCTTTTAGCTGTTTTTGGCCTCCACCAACTCCTGAGGGAAATATCTGGCTCTTTAGCTGCTAAACCCTCCTCTATGTTCACCAACTAGTCTCCAGTGGGTTTTAAGAGGCAACAGAATGAGAGCACATGCAATAAACAGTAAGACTCAGTTGGACTTGTGGAACCCAGTGGTTGTTAGGAGAAAGTGCCCTACACAGTGTATGTTGCAAATATATCTGTGTTTGTCCAGAGAGAAGAACGGTTTAATTGATTGCAAACTGGCTGTGATTATGTTTTGGAGGAGGGGATTTCTGTATGAAAGCAAGGGGGAGAAGCTCCTCTTGGTCAATCCAGATAAATGCTGCAGGCAGTAAATTATGGATGCATAATAGCCATAGGCCTAGCCCCGTATAGCCATGCATTTTTTTTGTGCGACAGGAGTAATGGACCTGGAACTCAAACTGGAACAAGGTCCCTCTGGTTCATGCATTCTAAAATATTTCTCAGCTCCTAAAAAAACTTTCCTGGGCAGCATTCTCTCAGTTTTCTGAAGACAGATTATGTGAGTAACTGTGTTGCAGTGGCAGTAATTATTTTCTAATCTGTCAGAATGATAGACAGCAGTTGGACTCATCTGTCAACGCTCCTAAAACTCTGTAAATGACAGTTAACACAAACCCTGATTGCATTGTGTGTGGGCTCCTTCTGTCTCTTCCTCTCAAAACATTCACCAGGGTTTGACTGATGTAGGATTTGAAAGGCCAGTATTTAATTTGTGAGGCAAAATGCTTGATTAGAGTCAGTTCCTGTACAGGAGTTCCCATAGACCAGTGGTTTTCAATTAGGATGCGTGTTGAAGGTGAAAAACAACAGGAAGTTAGTTTGGCCCATTGATTTGACTCAGTTATCAACAGAGTCTGCAGCTGCAGCTGCAGCGGTGGCAGTGACACACACACCTCATGGAGGTAATTAAACCACTTTAAGACCCTCGTTTGCCTCAATTTTCATCAAAAATTGTACGCCTTCTCTCAATCATAATATTAAATCTGTACATGAGACATTAGCAATATTATCTCCAAAGTCCATCCCAAACATATTTCTATAAATCATAAATCCACTCAGAAATCATAAAAAATAGATGCACCTTATTACTCCAGAACTTGCTGGAGAATCATCAAGTTCTAGAGTTTTCTTCAGTATCAAAGTAATTCAGTGATAGTTGATAGCTGCCAATTTGCCAAGATTTTAACAAACATAGGCTAAAAAAGTCATAGCCCACAGCTAACCAACTGACTCCATGGCAACGTCATACTTGTTGCCTGTTTACATCCCAAAAGCCCCCAAATTACAGGAACTGTTTCAAAATGTACATGATCATTGTCCCTCAGATCAAAGTAAGACAAAGAATAATGATAGGGTACAAAATCCAACTGAAGTTAAATTGTATTTTTATTGTCAGCCACAGCTACATATCTGCTCTGTAAATCACCTGTCCTGTGTTCTGTGATAAAAAAAATGAGAAACCAAAAGAGATGTATATTTTATATTTTTTGGTTCCATGATGGAACATCCTAGTTTTGCATTAATTTGACAGAATATCAGTATCCATATACCAATCAAACACAGACAGCCGGCTTAAATGAAATGGAGCCTTTCTGAAATTTCCCCAAAGACCTTTTATCTTCCTTTAAATAATAAAAAAATAATAACAATACATTTTAAAAACACATTGACATTATTTTTCACAACAAAAAGTGATGACTAAACATAACTGTAGTTGGACTTTTTGGAATATTTGATAGGCCAACATGGCAGTAAGGATCAGATTGTCCATTGCTGCACAATGTCAGACTTTGAAAACCTCTGCCATATCCATCACATCAGGCTGTATAGGTCCAATCTATAACAAACATTTCCTTTATAATGCTCATTTCTAGTGGAGGCAATTCCACCTGCTTGTCATAATTCAGTTCTCGAGTATAAGCAGACACCAACAGAGGCCATTGTTTGTAAGAGAAAGCACACTGAGGCACTCTGGGGACAGAAACATGTTCTCCACAGCTTGTTTGAGGGAAATTATGGCAGTTTAAAGCAGAGCACACACACACACACACACACACACACACACACACAGTGCAGCTTGTACTTGGTTGCACACATTATCCCAGTCTGTCCATTGCTAAGGCTCCCCTGAGCCTACTTCTTGGTCCGTGGTACATCACTTCATTTGACCATTTAAATAATCCCCAGGATGCATCAGAGAGACAGTGCAGCACCCGCATAATTACCACCTGAGAGCAGGCTGAGCACCAGTGTGTGTGTATGTGTTTGCACGTGTGTGAGCATCTGTAGACTTGCCCGTGAGTGTCTGCATCTGTGCATGCATGTAAATGCATATGTGTGCATTTGTGTCTGTTTGTGTTCTTGCCTGTGTGTGGGTGTGTGTGTGTGTGTGTGCGTGTGTGTAAGTAGGAAGGCCTGCTAGGGGAATCTCTCCCCCGCGATGATGGACTCAGCACTTCATTCCTTATTCATCAACAAGTGCAAGAGGAAGAAGCATTGAGCGGAACTGTGCATGCACACACACACACACACACACACACACACACACCCACACATACACACAGAGCCATTGTTTTTTAGCATACCATAGGGGCCACTGAGGAACAGAAAGACCTGGAGGATTATAGGGTTTCTGGAAGAAATGGATGGCGATAAACTCTCAGGTAATAGTTTGGTTTGGGAGAGCAGGCAGGCCGACATCACTGCCTGGAACAGTTAGAGTGACGGGCGCAAAGTAGTTACAAGGGAATTAACTGTGAGGAAACACACACACACTTAAACAACAGTAAAATAGAGAGCTACAGTGGTAAATTTACCAAGATACTACTGAATGGGTGTTACTGAAGGTTGTATTGTTGCAGAAAAGATGTCTCTGAGGGAGAATAAAGATCTGCTGAACTGAAAACATATACAGCTCTACATGTGGACATGTTGTAATAGGGTTAGTTCCAGGGCAACACAGGGGAAATCTCACATTGCCATTGTGAAGTGTTTCGGCATTGTGTAATGTTATCTGTATTTATAGTGACACGAATCTTTGAAAAATACCTCATATTGGCTGAGAAAATGCATTTTCTGGACCTCTGTCGTTCATCCATACAATACCCAGAAGTAGGAAATATTTCAAATTGAGCGAACAATTTGAACAATGAGCACTCACCCAGAGGCTTTGTGATTTGATTTCATGAATGTATGGAGACAATAAAAGCAGGACTTGAGGGTGAACATGAAGGTGAGCTGTAAACACACGCACACACGTTGGTGCACGCGTTAGTAGCTAGCTACAGCTAACGTCTGTGCAGCTGGTACGTTGGCTGTTTGTGGCGATGAACAGAAACGATAACTAAGATAACTTTAATAAAATAAATAAATAAATAAAAATCAGCTTTGATCTTTTGCCACAAACACTTACTGTGGAACGTCTCTGGCTTATATTTTTTATACAAAGTCTTAAAATACGCGTAAGATTGCCAGAAATGTCTTTTTTATGTGTTCTCCTGGTCTCCTTGTTCTCTGACCTCCTCTACACTTACCCATCTAGAGGCTTCTGGGTCTGGGGCCATGGTGGGTGCCGGAAGGGCCCCAAGGGCGCCCCTCAGCATGTGTAGGGGGCTGTGGCAAGTTCAGGGGCGTAGGTGGAGGGAGATAATGTAGCCATTTTCTTCAGGCGCTTCCTGGCCTACTGATCCCAAATGGAGGAAAGCCAGGCAATGCTCTACTCTCTCTCCTTCTTTTTCTTTGTGTCTCTCCACCTCTCTCAACCTCTTAACTTTCAACAAAATATACAGTAACCTTTGTACTGGTGAGGAGGTGGGATGAATGAAAATAAGGTTGAGGCTGTTTCATTTCATGTCTTTATTTCACACTCTCACTGCTGTCCTTATATTCATCTCTCCATGTTTCTGTGTCACGGCTTGAAACTTTCACAGAAAGAAAATCGATATACGATATATAATATATATATAAATAGATTCTTCAAACCAATTTCAGGCTGGTGTTTGAGCTCTTGTTGATGAAAAATTGGCACTATCCTCATTTATCACCTGTCCTGCCTGTCCCTGTACTCAGCTGTGATTATTCTGTGATGTTTCCATGTGTCAGCTCTCACCACTAATCCTAGTTGCCCCCCGGCCCCCTCACTTTTTGTCCTCATGCAAACCAAAAGAAAAGTCAGTTCCAAGTAAATAAATATCTGCTCTTTACTGTCTGTTTACACCCAGCAGCAGAGTGGGTACATTTTACGGGTCTATAATTTCCAAATAGTTTCTTAAGTTTTGTATTAATTATAGGGAATATGGGAAAAGAAAAGTCTGAACTTTTGTGAGTTGTGCTGAGTTTATAATCAGTTGTTGATTTTTTGAGCAATTTTCTTTAAAAAGATTCTCATTAAACCCAAGTAAATATTCTATCTTTATTAATTTATCAATTAAAAATGTTATTTTTCATGTATGTATGTATGTGTATAATTGCCTCTTGACAAATTTTGCATTTTGGTCAGCTGACCTGACTGAGAATTGACTGGGTTTGTCTCATTAGACACTTCCTGAACGTCCTCAATACTTCACACCCCCGGTGTGTAACCCAGGTTGTAAAAACGATTGTAGTCCCCAAGCTCAAGATCTCAGTGTACCTATGAGGCAGAGGAAGACTCAATCACAGAAAAGTAAAAAAAAAAAACAAAAACTGACAAACAAAAAAAAGGCACTCGAAAGAGGCTCAAGAGGTTCAGGAGGAGAAAACAAACAGGCTTGACAATCTGGCAAAATAGGGTGGAACAGCAAGGGGTATAAATGGTGAAATAACTAATTAGCTAGCAGAATTCAGGTGTGGAAACAAAAACTGGCGGGAAACTCAATAGTGGCAGGAAGTAAAACAAACTGGAAAGCAAGAGGGCAGGTAATTACAAAATAAAACAGGAAGTGGAATCAGGAGTCCATACGGGTCGTCACACTGCTGACGTCCTAGGTGGTTATCTTCACTTGGTAGGTATCAGTGGTACAGCTTTAGAATGGGTTTAGTCTTACTTAAAGCTGGAGATATAAATGAACGTCAGTTACACTCGCCAAACGAGGGCACACAGGGCTGATTAACCGTGGGGGACTTCACATTCTTGTGTGTTTCATGTTTCTTGTTGTCCGCTGGTGCCTTTGAAATACCTGGTTGTTAGTAATAGTTACAGGGCTGGCTACTGAAAGACACGGCTCCTTTGTAGGGTCGACTGCTGCTTAACTAAACACAATGTCTTTGTCAGACTAACACCACAGCTCCTAGTCAACCTGCTACAATACGTCGTAAGTACACTTTACAGTGTTTGTGTAATTCATAGATTACTTTCGCTGCCAGAAGGGGGAGACAAAGGTTTCGTACCTTTAAAAGAACTTCTGCAAATCTGTATAAGTTTTGTACATATTGGAGACTCCAGTTTAGCCTCTTCTGCTATGTGCTATAAAACAAGGTTCAGTGCTCGGTCAGATTTTATCACCTATTTATGTTCTGCCTCTGGGATATTGTATGCACAGACATGATATTAGTTTCTATTTTAATGTGGACACCGATATAACTTAGCTGCAACCCTGTTAATTGTCTCAAGAAAATGAGCACTTTCTCTGCTTTGCAGATATTTAGAACTAGAAGTCTCAAAATGTCCTACAGTTAAATACAAAGAAAGCTGAGCTCTGAGTAATAGTAATCTTTCTATGATGGAGTGCAAACCCAGATTTCAAATATATTTTAATGTAATCTTAGTTTAGATTAAATCTGTAGTTCAGGTTTATTTCTATCAGCTCTGGAACATTGCTAAAATCAGAAAAATCTGAAACTTGGAAAAACACAGAAACCGTCCCTCTTTCACTCATTACCTCTGTTTTTGACTTCTCTAACGCCCTGTTCACTCGCAGTAGTAAACACTAGTACAGATGTATTTCCTTGCAGCTTGCTTAAACTACTGTGGAGAGGATTTTAACCAGACCAGATATGCAGAATTCAACAATCCTTGTGTCCCTACAATGGCTTTCTCTTGCTTTCAGAATTGATTTTAAAATGTTTTAAGTTTTAAAGATTAGTGGGCCTTGTGCCTGTTTAGGTTGGTGAGCTAGGGTCTGGCTTACATCATTTGACTATCTAAGCATATCTTTTTCTGATCAAGCATTTATGTTTACTCTCTGAGTGTTGTGATTCTTTACACTGTACTATGTTTTACATTGTTATTTCTTTTACCTGACTGTTGCGTTATTTTTCCCAATGCACTTTTTGACCTCGTTTTGCTATATAAAGACAGTTTATTATATACAGTTATTGTATTATTATACAATGCTTTTCATGGGCTGAATGGTGCTTATTATGAGAAGTATACCGACCTTCATGTTTACAATTGGTGGAGTGCCCCTTTAAATTAGGGAGAAATTTATTAAGTTACGTTTTACCAACAAAAATTTTTTTTGAGAGGCTTAACAAATGAGTGTGAAACAGGGAGTATTCTGAAAAATCACTGGAGTTCAGGCGGAGCAAGGAAACATGTCACACTGCTGCAATGAAGACACTGCTGTAACACTGCAGCATGAACCCAGCATCACTGATGGAGACAAATGGGTGCTTTTTTCCGAACTTTTTCTCTTTGCCATTTTGGCCTCTGTCATACTCGATGAGCCTGTGTAAATATACAGAGCTGGCGTATTCCTAAGATATTCTTAAGATTCAACTTTCCCCTCTCAACCTACAGCCTTCTCCAACCACTCCAAACGTCAGTGGTATTTACACATGGCCTGTCAAAGAAGATTAAAGCAAAGAAAGCCCAGATTGGGGCTGACATAACTTCTCTGCAGATGTGATATGATCCACAAACACCTACACACACATATATATGAAGACAAAGCAGTTCCCTCCCTCTGGCCCACACTTTCCCCCCGGTGATTTAGGGGTTAAATCATGTGTGATATTCCTCCTGGCAAAACACATGGCAGCAAAGGAGGAGGGCAGGTTTCTTCCCCCTCAGTGGCTTTTCACCTACAGCCCCATCATTCACACACCACTGGCTATTTGTTTTCATATATATAAAGGGTTCATTCACCTAAAAGTAAATTAGGACTCTTCCTATTAACTCTTACTATTAATTTCTGCAAGGGATCTGTCACACATGGTTTGATAGCAGTGGAGGGATGTAAAGTTGCCATTAAAGTTTCTTTCCTCAGTGAAAGATTCTCATATGTGTGATGTTCCAGTGTGAGTCACATGCATCCACTGTTTATATCAATAATTAAAATCATGTTAGAAAACGAGGGAGATTTGTTACGTTGACAGAAATCAGTAAATTTCTTAATGAATATTCATCAGGCTAATCATGTTATCTCTGAATTTTGAACTTAAATAAATCATATAGTGGGGTATATTGAGGCCAGTTGGCACACTTCTTACTTTTTTTATCCAGCAGAATATATATCAAAATGAAAGGAAATTCCTTGGTAGAAACTGCCGCCACATGGTATGTTGGTGAAAAAAAAAAAAAAAAGACTTAATTTTATTGAGTTTTAACAGCTTTTATATAAAAGAACAAACAAAGTTTCACCCTTTGCATTTCCCTGGACAATGTTTCCTTAATGGTGGAGGAAAAGTAACACCTGGAGGGCTTGTTATATTTTAAAGAGTATGGTCTAGACCTACTCTATGTGAAAGCGTCTTGAGATAACTTTTGTTATGATTTGGCGCTATACAAATAAAATTGACTTGACTTGACTTGACTTGTTTTACTAAAAACAAATACTAAAAAGTTTTATACTCAGACACAAGACAAGGACAGTCTTAAGCTTCACCAGCAAACATGTAATATACAAGTAATCCAATAATGTCATGGACTCATGGTGGACTTTGGACTTTTTGTGTTTTTGTAAATTTTTGCTGTGTTCACTTCATGTATCATCCTCCTGTTCCTTAGTTTCCCCTGTGCACCTGTCTTGTGTATGGTCTTGTTTACCCTGCCCTTGTGTAACCCTCATATCTCCAGTACCTGCTTACCCCAGCAGTGTGTTGTTTTTGTGATTGGTTGTCTGTGTGTGTGTGTGTGTGTGTGTGTGTGTGTGTATGTATCTGTGTTTACTTTGTTCTGGTCCTCGTGGTTTTTCCTGTTATTGATCCTGGATTTGTACCTTTTTGGGGATTTTTCTAAATACTTTATTTAATAAATCATTTTTGACTGCGGCTCCTGTCTCTGGGCTTGGGTCTTTTCCCTTTGTCTCTCATTCCTCATGAGCCAAGCATGACAAATAAACTATTAAATAACTGAAAATAATTAAAATGAACAAACAAAACAACCAAACTAAGGGTTAGCATATATCATAATATAAAAAAGAGAGCTTATTCTTAAATACTGCTAAACAAAGCTGCACTCGAGACCATTGTTGGAAGCTCTTCATTCACAAAGACAACTGAACAACTATTCTAATTAATACTATAAAACACAGAATGTCTACGTTAGAACTGAGCCAGACACAAAGAACAATGATCTGTGATCTCCACACCTGTGGGTGTACACCTTGATCAACAGTCTATAACAGTTTGGTGACCTTACATAATTCCCAGCAGAGGCCTAATGACCTGAATGAAGTCCACCCCTTTTATATCAGTGAGGGAAGGCTAAATAACAGAAACAACGGCCCCCTGAATGTTTCTCTGAACCTCTGTCAAATCACAAAGGGACCACAATAACTGGATAGCTGCATTTCATAAAGCCCTGAGCCGTCCTGATACATTATAAACCAGAGAAGGCCTCAGTGTTTAACAACGTTGAGCTGGGTAGTATTTAGCTTTAATGTGTTCCTGTGCTGGGGCGCCGACAACTGTCACAGCCCCAGGAAACAGTTGATATTGTCAGCCGTGGTTTGACTCTCACTAGGCGACAGGACAAATCGGTGTCAGTTTTATTCCCGGTGCTCGGCGGAGGATTTGGCTTGAGTCTGAGCAGACCTGGCGTGTGCCAATGCTGTCGCCATGCCAACAAAGAACTGAACCAGGAAGTCAGTCTGGAGAGAAGGAGACACATAAAGATTTATTCCAGTAAGACTGGATCACTTCATGTGTATGTTTTTTGCTTTCGTTTTTTTGTTAAACTATAAATCAGGAGTCATCAACTGTCTTTATCAAAGACCACCCCTGTTTTTAATGGAGTGACTGATTCTGAAAGGTTACTAATTCAATAAGTAAATTTGTAGTGCATTTCTTTATTATAAGTGGGCTTTAAAATATTTAGTCACCCCTGTAACTGCTAACGTTTTCATCTATCATGTCTGCCAGTAATACTGAGTAGCTTCAGAAAAGAGTACCAAGTTAAAAACAATAGGACAGAGAAAATGTCTGACATACAACAGGCTTTGCAGTATGTATTTACTGTGTCTAAACAACACACATTGCAATTAATTAATAATAAACACAAATAACATTAGCAAAAAACTCATTATTGCTTGATTGACAGGTATACTAACTGGGTTTTTTAAAAGCACTGATGCATTGTAATGCTTTGTTCTGAAGATAGAAATGTCGTGCTTGTGATTATTTGGTAGATGATAACATGAGGAGTAATATATTTTCCTCCCATCATGTCAAATTCTGATTTGCTTCTATTAATTAAGACCTGCTCCTCTGACTTTTTTTCATTACCAATCATATCTTGTTCCTATCCTGTCACTCAGTTTCCCATTTCACTTCTGAGTAAATGGTGATTATTTGTGAGTTTCTACCCAACCTGGCTACTTTTAACAACATTTACTGAGCAAGCACTCATTCATGGCCCTATTCTGTCAGTTAACAGATAGAAAAATAATTTGAACTTCTGACAGCTTGTTAGCCCGATCCTGATCACACAATGGAATTGTACTATCATTTCACATTGTGTGACATTTACGGTGCTGTACCTCCATCTGATGTGTATATGTGTTTGATAAATGTAATGTTTGTAGAGTGGCTATACTGTTTAAAAGTGACTGGAATCAAATTAAAATGGAACTGAATCAAGTCTTGGGCAGAATGTGAGAATGTGGCTGTATCCCAATTCCACATTACACACTAACGCTAAGCAGCTTTTATGCATGTGTCATGTCCGCACGGGGAAGTGGCCAAGTTAAGTATACTCCAAAACAGTCATAATGCTTCCCAAAAAAGGCTTGATTTTTGAATGATGTTGATGCACACTATTGTCCCACAATGCATTGCACAAAAGGAATTGAGCTTCAAACAGATGTAAAAACTGAAAAAAAAATTACAGAGGCAGAATAAGGAAAACAACAAATGATTTTGCTTATGTGAAATGAGTGTAATTGGCAGTGACATTTCAAAGTTGCAGTCTGATTAAAGTCTGTCTGCACATGTATTGTATCATTTCCTCTTAGTACAGAATGGTAAAGGACATTTGTTTTTGGTTCTGATAACTGGAACAGTATACTGTGACAATTAGTATGTATAACAAACTGTTTGCAAGCAGTCTGGAATTGGGAAACAGCTCGTATGACAAATTCAGTCTGCTGAAAACAATCTGAACAGCTTTGGTCTGTGTTTGTGTATGTGTGAACGAGTGTGTGAGCCTCACTCTTCATCTCCTCCTTCTCATCACCAACACTATCTGCCAACCACTTCAGCTGTAATCACCCTCACAATAAACTATTCAGGAAGCCCTGAAATCTAACTGTTCTCCACGTCCCAACCCCTGCTGTTATCCCTTTAAAGCGCTGTACCCCTCCACCAGCTCTCCCCTACCGCCTCCCCAAACCAGATAACCTCTTTAAAAATCATCACAACATCTACTTAGAATCACCCCTGGAACTGAAAAACTTCAGCTTTTGTTCATTTTAAAATTTAAAAAGTGCTGCTTCACTTTGACCATGATGTATTGCCGTGCTCACCCCCACAGAGCCGGCTTAATGTGCACTTAGTATGCGGGCCAGGCCCTCATTAAAATGCAAAGTGCGTTCTGGGAAAGAAAAAAAGAAAAGGTTGCTGCACAGTAAACATGGAACTGTGATTTGCTTCGACGAAGGCCGAGCAAAATGAAGCCAGACACTTGCTCCACCCCCCCTCTGTACAATAATGTCTCATTCGTGGAGAACTCAGCAAAGTGTTCAGGACCCGGCCTGAAGCGAAGCAGTACACAACACAACAGGATGGGGAGTGCTTCTGAATTATGCAACTTGGAACAGAGAAGCATTGTTAAACTTTTAGCCATGGATAATCTCTCTGACTCTGTCTCTCCTGTGTAACCCCACCCAGTGTCACACACACACACACACACACACACATTCTCTTTGTTTTTTACTTATTTACAGAGTGCGATTCCCCCTCCGCTGGTCCCACGGTGTTAAATATGCAGTGGAATGCTGTTGTTTCAAGTATGCTCGTCCTCAAAGTGCACCAGGCTTAAATGTGATGCTAATAGAAGGAGAGCAGACCATTTAGTGAACACAAAGCATTTGCTTTGGTGATTTATTAAAACACAGAAGCTTCACAATGGGATGCTATTCATTCAGTGTCTGTCAACCCGTGAGATTCCACCTTTGGCTTTCTGTCTGGGTTTTACCATGGCCCGAAGAGCTCAACGCTCTGCAACTTCAATAAAAAGGCAATATTATGAATTTTTCTTAGAGTCAGCAAATCCCATGTGCAGACTCAAACCAGCAATGGATGTATCCTAATAACTATTGTGTGTGTCTTCTGTGCCACAGACCTCCACTGTTGTCCAAAAACTATTACAAACACATCATTGTGCCTCACTGTTGCACTGGGTGACATGTTCCATCATTGAACACACACACTGTAGTTTATTTAGTTAGTTTTTTCCTTATACACCGTCCTTCTGTCCCAAATACTCGCTAGAACATGTTTTTTTTAAATGGAGCTATATATTTGTGAGGGGTTTTGAAAGATTCACATCTTCAGAAGGAGCCGCAGACAGGGTAGGAAAGTCAGAAGGTACTGAGAGAAGCACTGACACATGGTTGGTTTGGTCTGTGCATGAGCTTTATTGACATAAAAAAAAAAATATCAAAGATGCATTTGATCCATTAAAGGTAGACTCGGCCAGATAACACCGATCCATTCACACAGTCAACTTTCTCCATCAATGTCATTAAACATTCTGTGTTTCCAGTATTCAGTCTTGGCGAGTCACAGCTGCATTTGTAGTGCCTAGTGTTTACGTACTTTACGTACCACTATATGTCAGATAGGATAGTATTCAGCAGTACCCTGGGATTAGGCACTGGAATAGATATAGAATGGGACAGAAAATATAGATCAAGGCCAGCATTAGTCTTTAAGAAAATTAAATCAATTGAAGAAAAGATCTTCAATACCTTTTCCATACATACATAACAATTAGAATAAAAACATCTCTGCAAATGAACACAAACACACACACAAACTTTTACCTCCATGCCAAATTCAGCCTCCCAGGGTGAAAGCCGTAGCCTGCCAAGGGTGGGGACATTTTTGTGGATCGATAAACCAACCACTAGAGCGAGCTAAAGAGCTGCTGGTCACAGCAAAAAATACAGAAACACTGCAAGTCATACAGAACAAAAATTTTCAGAACATACCAAAGAACATACATATATACAAAACATACTGTACCACAGCTCCATTTTGGAAATGGAGAAAGACTCAAACTATGACAGTCAGATGATTCTGATTAATGCTTTATTGTGCTCTATAGAGGAAATTTGTTGTCTCGGTTGGTAATTTCTGAGCTCTTTTATAAAGTTTTTACAGCCTTTAGCTTTTGAATTTGCTCATGTGGTAATGTATGTTTTTTTAGTTGTTTGCTGATAAATTTATGCTTCATCTTTTTTTTTATTTCTTTATCTGTACTTTTTATTTGAATGTATACTGCACTCTGGTGTTCTTGTTCTTGTTCATTGTACATTTTTCATCATGTAGTTTTTGGACAGATGCTGTAAAGTATAATCTCTTCGTACAGGTAATTGTGGAAATGTGTGTGTGTAATAAATAAAATAAAATTTAAAAAATAGTATAATTGACAAGTGGTCAACTATATAAAAAAGTACCTCCAAACATGCTCATCCGTATCCCATGATCATCTGCTTGCTTTTTGTCCATTTTCTGAATCTGCAGTGATATTCACAGTATCTTTCTTCATTAAAACTCCTCAACTTCTACAGAAAGTCAAACCAGCAATACTGTTTCTTGTTCTTTTTTTTGTCTTTTAATACATGTTCCCAGTTAACCTCCTGCCAAAAAAATCAATTGGAGCTCATTAGATTCTTATAAAGGCATATTAGATTGAGTGAGAAATTAGATCGAGCCAGAAATTATGTAGCAGCACCGTGTGGGGAGGGTGTGTGTGTGTGTGTGTGTGTGTGTGTGTGTGTGTGTGGGGGGGGGGGGGGGGTGCCGTGGCAATGCATGAATATATATTGCAAGACAGATCAATTTGATCTGTAGCAGGGCATGGTTTGATGTTTCTACTGTTTGAGCATGTTTGGGATAACAGCAACACAAGCTCATGTTATTCTACACAATACATGAACAGCATATGAAGAATACATGTAGACCTGGAGAAATAAGCTCAACGCACTGGTTTGAAATCACAGTGGCAGCTAGAATGTAAGGGAACGTGTGACAAAAAGTATCACTGCCTTTGTGATAGCTCACATCAGAACAAATTGTTAAATATTGTCTTTTTTTTTCTTCTTTTTCACGGCAAATCATGTGTGACGTCTCATGTGTAGACACTGTGCCTGCTCATGCAAAATAAATTCATGCATATTTAAGAGGGATGCAAATGAGAGTGCCTGATGAACAGGGCTTTTAGCTTGAAATTTAATTACAAGTGTAGTCCCCTTTGCAAATGAGTTTACTTTTCCTCTCTGTCTGTCTCTTTCTTTTTTTCCCTTTTGCTCCCTTTCACTTCGCATGTCCCCTGCAACCCATTATGCGGGTCCATGTCATGAATTCGAAATCTCTGGTGTGACAGCTCCAGATGAAAAAAAAAAGAAAATCCTGCCATTCCAAACACCCATCTCATATTTTATACAACAAAGTGGCTGTTGTTTGCAGAGAGAAAGAGATCGAGAGAGGAGAACATGCAGGGACTTCAGCTGTCTGTTTCTTCTGATTCTCCTGCTTTCGCTTCTAAACAAGAACTCCAACTGGAGGCTTTATTTCTCAGCGACTCACCTTGGCCCAGAGACAGGGAGGACAGCCTGTCAACCGCCTTTCCAACGCCTCCATTGATTCTCTTTCCTGGGGTTTGTTGGGTGTGAGTCCCTCCTACTCTCTCATGTGGCCTAGTTTCTCAACAACCCTTATACTGTGGGACTGCTCATTAACAGGTTCTGACCACAGCTAATGCAGGTAGCTTGACCCCTGAGGCGAGGTCAAGGACTCTACAAAGTCCACCAAGTGCTCCTTTTTTTATTTTAGCTCCTCTCCTCATTCTTCTTTCACCGACTCCCACATCTTTGTCCTCCCAGTTCTCTGCCACTTCAGGGCCTTTTGCTCTCCAAAAGTGGCTGATGCAATGCCCGAGTGCCCCTCCTCCCCACTCCCATAAATGTGTTATTTACAGTCTAGTACCACCAGAGAGCCAGGATGAAATCAAATCCTTTGAAAGCCGGGTTGTCTGTGGTATTAATTTCACGTTAAAACAATAGAACTTGGATGCTGAATCGTCATTTAGGACCCAGTCAATTTACATCCGCCGGCTGGTTTATGGGATTCAATGACCAGTAAGAGCCTTCCAGGGACATTACAGCACAAAGTGACCCTCTAACTCTCTCTTTGGGGAGAGCTCATTTGAAATCTTATGATGCTGCTCCAGGTCTTCTCAGTGCATCTTCTCCACGGTGTTGGCTTATTGAAAGGAGCCTCGTAAATATCCCTTCATCTCATTCCCTCTTGGAAAGGGCAGGGCGACAGCTCTCTGGCCCCAGTGAGAAATCTGTGAGGCCCTGTATGGTGCAGGGGGGGTCAGGGAATGGAGAAGGGCAATCAATACGAAGAACATAAAGTACTGCCCGTGGTTTGATGGCTGGTCTAATATTATGAATGATGACCACTCACAAAGTCCTTTTCATGTCCCTAGCATGTCAAAAATACATCTACCAGGATTTGAGCCTGCACATTCCACATCACAACACTGCTTACATCTTAAGTTTAGAATTGATTTTAAGGTTTTCATATTGGTCTGGTTGATCTGGAGTTCAGCTCTGAGTTAACCAGATGTTTGGCGTTGGGTACGATTTTACTGAAGGCTATTTATTGCCGTCTTGCCTTCACTAGAGAGCCTAACATAGCCAAACTACATCTCACATGCTCAATTTTGCAAAAGGATTTAAAACTGTGAAAAATTAGAAATCCAAGTGGTTCAATTCAAAGTAGTTTTGCCTTAAAAATAAACAATTTACAGCATTTCTTTCTTGTTATACTTTAATAATGTTATAATTATTATGGAGAGTACAATTTCATCATAATTTGTTATTTGTTAAATTGATCTAGAAAATGAAAGATATCTTCTGAAACCAAGCTTATGCTCTTGTGTTTATATAATGATTTTTGAGTAGATGAGAGAACTTTCAGTCATCTCATAAAGATATGTCTTCCTCTATGATTCCATCCATCCAGACCAAAACTACAGGAACCCATATTGTGGGATGGCTTTTATAGGATGGGATGCGATTGGATAGATTACTATAAGAAAAGCCAGGGGAGACTCGGCATGTACCTAAGGTCCCAGTCAAAAATGTAACCTTAGCCAATAGGTGCACAGTTTGTGTGTGACTAATGATAATATGTTCATCCATCAAAATTAGGGAGGGTGATGCATCCTCACAAAGTCTTCCAGACTCTACAGATAAAATCGGTTACAAAAACACATGACATGATTGTTAGTCTGGCTCCATCTATTGAACATACGCCCTTCAATTTAAATTCATTAGCAAAGCCAAAGCAGGAAGCATTGTAATGTTTTGGTGTTTAGTTGTGAGGTTGTTTTCTTAGTATTAATATTCCATTATATATCCTGCTACCCTCTATTGCTACCATTTAATCTTACATAAAAGTCAAACTTCCCAGGTAATTTTGTCCACATCACACCATTCATCCACTTAGTTCATCTAATACTCCTACTCAACCAATCAAACATCCCCATTCACTTCTTCCTCTCTCTCTCTTTCTCTATCTCTCTCTCTGTCTCAAACACACACACAAACAATTAAAATATGACACATTAACATGACAATGAAAAATAACAGTACATAGCATTAATTATCAAATAAAAGGCAGCATTGTGTTAAAGTCAAAATGATTAAAAACAATGTAGTGAATGTAAACAGTGTTTGTGTTAGCACAGCAGAGAGCTGAGTGTGACATGACTCTGTTGTTGCACTGATGGACTGAGTGAATACTGAGTTTATCAAGAAAGCAGGTAAACATGACTTGGTATTTTCAAGTTTTTTAGGGGATGTTTAACCCACAGTTTCAGGTGAGCTTGATGCCACTGAAATATGTTTTCTTCTACTCACTGTGAGACACAAAGAGCAGCATAGAATGAGGTAATATATGAATATGAACTTAAAATAGTCTTAAACCAGTCTACTGTTTCAATGCCAAGGGAATCAAATTAAAGAAATGTGTCAATTTGCTGCCAAGTTTATTATGTGCAGGGCTATTCAGTCTTTTCCACATTGAACTAGGTGGATCATTATGTGCAGTGGCGAGAGAGGGAACTCTATTATGCAACTCACAGCGCACCTCATTTATCACTTAATGCGCTAGAATATTTATATAAGAAGCATTCAATTTAACAATAAAAAATCTTTCAGCTGAAAATTAAACAGTACTTCATCTTTAAAAAGCATTTGACTCACTTGTTTCATTTATTAAATAAGATTTGACCCAGACTCTCAGCATCTCTCAGTGTTTAACACTCAGGCAAATATTGACAAAGTGGAACTGGGTAAATCTGAAGGGGCAGCTCGTAGCTTTTCTCAGACTCCCGCTCCCTCCAAAACAAACCCATTTTGGTTGGTTTACACAGGAAAATGTCAATTGAGTGATTTGTAATGTGGAGTCAGGTAATAAACTCTAAACCTCATGAACCTGTTTAACTGCTCATATACCCTCCACCTACTGTTGCCCACTAATGCTCTTCTCCATAGTCATTAACACTTGTTACCTTATTGGAACATGGATCCTCCTCCTCATCTTCCACCAGCTCTATCATGTTGTCACTCTGGGCGCCATTAAATGCGGTGCCAAAGTGCAGAGGAGCATACACGTCTTTTTGCATGTCATTTGTCTTAAACTAATTTACTCTAACCAGTCTCACCCTTCCCCATCCGTACCCACATATTAATATCATAAAGTCTTAATTAATATTGCTGCTTAATTAAACACTCATATTTAAGGAATGTAGCAGTGGGTGGAGAAGGAGGGAGGAAGCTCTTATTCGTGCTATTAATTGTCTTGGTCATTAGCTTGTCTCTATCTGTCACTGCATCTGGCTGTGGTGAACTTTCATTAATGTGGAGATTCACTCGGTTTGCAAAAGAGGAAAAAAAAAAAAGGGCCATAAAATGGTATGATGCCATGAAGCAGGTCTGAATAAAGTTAACCAACCCAGAGTGAATACTGAAGAATTTTAGAGATACATTATGTTAGCTGGAATTATGCGTTGGATCACTTATCCATAAAAGACTAATGCTTTGCACAAACTTGGCATCTGCAGAATGCAGAAGTCAGATGTTTACATATAACAGTATATGAGACTGAATATAGAGACATTTACAAGCAGTTTTGGACAAATCATGCAGATAACAGGGGGAGCAGTGGTATAAGGACAACTCTAGGGATTTTTTTTCAAATCCTGATAGGACCCTGACATTCTCTTTGAAGGTAAGCATTTCAAGTACAACACATGGTCAAAAGTATGCGGACACCCAAAAACGAAGCCCATGTGTGATTGTTCACAATGTGACGTTCTAAATCCATGGGCATTACCAAGAGTGTAATGTCCCCACTTTCACAGTTTCAGTTTGAGTTACTGAGCTAAACAGTGTCCTCTCACTGTCCCACAGCCATAATTCAGAAGACAGAAGCTCTGAGTCAATACTAATTATAATATGTTCAACTGAGTTGCCTTTAATTAGATTGGGACAATCTGCTCTTTAATCAAAATTCTCAGCACTGTCCCGTATCTGTTAGTTTTCCATTCATAGTATGGAGCTCCGTGCTCCTGTGAAATGCAAACATTTTGTCTTTCTGGAGTTTAAGACAAAATTTAAATGAATTATCTGGATGCCATTAAAAGCAGACTGTAACCTGGAAAGGGCCTGGTTTGTGTTGGAGTCAATGGTCCTGCCAGCGTAAAAATGCACATTGCAATGCTTGTTGTGTATAAATAGCAGGGAGCCTAATATTGATCCTTGTGGGACTATTTTACCAACCATCTGGGAACTGAAGTAACAGTTTGAACTCCACCAGACATGTATGATTTAACCAGTTGAAAGCAGAATTATCAAAACTAATGGAAAGCACTTTATTTAACATAATATGATATTATAAAATCCCTTGACGGATCTGTAAGGAGTGCTGTGCAAACAATTTTGCCTTCATGAGTGACAATGTCATCCATAGCTGCAATTGTAGCAGTTATTGTATTATGAGCAGGTCTAAATCCTGACTGCGGTATCTGGAGGACATTATTATGCTCCAGAAAGGCATGTGGTTGTGACTTCTGATTTTAGACGGACGGGAGAGCTCAGACTGGTAGTTGTTTAGATCACAAGTGAGATGAACAGCTTTTTTAAACATATTTGTTATACAACTATTATTATGGAAAGCATTTCATCATCATTTGTTTTTTGCTGGATTGTTGTGCAGAATGGAGACCATAAGATGCTCAAAATAAAGCAGAAAGTTAGGATTTTGCATTGAGTTTTTTGTTTGAAGTGTGTCTTCAAAGACAACTTAATAAATCTTATTGGCTGATATTATTTTAAATCAAACATATTTTTAGGCTTTTAGTGGTGTGCAGATGCACTGTTCCACAGAGTGATACAGTATTTAGATCATTCTGTCCTGTATTTTAATCCCCATTACCAGCAACGCTGAACAAAACAGGCTACATGCATGTTCCATTTTCAAGTCTTTGTTATTTCTTTGTGCATTGTAAATAGCAGACAGTCATATTTGAGCTGGTCCAGTGTTTTATCATTTGTTATCAGCAGTGTGGATGCAAAAGAAAGGACAACTGTAAGGTCAGCACTTTGAGTTTCACTTATTTTTTTATCATAGTCCATAACTCTGCATAATGTGTCCCTGTGACCTTAAAATACAGAGCTTATGAAATCAGCAATGGCATAAATATTGATAATGTCTCATTCAGATGCTGTTTCTTTCAAACATTACATTGTAATTATGGCCGGCAATCAGTATTGATATCCTGGTGTGGCTGTGCACGCTGGGCCAGTAGTAATGCAATTTGATGCCAGGCGGAAGAGAAGGGGAATCAAATCACAGGACTGGAACAGGATGCCTCGGAGCTAACCAGGGAGAGCCATAGAGGACACCTGAGCTCTCAAAGATGGTTATTCACTGGGAAAATAGATCCTGCTTAAAGGACTATACCAGCGTTTTACATCTTGTATCTAACTTTAGAAACTAGAAAACGATTGAAACAAATTCCTTGTATGCGTACAGATGTGCACAGTTTATGGTAACCATTGAATGTGGCTGCTGTTGTACATTTATTCGCTGGATATGAAGAAGGCTTGTTGTTTCTGTTGAAAGTATATTGTATGGGTTCTAAATGGCAAATACCAGTTCAACTGTGGAACCAATATTTGTAAGGATTATAAGGAAATGTGGCATTTAAACAGGAAATAGCATAGCAGTCGTTCAATAGTTCACTGGTGTGTGTGCGTACCTGACACTTGCCCGGCTGTGGTGTGTTTAAGCATCTTTTTAAGGTAAAATATATTATAATAAAACACAATACAAGAGCAGAACAGTAGTATAGCACAGGATATTAAGTCAAACATTAAAATGCTGCTGTCACAGATGTGTTTGGGGAGGGAGTTCCAGAGGGAAGGGGTTGCTATGGAGAAGGCCCTGCCAGCCCTGGTCTGATGCTCCAACCCTGTTTCCTTGAAATGTTGTTGGGGGGGGGGGAGAGTCACAAGAGCAGGAGTGAGAGATAAACTCCTAAATTAATATTCATGTTTTTAATTTTTGACATTGTGGCTATGGTAGCCAACAACTAACGTTTAGATGAGCTACACACTTGTACTCAGCCCTGCTACTAAACCCCAGTCAAACTAAGTTCATGGGTCATGTGTCGTGGCTTCCAGATATGGAGCCAGAACTTGGATCAATCCTGGGAGTGTCTATGTTGGTCTCCCATTTTGGAAAATCAGCATAGAAATATTAAGTCTTTTGGCGTGCCTATCATTCACTGTTATACAAATTTGCTACAGCATACTAAAGGCATGTTCATTCTTTACCTTTTCTGGTTCACTAAACCATTCACTAAAAAAGACAGTGTTATGGCCAGTTTTATAATCCCGACAGTTTGTGGAGACATACCTGTTCCTATTGATAAGACCAGTCTGGTGCAACAAGTCTGCAACCTTGAGAGTCTCTGCAGTACATTTTCTCTCAAGCCTTATCAGTCTATAAATACTGAAGGAAAAACAAACTAGCCAGGGAAGGAAGAATAAATGTATTAAAATCTTATGAATAATGGAAATGAATGGTGGGGGAAAAAAAAGAAAAATCTACATGAAATTGCAATAAGCATTTTGTGGTGATGAACAAATTCTTTTCAAGTATTTTCAACCATTCTAAGTTGTCTAATTTATGTCCATCTTAGAAAGTCATTTTCTTCAATCTTTAATTTTGATCCGAAGCAATAAACTTGCAGGCTGTAAAACCAAAACATTGAGCTGAAAGATGCTAAAAAGCACTGTAGACCTGAGAGGAACTGCAGAGTTAGTGATAAAACTCTGTGCATTCTCATCATCACAACAAGCGACGCTTTTCACATTACACATAGTCATTTGACCCTTTGTTGATAAAAACATTTTGATGAGTGCAACTTTAATATTTATTCACAGGAATGTCTGTCAGTAGTGGTGAGGTAACCCAAAAAAGCTAAGAAATTAAAAAATAAACTTGAGAAATTTAAATGCCATTGTTCCTAATCCAACCCATTTTCCATTGAATACTGGTCATTTGGCTTATAACCACCCTGGGAACAAAAGTCAAGTTTCTCTGCAACATGGACGCAGTCATTCAGTTTGTGTTGTTTCCAGCAGTGCCCTTCACAGCTCCCTGGTGGCTGATTGGAAATCCTCCCTGCCTGGTCTGTCCCGCCGCTGTGTAATTGACCCAGATCTGGCTGAAATCATCAGACAAATGAAATATTTCTCAAACACTTGATGGCTTTGCCAGCCCCATCTATTGCCCAGCAGATACCTGGTCAGTGCATGGCCGCATTAGCCATCGCAAATTGGCCTGGACAGAAACCTGATGTGTGTGTGTGTGTGTTTGCTAGTGTCTGTCAGCCTGAATAACCCAGCGTCCAGCTCTCCCACCTGTCACCTCTGCCATGCCCTATCTACCTGCTAATGAGAACACACACTCGAACTACGCTCCCTCCGTGACTGCCTTTCTCTACAATACAGGTTATTCGTCCCCCATCACTCTGCTATTGTCTTTTTCAATCAAGCTGTCAATAGCGGGGAGACAGTGCTAGATGAGGAGCAGGGACAGAGACAGGCCACTTTCATTTTATCTGTCAATCGATTGTGTCTCAATTGCTGTCATGCCTGTCCCGATCCTCGGCCTTCTCTAACGGTCTCTGCTCACTATTTCACTGTTTATTCCTCAGCTTGTTTATGTTTCCCTCACTTGGCCCGTCACTCTCACTTTTTTCTCTTTGTTTGCACACGTGGAAAAGCAAAGGCACACACACACACACACACACACGCAAAGATGAAGACAGCGTTTTCAGTGTGGGAGAGCAGGTGAATGCTGTAAATGGCCTGCTAAGCCATTAGCATCGATCATTTGACTGAGAGGCTGTTGATTTCCCATACGCAGCCCTCCTTCAGACTTTGAATACACCTGCTCTTGTCATTAGGTTCTCTTTACTTAACCTGCAGTGGCCCAGTCATAGTCAAACAAACGACATGCTCTTTTCCAGAAACACCAGGCTGACTGCGCTATGCCTTTTACTAACAAAGAGTCCCAGGAACTAAACAGAAACTAAAGGGTCCCTTTGCACATTCCTGTTTGTGTTTCCACTGCATCTGAAAAACAGTGAAGATGAGGTGGATAAAGACCCCCAGCATGTAATGAGAAAACCACATCACATGAATAATTAAACATTTTGAGTAATAGGCTTATATTCTATTTTTTCTAAGTGTGAGATGTTCAGATGGAGGCCGGGTAGGGGATGTAGTATAAAGACTGGAGACAACAGCTAGGCTAACACCTGGCTCTGTTCAAAGTCCAAAAATACACCTACCAACACCTCGAAATCTCACTGATTAACATGTTTCCCATGTGTTTAATGCACACACAAACAGAAATGTAAATGTGCAGCTTGTTGTAGTCTTGTCTTCACAGCTTGTGTACCTGTAAAATGACTTAAACTTAGAGACACTGGACTGAAGTACTGGGAGGAGAGATAAACTGTTCCAATATGTAATTCCCACTAAAAATGATAAATGTGTGATACGTCTTTACACAACACATTGATTGCATTTAATCACCTGGACGGAGTCGGGTTAGCTGTTTCCACCTGACTCCAGTCTTTATGCAAAGCTAGACTAACCATGACCTGACTCCAGCTCCTATCTTAACATAGAACAATGCGAACATCTCTGGAAAACAAACTTATTGTCTCTCTTTCCCAAAGTGTTGAACTATTCTTTTAATTTGCTGCTGTACGATTAGCCACTGAGCTCCTTTGACTGTCTATAAAACAACATTTTGCTATGGGTGACAATGTGGCTGTCACGGTTGAGGGTTCACTGCCTGCTCAGGGGCACCTTAGCAGTAATTACAGAAGGGAGAAACGTATTTCATGACTTCCTACTGAGCCACAGTTTCTATAAAATAGCCATGTTTTCTAACCTCCAGGCTACCAGGTCGTATCTCTCAAGTCACTGAATACTTATAACTGAACTCTCTGCTGGTGTCCAATATAAGAAACTCATCTGATACAAGCTTGGTGGAGGTGCTAGAGGGAAGGGACAATGTATGGTCATAAAAAAACAAATAATAATAATAAAACCACGCACACTCATATATGTTTGTCCTACAGAGTTAATAACATAAAATAAATAATAGGAATTCATCTGTTTAGGAAGATCCTGTTATATGGTTGAAAAGTCCAGAACAGCTATAACATGGACCTCATGGTCTGAGTTCTTTTTTTTTTGCTTTGTTTCATCGATCTTGCTGTGTATGTAAGGGTTTATACATGAAGTAAATCTATATTCTTTTATGAGTTTGTATGAGTTGACATAAACGAATGAATAATGAAAATGTGTAACTTAATCTTTTTTGTAACAAAGTAACAATAATTATTAAAGCCCTATTTATTACTGTTGTTTTAATCACTAGCAATACTGTATGTAAGGCTAACTAATAATTTACATCTTCAGTAACAGTTTTAACTCCAAAAAAGGTTTCTGACAAGCTTCTGACACCTCTCTTTTGGAATATCCAAACTCATTTTCACAATCATGTAGCCAGTAGTTGTGGAGATATATGACTCTGGACCAGAGTGTGAAAAGCATACCCTCCTCATAGCTAGCAGTACAAAAACAGTTGAAGCGACGATGGAGTGGTGATTGTGTGACAGAGACAAGGCTTGTTTCAGTCGGAGACAGTGCAGACAGCAGCACTGACTGAACCCACAGATAGAAAGGAAAAGCACAGTCGAAGTCTCTGGGTGGAGACTGGGCTTCAGACAGACACTGTTTGATCAAATAATGTCAAAAAAAGATGAATTCACTGAGTTGCTATAATTCAGTCCCACATTACATCTGCAGCCATTTCTAAGCCATTTCTTCCTCCCATCTTTTTTTCCAAAATCTGTTTCGTTTCCACTACCCCAAATAGCGGTCTAACATGAACCTTTCTGACAGTAATGACAGGAGCATATTTCACTCTGTTACAAACATCAGATTGGGAGTGAATCTGTGTCTTTCAAGACTGGCAGTGAAGAGCTGAATGGGAACTTTTACCATCAGTGATAGTGCTACCACTCATCCTCCTTTCATATCAACCAGCCCTGTAGAGTGTGAGTCATTAACACTCATCTATCACACAAGTCAGTAATAATGCACAGGTCAACCTAAAACCCGTGGGTGGGTGTTGGTATTGAAAGACCCTGATCTGTGCATCACCACTGGCCAGGTTTCCATCCAAATGTATTGCAAATTTTAAGCGAACATCGAGATAATTATCCATTTTTTTCATCCACCACCGCTATGCGATTATTAGGAATTGATTCATTGAGATAGGCAATAACAAAAACATAATATCATTGCTGAAGAAGAGGGCACAACAAGATGATGTAACTTAAAGAGCGCTATTCAAACCTCAAAATGGTGAAAAGCAACGTAGATAACGCGATGGAGATATATGACATTTCTGTTAGTTTCATGTATCTGTGTGAGGACAATGACATGAGACTGTAGACATGTTTTCTCACATTATGGGAATATCTGTTAAATATTGTATATAATGTATGGTGTTCTGTGGCTCTGGAGGGGCTTTGTAGAGTCTGAGAAAATAACCCTGATGATGTCACAGTGATATCATCGGGGCTTGAAGACTTCACATTTATGACACAGGAGTTGGAGATGTGGAATTTGAAAGATACTGACACTAACTAGACAGGAAAGCTATAACAAAAAGATGATATTGGTTGCATTATGGGAAATGTAGGCTCCAGTGTGTTTGGAGTTTATCCATTCTGGAGTTTAAAAGTCAAGATCTCTCTTATCTACTGCTTCGATTATGAACATTCTTTTTTTAAAATCTGTCTCTTGTGAGTCCCCCAACTTTATGGAAGGGCAACACTAAATTACTGGAGGAGTCCTATAATTATCAATAACAGTCTTGTCATCAGTGTGAGGTTGCATGGCAGCCAGCAGATAATCCACACTTCAAAAACTATTGAAAACACATCAGTGAGCCACACTGTTCCACAGAGATGGAGGGTGATGAGAAAGATAAAGCTTATAATCTTTGCTGGTGGCTGTCTGATTCAGTGTCTCACCTCTCTTCACTGTGAGACAACACACAGATCAATTACCTGCCCAAGAAACGCACACTCTTACTACTCCTGTCTTACTCGTGTGGAGTTTTCATATATTTAAACATCATGCCATGTTCTTACATCCAAATACATAATTTTTATCATTGTAACACATAAAGAGGGGCTGCAACAGAGACGATCATCCTGTCCTCACTAATCGAGCTGTGGTAGAATCACTCAGTGAGCCCAATTACGTTCTGGCGCGGGTATTATCATTGCTGGGAAATCTGTGTACAGGGAGGGAACTACCTGGAGAAAACACAAAAACTGTTCTCCTGAGAAAGTCATTCCACTTTTTGTTCTCAGTCGTTTATTTGTACCAGTATTTTTGTTCAGTGAAGATTACCTTTTTTTTTTTTTCTTTTTGTCTCAGCAACAATTTCCCTCAAGAGCAGAGATAAAAACAGGCCTTTAGTCTGCCTCAGTGTGACTACACACTGACTTGATTCTAGGTTGAGTGTTTGGCACTCATCTGGCCTTCTTGTCTGTGCTGTGACACAAACATTCACACACAGCTGCTTTTGTATTTGGTTTTTTATCAGTTCATAGAGAAACAACGGCTTTTACGAGTTTTAGTTTGCATTTCAGTGGCTTGCTACTCCCTTATTTGTAGAGGTTTTTGCTTAAAGGAAAAGTGCTTTTTTATCCAGAGGTCAGAGTCAAAGATATGGTGGTAGGGTTTTCCATTGAGACAAACAGCACAAATATATTTATTCTCTTCGCCCTCTCACTCTATTTTTAGACCTAACAGTGTGGCTGTAGGGATGGAACCCAGTCCAACACTTTTAAAAACTATTGGATGGATTCTCATGAAATTTGGTACATACACCATTGTCCCCAGAGGATGAATCCCACTGACATTAATGGTGTCCTGACTTTAATGGCTCAAATTTAATACAAAAATATTTAAAATATTTAAAAAATACAAAAATATTTGTAGATTTGTCCATCATTTCTGTTATGGTAACAGTGAACATGGTGTTAATTGGTGAGATCGGGGAACATGGTGACACTATTTTTCCCAAAACATTTTGTTTCCTAGTACTGTACCATATTTGTACCTACATTAAAGTACCAATGAGAACTGATCTGTATTTTATTGGTACGTGATTCCTACAATGAAACCACACTGTAAATCGCGGGATCATTTAAAGTGTTAAAGTGCCTTTTTGACATAATTACTTGATTGGCTATTAAATAATGTTGAAATAGCCAAGCAAGTTATTTCATGCACCAATTGACATAATCTCTGTGGCCCTTTAAAATATACACATTTATTTTTTTTTTTTTAGATAGCTAAAATATGTTTTGCATCATCTAATGTAAGTAATACACTGACATATATAAGTACCTTATACAACCCCACTTCAAAAAATCCAAACTATCCCTTTAAGGCTGTATCTCTTGTCCTGACGGTATACAGCTCACTCAGGTTCATCAGGAGCTTCCCAGTTTTTTTTGCTGGCAATGCCAACTACTCTAGCCAGCTTAGTCCTAAACCTACAGTTCAGGTGATAAAACCATAAATTCAGGTGGAATTTAACTCGTAGTTACCGGTCGCGTCGCTGTGCAACCAGTTCCATTCATACCACAAATGAGGGAATGTATTGGTCTGGCGTTCCACGCATGCGCATTTCCCAATCCACACTCCATTCTAGTTAGTGGCAGTAATGCACCATACCATTTGTGTTTGCCAACCGCGAACGGACTGAAAGTGATAGCAAAACGGTGCTATCTGCAGTGTGATCTGACATGTAATTTGTGCACAAGGAGAGCAGTACAGGGGAAAGAACACCTTTCATTCATCCAGTATCTACCAATTTTTAATGTGTAAATATGGAACTTGTGTGAGCCTTGTTTATATGCCTTCTGGAAATTGTTTTAAATAAAACATTGTATGAAGTAAATGTGAAATTAACCAGTAGTAAGTGAGAGAGTGTGCAGTTTTTTTACTTGTATTCAGGTTCTTCTGCTGCCCTCCCACCTGCCTGTCACATAATCAGATGTGCAAGTATTTTCAGTTTTATGACCACATACATCAAAATCTGGAAAGCCCAGTACCATGATTTTGGCTGAATACATTATACCTCCCCAGACAATGCACCTGTGTTGACCCAATGACCCTCCTATGGTGCGAAAACATTTTTTACAACAGTGTGGCACAGAAAGACACATACATACATAGAGTTCACTGCAGGCTGTACATTTATTTTTATCTTGCTGTTACAGCTTGCTTTCAGTCTTTCTGCTAAACTAGGCTAACCAGGTCCAGGACCTAGCAAACAAAACATGAGCTGCAGATTGGTCTGGTTCCCAGGCTAGTTTCTGTTTGCACACTTGTTTGCCTTGAATTGCCTCTTAAAGGAACAAATAAAGTATTTTTAATTGAATTGAATACAAATCTTCCCTAATGAAGGTGCACATAAATAAGACCACAGAAATTTTATATGAAAAATTAGCAGATTATTCCTTTAAGACACTAAAGGGACAGAGACAAAAACAAGGAGAGACACTTTGCCAGAGCTTTGCATTTATTATTCATTGTGCAGTAGACTGGGCTTTAGGACGGGTGGGTGACAGAATAGAAAAGGCACAATCAACATGTTTGTTTTTCTCTGTCTGTGTGTGTGTGTGTGTGTACTTGTGTGTGTGCGTGTGTGTTTTGTGTCTGGCAGTCTGCAGGCTGGTCCAGCAGGCCTGAGCCTGTGCGATGCTCGTCATTCTGTCACACAGGATGACTCCTGATGCGACAGCGGCTGCTCTGGCCTCAAATACCCCTGAGATGGAGAGAAGAAAGGCAGGGAGATGGATGGAGGGACGGGAAGAACAAGAGTGATATACAGAAAGAGGGAGAAAGTGGATGTGTGTGTGTGTGTGTGAGAGCGAGAGAGGTGTGTCAGCAAAGGGCCTCAATTTCCCCAGAGATGCACTGACAGCGAGACAGATAGATGGAAACACAGAGAGGTTGGGGTTTGGAAAGCAGAGAAGTGCCAATTCTTACTCCTAAACTGGACAGCTTCCAACAGGCCCTGCAGCACATAACATCAACGGGAAATATCTGGAGGAGCTTTCTGCCAATGCAGTTAGAAAGCAGCTGGGTATATACTGTACATACAGACCTGGGATCCTTTTAAACAGCAGGTCACAGGGATGAGGGTGTTGGTTGGTCAGTCAATAACGACTGCCAGATTGCACTAAAATTTAATATGAAAATATCTATGTGGTTACATAGGATGATCCCTAATGATTATGGCGCCCTCCTGACCTCCTGAGCCTCCCTTCAACTTGCATGCAAGGATGATTACCAACCTAATTTGGTTTTATGTATGTGTGTATTTTAGGTGCTCAAACCCAGATAGAGGTACCCTGGCCGAGGGGCGTTATCAACAGGTGCAGAAAACCAAGCAGAGCAATGACACGCCGCCCTGTTAGAAGTACGGCAAACACATATTTTTTATCAACATAAAGTTTAAGTGCAGTTGTTTGTTCTTCTTTAAGAGAAAATTTACAGTCCAGTCCGTTTAATACTGCCATTGTAGCCGGCAGTCCGATACGCTTGTATCGGCAGTAGCCATCTTGGACATTTACAAAGATGCTTCAACTGCTCCAAGAGGTTAGCTCCATGGTATAACTCCTTAACCCAGAAATTAAAAGAAACATTGCGAAAATTATAAAGGAAATCGCGTTCCACCAAACTGGAGGAATCTCATTTATTTTGGCAAGATAGTCTTAGAACATACAGGAAGGCCCTCCGTAATGCCAGAGGAGCCTATTACTCCTCACTAATAGAGGAACATAAGAACAACCCTAGGTTTCTTCTCAGCACTGTAGCCAGGCTGACACAGAGTCAGAGCTCTGTTGAGCCATGTATTCCCAGAGCTCTCAGTAGTAATAACTTCATGAGCTTCTTTGATTATAAAATTCCAACTATTAGAGAAAAAATTCATCATCTTGTGCCCTCAGCCAGTTCAGATATATCTTCGAGTACAGGAACCTCAGAAGCAGCTGTAGAACCAGATTTATATTTAGACTGTTTTTTTCCAATTGACCTTCACCAACTAACTTTAATAATTTTTTTCGTCTGAACCAACAACCTGCCTCTTAGACCCCATCCCAACTAGGCTGCTTAAAGAAGTTTTACCCTTAGTTAGCACTTCTTTACTAGACATGATCAATCTGTCTTTATTAACAGGCTATGTACCACAGTCCTTCAAAGTAGCTGTAATTAAACCTCTTCTTAAAAAGCCTACGCTTGATCCAGGGGTTTTAGCCAATTACAGACCTATATCTAACCTTCCCTTTCTCTCCAAAATCCTTGAGAAAGTGGTCGTTAATCAGTTATGTGACTTTCTAAACAGCAATAGTTTATTTGAGGATTTTCAGTCAGGATTTAGGGAGTATCATAACACAGAGACAGCACTGGTGAAAGTGACAAATGACCTTTTGATTGCGTCAGACAAAGGATTTGTTTCTGTACTTGTTCTGTTAGATCTTAGTGCCGCTTTCGATACCATCGATCATTGTATCCTATTACAGAGACTGGAGCATTTGATTGGCGTCAAAGGACCCGCACTAAGCTGGTTTCAGTCGTATTTATCAGATAGATTTCAGTTTGTCCATGTAAATGATGAATCCTCCGTGCACACGGAAGTTAGTCACGGAGTTCTACAAGGTTCGGTGCTTGGACCACTTTTATTCACCTTGTATATGCTTCTTTTAGGCAATATTATCAGGAAACACTCCATAAACTTTCACTGCTATGCAGATGATACTCAATTATACTTATCGATAAAGCCAGATGAAACCGGTAAGTTAGCCAAGCTTCAGGCATGTATTAAGGACATAAAAGACTGGATGACCTGCAATTTCTTGCTGTTAAACTCAGACAAAACTGAAGTTATTGTTCTGGATCCTAAACACCTGCGAGACGCACTATCTATAGATATAGTTACTCTAGATGGCATTGCCCTGGCCTCTAGCACCGCTGTAAGGAATCTAGGAGTAATCTTTGATCAGGACATGTCCTTTAATACCCATATAAAACAGACTTCAAGGACTGCCTTCTTCCACTTACGTAACATTATAAAAATCAGGCATATCCTGTCTCAAAAAGATGCAGAAAAACTAGTCCATGCATTTGTTACTTCTAGGTTGGATTATTGTAATTCCTTATTATCGGGTTGCCCCGATAAGTCTCTAAAGACTCTCCAGCTGATCCAGAATGCGGCTGCACGTGTACTGACAGGAACTAGCAAAAGAGAACATATTTCTCCAATATTAGCTTCTCTGCACTGGCTCCCTGTGAAATCTAGAATAGAATTTAAAGTCATCCTCCTCACTTACAAAGCTCTTATTGGTCAGGCACCATCATATCTTAAAGAGCTGATAGTACCGTATTACCCCACTAGAGCACTACGCTCACAGAATGCAGGGTTACTTGTGGTACCTAAAGTCTCTAAAAGTAGAATGGGAGCCAGAGCCTTTAGTTATCAAGCTCCTCTTCTGTGGAACCAGCTCCCAGTTTGGGTTCGGGAGGCAGACACCCTCTCTTCATTTAAGAGTATGCTAAAAACGTTCCTTTTTGATAAAGCTTATAGTTAGGGCTGGCTCAGGTGAGTCTTGAACCATCCCTTAGTTATGCTGTTATAGGCTTAGACTGCCGGGGGATTTCCTATGACGCACTGAGCTTCTCTCTCCTCCTCTCCCCCTCTATCTGTACGCATTCCTATCCCACTAATACACGTAACTCCACTTCTTCCCGGTAGTTCCTGTACTTTCTGTGCTTTTTTGCCTTCTCACTTTCTGCAGGTATTTCCGCCTCTGGAGCTGTAGATTCTGGATCTGTGATTGCCGGCCGTCTACTGCCCCCATGTTCCTGCTCCACACTCACTGCTGCAGTTGTTATTATTATTAGTCTGATTTGTTGTCTCTCCTCCTGTTCTGTCTCCCCTCTCCCCCTCTCTCCTCCCCTTTGAAAACTTTCTCAAGACGCTTTCACATAGAGTAAGTCTAGACCATACTCTTTAAAATATTATTTACAGAGACCCAACAGTTCCCACCATGAGCAGCACTTGGCGACAGTGGCGAGGAAAAACTCCCTTTTAACAGGTAGAAACCTCGAGCAGAACCAGGCTCTGGGTGGGCAGACCATCTGCATTGAGTTGGGTTGAAAGAATTTTTGATATCTTGCTTTGGTTTGAATGCACCTATTGTAAGCTGCTTTGGAGAAAAGTGTCTGCCAAATTAATGTGATATAATTAAATAATTTAATGTTTATGCTTGGATGAGTGAAGTATTCCAGTCGGTTGGCTGTTGCACTTTCTTCCTTTCCGTCATTGTTCTGACAATGATCAAGCTGATAACTTGTTCACTTAATCTTATGTAATATTTCAAATGTTTGTGTATTTATTTAACTTAGTATTTATTATTGTCATTTTAAACATCATTTCTTTTTATATAGTTGCAGCTGGAGAATTTATGGACCATGAGGTGGGGGCTGGGTTTGGTTTGAACAAAAATGAAAGTTAATTTAAAGCCTATTTGCATAGGATAGGTTTTTGTTTTTCTACAAACAAATGCTTATGCCATGATAATCATTATGAAGATGATATAAACACACACTGGGATGTGATGGAAAAAAGCCCTTAAAGCAAACAACCAAATAAAGAATCATATATACTGTACATATTACAAAGCCCTTCATACAAGGGAAAACACATTCAACCTGACATATGGGAACCATATTAAGGGCAAATTAGTACATTCACACACAGCAGATTTAGTGTCACTGTGTTTCCAGCACTATAAACTAAATGAGTGCCACAAATTAACTGCAACCTAATTTAGAGACGCAAAAAAAACCCCCCAAAAACATGTTTGTTGATGCTGATCTGAGCTGCAGAGACAGATTATAGTTTGCATCTTAATGGTTGGCAGATAGCTGTGGGAATCATGTGACACTGCTGTAGTGTTGTGACAAATCAGTGGTTATCATAGATAAAGCTGACTGAATCACACAGACATCAGCCTCCATCAACACACACTTCAGATTAATATGGAAGAGAGGGAGACAATGTGTCTTGATATACTGTTAAAGAGATACAAAATATTATCAAGGCAAAGGTTTCATCTCTTCTACAAATCATTTTGTTGGTTTCTGGGGTGGAGGGAGGGGTGTGTGTACGTCCGTGCATCTACTGTACTGTGTATTGAGGCATTATTATTGGCTAAATTGGCTAAATTGCTGGACTTACTCCAGCAAGTTGTACAATATGTGTGTGTTAGAGGCTTCAAAACACTGTACCCAGTGTAGCCTGGGTCCAGATCATAGCCTGTGTGCCGCCACCATCTTGGTTTGTTTGAGCTTGAATTTACGTTAATTGGATGAGAGGGTAGCGATGCCTCTATCCCGATTGGCAGTTGCAGTGGTATAGCATATGCTGCCTTATTGTCTATTTTCCTGTAAATTATACTATAATTTACTAAATGAACATCCTGCTGTACTAAAGACTGTAAACTAACAATTGAGACCATAAACACATGAGCAAAATATTTACTGGGGTAATAAATAAACAAGTAAGAAGTAGGGTCATTTTTTCATTGACTTATATACAATCTGACTTCATTTGCAGCCAGTGGAGTCGCCCCCTGCTGGCCGTTAGATAGAATGTAGCTTTAAGGCACTTCAGCATTGGCTTCACTTTTCAGACCCGGAGGTTGCCGCTTGGTCCAGAGCTCTGAATCACCTCTTCCATTTGCTCAGTAATTCAAATAGGCCTTGTGTTGTGCTCAGTGATTCATTGTTTCCCCTGGTTGCAAAGTCAATCAACCAATCAGAGCTCTGTAGACGGAATTAGCAATTGGGACGCCGTCCTCCTACAAATCTATTATAAGTAATTGTTATGTGAAAAATGTTACATGCTCCGAGCAACACTACTGCAAATTCTGTGTGGACTGAAGATGATGTTGGTGGATGGATACATCACTTCTTTACAAGAGACTGTTTAACCTGAACTTAATGTCATGCTGAATGAGTGAAGTGAAATGATAATGATAATGATAATCTGATAATCAATGACAGTTATTGCCTGAAAACTCATAGTTTTGGTAAAATACAACAAATTAAACTACTTTCTTTGAAGCATCATAACTTCAAAGAAAGTGACATGGAGTCGTGTGTTTGGTCAGATTTCATGAAAATATGACTGATGAGTGTAAAGCTAATCAGACAAGAAGTGAATTTTTCCCTTTTCCCGCAGGAGTGTTCTTCTGCAGTCCTTCTTACACTGCTTTGAAAACTTTTCACTATAGGAATACATTGTAACTGTCATGAATCCAAGCTGAACACAGCCACTTTCTTTATGAAGGAGCAAACAGAAAACTTTATACCGTCATCTTCCAATCCCTCAGGAAGGTTTCATACTTAAAACATAGATTTTGGTTGAACTTTAAAGCAAACAGTACCTTTAGAATGTATAGAAACACACTTCCAACTTTAACACAAAATACTCTGACAAAAATACTGGACATAAAGTGTGTAAAAAGTGGTTGGTGGATATTTCAGTCAGAATAATTTAGCAGTAGGCCGACTGTTTCCTCTTTGCTCGTCCTCTTTGCTCTCTTACAGCCATTGTTTAGTGTACTGACAGTTCAAAGTCTTGCTTAACTCCAAGATATCTAATGCAATGTGATTGAAATTATTAACTGTTTCCATAGTATGGACAGAAATAGATCTAAGAAGCACAAACATTAAGACACATTGCGAGGGTACAGCAGTCTCAACACACTGAACTTCAAACCACACTGTTAAAAAGTCTCTGCAGTACTCTATCGGCTAATTAACTGTAAACTGACAACCTATTAAGAACAAATGATCATATCACTTAAGTTTCAAGCAAACATATAAAGCAGCCATAGCTTCTCAATAAATCACTTACAACCTACATCCTGTATATTTTCACACATTTCATTTAGGCTCAAATGAACTCTAGAAAACAATTTTGCATGCTAGAGTGTAATTACAGTTTTTGGTCAGCATGGACAGATGGAATGATTATAATTATGGATATACTATATGGAAATGGATTACTGTGTCAGTCTTGCCCTGTGTGAGACTTGTAGCAAATAAAGTTGGCCCTACCCAAACTGGTGCACTGGTAGGTCTGTACCTTCTTTCCAGACCTCTGAGTAGCTGCCCACATCTCTGGCCCGGTGCTCACTGCAGCACTGTTTCTGCTGGCTGGAGAAACAGCTGGCTAATCAGAGTTTTGATGGCAGGATTAAGAATTGTGTTGAAACCAAGAATTTTTCACAAATAAAAATAGGGATTTGTTTGGCACTTGTTTTAAATCAGTTTACAGAAAATACAACTCTTAAAGAAATAGTTTTGGGGAAATATGCTTATTTGTGATGTTAGTAAGATGAGAATATTGATACCACTCTTATATTTGTATGCCTAATATGAAGCTGCCGCCAACAGCCGCTTAGTTTAGCATAGCACAAAGACTGGAGACAGAGGGAAAAGGCTTGCCTTGCTCAGTCCAATGGGAACCAAATCTGCCTACTGGCACCTCTAAAGCTCACTGATTAGCATGTTTTTGTGTTTGTTCAATCTGCACAATGACTGAAGTGTAAAAACAACATGTTTTGGTGTCACAGGCTTTTATGTATGGGACTATTTCTTGGTTGTGACTTCCGGTGGTGTTGTGAGGTTCCCAGGCAACTAATGGATACTAAATCACTGCTCCTGCCCAAGAAATAGTCGCACTGTAAAACCAGGACTTTTAAACTTTGGTTTTTGTCTCCCATCTTTTTCCTAAGCTAAATTAATCGACTTCTAGAGTTAGCTTCATATTCAGACATGAGACTGGTAATAATCCTCTCATCTAATTCTCAGCAATAAATAGAATGAACTTAATTTAAAAATGTCAAACTGTTTTTTTTTTTAAACCAATGTATTCCTTCCGTCTGTGTACAGCACATGTAGAACAGAAGGAATGTCACAAATAAACAAACATATAATCCAATTTATTTAGCCTGGCGTCTTACATAATCCATACAATGTGTATTCAAAGGCACCAAACTGAACTGTATTTCAATTCCCACTGTTTCAAAAGATGCATTTGGCTCGAATGCCGTACATATAAAAATGTGTTTGTGTGTGTGTGTATGTCTGCCTGTGTCTCTAACATGCCTGCAAAAGCAAGAGGGCAAACAAGCCATGGTGTCTGGGGTAAGCGTGCATTTCATTTCATGTTACTGGGCCACAGGCAAATCCACTTGGACGCTTTTGACCTATGAGATGAACAGAGGAAAGAAAAAGCCAGAGACGGAAAATAGACTAACTGCCAAACATAGAGAGAATGAGAAAGAGGAAAGTGGCTGATTGAGTGTGATGAGACGATGGCGGTAAAAGGGAAAAACAGAAAGAGAAGAAGATGGAGGGTAAAAGTGTGTGCGGTTATCCCAGTGTGAGGAACAGCTTGAAAACTAAGAAAGATGAGAAGTAACCAAGAGGTCGTTGTTAAAGACTGCTGCCCACTGGGAGTGTACAGTACAACCATAGTCCAGTCCTGTAGCCATCTCTGTGATTCCAATGCCTGCGTGAGGGATGAATTATGGTTTCTGCAATCTGACTAAAATGTTAATGGAATAAACAACAGGAGGAACAATTGCGAAAAGCAATCACTTTAATTGATGCTGCAGTGAGGCTGTGGGGTCGGATGGGGTTAAGCATTCTGAAGTTGGAGGTAGACCAAAGCTTTTGTAGCTTGTGTGAAATGTGTACGTTAAGTGGCTGCTGTTTTTATCTGCATAAAAGAAAGGTATTACACTAAATAAGTTCTTCTTCTGAAGGCTGATTCTCACAGGGCAATCTGATTGTCAGGGTGGATATGGGGGGGGAGGATGTGGAGGGACATAATGTACAGTCGTCTTTATTTCTTTTTTGGCACTTGGGTTGAGTTGATCTATGCTCCAACAACCACCAGGTGGCATCTGTGAATGAGGTGGAGCAAATGAAATGATCCTCTCGGATCCCTGCTTACTGTGCAATGGTATTCCTACAGTACAATGCAACATTTTGACTAAAAAAGGGAGGTAACGTATGGCAACACCGAGAATAGGAAACATGCAGTAGTGAGTAACATGTGCACTGAGTAACATGCAATGAGTAACGTCAGCACTGAGTAATGTGCACTGAATAAGAGACAGGCGAATGTTATAAAACAGCTTGAGAATATCTATTTTTCTTTACGTAAAAAAAAACTCAATGTATTAGATTTACTGCTGAATACACAAGAAGGCACACATAAAACGCATTTGTTGTACACAGTGTTTCACAAAGTATATTAAGTTTCCCCTAACTCAATAAATCACTAAAATAATCTCCAGGTTTAACGTTATTTTGTGTACATTAAATGTTGTACTAGAGGACTACAATGGAAATAAGCCTTCTGGCTTTATTGTGTCTTCATCCTTGGTGATTTTGTAATGTATGTAATGACTGCAATGCAGTGTATATGCATTTTTTAATCATCAAATAAATAAATTAATTCATTAATTCCTTCAACAGCACAATTTCTGAAGGGCGTTGAAGGACTTTGTCCCATTGCCACAAAGGAGTACCTTGTGGTTACCGTTTCATTTACTGTACTATTTACCTGTTCAGCAAAATAGAACTTTTTATGCTTATCGCTGCATGGAGGCAAACAATAATGATGCATTTTCCCTCACAGGAGTTATGGGCCGGGAGTTCTTTTGAAGAACATATCATCAAAGCCCCGGCTGGACAATAGCTAAGGGAGTCCTGGCTCATGCCTACACATTCATGGTATTTTTTGTAGGCTAGCAAGAAACAAAAGGCACGCTTAGAACATTGTTAAGAAAGTCTTTGAAATCACTTCCTGTCTCCCTTGAATTGCAGACAATGACCCAAAACACAGAGCAGCCACATGTGCATAAATCTGTCAGACGATGGTGTCATTTTTCTTCATTACTAATTTGCTGTAATTTGCTGTGTCAGGGACATTTTGAATTTTAATTTTTAGATCTCCAGCTATGAATCCAGTTGAGTTGGTGAGGCATGCAGTGAAGGAGTTCATCAGGCGTGGAACAGAGGGGAATATCCCCCATATAAACAAAACCAAAAGTATTTGCTGATATGCCCACAACATTATTCCATGTGGGCCTCCTGTTCTAAAGGCCATACATCTGTCATTACAAACCTGTCAGAACCACGGACAGCTTTGGGGGGAGGAAGAAAGAGGGATACTTTATCAGGCCGTCGCCACCTCTAATACCAAATAATACAAAGAGAGATGAAAAAAAATAAAACTGTGCACATTTTTCCCTGCATGGAAAAATCATTATTCAATGTTCTATTCTGAAATCTTGTTTTGTAGGGCTGATTACATGTCCGGGACAACAATGCAACAATGCACAGTCACCCTTTCACTTTGTATGTAAATGTGACAAAATGGGTCATAAAGTGTCTCCAGCATGGTCACATCGGAAACGTGTCTGGTGATTAGAGAGGAAATTACATAGCATTTCTGCGACTATCATTTTTGGGGCAAATCACTTCTACATGACAATCTAATCTCCAAAGCAGTGAAAAGTACTGTACATTGTACGTCATGCTAATTATGTTTGCTCTCCACAGTTGCATAGTGTGATATCCAGAGTGGGAGGGAGTCTTCTTCTACAGGTTATACAGGTTTGATGAAGTATGAAACAAGGTGCACTGCACACACGCTCTCCAAAAAGAATCCGGAGCTTCGCTGGAAACCAGACGATTTCGACTTTGTGGGGATCTGGAAAGACATTTATAGCGTGGCAATGAATTATCTGACAAATTACATTAAATCTGAGTAAAATGTAATATCTTGTCATATATAATTTTATATGTGTGAGAGCAACTCTGCCCTGGTCAGTGCAGCTTACTTTATGCTCTGTCAGAAATGTGTGGATTGACTTGTGCACAGTGTTTTTAATAGCATCACGGCTATGTGTAATTATTGTGTGTGGATTTGCTGTCACATCAGCGATTCTCAACAACTGGCTAATGGAGTGCACCTCTTGCCAGCACATTCAGCTCAGCAGCGTCTCTCTCATAATTAGTGACTAATTGGTTATAGAGAAACAGTTTTTTCAAATGTCTCACTGACTGGTGAGTTAATTTTTGTTTTTGTAATTTTTTGTATTAGAGGGGGTGATAGCTTAATACAATGTCTGGCTCTCTCTCCCCCTCCTGAAACTGTCCATAGCTCTGAATGGGATTTTAACACAGATGGATTGCCTTCCAGTCTGACAATTAAATAAGGTTACATTCAAACTTAAATAAAATAACTTATATACTGTATATACAGTATACAATTAGCCTACCTAAGTCTAAATGACTATTTGAAAAATTCAGACACACAATTCTAGTACTGTTCCTGAGCATCATTTGCTGAAAATGCACTGGCAATATTTTTTAATGTTTCAATCAGAATGTGTCAGTGCAGGTTACATCAAAACTAAAGAGAGCCTGGACCTAGAAGAAACAGGGGACTTAGTAGTATTACTAGAACCACATAGAACCTGTGACACAGCCTCTGTAAGGGTTTCACAGCTGCTGACTGACAGGATTATTTGGTGTCCCTTACAAAGGCACCATCTGTACTTGTACCAAAAGGTACCCAAGATAAATGTCAGTGGATAGGGAAAGAAGGAAGAAAAAAAAGAAAATCATAATAATTAATGCAGGGTGGCATGCTCTGGTAAATAATCTGCATTTATAATTGTTCCTTCATCAGATTTTGGTCATTTTTTTAAGGTAAGTAGTAATCCAGGGGTCTTCCTGGTGAACCAAAGAACTACCTAAAAAGATAAAGCAATCCCTCCAGCATTGATAAAGCTGGAGGGAGGATGAATGTAGGCCTAGGAGCTTCTTCACAATATTACACCCCATAAATTGTTCCTCTAATTGGCTTATAATTGATGTATAAAGCATTAGTAAATCAGTTATTAACATTAATAGCTAAGCTATTATTTACAAAGTATAGAACTAAAGAGCACCAGCCAGAGAATTTTACCAGTAAGAAAGCCATTCATTATAACTTATGAACCCTAAAAAGGTTACTATATTGCCGTATATTTTGTGGATTTGACACAGACTATGTTCTCACTCCTAACAAGCCTGTTTCTTCAGGTGTGATCAGTATGAACAGGAGCAAACGCTGCAGAGTCTGATCTGTGGCAAACATGATTGGTGCGGGTGCACCTTGAAAAGATTGCTGTAAACCAACTGTGAAAACACTCCAAAAGAGGCTCCCTGAGATCTCAATACAGCAGAAGGACTAGTGCAGCTAATAGCCATGGAGCCCTCACGTCTCTTTTGGGGTCCCTGCAGTGGAATGTGAGAGTCTATAAAGATGACCTACTAATGTTGCTGCCCAGTTCGCATTGTGCTCTGACCTTTTGTAATGAGCTCATTTCATAAGCAGGCCCTTTCACACTTCTTGGAGCGTTGACAGTTTTTCTTTCTTTTCTTTTTTTCTTTTTTGTTTGCTACCCTCCAACATCCATCCTCATGCTCCGGTCTCTTCCCAGCCAGTTAGGAGTGAGAGATAAAAGGGAGGGGAAGAATGGATGAAGGAAAGTGAAAGGAAGTTGGGCTGCTGACTGTGCAGATTCTGCCTCGGTGGCACCCCAGCCAGTCGCATCCATCACGCCCTGCTGCTAATGGCTGTTACAGACCTGCACCCTCCCCACCATGCCCAAATCACCCCTTACTCCATCCCCCTCCCCCCTCTTAGCCAGCATGGCAAAAGAGACTTGACACAGAAATGAGTTGAAACTAATGACTCTAATGAGTCTCACTTCTCCCCTGCCAATGTCTGCCGTCATTACCGCTGCCCCTGCAAGTGGGTCCAAATGGCTCTGTTTTTAGCCTGGCAAACTGCTGCTCCCCTTCATTGAAAAAGTACCGGGAGGAGGAGGTTTTTGCCATTCTGTCATCCTGTGAAACCTGTGTCCTCAAAAGACTTTTTTTTCTGATAAGTAGGTTTGTCTCCTCTGTCATCTTTAAATTTGACTGTAAGTTGAAACTACGCTGACTCCAGGTAGATGGAACGCTTCCAACATGACGGTCAAAGACCCAGGACACTAAAGTGCATGGTCTGTCTCATACCCTAACCCAAATTGCTTCAACGTAGACCTGTGATACAGTATACTTGCTTATTCATGTAAAGTATGTATCAGATACTCTAGTACAACTAGTCCACACTGGAGTCCCTAGTATGCATTGATACGTGTCATTGCTAGGAGATAGGACAGTGCTGTATCCTGCATCAAGATGCCACCAGTTTGAAGTTGAAAGAAATTTATGCGGGTGTTTGTGCGTCGCCAGTGTGTTGCCCTTTAAAATCCACTGCCTTTGCTGAATACAAAGCTCAGCCTGAATGACAGGAGTCAAAGGATGCGACAGGGAAACGAGCGAGTTAGTATCTTTCTACCCATGCCTGTAGATATGCGTTTCTATGTATTTGTGTTTAAATTCCTCTGTGTAACAGTGAGTGTGTATTTCCATATCTGTGTGTGGCTGTGTGTGTCAGAGCCCCAGATAAACAGGCCTCTGCTCCCTCTTCTTGGCAGCTTCTTCTCCTATTTGAACATGCCACAGTGATCTTCACCCAAAGACCATAATCCCTGCCAAACCCTCCCAGCACCGTCAGTGCTGGCACTGAGCCAGGGACCCAAGATGGCAGTGCCGGGCCCCTGCTGGGTGGCCCCCGTTGGTCTGCCAAGGTCAAGTGTATTTAGCTCCACTTCTCAGCTCATCTGGTGGGGTGGTGAAGGGTGGGGGTGAGGAGCGGTAATGGTAGTAGGAGTGGGTTTGGTGGGAGGCCTGGAGGGGAAAACAATGCAGGGCCGAGAAGGAGAGCTGAACAAATTGTCTTATAATATAACAACAAAAGCTGGGGTTGTAGCCAAGTTTTCTGTTTTGTTATGAAGATAGAGCCCGCCAGGGTAAACTGGTGCTGTTTTTTAGCTAACTGAATGATGTCCAGCAAAGAAGTGCCCTCGGATAAGCTCTGTACCTGTTTCTGTGGTCTTTAGCTGAGGGCTCTGTGGTGGGCAAATTCCCACATTCCTTGCTGTTTGTTCATCCAGAGAAAGATATATCGATGAAGTACCAGCCAGAATTTGGTATGGATTTTCATACTCCCTGAGCTTTCACCTTGCAACACTGTCGAGTCAAACATTTGTTGTGCTGAGATTGCTTCATGTGGCATCTTGAAACTGTAGTGTTCTTGGTAGTGAATGCAACCAAGGACAAATCACCTATACAAAGGTTTGACATAATAGGCTTCAGCATGCACTGTACTTTCAGGCATTAAGCTCCCGTAGTAAATAATAACAGCTGAGATGTTTCGGATCTGAACAACAAAACCTAAGGAAACAAACCAACAGTACATGACAAGGTGCAGACGCCATGGCTTGGAGGTAAATATAAAGATGATTCCATTATAACTGAAGTTTGGCAATGACCCATAGGAGTGAATTAATATTCGGGAAATAAGGGGGCAACTGCTGAATATATCCATGATGGAAGAACAGGTCTATACTACATTCTAATACTCTACTACTACAACTACTTCCTTGTTTTCCAGCTGTACATAGGTACCACATTTCTTATATAGGACAACATTGTCCACGAGCAGTACTCTCCAAAGTGAATTTCTTGAGCGCATTCACAAATATGGTCACATATTGGTTAGTATGGTAAATTTAATTTAATATTATTCCAGTGCACACACTCTACAGACTCAAAACCGGGTGCTGGCTCTTTGGTTGGTTGCTGTAGTGCAGTAATAAGGGAGCACACAGTCACAACTTGATCAGCAGCTCTATCTTTCTAAATATCAGAAGCTGTAAATTATTGTTTTTAATCTAATGAACAGCTGCTACCCTGCAGACTTTGGTTGTACACTCACCACATAGACACACATTGACTTGATTAAATTCTATCTCTCCGACTGTAAATTTCCTTTAATACAACTGCATAAATATACCACTGTTTTTTTAAAAGAAGAGATATTTTCAAAAGGAAATATCGATTTTAATTTATTTTATATTGCTCATGTCATATTCACTACTCTGCTGCTGTGAGTTTCTCTTCCCTAACTGAAATGCTTTTTTTAATTCACTATTTCTAATCTATTTGCCATTCTTTTCATTAGCATAACTGTCAAAGAAACTCAACGCTTCTTGCCCAAAAGTTTCACAATAAAAGCCTTCCAGTACATTTGTTGTCAGCACTGTACTTCTACCTAAAAGATGCGTTACTCAAATCTGCTGGAGATCCTGTAGGAATGAGGATCCAAAGCCACTGTCATATACACCTGGAGTTTTGGATGAAAAAATATCCTAACAAAAAAAAAAAAAACTTACTCATGTAGGGAAAAATTTGCTCAGTTTGGGGAAATGTAGCGTTAATCAGAGTTATTATGCGAAATCGCCTTCAATTTGTCAGTGATGTGGGGGAAATGAGGGAAATAATAAAAAAGCAATCGTATACGTGAAGTGACTGAAAGTAAGCTTGCAGGAAACAAAAGGCAACGACTTTATATGTAAAAACATTTATTACTAAACTACACACAAAGACTGACACAACAATGACACAATAAGACGCAAACTAAACATATGAATGAATGAAGCACCTGAGTTTAGCAGAAAAAGCAACAGAGGAATACTGTCACTGGCAGCAGCTGGTAAAATGTAGTGATAAATTTAGACCCACCCACAATTTTTTTTTGCTCCCATATCAACGTTCTTCCCTGGAAAAAAGAAACACCCAACTCCAGGGGCTCTTACCATCTCACAGTTTGCTCTGAGCAAACTCTATCTGCTGGTTTGATTTTGATTCAACACCAAATTGTAAATGTCAACAAATCCATCTTGATGACAACTGAGCAAACTCCATCTGCTGCTAAAGACCTTGTGATACCAATAACCTCAGGAAAAAGCTAGTATGTAGACCTTGAGTTGAATTTCATTAGTCTATTTCCAAGAGCAACAATAAAAACTTGTAACTTGTTCTGGAAAGTTTTGGACAAAAACGTTTCTTATAATTATTCAAGATCTGTACAGTTCTGGTAACTCCACTCCATGGCCACAAAATCTATCGTTTTCCCCACAACACACTGTATATGGAAACTATTAGACGGGATCCATGCTGAGTTTTCAGCCCTGACATCAGCGGTGACTCCTACAGTCTGAAGCTGTCGTGGGGAGACAAGTGGGATTATTGTGGTCAGATTACCAACAAACTAACACCTACAGCTACTTCATCTACACTGAACAACCCATGGCAGACGTAATTAAATTGAATACGGAGCGCCTTGGGAGCTGAGTGGTTACAGTGCATACCACATGACATGAAATAGATGATATGATATATATGATATATTATGTTTAACTGCCAATCTTTTGTTAAATCTGACTTTGTTTTATTTATATGTGCATTCATATATCCCACTCACACAGTAGAAATCTGTGTGAGTGGGATATATCCGACAGTATAATTTATATTTTTATAATAGTTTATATTATTGGTATAACATTTTGTACTTTGAAGTATGTTTTGGGAAATTTAATTTGTAGTAATCTCAGTTAACATCATTATTAGACAGCATTTTGAAGTGTAAAGTCAGTTAATGTCACTAATATTACCTCTTTTAGTCCTCAGTCTACAGGGCTCCTATATGAGCATGGTAACGTGCTAACATTAGTTAGCTAATTCAGTTAACTAACAATATGTTACAGTTCCTCCTGCCAGATACTATGTGGAAACATAGCAACAACTAATCTCTATGTGGTAACTAGTTTGTTTGGTGCAATCTGTTTTAATTTAGTGATATTTAAATCTCCTCTTGCCTCTACTGTGTGATAATACTTGTGAACATTACCGTGGTGATGGGGAACTCCTCCTCCACACTCCACCATAAAAAAAAATAAAAATAAATAAGTTTTTATTGTGTAGCATGACAAGACTACAACTCACATTTGGTTGTGAAAACCTGTGTTGTAGAATGACAAATAAATTAACCTTGAACCTGGGGTCCACATTTTACACTATATACTGCAGTGCCTTCAAAACCCACATTTGAAACTAAAGTACTAATAGAGTAGTGTCATTTTCAACATTCCCACAATACAGTGCTTCACTTTTGCTCCAAACATGACAGATGTGTAAATTACAGTGATCTGACAGCTAACCTGTCAGCCGCGAAGCAAAACGATAATGATTCATAAGTGTCGGAAATGTCTTTTATTCTTCACTACAGAGTATTCATCATGTTGGAAACAGGAAATGAGACACAGCTTCAGTGTGCTACAAATGAAATCCAGACAAAAAGTGGATAACACTGTATATTGTATTGATAGCAACTGTTTATCCATTAATGCTTTGGCATTAACATGGCTGTGACTGTTAAAATGGTGTTGAAAATAAAGCATTTCTGTAGTTACAAGGTACCTAAACATTGAATGAATTACGATTGGTATTATATACTTTGATTAAAATATTTCAGATAAAACAGTAAATTGAAAAGAAAAATGATTGGCAGGTAAGTGAATGGAAAAATGAAGGAGGAATGTGAAACACTCTGAGTGGACTGCAAGAAAAACAACTTTTGTAACACTGTAAGGATTTGATTCAGGTAATATAAATATAGATAAAACATCACTGCTCTGGAATTACCAAGTGTAATGGGGCTGGATTATTATAAATATAAACACCTAAATATGTAGGTGCAGAGTGCATAATATACACAGATTTGAAATGATTCAGCTCCTATAGAGTCCATAAAAGCTGTCCAGAAGCTCATTAAAAGTATGAACTTTGTATTTATTAGGGGTCTGGGTCAAGGGTCTGGGGAAACTAGATACTAGTTAACTAGTATTTTAACTAACTAGTGTTTTAGTATTTTATTTTAGTATCTAAACATTCTACTAAAGATTAGTAAAACTTCCCTCAGCAAACTACATTTGCAGCTGAAAAAACTCATTCAGCCGCAGTATTAACTATTAATTTTATTATTTTAAGCACTACTTTTATGTTTTTACATGTTTACATTTTCTTACATATTAGTACGATTCCTCATGACATCACCCACGAGAGTCTACCTTTTCTGTTAACAAAGAAACATCAAAAGAATGTTAAAATAATGGAATGATGGATTCAATTTTGATGTATACCCTTGATGTATACCACCTACAGTATCTGCTCCACGAGCTCTGGAGCCTAAATGTGGTAAAAAAAAAAAAAGTCGTTCCAACGCTTTGCTCCATAGTGTGATATCTCAATCAGTACGGGTGACATGTTTGGCATTCAACATTCATGGGCTCCGGAGGAGGACTCCTAAACATTTTGGTGGAATTTCATGATTTGCACATTAGATCACAGAGAACATTTGTGCTCCCCAGAAGATGAACATGTTGGATGTGCCATGAGCTGCAAACAAATACAGATATACATTTCCAGGTAGAGGTCCGTACAGCAGCTTCTCCGGCCCAGAGCCAGGCCACTGATGGGAGAACTGGCAGGGCTTGGCCCTGTCACTGCTGCTATTGGCCGAGACGTTAATGGCAACCTTTGGCTGACCAGATGCTGGTCACAGTGGAAAGAGGACATACCTGCTGAATGGAGGAAGCCCCGCTGAACCAGGCTAACCTGTCCCATCAACACGAGGAGGCGGGGAACAGAGAGAGAAGAGCATGATGGATTGGTTAGATTGGGCTGCGTGGTCTGTTCTTATTACTTTGCTTCAGCAAGTTTAACATTAAACTTTAGTAAGCTAAATATATTTAAAGGCCTTGGCTTGTCACATGTCTAAACTAGTCAGTGTCGACACAGCCCTCAGAAACAGGTATGAGTGAAGTGGGACTCTTGGGTGAGATGATAAAACTGAAGCTGCTGTGCTCTTAAAACAACATTGTCCTTGTTCTTTACAAGGATATTATCGAGAATGAACTACTCAAACCCCTTCATGAGGAAGATGAAGTAGCTTTTTTTTTTTTGGGTTGATTTATTTTTTCAACCATGCTTTCCTGTTTTTTTGAACTTCCAGTCAGATTACAGAGCAAGCTGATGTCAGCTCTGAGCTCCTGCGTTTATGAGTGTTCTACATGCAGTTGTGTTTGAGCATGAAACAGGTGGATGGAGAGCAGAAGAGGTCTCAATCAGTTGTGATTGTGCTATTATTGTAGGGCCATGGATGCTAGTCTGTATTGTTCAAAGCAAAGAATGGTGGGCACACAGCTATTGGTCTTTAGTTTGATATACTTTTATTGTACGTCTACCTAAACACAATATAAAACATGATTATATTGAACCTGCTCTGTAACTTAATCCCTGTTTCAATGCAGCATAAGAGTATAAGGTCCCATACTGTTCAGCACACAATGGGACAGGATTTCTTTCCTGAAAGCTTCTTGCCGAAAGCTTCCTTGGTGTTTATGGTTCCATCTCAGGGTACCTTCCTCCTTTCTAAACAGCGTTGGTTATGTTAAATGAGCAGGTAAAGGGCATATCTCCTGAGCGTCTTGTCCACTGATCACAGGGTTGGCGTGCCCAAGTGTCCATGGATAAGACACTGAACACCAAATTGCTCCTGATTGTCTCCCAGTCATACTATTTTGGCCCCAAATAGTCTTCAGTGAAGCAGGGCCTCGGAAAGGCCCTTAACATTTCCCATGATGCTCTGATTAAGAAGAGCATGTTTAGAAAATAAGTCATTTATTAAATTATTACAAACTTAATGATACACAGTGAATAGAAGGATTTTCAGGGTTGGTTGATAATCCAGTCTTGCTTCCTTCCAGGTGCTGTTGTAATTTTAATTTAATTAAAATTCTATAGCAGTGTGTATATAATTAGCAAAGTGTTTCTAATGCATATTATTATTATATTTTAAATTATATAATTACAGTTACAATAATATATTGAAGGGGACAACTCCTGGGTCAGGACCCCCTGTAAATTCTGCCCATGCATTTCATCAATAATGTGACGAGAAAAACAGCTGGGGCAGATGTAATGATCTTTGAGGTTGCCTTTTCGACTCACAACTACTCCACAACAGTGTCATCCACAGGACTGATCATCTGTTTGTGTTATTAGCTCAATGGAAGGCAAAAAAACAAAACACGCACACACTCCATTCCCTCACACTTGACTAAAGAAGTGCATCGTGAGGCCCTTGACTAGACACTCTAAGAAATGAGAAATTAGTTCAGTGGAAGCACACTCTTTCATTTGCTCCATTTTATCTAATTTTTATACTTCAAGATGAAAGCGGTGGTGGCTGTCTGTATGAATGACACGCTGTGTTATCTGCCACCAGAGAGTCTGTAATAATTAGCAAACAACCGCCTAAACATGTTCTGGATCTGAGGGTTAAATCAAAACGCTGACAAAGAGCAGATTAGAGAATTGGCCCAGAAAACTTCAAATCACAGGGTTGAGTTCAGCAGTAGGCGTTAATATAAATAACCACGTCACCTTCATCGCACAGAAACAGAAAAATATCCGCGGGTGGATCGGACTGGGAGAGACGCAGAGATTCCAGATTCCTTGTCGTGCATGGTTTGGCTGTTCTGGAGCGTGTTGGGGCTGGGGGCCATTTTAATAAGAGCACACCTGAGTTTTCAGAGGATCAGGTGTGACTGATCTGTTGCCACTCACTGGACATCATGCCCCCAAGCACTTTCTTTTAATGTGTACGTTGTTTTTCTTTTTTTATGAGGACCAATTGTTTGAAGATAAAGGAAATAGTTAGGAGTTGAGGTGTTTTCTCAGGATTAAGGTAGGCAATATCAGAGTTAGGACCACAGTTGGGATTCTAGGGTTAGGGTAAGGGTCACTACAAAAAAAATGTGTTTGTGTTTATTTCAATAACAAAACAATAATATTGTTTTTCTTCTATATTCCAACTTTTAACTGAGGCTGCAAAATTAGTAAGCAGCCAAAATAATAATCAAATTAGTAAAAAATAATCACCAGTAACTAACTAACTAACGGAGAGTGGCAGAACCCTGGGAGATTTGGGTGAGGATCAGAGCTCATTGTTGCCCTGGATGAGAGTGGAAAATATTCAAAATATTTTAATGAAATCTATCTTTCTCCCGTGTGTGTTACTAGTGCATGTGTGTCACTCAGATCCTCATCCCCTGCATCTTTATCTGAAGTGACCCTGTTACTGTTGCAAAACAGAAGACAGAGCTTTGTAATGGAAATTTCTTACATCAAGTCACAACCAGGTCATGTGTCCATTCAGGTTACATTTCTCTTACCTTAATTAGACACATGACCACTCCTGTGTGTCAGGATGTAGTCAGAATGAATAGTCTCTGTATTCATTGATCACTCTCCTGACCACTGATGATATAATCACGTCACACATCAGCTGTCAATTGATATACATGTCACATTGTAAGTACTGCTAAAACCTGAGTGAGAAGATAATGGTCTTCTCCCCCAAGATCTTGTCCTGCTGAAACATACAAAAGACAGACACCCCTGGTGCTCTGGACTCATTTGCCCACCTCATGTATTTGACTGTGCTGTGAGTCCCTCTGCAGAGGTAGAATTAAACTTGCGGAAAGACAAGTGTTGACTTTGTGCTTTATTGGACGAAAATTGCCACCACAGCTTTTACTGGACAACACGAGTCAAGTCAAGTCAATTTTATTTGTATAGCGCCAAATCATAACAAAAGTTATCTCAAGACGCTTTCACATAGAGTAGGTCTAGACCATACTCTTTAAAATATTATTTACAGAGACCCAACAGTTTGGGGCCTCATGGGCGAGGAAAACAAAACAATAAATACAGGACAATTAACAAGAGTCAGAACAAGACAGCAAAGTCACGTAAGTTGTCAGGTATGTGTTAATTTGGTGTGTGTGTGTGTGTGTCCTATGCTGTCACACTAGGAATAACTCCATATTCATAATAAATTATGAAAATGCAGTTTAAAAAAGAGAAATAAATAACTAGATTCACAAATCTAATTAAGAATACCAATTAAACCATACCATACCCCATAACCCATAACTAAAAACACTTGCCAAATGCATCTAGTATGTTGCTCCTAAATGAGCAGGGTTACATTGAGTGATGCTAACGTTAGCCGTGAATATTACCGTCAAGAGATTGTTTTGCCAGGGTGTGGGCTGAAGTGGAGGGTGTCTCTGCTGGTGCAACACTCTTGATATATCAGTGTTGGACATTTTAAGAGAGTGAATGCCAAGGCAAAATACCCTGGTGCAAGCACATGCACTTATGTTCTTAAAGGGGCATCCTTTGTGCCTAAACAATGTGCAAAAAGATAGCTGGGGTATGAGGGTGCAGCTCTCTAACCAATCAGAGAGCTTGTTACATCCCATGGCTAATTTGCATTGTTTTACCTCGGTTTACCAGCACAAGGCCCAAAGTGTCACGGGAAAGCCTAATACCCTCATACCTGTTTCTGTGGGCCTTCCACAGAAACCATCACTAATATTGATAATAAAAACAAAGACAGGTAGCTCGTCGTCATCGCCCTTTTGGCAGTGAAGCATGGAGTGACCCTGTTACTGAATGCTCGAATGGATCATTTTTTCCATGAGATCAGTAATGTTGAATTCACAGTCATGACAGTCATAGCTCAAGGCGTTTTTCCATCAACTCACATAAAAAGACTCCTTTCACCTGATATGAACGCTTAGCAGGTCACACACAATGACTGTTGATACTCCTCCCAGTTCTCCTCAGATTGGATGAAACTTTAAAATCGTCTTTTTCACATCAATAAGTCGTTGCCGTATTCAATCTGAGACATCAGTATAACAACTGTAAACAGTCAGCGCTCAGCCCCTGACAGCTTCTGTCCTGTCAGAATGTATTGTCTTTTAACTTTTATTGATATTCTTGCTATTCAAAACAGAGTGACACTATGGTGGTTTTTCATTTTGTGCTGATGAAAGTGTGACTGAGACCTGTGCACAGGGCTGTAGCTACCAGTGAGGACACCAGCATCATGTCCTCAGCATAGCCAGGACTTTAGAAATACTGAGGTCAGGAGTCCTACATGTGGCTTTTTCAGAAGTGTTGAGTAACCAGTAGGCTTACAGTTATTTGCAATGCTAATATCACAAGAAACATACAGTATACTGTACATGGAGGCCAATAAAGCAGAGCCGTGTGAATTACTTCTGTAACCCTGTGCAATCTTTCATGCAGCTTTCTTTCATGCAGCTAGTTCCTGAACTTAACTGAGACAAATCGGCTCCTCTACAGCACTTTCTATTAGAGACTGAAACTCGAACAAAGCTAAACGACGATTACTTGCACGGAAAAAAACTACAAAATTCAACATTCTCTTCTAAAGTCATTTTTTCCACTTTTTAGCTGTCATGTCTCTCCTTTTTGTCCCACTGATACTACTGACATGTCTGAACTATCCATAGCCCCTTGACTCATCAACTCGCCTCTTTTGTCAAGCTGTGACGTTTAGGGCTTATGGGAAATGGTGTTTGTCAAAGGCCACTAAAACAGAAATATTGAATAAACAACGATATGAGACTGTTTTTTGATAAACTACTGTCCTTATCTTAAGATATGGTGAGAAATTCTTTGTTCCTGGATCTTTAGTCTACAAACTGTCTCTGCTGCGGACGTGCAGGGTTATATAACCGACGCCGCTAATACATTTTGGCCTATCTGGCTCTTTGTTTCCTCAAAGGTCAGCACTTATAAGATGGTTTACAAATGGCCAAAGACTTTACATCTCTATGACAAAGCAACGTGCAGATTTACTTTGCCACCACAACAGTTATAGCCTGGCATCACCAGACTAATTCGCAAATCCACAATAGTCTGGAGCCTCTCAGTTCATTTTTAATTTCCAAGGGGCATTATCGACAGGCGGAGACAACCAATCAGAGCAACGAAACACCATCTTGTTGTACAGTACGTCCTGTCAGAAGTTCGGCACACATATTTCTTATCAACATAAAGTTTAAGTGCAGCTGTTTGTTCTTCTTTTAGAGAAAATTTACCATCCAGTCCATTTAATTCTGCCGCCATAGCCAGCAGGGGAACGCTCCGTAGCCATCTTGGTTATTTACAAAGATGCCCGAACGGCGCTGCTCTCCGTCAGTCATTAAACCCGCTTTATCCACTGTGCTTATGGGTGTGACTTTTCTGTCGTGTCATCACCATTCATATCTATACAAACAATGTGTTTATGATTCATTTATTTGTTTACAAGAGCACAGAGTTCTTCATAGATTCAACTTCTTAATTTTGCTCTCAAAGTGCACCAGATTGATGCATTTAACTTTAAAAATAAATGTACTAAATGTTCTGATTTCTCCTGGGAGGGCCAAATTCCTGTGTCTGCACAACTGGTAAATCCACAGATCACTGTTATTCCATTAAAGTGAAATTATTCACTGTAGGTCAGAAATGTCATTGTTATAAATGCTGGTGTGACCACTCCCATAAACACCAAAATAACAAAATATGGGATTTTGGGACAGCTGATACTGACATTGACTTTGTTTGACACTAAATATCTTTAAATTTGACAGTGTTTAGGTGGAAAATATGAAATTAAGCGAATTATAAAAATATTTTTTTTAATGGGTGCAGCAGAATGATGCATGGGCAGTGTGGTGAGGGCCTTTAAAATCATTTTCATCATCTTGTAGGGGGATAAAATTTACTGACAGTGTTGAATAATTTAACACTGAAATTAATTAATTAAACCAGAAAAAGAATATTTTGCAGCACATAATTAGAGGTTCACTGTGTGTCAGTTAGTCTGTGGTAATTGTGGTGATGCCTCATGAGGCCCCATGTTGAAGCAGGGCCCTGAGTTACAATGTAGTCGTAAGCTCTTTATCACTTCACTATATTAAACAGTTTGTGTTTAATCACGTTCCAGAAGTATATTTACACCATGCACAGACAGTAGGAGAAACAGGGGCTCTGTGGGGGCCCACCTGTGACCCCCTAGTGGGCTAATCTAGTCCTGGTCCAGCACACACATTTCATACCAGTGTTTACCTTCAGTTGATCTGATGGTTTTATTTTAATCCTGAATATCGTGCAGTGGATAAACTGACAAGACATGCAAAGACACTGATATAGTCTCTATATTCTGAATATGAAATATGCAATATCAAAAACACGCTGCGTGTGCTACCTCCTCCATTTTCTCCTCTGCTCTGCTCTGCTCTCTCATAGGTAGCGCGGAGAAAAGCTAGTGATCAGTACAGCACACAGCTAAATGAAGCTGTTCAGGGCTGCCGGCACCCTCTAACAGCACAAAGGACAATTTTGGCAGAGCGTTTGTGTGTGTTTGTGTGTGTGTGTGTGTAAAGAAAGAGACAAAGGCCTCAACACATAGTAAAGATCCTTTCTACGGTCTTTCTCCCTTCTGGTCTTCTTTTTAAAGGTGGCCTTAAACGCTCCTCATTACAATGCTGTCTCCTAACAAGTCGTTCTACCCGGGCCTGCCGTTGCGTGGCTGGTTTTAATGGTTTGCTTTCTAACTCTATCCCCATCCAATAATTGAGGAAGCGTCTGTTAAGGATCTCCTCTGGAGGCCAGGCTTGTTTAAGAGGCTCCTAAGCGAAGAGATTCATCAGAGTTTTACAGCAGTGCGGGGTGGGGGGATCAGCTTGTCAAGGACGCACCAGTTAGCAAAGAGAGAAAAGCGAGGAAAGGGTCTTTGGTCCCGAGGACAGGACAGGGCGAGGGCATATTATCTAGGACATAAAAAGTTAAACTCACAGAGATGATATAAGTAAGTATGTCAGACAAATTGACCTACTTTGGAATAAGTATAGGACTTCCTTTGTAGAAGAATATGATGTAGTGTTTATTAGCTGTATCTCCTTGAACTCACGTAGGTAGTGATCAATTCAGGAGGATAGGGTGGCTGCATCAGAAGTGAACATCATTAAGGAAATCCTGTCTAATAAAAAATATGTTAATTTACACTCTGGTCCACCTGGCTATAACTAATGTGGTCTTGGAATAAATCCTCCATTCATGAAGGTTCCGATGTTCAGTTTGTGTTGAAACTGTTTTAGAGAGATTCAGCTGTAGGGTTCAGGGTGCAGTGTGTGGTGCGGCTAAACTTTACTGTGTTATAATGAGAGGTGCTTCTAATATTGAGTCTACCATCACAATATTAGAAACATAACTCGATAGCAGCACAAACTACATTCTTTCAAAATAAATATTGAAAAATTAAATTAAATCAACACGTCTTCAACAACAGCTTGACATTAGTACATTCGTGGAGGGAGGCTTTATTGTAGGACTGATGGATTAAACTGGTTCATTTGTATTCGTATTAAGAAAATATGTTTTGTAGTAAATTTAAGGCTGCCCAGGTTATTTAGTTTTGTTTAAGCCGCTCCTGTCAGTACTGGTTATGGAGTGATCCCTTCCTAACACAAAGACACTTTAAGCAATGTGGGGCAAAAGCCACCACAGAATGTCTCCCTCAACCACAGCTCAGCAAGTAAACACTGTCTGGGGAAGCATATTTGGTAAATACTCACTTAATTTGTCTATCTTTGGCTGAGGCCTTGTGTTAGCTGCAGCTACTGTAATGTTGCAGCAACATGTGAATGGGTTTCAACTCTATTTCTAACAGTGTAGTTGAACTATGGCTATCACAGGAGCTGTGTCAGCTTGGGCTGCTTGTGTTTTCTCCATCCAGTTCCTTGTGCCTTGTGGGATTGTTGAAAAAGAAGACAACAGTGAGATGGTGTGATGCTTTTCAGTAACACACACTTAGCAAACCCCTATGTCACTGTGAAGGAAACAACATAAACACAGTGATAGCACAGAGGGGTAGTCACCTATTCAGTATACTAAAGTATACTCTATGTGCATGTGTTGTATCTGCATTAATGTGTCAAAACATTTGTCATGCATTAAAAAAAGAGGCTCACCAAATACACTGAACATTCTCATGCGCAGAGTGTGCACGTGAGACATTGTATATTCCCAGTCCAGATCATTTGTCCAAATCAGAATGCTGCTGCTCATTTTCTCTGCTGCTCTTTTCTTTAGCAGGGCTGACTTTCAGTAGTCAGTCAACATCGCTGAGGGAACCAAGGCAGATTGATAATTTTCGATAGCCACAAATGGAATGCAAATAGCCTCTGAAATCATATTAAAGTCCCTGACGGGTGTGAGTGATGCCAAAAAACAAGAGCTTGATTCGCCTGTCACAGTGTCACCTTCGGGCCCTTTTTGGTTCCCATATTAACTGGGACGGACATACATGCAGGATGACAGGGAGGGTAGGAGGAATGGAAGGGAGGAGAAAAAGAACGAGCAAGCCATGAAGGGAAAACTGATTGATAATGAAAACCAAAATATAGAGACAGCGAGAGGAGAGACAAGAGCGGTTACAGAGGTCTAACAAGTTCATGTTAACAAGTGGAAGTGGAGCTCAGGAAAAAAAAAAAAAAAGAAATCACTGCTGTTTCCACTCAGGACTGACTTCATTAACTCATATTCCCCTCCTTACCCTTCGCGGCACACTAGCCTGGAACCGACAGCTTTTTCCCAAACCGCTCCTCCTCTCAGAGAGACAAAACCCAGCAGAGCCTAAGATGAAATCAGAGAGGAGGACGGAGGGCGAGAGGAGGCGGGGCAGGGGGGTCTAATTTAGGTCAAGGCTGACAGTACCTCTCCAGCACTGAGTTAGGAGTGGAAAGAGGGCCTGGATTAAAGTCAGAGCGCTTTGTCTGGACTCTCTCATGTTCATTGAATCACCTTGCAGTGAGCCGCTGAGGCGGCGGTGAATCACCGCAGCTCAGTCCATTTGACTCACAAATCAAATGATGGAGGCTTTGCCTGCTTTTTATGAAGTCCCCCCCACCCCCTTTAATAGAGGTGGAGGAGCCGCGCCGCCGTATCCAGGCCCGTGGGCCACAGTCAAACAATGAGATGAACTCCAACAGGGCAATTTTTAAAAAGCCACAGCTCACTGTACTGTTTGAACTTCCTGCGCAGCTTAGAACAAGCAAATACAGAAATAATGACACGATTACAGTTAGATAAGTGTGCCCAATATATTAAAAAATCAACAGGTTGTTTGTCACGTCTAGGCACCAAAACTTTACAAAAGATTTTGTCGTTATTAAAGTGTCAACTTTGGGAGGAAGCAGGAAGCAGAGAGTGGTCTCCGATGTCCAAGCACACCATCCACTCCAACATGTTGATATATTTTGAGCTGAAGCTGCACAACAGCAAACAAATTACGCAAATGTACAGAAACAGTGTAAAAGTTCTTAGAATGTGCATAAACTATTGTAGTTAAACGTTACCCAGAAAGTATATGGGTTTAAATTGGCATCAAAAGATAACCTCATGTGGTTAAAGAAGGAACACCAGTAAAGCGTTGACCTATAAATATAATAGATTAGTTGAACAGATTCCACAGCTGATTTATACCGTGTGAAAAGTTTCTCCTTCAGTTCAGTAAATCCCTGCAGCCACCTGAAGGCACAGGGACACTTAATAAATCTGTCAGTTGATCGGTGATGTTGCTGGGACAGAGTGCAGTGCCGTTACGCACAGCTGTCCACTGTGTTTACTTGGTAAACACACTAGGCTGCTACAGAACAACTACTCACACTTCTACACACACCACACGGGCTAGTTATAACTCAGATCCTGCCCGTTAACGCGGGAGATGCTGGATCAGAGTTCATTAATCTTGTGTGGCATGACCTCATTTTCCACTCAAAAAAAAATCTGTGGTTCATGTTCTATTCTTGCTCTTTGTTGTGAAGCAAACGTCCAGCACACCGTCCAGTCGCCCTTTTTAAATATGGGAACCACCACCGCAGTCTGCCATTCAACAGGCGCTGTCTCCGACCTCCAGGCGACAGTGAAGAGGCATGTCAGCCAAAACAACCCAACATAGGCTGGCCGTATCTCAGCAACACTTGCTGCTGAGGAGCTACTTAACCATCTAGACCCCATAGTGCCCCGGAGTGCCCATTCTATATTTCACTAGAAGATTGTGTTGTGAAAGAGATCCTGACCCACTATGCATCATGGAAAGTGACAAGGATGCAAGTTCAAGTCTCTCCCTGCCGGAGACGGACGCTAGTTTCCAGTGGACATTGCCCCGAGGAGTCGGTAAGGAGGACTGACCAGGTTGTGGCTACTTTTCCACAGACATAAATTTGGCAATTCTTTTTTTCTCATATATCTTGTCATGGACTCTACTCTACTACTATCTACCTAATATACCTACCTAAGTTTGTTCTTTTAATTTTTGGATGTTTTTCAGATAGAGCTGTTTATATGAATTGGGTCGGAAAATGGTCATTTAAGTGAGAGTTTTCAGTGAACTGCAACATTCTAAAATTCTGCTGGGGTCAACTAACCTCAGAGGCCTCTTCCGGGGATATGGGGGAGGCTTCCCCTGAATCTTCAGACTCTGCCTCCTCCACAGAGGACATGTTGGTTGGGTTCAATATCGATTGAGACCTGTTACCAAGTTTTGTTGGCTGAAAAGGCCTACTTGACTGATAGAGCTAATGAACCTTTGGCTAGAGCCTGAAAATCAGCAAACAGTATTAGATATGAAATATTAATTTAACTTATTTGACACATTGAAATAACATTATCAAGGCTGTATTAGACTTATTAGTTATATATGATACAATCTGCTGCCAGTATTTATTCCAAACTGGTGATAATGATGGTCAGCACTGGCAATAAATGAATCCATTTTCTGTCTGAAAATAGACAGAGATGGCTGAATGTAGACATTTTCTGGACAGCAGAGATACACAAAAAAGTTGGAAAGATGATATCAGATATTATGACATAAAATATTTGCTTTGTCATGCTGAAAAAACTTAATGTGAAAAATTGTTGTGTAACTGTTAAAATCCAAAAGGGTTCAAAGTGTGACACTTATTCTAATACTGTGTGTTGGTAAACCATCTACAAGTAAACAAACCATTTAAGATTTTACAGTTTGTTGGTTTTGTTGATTTATAGTTACTTTTAGGGTTTATTGATAAATAATTTGTTTATTAGGCTATTAGTTTAAATGTTGACTTAAGAAATGTGGGAGCCGCCCACATTAATGTCTTATCTCATCTCCTCCCTGTACCTACAGAAGCACAAATTATCAGCATCTTAATAGAATGTGTGTGTGTGTGTGTGTGTGTGCGCCCAGAGCAGAGACCAAAACAGAGTCAAAAGGAGGGTGAATGCTAGACTTTAACTCATCAGGTGGACAGATCAGTGATCAATGATAATGGGATCAACGTGCAGATCCTCAGCATCAAGCAAGGTCATTACTCAGTCCAACCCCAGTCCGACCAGAGTGACGTATGTCTTGCAGGACAGGGGTTACTACCCCAACCTCCCATATACTTGTTATCATGCAGGTCACAAGAGGGCAACTGAGGCATCTCCATGACAACTGACCCAGCTCTACTGATTAAAATTTTGAGATGTGGTTGAAAGGTCCACACACAGTGAGTGACCTTAATTCTGTATTGTGTAAAACTACTCACGCTCACACTGAACTCTCATATTCATGAACTTAAAAGTTAGTTGAAGTCATTAGCTGCATTTACAGGTGTGTGGGAACAAAATGAGATTCAGCTCCAGAGGACTCCCTGCTGTTCAGCTATATACAGTAAATATTTAATTTATATGACACTGCTCAGATTGTCCCCATGATCAAAAATGTATGTATTTTAGGGTGTCAAATGAATGCATTCATTTCAATTCTCTGAGAGCATCGCTCAGTTCCAACCGAAGCATGCGTCAGTTGCACATGTAAGTAGTTAAAAACAGACTAAAAAACACTAAAACTGGACTTTTACATATAAATGAACGTCCATGATATTCAGACCCTCACCAAACGTGTTAACACAATGCTGATTAAGCCTTTTGTTTCACAACAATGTCATGTTTTTGAGTTGAAATATCCTTATTTGGGGGCTTTTCCAAGCAAATATCAACGTATGCATTTAAGTCGATTAATTAATCAAAATATCATGTCATTAATTAGATTAACATTTTTTTAATCAATTGACAGCCCTAATGTATTTATTCATATTTTTTGTTTTACAAAAAGGAAAATTGATTGGTTGCTGTTGGTAATTGATTATCATAAGAAACAGGCTGTACGTCCTTAGTGGGCCTGGCTACAATGCAAACAGTGAATGTGCAAACTACAGCAGTAATGAACAGCTGAAGGCAGATCTATCAGAGGAGTATGAGGGATTATGCCAGTGGTGTTTGGCGTACATTATTCTTATAATTTGACATTTCTGTCAGTCACTGTGAAATATTAACTATCACATGTGAACTAAGCAGCCTCTCCTTGTCATGTGTTATGCTGCAAAGACACTAAATCAATGCTAATCTGATTTAGATACATGGAATAAAACATTACTCTTTCATTAATGTCAATGAGGGCCAAATTAGACTGCTAGTTACTGAGCTATAAAAAACATTTTCAGATGGAGCAAGCCTCTGAATTAACTAGTTACAAGGGCCATCTTCTCTCACGTATGGTTTCTCTGAGCTGTAAATGAACAGTGACCGCCTAGAGGGAGAGAAGCCTTGTTAGCAGGAGGTTTGCTGGTTTAAAACCCGGGATCACATTAAAATGAAAAGGAAGATGGGGTTCTGAGAAAGGATCACACACAGACACGTACACACTCCCTGATCCTACTCTGGTGATAGTGGTCAGGGTTCAGTGCTCATTTTACACCCATCAAAGTGGGGCATTTTAGCAGCCCTGAGATCTCACCCACCCCAATCTCCTCTATAATGAAATGGTGACACCACTCACAGTATTAGCCTTATCTGTCTTTATACACATTTCAAGAGCTAAACAATAAGAGCAAAATACATGTTTTTGGGACTATTAGCCTGGAATCCACACATAGATCCAAATGTTAAAGCAGAGACTAAATTAAAGCTTCATTACACTATCTTTATATTAGCACTGAATGAAATGACTATGATTTGACAGGGTTGATGGCACTGCTGATCCCACTGAGAATCAGCTCCAGTCTGGAGCTCTGCACATTTTCTTAATGTCTATCTTAACAAAACACGCAAATGTCCATATGTACATTGAAACAGTTATTCGTTACTGGCAGTGAAGAGGTCTACAGTAAGAGATGGGGGACATTCTTTCATTGTTTCTTTAACCGTCCCTGCACTGCAGCTTGGCAAAGACATGCTGTCCAGGGAAATACAAAGAGGGACTTTTGTACTTAAAACACTGTAAATATGGACATGTAAATATTTTAAGACCGACTTGAAAAAATGTAAACCTTTCCTTTAACAGAAAAATGGCAGCCTTGGTCATTCAGTAAAATACTTACGTCGTCGTAATGTATTGTGATTGTATTTTGACTGTCAAAGTTTAATTGCAACAGTATTCAAGGTACTAAGCTTAAATCGCGTCTTCACCAATGTATGGACTTTGCTCAGTTGTCATAAAGATACTTAGGTCACATGATGAAACCGGGGCTACATCCGTCCTCATGAGAGCTTTGAAGTGGACCTTGGGGTCAAGTTGGACAGTTCAGTTCAAAGTGTGTGACTTCGATACAGGAGACCATGTAGCCCATCTCCTACCAACAGTCAACATTGCCTTCATGACATCAATCTTCCCCTAACCTTCAACCAGCATTAGTTGTTTTTTTGGACACTAGGGTGCAGCAGAACAAGCTTTATATACAACACTAATATACTATCACATTACGATGTTACCTCTTTACATTCCAGCAGACACTGAGCAACATTAGAATTCATTTGAAGCTAGTCTGTGTCCACCTGATGAATGTAGTTATTACATTCCCTCTATTTTACCTCTGGTTTGGTCTCCACCAACTCCTCAGGGAAATATCTGTCTCTTTAGCTGCTAAATGCTCCACTGTGTTAACCAGCTAGTCTCTGAGACTGTCTGCTTTTTGCTGCTGAGCAGGTAGAGTAGCTTTTTCATTAAAACAGCTGCCCACTGTGGCTGAACATGATGCTGTGAGAGCTGTGAGAGTGAACCCAACAGTAAAGTTGTGGGCTGTAAAACCAAAAAATTAGCTGAAATAGGATATATCCATTTTTCTCAAATGTAAACCGAAGCAGGGTGTATATAGTGCACATACATAAACCACATTAATTCATGTATTACTCTACCCATACTATAGTTATTTCAAACATTACAATGGTTCAGAGGGCATAATCTTGTAGCTAAACTGGAGGACTTTTATTGTGTGACCACAGCAGGTAATGCTTTAAACTACAGTATTTCTCTATGTAATTACAATTAATGTTGATTTGTGAGTTACTAGGCCTACATGTGATTTTATACCATGCTTTTTTTCCCAGGTCTTCATTTGGTCAGACAACTAAACAGTTATTATTTCAAAGCTGACCATGATCTGAATACAGCTTTTATCTGAGAATTTGCAGTAACCTATTAATCAATCATTTGGAGCTCAGTGCCCATACAGGCCTAGTTTTAGAACAAAAGGAGTAACCACCAGGCCCCAGGCTTCTTCTCTTCTTCTTCAGCCTCTTCTTCTCCTCTGCTGAGTAAAGCAGGTCCTACTAAGATCAGCCAATTAAAAGCAATGCCTGTTTAATCACCGCAAAATGGGCAACAAAAGGTGTTTAAAAAGTGCTGCTCACACAGAATCCAGTCAATTAGAGGACAAGCTTCCTGGGAGAACTCGCTTTCTATTTTAGGTTAATGCATCAAGTCCCCTGCGCATGTGTCTGTCCACACACACTCTCTCAGACACACACACACACACACAGACACACAATCCCTCGCTGATGCAAACACACACACACACAGTCTCTTTGCGCTCACCAAATGCTGATGCGGGACTTTAGGTTCATTTAAAGCATTGCTACAGAGTCAAAGGTCCAGCCATCACTTTCATTATGAGAGACACGCACACATACACACACACACACCCACACACACTCCGTGGCACCAGGAGACATAGACACACAGCCAGCCACGCAGAATTAACAGTATGCACATAATTAACTAAAGTTAGACTCAACGCTAATCTTGCCACACACTCCCCATCATGCCAATGAGGCTGAGCTGCACACGTTCCTCTTCTTCTTCAGCTGCTTCTATCTCTCTGCTTGTGTTTTTATCTATCTTTAACACACACATCTACGCTTTATCTCCAGCCTACTCGTCTCCTCCACTTCCCTCCCTCTATCTTTCCTCCTTCTCCTCTATGCTGTTTGTCTTATTTCTTTCTTTCTTTCACAGGCACTATACCAGCCGCTTGCATCCACCAGATAACGACACGAAATTCAATTTCTCGCCGAGTTGCCTCCTTAATGGCTGTGTGGGGGGAGGAGTGTGACGCGCTGAGGTCCCTGTGGTGAGAGTTACCTCCTTGGGCTGTTCTCATATCAGAAGTTCACACCACAGCCTAAAAATGAGACGCATCGGTCCGTACAGTGCGGCAGGACACCAGTGTGCCATAACGGCAAACAGCCTGCACATAGTGAAGGGGGTTCAGTGGTAACACACAGCCCTGTGAAAGATGCCGCATGTAGCATTACAGCATATCAGTGTATATCCGTGTCTCACACGCTAGTAGTGAGAGTCAGTAGTGGTGTTCCACCACATTTCCAAAAAAAACCCCTGTGTCCTAATGTTCTGGTACCTTTGTGACGGACCAAGACACCTGTCAATCAAGCAAACACACCCCAAAGCATACTCATCTTTACCCACGCAAAGGGTAGGTCATTTTGTTTGTATAGCACATTTTAATACTGGTTAGCTCAGTGGGAATTACAACAGAAGGCATAAAAAAACAAGTATATTATATTATAGAACAGAAGTTATATATAAAAAAGAGAGAGTACAAGAATTAAAAACCCAACCAGAGACAGTGAAGTAGTCCACATTCACACAACAGATTTAATCATAAGCCTGAGAAAAGATAAATGTTTTTGGTTTGCTTTCACTTCGACCTTAATGTGGCTTTAAGGGAACTAAGGCAAAAAGCCAAAGTTCAAGAGTATGTGAGAGAGAATTTGGGGCTTCAGTAGAATCCAACACAGTTCAAGATTATGCTTTTGAAGCATGTAATGAGGACAGAATGTTGTCAGATAAATGCAGCTAGCTAAAAAAAACTACAGATAGGTTTAGTTATTGATTTTCCCCTAGTTTTTATCTGTAAATAAAAAATATCTATTTTGATGAATTGACAATTTGGTTATTCAGTTTATCATTTCACATAATTACATAAGGCAGCAGGTAAAGCCTGAAAACTCTGGTACAACATTTATGTTTATTATTGCACATGGTCTCTTTCAAATAACATCAATAAAAAAATAAACACATCAATGTTTGCACTGGGTGACATCATCATCACCATCATCACTTCATCACCATGAACACACACACTGTAGTTTATTTTCTCAGTCCCACGTCCTGCTGGCCCAAATACTCTCTAGATCATTGAATGTGGATTAAGCCGTTTCCAGACATTTACTTTTTAATACCTGAGCATTTCTTAAAATAAAATATATTATTTGTGATCTATTTTTAAATATTAATGTCTGCAATCTAAAAGTATTGCAAGATTGACTAACACAAATATTATTTTAGTCTTTTCCTTTAATGATCAGAATAATTGGTAGATTCCTTTATTATAAAATAACAGATACACACAGCCCTAATTCAACCACCTGATAAGTCACATTTTTGCGATTCTTAAAGTCTTGATACAAACTAAAACATTCTCATCAAATGACAAGAGTAATACATTTACATACCACCTTTTAAGCCTCCTGCTTTGATCTAGTGTTTTTACAGGACAAAAAAAGATCAAAAGCCTCTTGTGGGTTCCAGTTACGTCATTCTTTTTTATGAATCTGTGAAGACAAATACTTCAGGGCACTTTGTCCTCAAAGGCAAAATAAAGTCTGTCAGAGAAATTACGGCGAGCCAATGATTTCCAATAGCAAAGTAAGGTCATCTGTGTTTAATTTAGACACCTATAGTAATATGGAAAATCTATGATGTGCATAATCACCTTCTCAGGTCTGACGCCGTCGGCCCAACGCTGCCCATTGATCACAGCAGCCAGGCGTCCTGGCACAGACATCAACGCTTCCAATAGGTAGCAAGAGAAGGACGAGAGATGGTCGGGCAGATTAACACTGAGAGACTGATGAATGTTCTCCTTCCATCGTTGATTCATTTGATCAATTAATTTCATCAATTACCTGTGACGGCTACGTCAGCGGAGGGAGACACGGAATCACAACACAGGGGGGAGTATCAGATTACCACTAATTATCTACTAGCAGAGTTCTGATTTATGGATGTTGATTAAGCAGAGATTTGATGAGTTACAGCCCCTAATTGCTGTGTGACAAAGGCTAGGTTTAGAAATACAGTGTAAGGTTATCAGTGGGATATGATGATTTTTCTTTTTTTTAAGGAGGGGATGTTGAATAAATTACAATCTGTATCACAGGATTAGTACCATAGGTAAGCTCAATAGATATTGCTGACTTGATCCAAAAATCCTCATCTATCTTCCGTATCTGACATTGGTGAGGCGTATTTATGTGAGTGCATGTGTGGAGGTTATTTTTGCAGAATTGTTGGATACTGCTTTAGTCCTCGTGGTGTGAAGACAAATGGAGAAAGTGCTTTGTACTGTCACTGTCACAGATCCAGGTGTCACGGTTACATCTTTCTCCATAAATGTTATCGGCTGTCTGCCTGTCTGTCTGTGCGGTCTGGAGGGCAAAGAGGACAGACAGCATAGTATCCATGTCAGCGTTGTGTTTATGTTCTTGACTGACATGGTCTATTCATCATTCAGATGAAACCCAAGGAGCTCCTCTCTGTATGCCAACACCCCCTACTGCTCCATTCTCTTTCTCTGTACTAACCTAGATTGATAGATTTAGTCGAGAGTCTAATGGCTTTTTATGAAAAATTACATGTGGCTTCTAATGTGATATATGTAGTGGAGTTTGTATGATTATGCAGTATTTATTGTCAAACTAGACAACACTGTAAACCTGGAAATTGTTAACTTGAAATATTTTATTTTAATTATTTTAATATATTTGGCCTTTTAACTCATTATTCATAAACTCACTGCACATTACCTGCTCAGCACCAAACAGCAGACTGACACAGTTAGCAACTTGCTGGTGAACACAGGAGCATTTAGCAGGCGGATTCCAAAACAGCTAAGAGAGAGTGAATACTGGACTTATTCATCAGTTGGACACAAACATGACTCCAAATGACTGATAATGTAGCTCTGTGATTGCTGTTGTGTAAATAGGAAGTCATTTTGTTTATTTAATAATTTCAAATAGATGCCATACATCAAAATTGTAATAATCCAACAGTCTGTTAAACGATTTTAACTTTTCAGTCTTTTCAGGCGCTAGTGATATGTACAGTTGTGGTCGTTTGCATAGCTATGACATTTTACATAATGATGTCCTATAATCTGGTTTATTTGTAGCATTTACAATGACAAGTATGGAACCCTGTGAAGCACTGCAGAATGATTGTTTCATCCACTTTTGACTTTTTTAGCTCTGATGAACCACTTTTGTATTAGACAATATTGCAGATGTATGTCAATACACACACAAGATACACTGGATAATTGCTGAGTAGGCAATGTGCTTGTGCACATGAACGCACTACCTCTTTCTCACTCTTATACACAGTATACACTATATGGTGGGTAACAGTTTTATATATTTGCACCCAGATCTTTTGGGCCCCACTTTAAGAACCACTGGTGTATTCTTGTGTATGTAAACTACAGCATGTGAACTCTTGCAGCTGTTTGTGCATCAATTATACCGGCAGAGGAGGGGCAGGAGTGTGTGTCCTGAGCGCCAGACTCTGGCAATAGGAGAAACAACACCGGTGAGCCAGGGAGCACCCAGCCATTAAATGGCTGTGACGGCTCACTGAGCTGCTGCCAAAACAAACCACACAGAAAATGACCAGAATGCATCTGGGGGTGAAGAGGTGCAATGAAGAGATAGAGTGAGGACAGGGTTTTAGGTGGCTGGGGCAACGGCGGCTTGTAACAGCGGAAACATTACACTCAGTACTGGCCAGAGGCCAGGAAACACAGACGGGGACAGGGAGCTGAACAGCACTAAAGACAACATGATGGGGGCGACAGGAGGTGGGGTGTGGCATGTCAAGTTTACTGTTATACACAAGCATGGTGCACAGACCAATGCATAAACATCCTTTGCCTCTAGCAGAGAGAGGAAAATGCAATCTCTCAAACAGTGGATAAACACATTGCCGTGCCCGCAGTAGACATTTGTGGGTCCAATGCTTTATGGCTGGCAGCCAGGGTGGGGGCATCGCTGCAGCTTGTTAGGAGACTGTGGAGGGTGGCAGCCAAAAGACTCTCTGTGTTTGCCCGGTTAATATGGGAGAGGTTAGGAGCCAGGGAGGGTTCATTACCGTGGCCATCACTGTGCCTCCATCTGAGCCAACAGAACTGCAGGACGAAGCAGAAGCCAAGAGACAATGCTAATGTTACACGTAGATGCCCAAACAATGTTACTGCAGCTGCATGGAGACCTACAGTACAGGACTATAGAGGGGACAGGCTAGCTTGACTCACTGTTGGACTCATCCAATATCCAGTTTATATACCTGCGTATTGCTTTATAACAGTGTCCTGATCCTTTATCTCATTCCTAGCATAACCGAAAATCAACATGTTTTTTCTATATTGTTTATTTTTTCTATTATTGTTTTTTTGCCCCCTTCCCCTTGTCCTCTGACATTCACTGTCAGTTTGAATATTTTATTCAGATTCTGATTTTGGAATACTTTTGTTCATCATGAAGCTAATGATTTTCTTGCTCACAGCGAGGAAACAGTACCACTGTTTTAACTAAATGGGCATTTTTAACAGCTGGCGGAGCACAGTGGATTCCAGTAAACAGCATCTGAAATGGATAGATTAGTCTTTAAGGGGTTCAACATTGATTTAACATTGTACTGCCAGAAAATCCAGGGGGCTTGTGAGAAACAGATTAGAAAATGAATGATCAAAGTCAAAGCAGCAGAGGCCAAAATTTCCTAACTTTTAGTCCCTAGCATGGGTCGAGCTTCATAAATAAGGGATCCATTGTTTCCCAAAATGCAACTCAATATTGTTTTTTGCTAGGTGCTCCCTGTGTGGTAAATGCACACGTCTTTCAAATTGTTGTTGACAGTATGTGTTTCCATATTCTTTTCTGTGCTCATTTGAAATAGTAGTTATAATAAATAATTATATTACTAATTACTTATATATTATGTATCATATTATAACTTCCAAACTACTGCCTGAAATTGCTGCCGATTCCCAACTCTGATGAAACTCATCCTCACCATCTTATACTCTGCATGGTTAACTTTAAATTCAGCAGCTACACAAAATAAACATCTTAATTATCAGTCCACTATGATTATGTTCTATAAATTCATTAAAGCAAAATGAAACACGTTCATCACTTTCATCAGCCATCATGCCCACAGTCCTGACTGGAATGGAAAATGGAAACCTTTTATTTTTAACAAAACTGAATCAGAATAAAATGTTTAAAGGTGCTTATTAAAGTGACCTTAAACTTTGATAATAATATATAAATGAAATGGTTGCACTCTAAAATGTAATCACTGGGGATGTTATCTTTATCCAAACATTTATGTTAGCCCTGCTTTTTATGTTATCATTACCACTTTGCAGAAATACAACCTAGTGATCGTTATTCCAGTACATTTTGGATTTGGATTTACAGAATGTAATTGCCTTCTTCTCATTAGATTCACACCCCTGCAAAGTGACAGGTAGCACCTTGTCTGGCTTGTTCCCATCCATCAGTCTATCTTCAACAAATACCTCTGTGAGCTGCCCGCTGTCTACATGAGTATGCTTGAATTTTTGTCAGTCTCTATAGTTGTTGATGTGGACCTGAGGCATTTGGCATTTGCACTTTTATAGTAATATGAGCCAACTCGGGAGACATGTTGTGTAAGTGGTTGTTGGATTGATGAATTTTATTCCATTTTGTATTCTTTTTTATTTATATAGAAATCCTGGACACATGCCAGTCAAAGGGACAAAATGTTAGTTGGGACATTTTTTTTCAACAAGACGTTGAAAGATGCAAAACATGTAATGTAAAATTAAACTACAGAATATTAAAAAATTACACTAGTGTTAACTAAACCAATTAATAGATACTGAAACCTGGCTGTCAATCCATTACATCAAGTAGCAGACATAAAAAAAATGGTATTGTATCAATGAGGACAAACATGTTTCTGTCAGTGTGACAATCTTAGATAATGTTCTGACAATAACAGATTCACAAGAGAGTGACTGGCTTTGTGATGTTGTATTACTACATATGTAACACTGTTTGAGCTACAGTCAGTTCCATTAAACTGGACAATGTCCTTTTGGCTACAAACACGATCGACTCAAGTAATAAGAGGAGCCTAATTTACAACATCAAATATGTTTTAAAAGAAAAATAATGCCGCCAGAATTACATTTTTTATCAAACTAACAATGACATCTTAATGAATGTATCTGCTGAGACACATAATGTTAATAAATATATATCATAATCCAAACATTGTACCCCTGCTTACAATATGATATCTTTAACTGAAGCATTATACATGTTTTTCATGGTTAGGTTCAGGCAACTTAAAGTACTTGGTTAAGGTAAATACTGAAAAAGTCAACAATGATAAGACATGTTCACTTAATTAACTTTTAACTGAAATCACAATCTTTCTCTAATTTACTACATGTACAGTGTTCTTGTTGCCTAAACCTCACCACAGCCAGGAGGAGGATGTGAACCCTGTTGTCCACCATCCGTATACATATATAGGGTTGATCAACATCACAGACTGTGAGATAAACCATTTCACAGCAGTGTGTGCAAAGCTTGTGCACCATAACTCTGACCACAGTGTGTGTCACAAGATTTATGAAAATCAAGCAAAACCAGAGCAACATCATTTCCTCCATCAAGGTCTTGTCTGACAAAAACAGAAAGATAAAATGTCTATACAATACTTTGCTGTAAGACAGACTGCAACATACACAACAAACTATGTTGGCATAAACTCTTAACCTATTCAAAACCCTTGGTCAAATGTGTTAAATGGATAACGTGAAGGGTTGTTCATAACCTTGGACAAAGTTGTTTAAACTGATGATGCGAGGTGTCAGCCAGGTCTTCAGGCTGTTCACCGCTAGAAATCAGGAGTTTAAAGGCTAGGTGACTCGTCCAGCTTGTGAATGTATTTTTTCCTTGCTGTCTAATTATGGTTATAACACCCAGGACATCACATGGACAGACTTGAAGCCAGAAGGGGGCATGTTTACGCAGCTGTCACTGCTGGTTTGACAGTCATACATGGGTGAGTGCAGCCCAGAGTCACAATTTGCTACCCCATCGCTGATCTAAGCAAACACCGGTGAACCAGCTTTCAAACACACTGTGTCTCGGGGGCCAAGGGAACCTTCGTTCCTGTAGCATAGACCAGGCATTGGACCATTGAGCTGTTTGAGGAGGGACTACTCAGCCAAAGAGCGTGTGTGTGTGTGTCTGTGTGTGTGTGTGTGTGTGTGTGTGTGTGGGGGGGGGGGGGGGGGGGGGGGGGGGGGGGGGGAGGCAAAGCAGCAGAGCTCATGTGGCTTGTTGTGGTGGAACAGAGGCCAAAGGGCCATGTTACGGCTAACCATAGTGTGTGTCTGTGGCTGCTCGTGTGTGTAGTCTCGCAAGCACAAGACACCACAGCAAGGGCTTGTTTGCAGTCTGTGTATCCATACGGCAGGGAGAAAGAAACAGACAGTCGCCCGCCACCAACCGCCACATACCCCACATCCAAGCTGTCTGTCCTTCCGAGCCAAGAGAGGAGGAAAACAGAGACCAAACAAAAACACTGTGACAATAGACAAAAAAGATTTGAGGAAACTCAAGATGACGATTGAATCATAAAAACGTTCTACGGTGATTCAAACCACCTACTGAAATGTAGACCATTGAGTTGTTGACATGCTTGCGTGTGTACCTGGAAGATAAAAAATTATACTCTCCAGGGGGCAGATCAGGGCTGGATCATCCCCAGTGGACACTATAATATCTTAATCTCTAATATAACCAAACACAGTGACCCCGAGGAGTGAGGAGTTGTTATATTGTTGAGCTCAGGGCAGAAAAAGCATCAGTGGGGAGAAAGTAGTGCACCAACCTGTCATGACTTTAAAAGCTTCAAAGCCATCAAGTATGAGTCTAATTTTTGCTTAAAATGGGAAGAGATTTTAAGAATTTTCAAAGACTACATGGCTAGATTCTTCTTAATGCTTTCTTCTTAAAAAAGAAAGGAGCACCTATTGGACAACTGAAGACAGGTAGATAGCCAACCAGTTGTTCAGTGTGTCGACTATAGAGAAATCTGGAGAAAACACACATTGTATGTTCCTGATGTCCATTCAAAACAGTTTGCCTTGCTAATTCATGCTGCGATTTGTGCAGAGATGACATGGAAACTGGGGAGAAATGCTACATGTGGATAAGATGGTAAACAAGTATACAAAGACGGTAAACTTGTTTAAAATAATAAGAATGAGAGTCACAGGCAGCCACTTGGTCAGAAAGAAAATGACTGAACCCTTTAACACCACACTTTGTATGATTATATCTGTTTTTTGCAGACACCAATTGACCCAGACTGCAACACTCTGATCAGTTCTGACACCCAGGGAACACACTGCTCCACAGCCCACTGGAGCTCATTTAAAAAATGCAACAGATGAGTTGGGGGCAAACGTGTGCAAGACGTGGCCTTGTGGCTACGTTCTGTGTGTGATGAAGTGTGTGTGCACGGTGCCATCATTAGAACTAACCAGCCAAGAGCTTCTACAGTCAGCCTCTCCGTTTCTCGCCTGGAGAGACGGGGAGTCTGCTGGAGCTTTGGCAGTCACTAGAGGTATGTTTATGTCTCTTTGGGAGAGTCTCTGTATGGGTACCTGCACTGTAGCAGAGCTGCTGTCTCCTACAGGAGGCTTTGTGATGTGTTGCTGTCAGTGTGTGTGTGTGTGTGTGCCCGTGCCTGTGCACAGGTAAAGTGGTGAAGTTAACATCATTGTGGAGCTGAATATGGCTCACATGGTGTGTGTACTGCCACAGAAGAGAAATTCCCCTCTTGTTCGTGTTCAATGCCGTTTCTATGCCGGGGGCCGTGACAGCTACGTTAGCTCGTCAGGCTAAATTAGCTTATAAACAGAGGTCTCTATATTTTGTATCTATATTTATTGATAACAAAACCTGCTTGTTGAGTGAGTTGACAACAGCTATTTGTAGAGTGTATGCTTCTTCTTCTCTCAGTAGATAAAACACCTGTAGTCAGCAAACAACTGAAGGATCGATATGCGCTTCTCCAAATTGAGAGAAAATGTAGATAATTGATGCTATATGCATTTCATTTGTGTGCCACATTGTTAACTTCATAAATGTTTAAATCAATAGAGATCTAATGGTAAATATTGTGCAGTGTTACTCAAAGAATATATATTCAGGTTTTATATAGAAAATTACTTCCAACATGCTTATGTCAGAATTGTTTTCCTGCTCCACCACTGACATTAGTTTGTCCCAGACTATTGTCATGTTGACTTGGAGGAGCAGAAAATACACAACTGATGCACTGCAGTGATCTACGTCTGGTGTAAATGATCGCAATCAACGAAAACACACACACAACAGGTTAGTGTGTGTGCCTGCTGCCTCCCTCCTTTGGCCCTGTTCCCTTTCTGGACCCGTGGATCCATTTATCCATCGGCTCTTGTGGGTGCTCCAACTACAAGTGCATCATTTTGGCTCCAATAAATTAAATCCTTTGAAAAGTGTTGAAGAGTCAGAGGACAGCTCAAGTCTGTCAATTCTTTGATGACTCAAGGGTTTCTGTCTCAGATCTCAAAAATGTGTCTGTATCCAGCTAATTTTGGCAAGAATTGTGCGATATGCGCTCGGTCTAAGATACGAGTTGGGTTGGGATGTTAAAGGTATCAAAAATAATTGGGAGAATGCAGGTGAAACAGGAAACAATCAGTGGTTTGGTACAGGCTGAAAGAAGAACCCCTGATTCATCCGACAGCCTTTTTTTCAGGCTATTTGTTCTGAGATGTAGATTCTTCAACGATGTGATTCTACAGTTCGTCATTCGGTGGAGAGGAGAGTGTAAATGGATGGAGGCAAAATAACATACACACATACACACAGCAGCAGACATCTTTGTCATTCACTGGCACTCAGCGTCAGGCTGTTCCCATGTAGTGACAAGATGTCAGCCTCCTCGATGTATTTACAATGCAGTAAGTGGAGATAATAACCTCTCTCTCTCTCACACACACAGACACACATACTGAGGCATCAATTGAAGCATGTGTTTCCTGCGTGTGTGTGTGCTTTGTGTTCATTCACCTGTGTGTGTCAGGTCACCTCAGGCCCTCCCAGCCTCCAGATGGAGCAGCAGAGTCCCCCCAGCTGAAGCCCCAGGTCCAGATTGGTCTCTATGGAGAAGCAGAGCCTCGGGGGCGCCTTGCATGCTCCCCCCTCCATATTCCCTCACCCATCACTGAGTGGGAAGCGGGCTCTTGTCTCCCTCACTCCTTATTTACTCATACAAGCCCTGCAACTGCACCACAAATCTCTAAGCAACCGTAGCTTATCCAATATCCCATATTTAGTTGATTTCAATAGGCTTTGCTTAACATTATCACACAGGTGGGGATAAAGTCTCATGCAGACCCTTAGAATTTTCTAGTCTGGTTTAATACTTTGCAATTAATCTGATCATTGTGGGTGTAGGGGTGATCTGTGTCTCAACACATTCTCAACACACACCTCGCAGCCTGCACAAACACAGACTTTTCACTCACAGTCCCACTTTTTGTGCTTTTGATGTAAATAACATGTTTTATGAAAGCTAAAGCTCAAATTACTGTATCTAATGTGAAAGGTGCCACTCGTAGTGAATTATCTCTAACCCCAAAAACAAATAGCTGTGAGCCAGACAAAATATTTGTTAAAATACAATTATGTTAAAGTAAAAGGGGAGTAGAAACTGTTTACATTCAGTGTTCTTTTTTTTTTTTTTACATTTTGAAACCTACATTGTTTACATCTAATTTTCTTGCCTGCAGTCTTCTTTTTCCAATCCTTTCCAGGTGGATTACTACGTGCTTGATGCCAACTGTCAGTCAGTGGAATAGCACAGTGAAATAGCAGAAACTGGCAGCACAAATGTGTATATTCACTCCACTCATAAAGGCATAGTGCTACTACAGATCAGACCTTCACAGGCTACCTTTAAGTAAAAGTACAGTTAGCAGCCAGATGTGCATCAGTAGCATTGACATTTTGCAAAATGTTTTCTTTCAGAATGTTATATTATACAGTTAATACTTATAAATATGGCAAATAACAACAACACAAAATACATTATCATTGTGTGGAAATGTATTTTTTTAAAATCAACCTGCCCTTAAACTAAAGATCATATAACTGACAAAAATGAAGGAAATGTTTGCTGTGATAAATTACAGAATTGTTCTGTAGTTTTAGCAATGTTCAGGAGTCTTAAATAATTTGATAGCATATACAAATGAATGGAAACCACTGTCTGGCTGGAAACACATTCAACAATGTAAGAACACAACATTATAGTTTGCAAAATGTAAAGTGACTGTAGTGCAAATGTAGTCAACCTTCCACTGTTTCTCCTACTGTATAACAGAGAAAATATGAATATGAATGGCAATAATAGAATGAATAAATGGATAACTGAATGATTAATGGGTAACTGATGTGTGTTAAGACAATAAACCTTCTAATTTCTGGCCCAAATTGGGCCCTTTAGAGAGCATACTGAAAAAGACTGAGTTAATTCACAATGTGCAATAATTACTCCCAACTACAAACATGATTATAAAAATGAATATTTATAAACAAGTGGCAACACATGCCATTTATAGGATCTCTCACCCTTTCCCTCTTCTAATTGACTTTTAGTTTCTGCAATCTGTTCTTGTTCAGTAATGCCTTTTTCATGCTAAATATGAATATGAATATTTACGCTACAATAACTCAGCAGCTTCCTGCCTGAATCCCTGTGGTGCTCACACGCTACTGTTGGTCGCCTTCCACGTTACTACGGCTGATTATCTGGTTCACTGAGGGCGAGGCAAGGACGAGCTAACATACGGCAACTTCCAATCTCGTAGTCTGGAGGAATCTGGCTCCCTGCCATTCTGCGGATTTTCATGTTGCTCCCTTCCCCATCCTCGTCCTGCGAAGATCTGCTTATGTAGAATGCTTCCTCTGTCACCACCGCAGCCTTTGATGTGCCACTGATGAGTAAATTCAAAGAGACGTTGGCTGTGAACAACAAAACCTTGAGAAGACTCCAAAAAGGGATGATAAAACATCGTTCACCTTACAAAGGATTCATGTCGCCTTTCTTTAGTTTCAGTTTTATACGTGGAACAAGCTTGTCATCAACACCTTGGTGCTTCCAAGAGCCAAAAGTCACAGAGTTTTAAGGCTATTGGAGAGGGTAGGTGTTTATGGTTATTCTGTCGACTTTTTTAAAAGAAAGAGTAAACTCCATGTATAGGGTTGCAAGACACAAAGATGTGAAAACATCTTTATCTTTTATCCATCTTTGCAAATAGATGGATAAAATATTCGTGGGAATAAGATCAATGACCCAAGCCCCATTTGTTCCCATACAGAAACTATATGTTTAATACCAGTAGGAGTACTCAGACACTTAACTTCACTCTTTGAACCCAAGTGAAGCAGTTTGCATCAACAATGCTCAGCCCTCAGAGCATAGACATAACGCCAGCAAAGCAGCAATCAGTGCCACTCACACCAGTGACCAGTGACGGGTCAGGACCCTTTACTGAGCTACAGATATACTTGAAAATCTTACAACAGGTGTTCCCTAAAACGTTAGATATCATCATGTTTAGATTTCTACAGACAGTTTCTTCGAACAATCCCAGAAAACAGTGTGTTGCATTTTATAAATTGTGTGACATAAACACATGGCAACACTATATTTGCGTCACCCAGAGCATGATGGGAACTCTAATACCGAAATAATGAATGTAATAAGAGAGCTGGGTTTGGTGCGGCCAGTCAGCAAGCTCAGCAAATCCCAATGTTTGATTCATTGCATTGTACCATGTCTTGTCCACTTCAGCCTGCTAGTGTTGCAAAGCTGCTCTTGTTTCCGTCGGCATGGCTCTACAGGGCAGCATTTTGCTGCGTATAGGAGTGAAAATCAGAGTCTGTGAATGTGCAAAAATACATTTACACCATCATGTAGCAGTTTTTTGTTTTTATCTGGCACTTACCGCCTCGTTAAAATGACAATCGTCACCGGTGGTACATCATGTGAGCTGTCTCTAATTAATTATAATTCCATGAGTAACTTGATAACAGGCCAAAATGCACTTGGCTGTTGTCGGGTTTGTGTGTCTGTGCTCCAAGACCAAAGCAACTCCAACAAAGTGATACCTCTTCTCTCTAGCTGATCATGTATCGGGTCAGATTTGAGATTGGAAAATACTAATTAGAATATTAAAGGACTCAGGATCAAGACTGATTAGGACATCCCTACTATTTACACACAGCAACGATAGCAACCACAATGAATGGAAGTCCAGCAGTCTCTTTAGCTGCTAAATGCTCCACTGTGTTCACCAACTAGTCTAACTGTGTGTCTGCATATTGGTGCAGAGCAGGTAGTGTACAGTGGGTTTGTCAAAGCTGCTGCTGCTGCTGCTGGAAGATGAGAGCCATGAGAGTGAACCAAAACAGGAAAGTTGTGGGCTGTAAAACCAAAAAAACAAGCTGAACGATGCTGAAATGGCTGAGGGGAACTTATGAGTTTGGTAATAATTCTCTGTGGCTTTGATGCATTGTTAATATAAAAATATTTGGTTGCATTTGGTGCAGCTTTAAATACATAGAGTTAATACTCCAATATGGTTAAAAAGCGCCTAAACAGATTCCAGTGTGTTGCACTGTTTGAATGGTGTTATCAAACCAATGTTCCCCTACAGTGTGACAAAGATCTGAATAGGATAAGTCTAAAAATTGAAATGTCTCCATACAATGATTCAGCTTCTTCCTGCTGTGTGTGTGTGTGTGTGTGTGTGTCCCTTCCCTGTGGTTGTATCTCATTGAATTGCTTTGAGTCCTGTACAGCCAACACATATCTCCCTCTCTCTTTCTCTCTCTCTCTCTCTCTCTCTCTCTCTCTCTCTCTCTCTCTCTCTGTCTGCTCCCTTTTTTTCAGCCACACAGTGATATTTGTCATCCTAAATCATATTCATGGAGATCACTGGGATGTCAGATCATCCCAACCACCACTGTGCCTGGCTTGTAATTCAGATGTCATGCAGAAAGCTTAAAGTAATGACTCGCCACATCCCTGTCACTGATTGCCGTGACACAGGAGCGCGTCGACCTCTGTCTACTGCATGAAAGATTTGACATTTGTTCCTGGCCAGACACAAATAACCATGTACTGCACACTGTACTCAGGTAGGCACTCACTATACAAGACTATTGAGTTTGCCGACTTTAAAGGGCTGAACAGGCACTTTCAGTTAATTTATCTGATTGTACTTCTGCTGGGACTGTGTGGTTGTGTTGGTTTGACCACACCTGTCTTACACTTTTATGATATCTTTGAGTGAGACCGACAGTCTCGCAGCTTTAAACTGAAAGTGCAGCAGGACAGACTGTAGCAAGCTAAGTATCGTCCATTTATTTGCCTGACTTATGCTGGGGAGGACAGGAGGCAGGTATTTGAAATTGTTTGGGTTTGTAGACAGATATGTTCACAGGCTTTCCACACACCACAGCTTTCTGTATATGAATGGATAACCCAGCATAAATTTTACACTGAGACTATTTTGGACACTGATGTACAAGCCTTTCTATGGAAGGGTGCTGCAAGCTAGCATCGGCTATAAACATTATGATACTTGCTTTGGATAGCTTTTTTCCAGTTTGCGCATGTATATTGTGTCTTTCCTTAACAAATAAATCGTAAATAAACACATAAATAAATAATAAAATGCAACCAGACATCAGTCTGATCATCAGTGGTGATCGGCCCTGCTAAGACGCCCGACTTGGTGTCGTATGGTGGTGTATTTTACAACAGTTTACGTTTTCTCACATGTGCAGCTGCAAGCCTCCATCATTACCACTGATGGTCTCACGGAGCATGTATATACGTATATATATATATATATATATATATATATATATATATATATATATATACGTATATATGTGTATGTATTTTTTATTTTATTTTTTTGGTCCAGGAAGCACAATGTTTATAAATTGCTTTAACTGCCTTTCAGTGGGTGGCAATTTGGAGGTCCAATATTGGGCATGACATTAGTTAAGGCAGGTCACTGAAGTCATGCATGCATTAGCTGACAAAAGAAGTATCAATCAGGCTTCACTATCAGCCGCTCGTTATTAAGCAGCTGACTAGTAAAATCGCATTCATACAGGTGTGCAGCGTGCAGCCATTGTTACACTTCTCACTGACAACTGGTTTATCTGGAAATAATGCACACCTCCAACCAATCATAAGGGGGTTCTCTCCCTGGCCATGGTGTAACGCTCAGTGCAACAAAACAACAGAACAAAACAAGTAAAGAAATAAATGACAACATGAGATAAAAGGATTTTGCAGAACAAGAACTGCATGGCAGAGTGCATTGCCCACAAGGAGATAGTGTGTCTATATATAAGAACATACTCACACGCATATAAATGGGCGTCTGCTCATCCAATCTTAGAATCCATGTTATTTCTACTGCATTTGAACAAATCAACAGAAACTATCACCGCTTCAATCCAAGTTGACACAACATAGAATAGATAAAATCAGAGCAGGAGAGCAGTGTTATATAGATGTCAAGGCAAATCTCACTCTTTTTTATGGTCATCCCACCATTCAGCATTAGCATTCCTACATCTATCTCCCAATTTAACTTGTCTTTGGTGTTTTTGCTCTGAGGAGAAATACAGCTTGAAGTGAATTGCATTAGTATGACAGCAAAGAATGTGTGAGTGAGTGTGAGTGTGTGTGTGTGATGGGGGCGACGGGTGGAAGCGGCGGGCAGCTCTCCTTTAACCACGTTGCTTTTGTTAAACTCTCTTCACGCTCCATGTGGCGCCGGGCACTGAGGTAATTTCACACCTGACCGGCCTTTCGCCGGCTACGCCAACCGGTGCCGGGCACCCTGGTGCGGTTGCCATGGAAACAAGGTGGAAGCTACTGCCAGTGTCAGTCCGTTAAATGACTGTTTAACATGGAGAGGAGCGCACTGCGTCTCATCTGTTGATGATTTGACTCCCTGGGCTGTAGGAAAATATGTCATTATCACAGGTGTCCGTACAGGCGGCGTGGAGCTCCAGTATTTTATTATCTGCAGGCTGAGTTACAGCAGGGTCACATGTAAAAGGATTTATGTATGCGCTGAGGACATGATTGAGTGTGGATGGGACAGAGCAGAGACATGACCACACACTAATCCTTCTGCCTTATATATAATGCAACTAAAGAGCACTTGTATGCACTTAGAGTAACGAGTACTGTCTGTGACGGAATTTTCCTTCTTGTATGTTAAACTTCCCTCTTGTAGGTTAAAGGTAACTTAAGACAGGGCTTCACAGGTCAGGTCAACTGCCTGTCTCTGTTCACCTGTCTCACTCTGTGTGCCAGACAAGGCCGAGTTGGCTCTGGCATCTGGTAGACCAAGGTCTGCTAGATATCTTATATATTTGGGTTTAGACACAACAATTTATCTGGTGACCCTTTGGAGGGGCCCGACCCCTAGGTTGGGAGTCACTCGACTAAAGTAGCTAACTGTATATAAACTAGTTCAAACTGTCTCAACCTAAAGAAAAAGTAAAACGCTGGTCAAACATTAATGCTTCAGTATTAAAATAAATGATAATGTCATATATCATAATCTGTCAATCACAGGGGACATTTTCCTGCAGATTAAGACGATTTTTGAATGCAGAAGATTTACTTTTGATGGAGTTCTTTTAATTTAATGTATTACTACTTTCACTTTGGTAAAAAATTGAAATATTTCTTCCACCACTGGACTTGGACTGTATACTGTCTTGCACGATCAAAGGTGGGTTGAACATGCGTCGGTAGGCCAATGTCATAAGCACATCTCCTGTATTAAAGAAATATCATACGCAGATTGCCATTAAATTTGTTGAGCTCATTCGTGCTCCCCAAAGGATGAGCCCATGGCCTTTACACTGTACTGCACAGAGAAACTATGTACGTTCTGAATATCACAAATTTGAGAGTACCCTCATCAGAAACGGCTAATAGTTTTTATTTATCCATGCCCTTAACTCAAGGTCCACTAACAAATGTTTCACTTTTTCACAGTGGGTAGAAAGCTAAGTTGTCATGGAGATAACTAATAACATTTAACATTACATGATTATTAACCAATAATATGTTCAGAGAGTTCAAGAGGAGGAGAGATACTGTGTTCTGTTGATAAGAGCGCATCATCAGCCCATGAAGGAATGATCACACATGAGTCCATCACATTTACTGACCCTCCCAAACACTCCTGAGCACCCCAGTTAACATACCCAGTACCATCACTGTTCATGTGGAGACAGAGAGGCAGTCCTTTTGCTGCTCCTTCGAACTTTGCCATCCCTTTGCTGCCTGTCACCAGTTTCCCTTGCTACACTTACTGTTGCTCCCTTACATGCCCACCACAAACACTGTATTAGCTGAGAGGTTTTAATAGACACCTAAACTGTCTTTTGTTCTTATTTTGCTACCATTACTACCATTGCTATTCTACCATTTATTTCCACTCATTTCCTCCTGTGTCCACATGTCACTTCTTTCCTCCTCTATTCCTTTCCTCCTTTCATGTTTAATGGCAGCCAGATGCTCTTTTAAATGGACATTACTTCTAGGTGGTTAAGCCTTTCTTGGCCCATAGTGTTCTTCAGCCACATTATGCACTCTACGCAAGGCACTGAAGGAGCGCTCACAGCCGCAGCTGCTAACAAGGATGGTTAAGACAACTAAAAACACTGCCTTTGGTGTTGGAAACCTCTCACTATTGAACAGCCGGAACACATTGACTATGTCAGGGCTGGTTTCTCTTTCCTTTCTCCTGTTGATTAAGTGTTTTGCCAATGTGACCTCCTCTGATGGTATCTGGAGTTTGCATTGTGTTGCAAGCATCTTGACAGACTTTTCTTTCCGAAACGTCTTTGAACCGAGATGACAGGCTCGGATCCTTTTTATCAACTCTCCTATACTTGAAAAAAGGTTTTACAAGCTCCTGTATCACTTGGTGAAGGCAGGCATAGTACAGTGAGTGCCTGAAGTGGTCTGAAGTGGTATGGTTTCTACCATAATTTTTTTTTTTTATTATTATGTAGCATTTGAGACACAGCTTCTGTTTCCGTGTTTTATAATGACAAATAAATTAACCTTGTACCTTGTGTTTACTCAAGGCTGAGGCATTGCTGATTCTGTTACATAATCATCCATTCTTTTCTGCCTTCGACTTGAATCAAAAGAACACCCTGGAATATGATTTGTCTTACCTAAGGCTTTCACTTTTGAATTTACAACTGTGAAGCACTAGCACCTGAGTGGAGCTCTTTTACAGAATACCTCACTGCAGTTTTGTGTTGCATTGCTTGAGCCCGGTCAATAGATTCCAGCTGCAGATACTTGTGGAGTCCTTCAGTAACGGAAAGAAGCATCACAAGCATTAAGACAGTTGTAAACCTCCCAAGGTTTAATCTGAGTCCAAGGGACTGCTGACATTGTGTCTCAAGGCATTGCAAAATAACAGAAAAGTTGTGAAGCACAGCAACGCCTGACAGCTGTTGACAGCTGCATGAACTCACTTGGTGTCAGTCCAGCCGTTTCTTAAGGATTAGCAAACTTTTTGTGGATTACAAGAGATGCATTAATGAATAAACTTCAGAAAATCAAAAATCTTGGTGGCTTCAGGAACAGCCATGCATGTTGCATGCATCAAACCCCGTCCAAACTGCAAAATCCAAATACAAAAACTTTTCCTGAACGTGCCCTCAGGTGTATCGGGCGTGTACACACCGCAAGTTGTCCAGTTAAAATCCTCTTCCTCACTTTCTCTCACAAAGCTCTTATTGGTCAGGCACCATCATATCTTAAAGAGCTGATAGTACTGTATTACCCCACTAGAGCACTACGCTCACAGAACCCAGGGTTACTTGTGGTACCTAAAGTCTCTAAAAGTAGAATGGGAGCCAGAGCCTTTAGTTATCAAGTCAAGTCAAGTCAATTTTATTTGTATAGCGCCAAATCATAACAAAAGTTATCTCAAGACGCTTTCACATAGAGTAGGTCTAGACCATACTCTTTAAAATATTATTTACAGAGACCCAACAGTTCCCACCATGAGCAAGCACTTGGCGACAGTGGTGAGGAAAAACTCCCTTTTAACAGGTAGAAACCTCGAGCAGAACCAGGCTCTGGGTGGGCGGCCATCTGCATCGACCCAGTTGGGTTGAAAGGGGAGGAGAGAGGGGGAGAGGGGAGACAGAACAGGAGGAGAGACAACAAATCAGACTAATAATAAGAACAACTGCAGCAGTGAGTGTGGAGCAGGAACATGGGGGCAGTAGACGGCCGGCAATCACAGATCCAGAATCTACAGCTCCAGAGGCAGAAATACCTGCAGAAAGTGAGAAGGCGAAAAAACACAGAGCTCCTCTTCTGTGGAATCAGCTCCCAATTTGGGTTCTGGAGGCAGACACCCTCTCTTCATTTAAGAGTATGCTAAAAACGTTCCTTTTTGATAAAGCTTATAGTTAGGGCTGGCTCAGGTGAGTCCTGAACCATCCCTTAGTTATGCTGCTATAGGCTTAGATTGCTGGGGGGTTTCTCATGATGCACTGAGCTTCTCTCTCCTCCTCTCCATCTCTATCTGTACACATTCCTATCCCACTAATACATGTTACCAACTCCACTTCTTCCTGGTAGTCCTTGTGCTTTCTGTGCTTTTTTCTGCCTCTGGAGCTGTAGATTCTGGATCTGTGATTGCCGGCCGTCTACTGCCCCCATGTTCCTGCTCCACACTCACTGCTGCAGTTGTTATTATTGTTAGTCTGATTTGTTGTCTCTCCTCCTGTTCTGTCTCCCCTCTCCCCCTCTCTCCTCCCCTTTCAACCCAACTCGGTCGATGCAGATGGCCGCCCACCCAGAGCCTGGTTCTGCTCGAGGTTTCTACCTGTTAAAAGGGAGTTTTTCCTCACCACTGTCGCCAAGTGCTGCTCATGGTGGGAACTGTTGGGTCTCTGTAAATAATATTTTAAAGAGTATGGTCTAGACCTACTCTATGTGAAAGCGTCTTGAGATAACTTTTGTTATGATTTGGCGCTATACAAATAAAATTGGCTTGACTTGACTTAAAGGCCCTCTGCTGTAGTCCAAACTAGCTTAAAAAATAGTGGGTGAGCTTAACCTGTTTTGGACCAATTTCTGGGGTACCAGAATCATCCTCAGCATTTTATGTCCCCAGCTGCAGCTCTGTTTCCAGAGGCTGGTTTCTTTCTCCTCTCCCTGCTGGTTCATCTGTACCACAGTAAATTATAACAAGGCTGCATGACCATTTCTAGTAATAATTAACTTCTACTTTGCAAACATGGATTCATGGAGCATAGATCACAATAGTGGGTGCTTATACTATATAAGATACTGTATTTACACTTGCGGTTTCAATTTTAAAAAAATTCAGGACTCTGGAAAACTATTTGGGGCAGTACATTGTACTGTGAGAGTGCTGTTACTTACAAAAATGGCCGACAAAAAATAATAAGAGCCATTCAGAGTGAGTCTAAAGATAATGTTTTTTTGTTATGCAGCAGTCGACCCTACAAAGAAGCCGTGTCTTTCAGTAGTCAGCCCTGTAACAATCACTAACAACCAGGTATTTCAAGTCTTAGCTTAGCGTTTTGAGTAATTTCCGCCTCTCAGTTGTTTGTGTTTTCGGCAACTTCTGCTATGCATTGAGAGTCCTCAGTTTCCTTTGTACTGAGTGCTGTTTTTTTTAACTGCTACCAGTGCGCCAACGCGGAATATAGCCACAGATTTACTGTGAAATGCGAAGAAACTTACCTGGTGTTGAGAGACTTAATCAGCTCTGTGTGAACTTGTCTGATGAGGGCTTGAATGTAATGGACGTTCCTTTATATGTAAAAGCCTGCACTCCAACTTTAAACATTTTAACCAACAACTTCTTGAAAATATACTCAGGTAATGACAGTACCTAATAGGTTAACAGAACAGAAACGACTGAGAAACTTTGACATAGCAGGAAAAAAAACCTTTGGAAAAGATGTTTAGAGTAGATAAGGAACATTCAGAATACACTTACAATCTATTTCTTTATTTAAAATGAAAAAACAGGAAATACGAGTTATGGAGAAGTAAGTGTACTCAGGTGGATATTAAGTAAAGGACATTGCAGTAGGTTACAGTACATCTAATAATAGAAGAAGTGAATGGCATTCAGATTGCTTAGTCAAGGCTCATCTTTTAAACAAGCTTCTCTGCTTATGAACATCAGCATTCTCTGCATTTCATTATTTTCATGTCAGGAAACCGTGTTCTTCCTGCCAGACAGGCTTGAAATGTCATTAAAGCAGTGAAGTTCCAGGACAGCTTCATTTCCTCATCAAAGTAGGAGCCGTGTGGAACTGGATTAGTGCCAATCCCGATTTTACAGATACTATTATTGCATCTCAAAGGACTCATTTTACTTTGTGAATTATCAACACAAATTTAAATTGAAACCATCCCTGAAGTTGTATTTAGTTATATTTTCAGAACAGATTGTCCAAAAATAATCTGATTAAAATATGTCATCATATTGTTTGTCTTTCACAACTATAATAAACTTAAATATTCAGGACTCTTTATTAGTCCCCAAGAGGGAAATCAAGCACGACCACAGTGGTTAAGTACAAAAGCATATTATTATTCTTTGAATTTGTAGAAAAAGATAATTCTATTTGTGTAAAATCTTTATTATTTACAAGCAATTAATTCATGAAATAAACAACATATCATATATTTATGATAACAAAATAAAAAAAGAAAATAAAAAGCAAACTGAAGGAAGGGAAAACAAATAACATGCATTTTGTTTCACAGTGAAAGGTGGCAGCCATAATGTGATTGCAAAGGAAACAAGTGCCATTTTAGTTAGTTTTGCTATTTGCACCCCTGGTGAATGAAAAAAATAGGTAAAAAAATAAGTTTTTTCCATGTCCTCTAAAGAGACAGACATACTTGTTTTCTGACTGATGCCCCTTTTACAAGTCGCTGTTAATAAATAAATCTGTTTTGGCACAAATGATTTAGGGTCAAAATGACTACTTTGTTGAGGTTAGGGTTCAGCTTCATGGTTACAGTAATAACCACATGGTTAAAGTTATAAAAACAATTGTGGTCATTCTAAAAGAAAACTAGGAAAGAAAGAAACAGGAAATGAACAGCTGTCGTGTTAAAGTCCGTCCCGCTCCGTTCTTCTTTGATAAAAGCCGTTTATCTGCCTGTCAAATGTGTCTTTGGATATAACAGCTTACAATACAGCAGCAGCTGCAAATAAGCTAAAACTAACTTATTCCTAATTCTGATCATGTGTTGTTCATCAGGAGTTATTACGCAATGTACCGTCAATTCAAAGCATGTCTCAGAAGGTGTGTCTGCCTGTACTGCAGCCACCTAAGACCCTGAACAGCTACTCTTCACCAATGTCAGACCCCTTTCTTATTGTTAAAAATGTTTTTAAGTAAAAAAGATAGATAGCTAAGTTTGTGAAAATGAGTAGAAGTGAAGGTTGTTTTTTAACTTTTAAATCAAAAAGTTAACTTGTAGCAGTTACATGCCCTATATCCGTGATATTTCATAAATAATAAACATAGATCATTTTAAAATGTGATATAAATGTTTAATTTACAATAAGTTGTAACAAAACATGAGGCTGGCATCAAGGCTTATATTTATTATAAGAGCCCATCCTACCAGCGGACTAATGCATTCGGGGACTCCTGTGTTAAATGTGTGAAAGGGGCTTTAATTCATCCCTTCAACAACAATAATGCCTCAGTTCATTTTTGACACATTCAACACAATCACAATGAACAAACGATTCTTACATTCTTCAGTATCAGAAAATGAATTACAAAGATTATGAAATTGTAACTTTACAAAAACAAGGTCAAGTTGTAAATCTATTTTTGAGAATTAAATAATAACGTTCAGAAATATGTCAGATAATGTTGTACAGAGACGGTTTTTAGAAGCCCGTGTCAGTGTGTGTGGTGATCATAGGTGATTACCATGTCAGAATCCACGTTTAACTTGTGATCGTGAGATTGGATTATGACAGTATAACAAAATACTTATATCATGATCCTGATAAAAGTCAGCTTGATATTAATCATCTGTGATCACAGGAAAATGAAATATAGGGCTACCATGAAAGAGAAATCTTGATATTGATGGCTGGACTTTTTTATTACATGATTACATGATGTACCCAAATACTACTGATCCTATCTGAAAATACATTTTATTGAAGCTCCTCTTTTCGTGCCCCACTTACGTTCCCTTGTTAAAAATACACCAGCACTATGGAGGGACATGGTAAAGAACGTGAATATGTTGCTGTATCTTTGCTTCAGGCTGGAGATGTGTCGTGCTGGTGAAGGGTGGCCCTCCTCTTCCCCTTCTCCTCTGTGCTCTGATTGGACACATCAGGAGCGTCTGTTCTCCTGTACAGTGGCAGGCCTCCTGCACACGCTCCATGATCAAAACCCACTTTTTACAAAATAATAAGCCATGTCTATACACACAAACGCACACATCCATACATGGGGAAGCATGTCACCCATCATCTGGCAGCCTGCAGGGCTGCTGGCTGTGTGATCAGGGGTTACAGGCAGCAGCAGCAGCAGGCGGTGGGTGGATGGGTGCCTTCCCAGATGTGGCTTCCTCAGGGCCTTGACCGGGTGTACAATTCCTCTTACAAATCAAACGCCTCCACCTCAAAGACCTGCTACCATCCTCTTGAAATGTAAAAACCATGGTTGAGCCGTCAGAGGCATGACTGTACGTTTAATAAGCTCGGGGGACGCAGGGGTCAACGTGGTGGGCGAAGAGAGACTAGGTGATTGGGAGGGCTTTTAACATTCAAATGATTTCTTAATACCTGCAACTGCCTTTGTTGGCTATTCACATGACCACAATGCCTGCCGAGTGAACTGAAAGTGCAATCTGGGCTTGTCATTTTTATTTTCTGTAAATGACTTAGGTTAAACTGCTCAATATTAATAGTTAAAGGTAATTGGTCACATTTGTTAATTTTTTTGTGGGAAAAAAAGGTCAGATTTAAAGATTTTAAGGAATATCCACTGATTTAATTCACATTTCCTAAACAATCAGGCCTTTCTCTGTGGAGTTTACGTGTTATCCCCATCAGCATTGGTTTTGTGAAGGCCCAGTCACATGTCTCCTCTGTCTACATGTTGAGTTGTCTCCCCAAGTTCAACAGGGACATCAGGCCTGAACTACAAAACGTTCAGTCAGTGGGGTGCATGTGGCCAAGCAGTGTGAAAGAGAGAAGGAAAGAAAGAGGAAAGGTGAAGTTGAGGGGGAGCGCATTAAAAGAAAAAAGCCCTGCAGGAAAGTCAGCACATCATAATATCACAACTAACCCTCCTGAGTTGATCCCAGCTACCCAGAGATACCAGAGCTTCATGATGATCAACACAGTCCACTCAGAGCACTCAAGTAGAAACAAACAAAAGTGCACAAAATGAATATTTATCCCTATAGCTTTGATTATGGAACTGACTAACTCTTGAAACTGAGGACACTCTGCTGTTTTATCTATTTTGGATATATTTGGAAGCAGTGTCTGTGTGTAATAATAAGACTAAGATATGTTGCTGACAAAAACAGTAAAAAGAATTCAACTTAAGTTACATAGTATACATGGTGAATATGTGGAGACGTTAGATTCCTGGCCTGAATTATTCCAGTCTGGCTCTGAGAGACAGTGTTTTATTAATCATATTTACGTTTTATTAGTAATAGCTGGAGATCCTGTTTGTTATCTGTGTCCCTACATGGCCTTCCTCCAGCTAAAGAGAGCCTAGGCATTGACTTACCTGTATACTATAGTTGTGGTAATTGGTCAGAACCAACTCATCAGGATTCACAAGAAGCTCCAAACTCATGTATTCTCAAAGCTCACACATTCATGTATTTTATTCTATTTGAATTATGTTTTAAATCATGCAGAGCAAAAAATGCAGTGAAATTAACTGAAACTATCTACAGCTAATATTAATGCTGTCCCTTAATTTAATGTATAGTGTGTTCTCTTGTCCCCTTCTTTGTGTCCATTGTCTGGCCAGACAGGTAGAAATGTTTCTTTTGTCTCTTTGTCAGTCAGTCGTCTGTGTGCTCAATGCTTATGCCCAAAGCTTCATTTATGATTTTGAGTGACTAGAAAGAGCTGCAGTGCTGTGGCCCCATTAAATGTGTTCATATTCAAGTGTAACTGGTGTGTTTCTCAATGCCATTACAATTTGGATTAATAAAACACAGTGTTTTTCTTGTGTCCCTTGGGCCTGACTTGCTTGGTGCCTCACAGGTTTCTTTCTGGGTCCTCTGGTTTCAGCCACAGTCCAAAGACATGCAGGTTAACTGGTGACTATAAATGATCCTTGGTGGGAATGGTTGTCTGTTTATGTGTCAGCCCTGTGATGCACCTTGTCTCCCAGTGAGTCTTGGGATAGCCTCCAGCCCCACAACTCTGTCCAGGATAAATGGGTAGAGAGCATGGATGGATGTTTGCATGGTAACACATCATGGTAAAAGACATAATGATACAAGTCAATATACACAGAATGTATGCAGAGAGGAAGGAAGTTGAGGAGTTGATACTATCTCCTCCCCAATATGGAAATAATAATTATAACCATGAGGGAGACAAAATGAAATGAGAATAATGACAAGAGCACATAAAATATGACTCAGATGATTTTTTTTCAGTTGAATCTTGAAGACATGAAACTGGCTTAAAATAAACTTCAAGCTGCTCCAGAGAGAGGTGCCTCTATATGTAAAAACTACATTAGCATCAAAAAGTATGACAATAAGGTCAATGAAGACCTGGTAGAATATGAGTGAAGATTGATTTGAAAAGAACACTGTGGGGATGTAGTAGAGAAAAATCAGAGAACTGGTAATGTCAGGTACACAGTAATATCCACCTAAAGTTTACTTAGCTTACTGTGTGTGTATTATAGTGAGCAAAGGTGTGTTTTATTTCTTATGAATTTCAATTTTCTTTCTTAAGACAAAGATTTAGTTATTCTATACTTTAAAGCTACATTATCTTACTTAAACAAATATAATTTTCAAAACAATCAAGGCAGATGCCTTGTAGCTGCTTGAACTGATTACCATTGCTGTTACAAACCTATTCCAAAATTAAAACATTTTGTTAAGATATCATGGGTTAGTAGCACCCATGACCATATTAATATTTAATTACGTTTTAGTAAGAATACTTTCATTGAAAATTGTGAAGGTTCTTTGGTCCATAAAACTTTTTATTCCATGGTTTAGCTGTAATTCGTGGAAAAGATTGCATTACAGAAAGCTGGACAGATGGGTGTCTTTCATGGTATGACAGTGATGGTTTCACTATAGCATCAGCAGCCTTCAATTACTTTTAATAAAAGCCAATGCTACAAATTGAGAAACTAGACTATCGCTGTCAGTTAAGTGGATCCCATTCAGTTAAGGTTTGTGATTGTGACACAGGTGTGTGAAATGTAATGGCTGATTGGATTTGAAACTTAATGTAATCTTGGAAGCAAGATAAAGCAGCATTTCTCGCCATTCTGCAAAAGAATAAATGATGAAGAGAAGTTTTATATTTTTCTTCAGCCCCAGAGCCCAATAAGCAGGTCTTCTAATAATCTGAAAATGTTGAAATATTACTCATTATCCTATACAAGAGGTCTTCATGTGTGTTCATTTTAGTGTTTTTCTTTTCCTCCACTCAATCTCTCCTCTGGGCAGACAAACAGCAGCAGCAGCAGCTAAGTTTAATGATCCCTGCTTGACCTACACAGCCCCATTCCCTTGAGCGAGCCAGGCTGAGACTCTATAATAGTCGTGCCTCGTATGTTCAGAGCCATGTGGCTGCAATTCAACTCCATCCTTGGCTGTCGACATTGTGTGTGGATCATCAGAAAATCTTCAGCTTGCTCAAACTGTGTCTCCTTCACCCGATGCTGGCCTCGACTCTTGCTCCCTCCTGCCAGGCACCACTAGATCTGGAAAGCACACAATGCTTTTAAACATGGCTGCCGGTGCCATCGGCGTAATTGTCTTGGCATTGGCATGGACGCCCCGCCTTTAGTGCATAAATTACTATGGTCAGGAGACAGAAGGATGGATGGGGCTGGATGGAGGGTGGCGGAGGAAAAGGTACGGAGGATGGAGAACGGAAGAGGGAGAGAATGAGCGAAAGAGTGTAAGGGAAACAATTGTCTCCAGTGGCTGTAAATTGGACTGAGATCTACTGCCAATGCGGCAGTCCTTTCAACCTGAGTGTAGGAGGGAGGCATTAAAAATTCAGTCATTTTCAAACATGACCATCGCTTTGGAGAGATAATGAGTGTCCTGAACGCTGCCTGACAAACCCACACCCGACCCGCTCTTTTTTCTTCCCTGCGCCTACATGAAAGATAACACTTCATTTAACTACAGAGACGGAGACATGAGTGATGATGAGAATTCCCCAGCAATGTCTTTCCTCTAAAATACTCTTGCTAATTAGCTCAATGCGTCACTGGGCTGAATACTCCCTCGTAGTCCTCTCACAAAGGCTGTTTTTGATCAGCGGGTGGAGATCAGTGGCAGTTTCACCTCTGTGTGTTGTTAAAAGCACTGCCGAGCTTTCAAGGTGATGCAAGTCCAGTTCATACTGTCCGCTAAATATGCACAATTAGGCATTAACTCGTCAATGCTTTCCTCTAATAGCCCACTTGACCATTGTGCACAATGCTGGTAATTAACATTCAAACACTAAAACACCTGAAAGGACCATGAAAGATAAAGATCCGCGCGGGGATCTTTATTCTTAGCCAGAGCCTCTGAATAATTATGCTCGCACGTGTCAGGCACATGGCACATCAGAGTGCTCGACGGGATGTGATGCTCTCTGTCACAGTAGGGTGGAGAAAAGGCAACTTCAGCCGAAATCAGACTAGCTATTAGTGAGACTGTCTATGAGACAAGTGGAGCGAAACCATTTTTGATTTCCTCCTGAATTACTTTCTTAGCTGCCAAGGGGTTCTCTGGGATCTCGTGGGGACAGAGAGAGCATCCAGTACTGTTAACAGGACAGGGTGGCATTTGATTTGCCACTTTGTTCCTCCTCCCTCGGCATATGTCGTCTAATCCCTAATTTGTGTCTCTTAATCCTACCACTGTACACGGCTGGAATTAGCTGGGTTTCCTGATGGAAGCGCTGGTCTGATATTGCGACTCCGCCTCGCTCAAATTCACAGCCACGTTCCAACCTCACAGCTCAAAAACATTTCAAATCTGCCTGTGTGTGGGCACACAGTATATGCATCTTCACGCACATCACACACAAAAGGGCACAAACTGGCACACACAGAGGATTAACCTGGCCATTTTCTCTGGATTTGAAATCTGTTCAACATAAGTGGGAGAAATGTACTATAAATATGTCCCGATTCCTCGAATCCTTTGAGTCTCCTCTACAGTATGATGCACTTTGCCTTTTATCTGCAGCTGGAAAATGGCTAGACAAAAAGCAGCCTGACCACTGAGAATAAAGTCTACTTCATACCATGGTGGTCAAACATCAGCTTCACTAAGGTCGGCCTCCCACTGCTTTTGATGCAGAACATAGCAGACTCATTGAGCGCAAACAAATCACATGACAACATCTCTGCCATCTCACTAAGTTTGTTAACACTTTGTAAGCGTAGGCAGTACAAAGTAGCTTGCTTGTTAGAAAGCATTGTGTAAACTAAAGGTTGTGAACATTTTTGCATGATGTTTATGCTCCCTTGTGTTTCTATACTTATAGTTCATACTGAGAATTCCCAGAAACTGCATTATTGATCTCATCCTACACATTTTTCCAAACTTCCTGTCAACTTTTGTCAAATTACAGCTGACTTTTTTTCTGAATTTTGCCAATCTTTTCATAAATCTAAAATGTTTTCAACTTTTAAAATGTTCTTGTGTTGCAGGTCATTTCACCATCACCTGCTATCCCACAATGCCTTGAGAGGCAATTCGCATGTTTAAGGTTGAGGAGCAAACATCACCCACATTGCACTGCTGCAAAGCTCTAATGTGTGTTTTTTTTTCATTCATTGGTGCATAAACAAAACTGTAGTGACAGTTCAGCAGTGGTAGAAACAGCAACAATACACCCAGGGACATACAAGTTATCTGGGTGTTTTCATGTGTATGTAAGTTTATAGTTTTGTATAATTAATTATAATTATAATTTTGTACTGAATAAGTTGCAGTTTGGTGTTTCGGGACATTGAAAATATATTATTGCAGAGGCGCATCCAGGAGTTGTTATTGAACTTTTTCCCAATCTTGAATCGGTCAGGGGAGATTGATTGTTGTTATTAGGAGTTTTTTGAGAGGCATTTTTTCTGGATGGCTATGAGTTTGAGTTGGTTAAACAATGGGTGTGGTTGCAGAGTGTTGTTTGATTTGCTGATTTTTCCTTTTAAACTGTATTTCAGTTGTGAGTATTGCAAGAAACTGTTAGTACCAATGTTGTATGTCTGTTTTAGTGTTTCATAGGGTGTGAGTGAGCCGCGATTAAATAAGGGTTCCAGATGTGTAATTCCTACTTTTTCCCATGATTTGAATGCTAGCAGCCATCCTGTGGGACAGTACGCCTGTCAGAAGTACGGCAAACACACATTTCAATATTTATCAACACAAAGTTTAACTGCAGTTGTTTGTTCTTCTTTTACAGAAAATGTACTGTCCAGTCTGTTTAATACTGCTGCTGAACGTTCCGTATCAGCAGCGCCACCTTGGATATTTATATATAAATAGATTTCCCTGTGTGTTTTGAATGGCTGTATTAAGGGTTGTTTCTTTGTTTCTTTTCAGCTGATTACAGAGGAATTTAACAGTTTTATCATTATATTCAAAGTAGTAGTAGTCCTTGCAATAGAAATTGGGTCCGTTGATGTATAATATTTTCAAGATGTGTCTTAATTTTATTTATTTCATTTTGAGTGTGCTCGTTGTGGGAATGGGACTTTTGGGAGTTTAGTTGTTGTAGTTTACTTTGTCTGCTAGGAGTGATGTGTTGAACCACCACCTATTTGAGGGGGCTGGGGCTGATCCTTGTACCAGATTAAAGCTGACTGGGCCATGGTCTGAGATCATTGTTGGATGAATTTCAGAATTATTTATCTGAGATATAACAAAATTACTAACTAAAACATAGTGAATACAAGAGTAGCTTTTGTGAGGGGGTGAGTAGTGGGAGTATTCTTTGTGTAATGGGTTCTTTGATCACCAACAAACAGAAAGTCATAGTTCTTCCATGTAATTTTTAATAACTTCAGATGAGTGCCATATTCTGTGGGTGTGGTGTTGGATTAAGAACTGTATTAAAGTCTCCCCTACTATGATTGTTGAATAAGAGAAATTGTTGATATGTGAAAATACAGTATGAAAAAATGTGGGTTGTCATCATTGGGTCTGTAAATGTTGGCTATGTTGTTTTAACATTCCTGATGTGTCTATTGATGATGGAATTGTATGTAGCAGATAAGATTTGATCTATCCATTTTGTTTTAACCTTTAGATGAATAAACTGCATGAAGCTCAAGAACTATGGTGTCTCACATGAGCATAAACAAAACTTAAAAGCCTCCCAAGAACATAGTGGAGGACTATCTGCGACCTGTTGGAAAAGCCTCCTTAGTGGAGGTCGGTTTGTGCCTATTAATTTTGAATGTGCAACAACCAATGGTGTTGCTTAATCAGTCAGTCAGTCGCAAACTCTTCCGTTTGCAGGCCTAGATATACTGGGAACTATCTGATCCTACTGGCAAAATATTTTTTACTCAAATGAAGATTTTTTTAGGAGCTCCTGTTTTTGAAACATTGAAATCAACTTTTTAAAATTCATCTACATATTAATAGTAAAAATAGTAAAATAGTAAAAAAAATAATTTAAGTTGTTTGCTTTTATCTGGTGGTGGAAGAAGTATTCAGCTCCCTTAAGTAAAGGTACTGTGAGAATACATGCATTCAGATCCTTACCTAAGTATTTAAGTATTATCAGCAAAATGTACTTAAAGAATGAAAAGGAAAAGTATTAATTCTGCAGAAGGAATAAAAGTGTTTTACTATTATATATGATTTCTTGCATTTTGCTGCTGTATGTGCTAATTTTAACTACTTTTTATACTGTTGGGTAGTTTAAACTACAGATGGTTGTCACAGTTCAGCTCCACCCTCCAGTAACTTTCCACTCTACCTGTCAGCCACTCCCTCCTCATCAGCCTCACTCCTTTCACCTGTCCACTCACCTGCCTGTAATTACCAATCAGCAGCACTATTTATACTCCTGCCTTTCTTACACTCATTGCCTGATTGTTCTTTGCTTATGCCAGACTTTCCAGCATTTATTCCTGGACTGGTTTCCCGTTGCCGACCCTGCCTGCCTTAGACTTTCCCGTTTCACCTGACTCTCGGTAAATGTCCCTGCCTTCTGTCCCCGTTTTGGATTAGTTCTGTCTGCTGTTTCTGCTGCTCAGCTGGAGAGTGGGCTGAGAGACTCTGCTGCAAGCCGCAGTTTTTCTGGCGTCCATTTTTTTTGTGCCTTCATATGTACCTGCTATGTCTTCATGTACTGTTCCTTGGGTCCTGTGTGCTGCTTTTGGGTTCGTACACCACCGTTATAATGGTAGCCTGCAGAAAATCATTTACGACGGGGGGGGGGGAATCAAAATTTTTATGAATATTTGAGAAATGTTCAGTTTCTTGGGAATGAACTGCAATTTGTCTTTCATTTTGAAATTGTCAAATTACAAGCAGTTCGGTTATAAACACACACTTAAATGACTTACACAACCTGCTTTCCCTCTCAAAATAATGACATTTAAAATGTAATTAAAGTTAATACAGAGAGACTTCCATGGTATTTCTACAATTAGAAACAATTACTGTTAAATCAAACACAAAAAAACCACTGAAGTATACAAGTTGAACCCAACGTATTCAAAGTGTCAACATACCTTGTCATTGGTGCAAATTGTCAGTGTTTCAGGGTGCCTTTGCTGCCTAATAACTTTTTAATCAAAGGTGCTATAATGATAGAGCTGCCAGTTTATGCCCAAGACTTTAAGCTTACTTTTGATGTTTATTAATCTCAGTAGATTAATGCATTCAGAGAACTCTACAAGAGTACAAAGTTTGCCAACAAGCTCCCCCCATCTTGAAGGATGATTTGCCTTTTTTCTCTGTTTTTTACATATCGAGCCAAATGTTGAAAGGCAAAGTACTTCTACTACACGCTGTTGCAAAATTCAGAATTCTTCCTAACTCGAACCAAAAAATTCAGCTTGTTCTATAAACAGGGTTAATGTAAGCTAAGCATTCCTGTGACCCATCAAAGTTATAGCATGTTGTTGTATTTGAATCAGTGAGAGTGGTTGTGCTTTCCACTTTGATTAACCTGTGTACAAGCAGCAGGCCTCTCGTTGCCTCTACTTTCATCTCAACGACATGTTCCTCTAATGAGGTTCCAATGTAGTGGATCCCACCAGAGGCCAGCAAAACTACTAAGGATGAAATTTCATCTTTCATTTCACCTCCACCTGCATACACCATTAAAGCGGGTATGACATCTTTTGTGTCGGCAGAGGATCCAGACTCTGCACCTCATGTGTTCTTTACTGATGGATGTAAGTGCAGCCACATGGCGCATGTCTCCTTTTAGTTCCCTCTGCTCAAACAGTGGGGACACAGAGTGGCACACACATAACAGCCTGGAATCCAGCAGAAAAAAAGAAATTGGGGTTTGGCAGCATGAGGGGAAGGAAGAGTGTAGCAGAAAAAAAGAAGCCGATCCTTTGTAGTGACACATGGAACAAGATGTTTCACCAAAGTAAAATGCAAATTGCTATCAACGGGAACAAAATGTAACAGTATCAAACGCTCTTGACAATGAGAAGTCACACAAGACATGTCCTAATGAGGAGGAACAAAAAAAAATGAACTTCAGACATTTTAATCTTTTAAAACTCCGGCAGGCGGTACATTGTTAGACAAACCAAATGTCAGTGTGTTGATTTTTCCTCCGCAGTCCTTCCTTTTCTTCAACCAGCTTTATTTATTCCTTTCGAGCCCCTGCGATGCATTTTAACAAGGTTGTCACTCTTCAAAGACTTGCCCCATGACACAGGATCAGCTGTCCTCTCTGAACTTTCGGGGCGACACTGGCTATAAAACCTACCTCGCTGACAGACGGGATCAAAAAGGCACATGTACAGCTAGCTACATGCAAGCCAGTGTACACTGATAGATGCCTGTGTGCACATGTACAGTCACATATAAATATTGTATAAGAATTGTAAACGTATGCACAGCATGTACCTTTCTCCACTCTGTTTAAGTAAGATGAATCCTAGCTCATCCTCTAGGTGTCATTGCTGTGATATGTGTACAGGGTCAATTATCCATGTTTTCTGGGAGTGCAGAAAATAAAAACACTTTTAGAAGGCAGTTCACAACCTGTTAAGACTGACTGTTAACATTTTGGAAATTCTGTTGGACATTACACCAATACAGTACTTCTTTGGTACAGAACTGTACAGGAAACTAAGCCCTATATCTGCAAAAAGGATTGGCATCATATAAAGTTAAGAAGTGCATCCTGCTCAATTGGGACCAGCAAAAACCTCCAACATTTAATTTGTTCAAACAAATTCTCAACAGAATGTTACAACTGGAACAGCGCACTGATACTTACATAAAAAAAAGTAAGGAGGGTATGTTTCTGAGAACAGTGAACAATAGAAATAGAAGGTTTGTCTGGGGTTAGCACTGTTGGAACTGGATCAGCTGACCATACTGTGGACTGACAAATCAGTTTAAACTGATTCGTTCTAACCCCTGAGCAGACTACAGAGGGCCCAAAGAAAAACAGCTTCCCAAAATATTTAGAGCCCAATCGCTCCGTTGTGGTTCAATAATGATCTTGGGTCACTTACGCGCTTCTGAACTGGAAAACAAACACAAAATCGAAGGTATTCGGGGGCAAAAGTGGTTCCAACAGTATTCTCCCCTCATGCATCACTGTGGTGACATTGACTGAACCGACGATTGAATCATTTAATTCTTCTTCTCAAACATAAACAAGACATTTGACTGAATTGTACTGTTTTCATCTCTGTTAAAATAGGCATTATTGAAGAGAAGAAGGGAAAAATGTATTGATATATTGCAGGTGATTCAAAACTTTTGAATTATAGTGTACTATGATAGTAGTTATTAGATTTTTTAACTCTTAAATATCGACCTCATAAATCCAGTATTGCAACACTCAGAACTACATATATCTATTACCCTGTGATGATGTATAATCATAAACACAAAAAAATAATACATTGATTTGGGACTTTCAGATACAAGAAATGATATACTACATTTGCCAACCTAATTATTCTACACACGTTTCCATGCCAAACATACAAATGATGTGCTGTGATTTCACATGTAGTTACACGTCTGTTATCTCTCAACCCTGTGGAGTTTTTATCACCACTGCTACAAAGCAGTGTTGAAATGTGTCTGTACCACTGTAAGCACACTGACATGAACACAGACACACACATAAAACAGGTGTTTATGTGATGCTGTACACTTTCTGTACGTTTCACGCTATACTACCGATAAGAAGTTGGGTACATCAACATGCAGAGACGTGTAACAAAAGGTCTGGGAGAAGGATAATGCTAGTAAACATAGATGGCCCCAAGGATCTGCACGGTGAACTGTGTTAGTTTACACAAAACCTCCACAGGGAACATTTAATGTCCCAGATCTGATGCAAGATCTGTATCTTTGAAGAAAACTGCTTCAAAGATAAGAAAAGGATTGTTCCCCCTAAAGAACAACATCTTTGTCCTGTCCACACAGTCAGCTACAGACTGTTCTCATTCCTTCTGGTCTGTATTCAGTTTGAGGTCTTATCAACTGTTGCTTGAGGTGGTTATAATAGGCCAGTACTCAGTAACAATAAGACCAGTCACCATGTTAGATCACCAAGGGTTTTCATTGTTCTCCCATTTTTTGGCCTCCAACACTCCCAAGAGCTTAAAGTCTCAACTCGGCAATAAAAGCCTGGAAAAAATACTCAAAGCAAAACTATTGTCCACCGTGTGTGTGTGTGTGTGTGTGTGTGTGTGTGTGTCTGTCCACAGTCCTCGGATATAGCCTGATTTCAAAGGTCACTCATATCCACAAGGTTTCTGTCTCTGTCTAATTACTGTACCTCCACAGATACAAGGGTTAACCCGTCTTTCTGAAAACGCCTTCATCTGTCCTGGTCCAGCAGCTCCATGTGAGAGAGAGCTACTCATTAGGCCAACTCTATTAAGCAGTATTTGACCCTACAGGGTCATATGCTAAAACCTGGACTGTCTAATCTCAAAATTCTGAAGTTTTGTGTGATAGAACACAAAACCTTTCTGGGTTAATCTCTCTTGTTCCCTGCGTTTCTTTTCATCTTTTCAAATAATACTTCTTGTTCATTAATGAAGGTGTGTCATTTTAGCACAATATCTAGATTTTTCTGACCTTATAAACCAGTACTGTCTGAATGACAAAATCATGCAAATAAATACTAGTCATCACTTTATTTATCCTACTGCATGGCCTTTACAGGAGGTATTCACTGACTTCACATGTTCATGTAATACGTCCTCAGCATCACCAGGTGGCCAAATAAAAACCAACAGGTGGCAGCCACAAATGGTCAGAGCTGAGAAGACAGTGTGTTGAAAAAATGAAAAGACCACCTGATCTGGCAATGATCTGTGCAACGTGTGTGACAGTCAGTGGTCTGTGGGTGTTGGAATGTGGCCAGAAAAGGAGCTTCTGGACACATACAGTACGTGTATGTACAGTATACGCTAAGTAGCTTAACAACTGGTGAGCAGCTTAAACAATCAGCAGCTGAACATCATTATCATCATGAAATACACCCTAAATATATCACATTGTTCCTACCGAGGCTCTGCACTGCTACATACTGCACCGCCACACAGTCTGACACTGAGAAAGGCTCTTGGCTTCAACAGATCACCAACCTAACTGCCAGAGATAGAAATGAAAGCATTGTACCCTTAAGTAGTATTACTAACTATAAGATTTACAGTAAAAATAATACACCGTCAACACAATAATCACAAAGTATAACACAATAAATATGCTGAGGTGATTGGTAAAGATACTTCCAGATTGTGTCGGGCTGTTTACATAAGCAACCTGCTGGTGCTGCTGTGGGAGAATATTTTCTCTCATTTCCCAGATCATTGAACATTAGTGCCTTTTTTGGAGGGTTCCACCTACCTCCCAGCCCGCTTGCTAGCCCCAGTGTCTGAACGAAGATTTCACCCTTGTAAGCAAACATGAATGTCCTGAAAAAGTGTTTTGACAGCTGCTTGGTTTACAGATGGCACTGTACTGCTCAACAGCCAACTCTTTATTTGCTAGGTAAAGTTAGTGTTTAAAAGTAAATAACTTTTCTTCTGTTAGAAAGATTTGTACCACCTCATGGCTCATGGTGACAAACATAAAAATAACAACATGAAAAATGTAAAATATGTGACATTGAAAGACTCCCTTGAGACACACGTCCTCGTGTTTAAAGGAAATTATGTCAGAAATTGAAACTTTTACTGTTTGAGGAAGAACCTAACAAGCCTGTACTTTACAGCCATAAATGTCAGTCAGTGCTAACTCAAGTGTTCATTGGTCACTACAGTTAATAAGCTCAGCAGCTCACAGTTGGATGATTTTCACTGCCTTTTTTATATTTGGATAATCAGGCTCTGTTGGCCTGGATTCTACTTTTCTTCTTTTGAAAAGTTCAGAGAATCCATATTAAACTTTCTCCGGATGTGTTTGTGACCCGACCTTACCTGTGAACCCAGACCCAGTCTGACTGTTTCAAATGCATAATGTATTCCTTTAGTTCAGGTTGAGCTATGTGACAGTGATTGACAGAGCCTCCGTGCACATACACAGCACAGACTAGTGAGCCGGGTTGCTGGCGTGTTTTGCACCTGGAGTCAAATTTTAAAACAGGTTGCCATAAAATAAGTGGTTTGCTCTGGCCATACCCAGTAGGCAGTGCTCATAATTGTGGGTACAATGAACAATGCGAAAACTAACTTTTTATATTCCCTGATCAAATAAAACATTCATGGCTCATTTCAAAATGTAAAACTGCACCGCAGAAGGTCAGGCCTTATGAAATCCAAGGTGTTGGTGAGTTCATTATTGTTCTTCATGGTGGCAGCAAAACTATTAAGATTCTACAATCAGAATATAAGTGCACTATTAAACAAAATAAAAAAGACAGCAGGCAGTTGCCTTGAGGGCTGCACAGCACATGTAAACTGTGGATGTGTTGTGAGCGTTGGGTATGTGACTCAGAGATGACTCTACTACAAAGTAATAACTGACCTTGTTTGCAGTTTGAGGTGTCCTGTCAACAGTTGACAGATGTCTCTTTTAGAATGATCAGCTATAGGGAAAAGGCTTTTTGGGCTGCAGCCAAAAGGCTGAATGGCAGCACACATGTCATTGAGTGAGCAATTCAAACTACATGGGGACCCAGTCTTTAATCTTTGCTCCATAGCAGTTCAAGCGGTCAAAGACTCCACTGGGTGTGTCACAAGATATATACATGTATTAACATTATAATTTTTTCACCATATCAAAAAATTTTGAAACGTTTGCATATAACATTTTCAGTTGTATCAAAAGGGACATATATGCTTGTGGTACATACAGTTATACTGTTCCTTCATGTGCACATGTTTTTCCTTTTGTCCTTGAGTAATAATAAGAAATAAAAAATTGTTAACCTCATGATGACACTAGGTGAACAGTCGGGATCAGCGAGGTCAGCGGCCATCCTCTGTGACCATGAATGTCTGTACTCAATTGTATGACAATCCAGTAGTTGTTGAGATATGTCAATCTGGACCAAAGTGCTGGAACAACAGAGCGACTGACAGCCTTCTGCATACCTTGAGCCTTGCATGGCTAAAAGTGTGAAGGAGGTTTAAAGAAGTTTCTTGCCATGGCAGTGTTATCAGACGTGCACCCGCCAAAAAAGTTCACAGAGCCACTAGTTGCCCTGTGTTAAAAATACTGCATTAGGACATGGCGACTGTGAGGCGAGTGTGTTTGAGCCATTGAGTGCCTCAAATTGCCGATGCTGTGAAAAACTACAGCGGAGCTCCGGCGTCAGCAGTTTCATCACTGCTATTTCCGACAACAAGAGTATTTTCTCCAATAAGGCTTTGTGTCTCTGCTTGGTTTCCTTTCCCCACTGCGATAAACGGCCCTCCTCAAGGTCAGTTCTGCCTGAGGCTGGATCCAAGGCTCACACACACACACACACACACACACACAGCCATTCACACATACAGATATTCCTCTGCACACAATTAAAGTTTAACATGATGACACAACAGCAGATCCTTTGAGGTTTTACCATGAATAATCTGCTGCGTAAGTAATATAGAGGGCTGTGCACTATTCAGAGCAGGGCTTGAACAGTTGATGATAGTGTTCAATGCCGTCTGTATGGCCAGGCACAGACAGCGACAGCACGGCTTCCTGTTAAAAGTTGTACTGTGGCTGTGCTTCATATTAATAAAACAGAAGCTCATCCTCCACCATAAGGAGGCCGTAGCTGTCTGCAGACTATATTCAAAGCTCACGGGTCAGTGTCTTTGTGATGTGCAACATTTTTATATTCAATGCAAAGGGCAGCAATGCCTCTGGAGGAAAGGAATGAGGAAAATCATATTGGAAAAAAGCCATATGAGTATGCATGCATATAAGAAATATTAATAATATGTTCTTATACAGGCATGGGGGGGTGCTTATGTAATGCCAAATTGTTCAGTATTAATTTTTATTTACTTACAGTCATTTTTATTTTTCCTAAGTCTTTTATTTTAGCATATCCCAATGACCCTTTTATTTCATTTTATGTTTTATTTCATAAAGTCACTTCATGACAGTGGCGCTGTCACTGCCCTTTCACCTTTCAGCCAACCACATGCCCCCTGCCTCTCTTAAGCAAGCTAGCCAAGCAACCAAATTGAGCCAGCCTGTTTTACAGCCACAAAAAAATGTTGGATGGTGAAGGTTGATCAGTTTGTCAGATCAGAAACGTTTGTTATTCACTGCAGCTTGGAAGACTCTGTAGTGCTTTTTGATTGCATTTCCACTCTGTGTTTTTGATATCACATGCTGCAGCTATCTGATCTGTTTAAGATAAAGTTAAAAGACTAAGAGTAAATGAGGTGTTAATGGCCTCATTGTGGACATAAAAGCATGATTGCTGTCTTCCAATAAATATCTCTGAAGCTCAAACATGAGAAGTGAGTATCAAGCTTTTGTATCAATTTATAGGCCGACTGCTCCCTTCTGGTGCCTGTAATGATGATATAAAAATGGAGTCATGTGGGGGAGAGGGCCCTTTCCTAGGCATCAAAGTCCTACAAACGCCTTCCCCACCAGCAAAATAAGCCATCTCATTAGCTAAATAAGTTGTGAGCATATTGATTAGAGCTGTTTAATTTACCTCACCTCTTTGAGTGAGCAAAGACGGCCTAAAGGAAGGAGAGACAGAAAAGGGGGGTGGGGAGGCCCGCAGAGTTCAAAGCATAGAAACCACAGATTAAAGCAAGAGGAACAAAAGCTGTGATACAGATCCCAGTCTGAAAGGTCTCATACAACTCTTCTCAAGTGACAAACCTTCTCTTTTGTGGAGGCAAGGAGTCTCATTCATGACATGTTTGAAGGCACAGATTTGACCTTGTGTGTACAAATATAATTGAATCATTTTTGTTGTTTTATTTCCAAAATATTTGTTGTGTACGAACAAAATTTGCCAACGGTCCAAACCACTGCTAGACTAATCGACAGATTCTTATGATGGTGTGTGGTGTGAAGTTGGGAAAACATGACTCTAGCAGGAGAAATAGGCTCCCATGTACCCACAAGGACTTTTTTTGTAACCTGTTTATTTCTGACCCTAATGGTTTCTAGTTAGGAGTTTTTCATGTTGCCAAGCTCCACAGTATGTAAGATGTGGGCACAATAGTGTCAGGTTTCCCGTTGTTTGGCCAGCCTGAGTCCCATTTTGTCCATTTCCTTTCCTTGCGACAGGACATTAGCCAGGAGCAGCTCAGGTCCAAGCTGGGTCCAACAAATTGGATAAATTATAATTTGTACCAGATGGTGCCGCCAGATGAAAAGTCAGAGGATCACGAAAAGTCTGTATGATACATCCTCTGGGTACCATGGGTATCTGTGTCAAAGTTAATGCAGATTCATCCAATAGTTGTTTAGATGTTTCAGTAAAAGCCAAAAATGTCAACCTGCTGATGGAGTAGAGTAATAAGTGCCTTACAGATTTCAATGCATACTCTCAAAGTATGTCTCTGTAAGTGAGTTAATGTTCCGGGATGATATTGCAGCCAAACATCATCCTAGATTTACACATTGCAATACACACTCCCTTGCTCTTCATAATAAATTAAGCATGGCCATTTCTAAACATTTATATAATATGCTCTCAAAATAGCCCCCGCAAGTGAATCTACATGCCGCAGAACGCTAGTTGCATTATGAAAGCCTCATGCCAATCCCAGAACACATGAAACACTGCCGATCCCTGCGAGCTCAGACACAGCATACCCCTCCGTCCGTGACCGTCCAGTGTTTCACCAGGACAAAATATAGCTCAGAGCGACACATGGACAGAAGAAAATGCTGTCTGTCACCACTCTCTTGACCAACTTTCTTAAGTTGCCGCTAATCAACAAAGAGCCTGCTGGGGTTGCAGCCCAGGGGAAGCCTCAAGCTATTTTCCAATTAGTGTCACCAGAGAGAAAAATAAGAATTCTACACAGCGCACTCAGGGAAGAGAGTGAAAACAAGAAGAGGGGAGGTGGAGGAGAGAGGATAAGACTGTGCTTTGCTGAAGAGCACATTGCAAGGGCAAAGTCAGAGAGAGAGAGAGCTAGCGAGAGAGAGCGAGGAGGCAGGCCAAGAGAAGAACAGTGAAAGATGTCGAGGCGGGTATCTCTTTCCTCTGGGGTGAGCAGATTAAACGATTGTGACAGCAATTTGGGCAAAACAACACTCGTAGCCCAGACAGACAGTGGGCCAAGGCCTGTCTCGCAGAATATTCATTCATTACTGCGACCATTGGAAGGGAATGTGGAGACAGACAAGGCTCCAGCTCGGCAGTATCAATTAACTGCAGCTCGCTTTGTATGCTGGGGCCGTGTGTGAACCTCGACAGTCCTCCACCAAGTCCTCTCGGCTTTTTAAGATGCAAGCCCTCTCCATCAAGTGCGCGCTCGCCGTTCAAAGGTCTCGCAGCGCTGCTCCAGCAGCTGCAGCGATGCTCCGCACATCTGCATCAGACAACAAAGCCACAGTGACTCAGCTAGTTGATTGGAGGTGTGTGAGCAGGCTGCGTGCAGGTAAGATGAAGGTCGCAGCGTTATGCAAAACAATACCATTTCTCCTCCCTGCAGCTCTTGAAGTTACAGTGAACGTCTCTCATTGTTAACCTGCAAGAGTAATTTGCTCCCTCACACAAAGGGGTAAACAAAAAAGCAGACCCCATAAACACCAGATCAGAGGTTCAGAACCATTATCCACACATAATATTGATCAAAGGGCAGTTCCAGTAAATACTCAGGGCTGGATTGATTCAGTTTTGTGCACCTTGTTTCAGATGCACATAGATTTATGAAAAGATCACGTAAAAACATGGATATTGAATATGGGACTGCAAACTCATCACTGTAATTTATTTAAAATTAACTGGATGGACGGTTTCTTCTGTAAGAGAGAGATTTCTTGGTAAATAAAATAAATCTAAATTTGTTACTAAATATATGTGTCCATTGCTTATTTCTCTGCATTACATTTATGTTTGCAAAATGTCAACCTTTGCAGGGAACCTGAAATGCAGATTTAAATGAGCAGTTTATTAAAAGAAAGTCATCCTTTATTATTATATACACTATATTGCGTGTTTTTTTTTTTTTGTTTTTTTTTATCTAATCTGACAATTAGTGAGTGCAACAGAAGATATTAGCATGCAGGGGAACTGCACTGAAATAATTCAACAACACTAATAGCTTTGAAACAAAGTATTACAATTAACCTATTATTTTGATCCTACCAGAGACACATATGTTTAATTCTGGTCAAGAGGAGGGTCAAATGCTCGTTGCTCTGATAATGTGGTGGCTTTTTTTGTTTTTGTACGTGTTCTATGTCGTTCCACCTCTTTCATGTAGCTAAAATGTATTAATTAATGACTTCTACTGTATTCATTTTTACAACCCTGTTCTAATCAAACCTCACTATTGATTTGATCAGTAATAGACAGCTAAGTGTCTTTTTGCTTAGAGTTAATTTGCTGCCTTAGTCTAAGTTTGGTTACAGTATTTAAGCTAGCCTAATGAAATATATAGGTTCAGTACCCTTAAATTTGGAATTATTTTCTGAGCATTTGCCATTTTGAGCGTCTTGCCTCACAGAATGAACAGTCCTGGTCAGTGATTGTGTAATTAACTGCTGCCTTCTCAAATCAGATGCTAATTTCACACAGGTTGCACAAATGGACTGAATAGATGAAATTAAAAAAAGAAAAAGTTACTTAAATGAGCTTGTTATATTTTATCAGATTTATTCTGTCAATCAGCGATTGAGCACACTACCCTTTAAAAACCCTGGATATAATTACTTTGATTTTGTGTTTTATCATGAGAACAAAGTAATTAGGATGTAATAATAAAATAATTACCTACTACCATGATACATATTCCAAATTAGCGATGATAAGGATTTCATAATCACAAAAGCTTAACATATTCAAATCATGAAGTAATCAAGTGCAAGAAAATAAAACTTAATTTACTTTGATTTACCACTTAAATCAAGAAAGTGAGTATCCTTGTAAATTTTTGCGCTAAATGTTTACCAAAAATTGGTCTTCATAAAGATGAACATAACCATCAGGATTAGTTATTTCAGCCATAAAGCACATCTTCAGCGTTTATAAGTGTCAGAGTTAAGATCGATTTGCAAAGGTTGAGCCTCATTCTGTAGGCTGTGTGCTGTGCAGAGCCATGCACAGGGTAGACGGGGATGAGAGGAGAAAATAGAGAAGGGAGCTGGAGGTTTGGTGAAGCTGCCGAGCATCCCTCCCCTGCCTCTTCTGATCCCATCATCACGCCATGCATTAGTCAAGCCTTGTGGCCCTCTGACGTCTGCAGAGAATATGTGAGCGAAGAAGGAATCCATCAAGAGTAATGGTATTGCTGTATGCCCTCAGGGCAGCCATCTTTAATCCTTACCCATCATGCCTCAGCCATAAACTATGCAATCACGGCCCAGTTTGCCGGCAACAGGCAGGTCCCACTCAGTGAGCGTGTGGTCTTCATGCTCTATTTAAGAAAGAGTCAGGGGTTTTACTTTAGATCTGCTCCATCCCCTCACTCCCTTTTTTCTTTTTTTACCTTAACCAGATGTGTCAGGTCCCCAGTTTCTCCTCCATTTTTTTCACTCTCTTCCTCCTCCACTCCTCTCCTCCCCTTGGCAGCTGTTCCCTCACATCGCCTGCCATCTCTTACTCTGCCTCCCTCTAGGTATGTCTTCACTCGCTCTCTGTTGAGTTCTTGTAATCTTTTCACTTGCTGGGTTTTTTTGTGGGTAAAATCATAATAAACTTGAGCACAGCATGCAGACAATACTACTGTGCACACCAAATCACAGGCTGCTGCTGTGAGCAACAAACTATTAGTGAGTTACATAATCGGTGAGGATTTTCTTAAAAAATATACCTTGTATATGAAAAAAGAAAGACAGAATCTGTGCTGGAGTGGGTTTTTTTTATTTTTGTTTGTTGGTTTGTTTAGTTGTTTGACAATATGGGAATATTGTCCCATATTCATAGAACTGCATGGCAGTACATGTAGTATTGTTTTTAATTAGCTTATGTAAAGATGCTAGTAAACATGGATGTAACAAACAATTCAGAAAACCTCAGGAAAATCACTTTGCAAATGTTTTCTGCGGAAGGAAACACATCCCACGTGTTTGTTAGACCTCAGGGATACACACAAACATTTTGGAGAGCAACACTGAATGTAAACACAAACCAGAGGATGCCTTTGATTTATATGCAGAATTTCTTTACTAAATGCAGCATATGTGTTGTCAAAGTAGAGAAGATATTTTATTTATTTGCTTGTCTTTTGATCCATTGCCTGTTACAGTGCCTTCAGCTTTCAGTTGCACACAGCTGTGCATAATAAATATGAGAAATTAAAATGTGTATCAAAATCTACACATTTGCATTACACATAATGTGGTATACGATTAAGCCAGCAAGATATTTCCAAGTAGTATTATTTCTATTAACCATTCAATATTCTATTAAGTTTTTAAATAAATTAATTTGTTAGTGTCAGAGAACACTGGATTTTGGACTGTTGGTGGAACAAAACAAGACAGTGGGAGATTGTGATGGATATTTTTCAAAGATCTTCACTTTACATCTTTACATCGGAGAAGTTGCAACCAAAGAATGTTTAGAGCTTTTGCTTGGTAGCTCAGTAGTCAAATGTTGCTGATTACTTTTCTGTCGATTGACTAGTTGCTTCATCTCTAGATATTATTGTAGTTAATATTCAGTATGTTTCCTGCAGCCTACTGATGTTATAGCTCATACAGTTAAATATAAGAGCTGTTCTTCCACCCTGTGTGTCACTAACTGTAACCAGAGCTACAAGCGGAGTAAATTAGTTTGGCCTCCTACATGAAATACATGCTTGCTTCATGAACTAAAGTGCAGCATTTAATGACTGTATTGTAATGACTGTTACTGAATGTATTTTGGAACCAGCACTGGAGTGCACAGCTGATTCTCTGCCCTCAGCAGACAGCATATCTTTATTGTATGTCTAATTCATTGCCCCCATTCTGTCATGTGAGCTCAGCTCTTTAGAATGGACATTTAGTACATGCTGTTTTGTTTCCAGTTAGTGTTAAGCACATTCAATTAGAGTCAGGTCCTCTTTCATTCTCTCCGGACCACAGCTCTGGTGCGTGTGCTGTGACAGGATGTGAAAGTGAAGGAGGACGGTGTGGCGAGGGCAGGCCTAAAGCGACGCCGCCGCAGCCATATGACAGGAACACTTCTTTACGGTTCACAACAGGAAAAAACAACAAACTGTTCATCCTCACTTATATTTACTCCACCCCTGTTTTATTGCTCTTCTGTTGATGCCCATATTAAAGTTAAGATTAGATATGTGGACAAGGGGCAGAGCTGTTTGGTCTATACTATTTTTCTTTCAGTGTACTTCATTTTAAATGCTATACCATGACTTAATAATAAAATCCAACTGATATTAAATGTCTTTTCTTTCTTTCTTCTTTTATATTAATACTGTCTTGTGATAGCCTTTGAAAATAAAACAACATTTAGTATGGATTGGTTTCATGATGCCACCCATTTTCAATCCATGCTAATCAGAATGCCTCTGGTAGAACTTATTTTATTACAGCCAGTCACATCACTCCATTTTAAAGTGAATTGCTGAAAACAGTAAAGTCACAATCACAGGCACTCATCAGTCTGAAGATTGAAGCATGTTTCTCCACAGGACAACGTGCATGGGGGTCATTCAGACATGTATGAAATAAGTATAAGGTTTGTCTGTTTCTTCTTTCCTTTTGTTAAGTTTGGAAGGTGTGCATGCCAGCTTCTTTGCAAGCCTCTGTGAAATAAAGCTGCACAACACCCTTTATTGAACTGTTCTGCAGTCATTTACATGCATCCATAAATCCACTCTAAACAGCTCAAAACAGTGCTCAAAACTAAAAAATGTTAGGCACTGTATTGCTTGCCCCCTATATTCATCCAAAACCTCCAAACCTTTAATGTGTTTCTGTATCCCAGTTACAGGCTTTGGGCCTGAAAACCTCAGGTCAAATTTCCTTGGCTTCACTCATCTGTTCTGTGTTTTTATTCATGGTAGTGGCATGGCACTATAGAGGCCACCACTTTGCTGCAGACTGAAATCTCGCAAGGCCAATAGAATATAATGGAATACAACTTAATCGTTCATCAAGGTGGGAAACCGTCCTTTGGCCAGCCGGCAGTCCATTGGTGAAGCACAGGGTCAGTAGCAGAGCCGTGGACACATATTCATGTCCTGCAAAGGGTGAAGTCTTTGGTGATCTTTGCTGACTTTTCCTATAGTGCCTGTATGACATGAACAGTTCTGGTTTCAACTGAAATAAATAAACATATTTGGCACAGATATTCAAGTTATCCATGGGATGAATCATAATGACTTTGGTTATTTTTTTATTTAGCACCACCAACAGGTCACTATTTCACTTATCCACTCAACATCTACTTGATGGATTGACACAAAGACATTCATGGCCCCTGGATGATGTGACCTAATTACCTTTTGAGTGACAAATTAGTGAATGAAAGCACCACTGTTCTAAAGTGCAGCCTCACAGAGAGTGTCACGGAAATCATTGTTATTAGGCAAGCACGTGTGGAGGGGGTTGCTTTGAGTTACTGTTGCTACTGCAGGCATTGATACAGTATCTGGGCCTGACATACAGTATTTCTTTGCACTATGCATATATTGCAAACATGCCCAAATGGCTTCTTACTATATAGTTGAACATTTCCGGTTGAAGTGTTAATTTTATAAAAATGTACATTATTTGTAACAAGATAAACAGGATATGTGACTCCTTTCACTGCAGATTGTGCCAAACTGGACTTTCACAGTAATTTCCTTGCCAACTAATCACCTTCAGGTCACTTCATCCATCTTTCCTTCCATCCATCCAGCTTTCCACCTGAAGAGCATTAAATTAACATTTCCAGCCACATTCCGTGTCCTGTCCTGTTAGATTTTTTATGTCCTCCTTTTCCAGACCTACAATCAATCACAGAAGCCTTATTTCAGTGGATAAATCCATATTTCACAACCGCTGGATGTTATGCGGATTGACTGATCAAAGACCTCACATTTCTAAGAACAGGCAACCTGTTCTTCTAACCATGCTGGAAAATTTTGATAAAGGGGATGACGTTCCTGTAGCTTAGTGATCAGTGGATTGTCAGATTTACTTCTTCCTTTGACTTAATTCTACATTGATTAGACACAGTCGAAAGAAGTTTGAGCGTTTTTCTTGAACTTTCTCAGGTTGAGAAATATCGTTTACAGCTATGGAAATGTGACATCGTAGTTACTCTACTGAGTTTTTTTTTTTTTTGGGATGGGGGGTACAGATGTACAATGAAGCTACCGTTTTATATGTTTTACCTCAGCAGGAAGCATTGATGTAACAAATTTGCCTTTTTGATTGCTGTGAGCATTGTGTGTTCATGCTATATGATTGTAGGCAAAATCATTTGCCAGACTAATTCGCAAATGCGTATTAGATAAAACAGCACTGGAAATCAGTTTAAATGGGAGAGGGGCCAGATGTATCTGCCAGAGCAAATGAAACATGAGCACATAATAAATCATAACAAAAGTTATCTCACTTTTCACATAGAGTAGGTCTAGACCATACTCTTTAAAATATTATTTACAGAGACCCAACAGTTCCCACCATGAGCAGCACTTGGTGACAGTGGCGAGGAAAAACTCCCTTTTAACAGGTAGAAACCTCGAGCAGAACCAGGCTCTGGGTGGGCGGCCATCTGCATCGACTGAGTTGGGTTGAAAGGGGAGGAGAGAGGGGGAGAGGGGAGACAGAACAGGAGGACAGACAACAAATCAGACTAATAATAATAACAACTGCAGCAGTGAGTGTGGAGCAGGAACATGGGGGCAGTAGACGGCCGGCAATCACAGATCCAGAATCTACAGCTCCAGAGGAGGAAATACCTGCAGAAAGTGAGAAGGAGAAAACTACGGGGAAGAGGTGGAGATAGTAACATGTATTAGTGGGATAAGAATGCATATGGATGGAGAGGAAGAGGAAGAGAGGAGCTCAATAAAAGAGATGCTTATTGTACAGGCAAAAATCATGCCAACTGTTGTTTACAATTCTGAATTCTTCTGAATTATGAATATTGAACCCTGTGCTTAGTATGCCCACTGTCCACTGTCAGCCTCCCTACAACTCCTGTGTGTTAAGAGCATGGCACTTTGTGGACTGCAAGAAACGTGGCCAGTTAACATATTTCAGGCAGGAGTTGAATGTTAATTTCTTAGAGTCATGGCACGGTGGCCAAGAGAGCCCAGTGGTTTGCACAGATTCTCTCAATCACAACAGATTGAGAGAGCTTGAGCAAATTGAGACCATGTACAAATAAGCAAACATATACTATTTTCAATATCTGGGTGATAACAATTGTTCCAACAAGAAAATAAAAAAGTGTCAGCCAAACAGCACAACAGTGACCTTTTTAGAGAATAATTCCATAATTAAAAATGCAGCTCCACAGCGTGCTGCATTCACTCCCTAAGAGCTACACTGTACCACCACACCAACATTTAGAGTCTGGGTCTTTGCAGAAGAAACACAGCAGGAGATAGTGTCTTTATTCAGCTCTGTTCCACCATTGTTTCAACTTCTTTGCTCGGTTCTCCAAGAGGAGGGGTGTTCCTAACGCCAACCTTTATATGGTTTTGAAGAATCGATATGAGTTGTTTTTTTTTTATCTCCATCAGTGAACTTTGCTTTGCTTCCGTTGGTGCTTTTGTTGTCTGAGTTTTGCTGTAGTTCACTAACTGTTGGCTTGTAAAAGTGTGGCTCTGTTCTCAACTTTTCAAAGCATGCTCATCTTAGAGAAAATGTTGCTATATCAGGATTCTATCAGGATTGTAAATTTCTCTTCCCCCCTCTTCTCCAGTGCCTGCTTTCTATATCTCCATTAGTCTAACTTTGGACTTGGCATAGACACTTGGCAGCAGTTTTGCTTTGAGGGTTACTTTTACTGAGTAAAATATATCCTACTGTTTTCCAGTCTCTGCTTTTTAGCTGCAAGTTGTTCATTTTTTTAGACATAATGTCTCTGATGTACCTTTAATTTTATGGCATGGACATGTCTGTGGCTGGAGTTTTTGACTGCTGCATTGGGTTTGGCTTCCCACTCAACATACTGCATGTGAAATAATAATACAAAAAAAAAAAAATCTCTTGTTTTTGTTGTCCAGGTTAGAGGTTTGCTGTAGTGTTGTGAGTTTATTCAAGCATGCCAGCACACTGGTGCACTGATGGACACAGAGCGGATCTGAGTCGGTGAGTGGACCCAGAGTCAAGACACAGATACAGTTTTATACAGTATGATCAAAGCAGTGATGTAAGAACAACAGGAAACAAAAGGTAGGAAGGGTACATTTGCTATCAGACTTGCAGGGGACACCTGGTTGGCAAGATCAAAGGGTTAATTAGCAGAGGGGAAGGGGCTCCTGGTCTGTGGGGGAGCCCCAATGTATATTCTTGATCAGTCTGAAGGGGGATCAAGGGGGGCTCCAAAGATAGTCAATTAACCAGTCTGGAGAGGGCCCCAATGTGTATTGAAGGGCCCCAATGTGTATTCCTCTTCATTTTACAGCTTGGAGTGTACAGCTTGAATCCCAACTTAGTTGTGATGTTTACAACTCAGACACATCTCTCAGTGCGGTGGCTGCGCCTCCCAACTAACTTTGTCAAAGCATAAAGAGCGTCTCACAACATTTGCTTGATGCATGGAGGGTATATAAAACACATGCTTCACATAAGAGCTGGACTATCTCCACTTTGTTGTTCCAATATCCTCTTCATTTCTTTAATAGTGTCAGTATGATAGGATCATTAGTCATTCGCACACGTCTGTTGGAGCCAAAGAATGATTGCTCTTGCCTGACATCATATCGGGCTGGTATTTGAAGCAGAAAGAGTCTGGCTTTATCGACATAAAAGAGACTGGCTGAAAAATAACAAACGAGGGACCACTTTCTCCCCTCCCCTGCTGGAGATAATCTTGTTTTTGACTTGAGTGATAGGCAAGGATTTCACAGTCGCTCCATCTGTTTCTGACGGCTTTGCCTTTATGTCAAAATTGGATTTCTTAATCTAATCGCAGTGGTTCTAAACTAGCGTTTTTGCTTCCTTCTGTCCCGGCACAGATCACTGCCTGGGATCCCTGTTCCCCTATGCAGAATACTTCCTCTGATCCGCCAACAATAGGCGGCCCTTTATTAAGATAATGGCAGGGTAACGGAGCACAATGCAAATCGCACAAATGATATGATATAAGGCTTTTTGCAAATCCAACTTAAGCCCTGGTTGAGAGCGTACACACCCTGCAATCTATCCCAAAATGATCTTCTCAGACAGCTGCTGCAAGTGTAAAACAGGGAGGACTCAGGGATGGATTGGGCAACGGGATCAGGTGGGCTCGACAGGGCGAGTAGGTTTTGTGTCGACCAGGATTAGAGGAATGATCTGCGTCCCGGATGTTTCTTAATGTACTGTCACATTATGTAAATCCCCATTCCATATGAATGCCACAGATACTGTATTTGTCTGCGTTCTACATGTTGTCTCCCCACGAGCTGCATGGATTGACCTCAATTTGTTTCACAACCTCCTTTTTTGTTTTTTTTTCCTTATCCCTTTTTTTCCCCCTTCCTTTGGCTGGCTCTCGCATCTTTCTGTCAGGGAGAGAGCGTAGTGGTAAACGACAGCACACCTTTCCTGTTGCTGTGTTTACAGGATACGCCGGAAAAGATCACAGGGTGTTCTTGCTGTGAACAAGACAAAAGTTTAGACAGAGGAAGAAGAAGCGCTCCTCCAGCCTGCAAGGCACTCACAGAGATGAGTCAGCTTTCTGCTCTCCCCTTCTCCACCGGCATCTCTTCAGAGACAGCCAGCTCCCGCTCTCCGTCCTCAGCCTCTCTCCCCTCCGTCTCTTATCTCGTCTGCCCTCCTTCCTCTCTGCCATCCTGCTTCCCGCCTTTCTCCACCTTTAACACCTTTCTCGCTGACGGCTAGAACCAGGCTAATTGACAGACTGACCCTAGGAAAAGCAGTGTTAGTCCTTTTGTCTCCGGATCAAACATCCCTCTTGTCTCTCAGCTATCCTCTCATTTTCCCTTCCCCTGTTTCCCAGCTGCCCAGATTGCTGCAGCATTGAAGCCTGCCGCTTGGCGCTCTTTCCCACAGACCGAGAACTGAAACGTGGCCGTGAGCGTGGGCAGTCGGTCATGATAGATGAGCAGGGCAGGGCCTGGGAGAAGACAAAAGTGGGCCGAGAGTTTGACTAGCTTCTGCAAGGTTGAACTTTAACAATGTGATGCCTACCACTGTGGCCGGCCTCCAGCCCTCCTCTGTCAAGGGGCTTTCATCTTGTCAGACGCACGTACAGTTCAGGTTGTTGCATGGATCCTCTTCAGACGGGCGGCAGGCGGAGGGGAAGGCCGCTGCCCCTCTCTTCTCACTTCAAGACAGATCTTCTCGGCTTGTTCTCACTCCCCGCTCTCTCTGTTCTCTGTCTTCTTCTTCCCTTCTCTCCCTCGGTACAGTTTTTGTCGGCCTACCTGCTTTCCTCCTTATGTGTTTTGGACTTCGATGAGAGAAAATAAGTCATGTACAGCAGCCTCAGAGCTTACTGTCTTTCACCACAGTGGATTTTTTTATTTGAACGTTATCTTCATGACTGCAAAAACCGACAGCTGCCAGTAGGAGTGAAATAATTGCCACTGCCAGTGTGACAGACATTATTGACTCTCTTGTACAATAGGAGAACAATGGCATTGTTTTCTAAAGCGCTCAGGAGCCAGAGGAACTCATGCAGTCTCATTCAGTGGAGGAGCCAGTAGCTTGCAGCTGGAGCGAAGGGGTCTAAGCGATTACAATATAACGTTTTGTTACTTTGTACTCTGTAAATGCTGCTTTATTTGCGTGTTGTCAGCTGCGACAAAGCACCACCCGGATCCAAAAGCATCTTGGCAAGATAATTCTAAGCTTAAAAATCCACCCCGCTGCTTCACTGGCACAGAGAAGACCAACATGTCATCACACATACAGATCACAGATAGCCTTACTGTCTGTGGGCCTCGCACTAACATTCACAGCCAGCTGTAGTGAGTAGGCAGCTGGATGTTTTCCAGCTTCTATTCTGACCATATTGCAGCACTGTGTCAAAGTGTTAAATAATATTTGTTAAAACAAAAAAATATATATATAAAATCTAGAGTTTACTGGAGCCTGGGAACCAGATGAAACTGCGAGTTCATGCTTCATTTGCTCTGGCAGATACGTCTGGCTCCTCTTCCATTCAAACTGATTTCTCTGCTGTTTTATCGGGCTAACCAATCACAAGCGTTTAATATGATGACTGACAGAGACGAGCACCGTTAAGGCATCTTTGTAAATATCCAATATGGAATATTCAGCGGCCGTCTACACCGGAAGTGTTAAATGGACTGCACGGTAAATTTTCTCTAAAAGAAGAACAAACAACTTCACTTAAACTTGATGTTTCGGTGTTCTGATTGGGAGAGGTACCAGACTAATACGCATTTGCGAATTATAACTATTGGGTATAGTATATTTATAACTATTGGGTGTATACATATCTATAATACCGAGTGGCCACAGTCCCAGTGTGCCACTCAACAGGTTCTATTCAGTTAATTTCAAAATAGTTTGTTCGTCCCTCAAGGGGCAGTTCAAGGCAAGTGAGCGTGCAAACAGACGTACACTTAAACAATTAATTTACCCATAAAAAACATCTAAAATGTACGAAAATCTGTTACAATGTCAAAGGTCAGTGTTCATCTTTAATAACTTTTCTTTGGACTGAATATACGAGAGTAGAAACATAACTAACTAAGGAAACTTTTTTTTGTGTGCCACTGTCAAATGTTCTCACATTTCCTCTTCTCCTTTATCTACATGTGAACATATGTTTGTTCCTCTGTCTACTTTTTGGAACATCGCCACATCTGTCATCTTCCTCTGTGGTCATTCACAGTGTTCTCAGAAGGTCCTCCACACCGGACACTATTAATACTTTACTGAGCCTTTCTCTATACAGTAAGTATCACCTGGTCTTGACAGGAAGCTGTCATCTATAATCCAACATTACACCACACTGACTGTGCTAAGATAATGGTGTGCACCCTGCTCTATTTTGAGATTGGCAATGCAAATACTGTACTAGGGTATTTTGCAAATGATCTTACTTCTTACTCTAACAAGTTTTTTCACACGTAGATCAGCTACACTATTCTGAACAGACATCTTGATAGACATCATGCACAAAAAAGCAATTAGTACCCATATGTCTGCCTGCCCAGATGTATTAAATACTCAACTCAAGGTCCACTGACTAAAATAAAATAACATGTAGATTGTTTTAAATGTCATCGGAGTAGAAATGACTGAAATGAAAGTACTGTAACATATAACCTTTTAATTAAAAAGAAAAACCATTGCAGAGTAAAGTGCAAAATAAATTAAAACCAGATTTCTCCTTTCTGCTTTTCCTTGCGGCTGGCTCCAAAATATTCTGATTTTAAATTAATTATTTCTACAAGTTTTGTCGAAAATTAGAAAGTCACAAATTACCAAAGTGTAATTCTTCACTCATAAAGAAATAGTTAAATTATTAACTTAAAAAAACAGTCAAGAAGTGCAAGGACACAAATAAATAGATAGTGAGAGACAGGGGAATGTGAAAGCAGTTTTCTGTTCCTCCTGCTGGAAATACAGGCTCTCTAACTTTATTAGAGGATATTATTTGTGCCGTGTAAGACAATTTGTGCTGGCATAAATACAGACTACTACAAATACATGCTGATCATTGCCAAGTGGACTAGGCTAGTTTGGAATTATGCGGAAGACACTTATAGGGCCCAGGAGAGACATGCTGCTGATGAGCTGTGTAATGAACCCGTGTCCTGGATGCCTCGGCTTGCCTGTTAGAGGAGGTTTTGGCTGGGATGTAGTTGTTGGCCAGACGGGTGTGACAGGTGTCGTGTCTTCCAGGCACAAAGATTAATAAAAGAACAGTGACAGATAGTGTGATCAATTGTGTGTGTGTGTGGGTCTGACTTAGGCTATCTTAGACTAAAGACCAGTTAATTGGGGACAGCTTTTGCAATTGGGGACAAAAGCTGTGTCCCCAGTTTGGAAAAATATGATTAGTGGGCCAGTGGTTAGGGTTAGGCCAGTAGTCATTATGGTAAGGGTTAGTGTAAGTCTCCAGGAAACTAGTGTAGGTCTATGTAATGTCCCCAAGAGTGAACTTAGTCAACCCCTGCAGCAGCAGCTCTGGGCTGGACCGACCTGCACCAATCGGCTCAGCTCATTTCACAAACAGGTGTGAAGACCCCACTGCCTGCCGCTGTCACACTCACTGTCTCTCATACAGAGTATCGGGGTGGGGGGGGCGTGGGGGGGTGCACGGACATACTGACCTGTTTGTGCTCTGGTGATGACAGCTGTGTAAGTACTGGGGGTGGACTGAGGTTCGGCTTTCAAAACAAGGCACCATGTTTGTGACTGCAGGGCTTTTCAGATCCAAGCCTTGCACCAGCTCAGAAAGCCTTATCAGACAACCATCAGACAAACAACAGTTCTGGCTGTTTGTGGACGTTTTGCTGTTTTCCTGATGAAAGGCCTCTTGTGGTCACCCTTCACCGCAGAGGTGGCAGATCAGAAAGCATTCATATAAACATTCATTTCTGTATCAGGCATATGGGTAGTTTTGAAAAGTAATCACAGTGTGTTGTCATTTAGGTATGGGGACTTAGTATTTGGGTAAATAATTATTTACAAAATGACGGAGCGATGTTAAGGAAGGATACAGCTGCATAGTACTCTAAAAACAATAGGGAGCTAGTTATTGTAGTTCACCAACACAGTGATTAATGCAGCAGCATCAGTGTCTGTCACACATAGCTCAGTTATATAATGCATTTTATATAATATCTAATATTTAACATTCCTGTGTACATCCCCCAAAGCCCCACATTTATGGGAACTGTTCCAAAGCTTAGAGCATGATGATAAACTAAACAGATTCAAGACAAGGAACATTAATGAGAGTGAGATAATCCAATAATAGTCACCTTTTTTTCAAAATGTCCCAGACTCCTGGGCTACCGTGTCAGACCTTGAAAATCCCTGGTCTGGACCAGATAAACCAAACCACAGGTGTGAATGTGCCCGTCTCTGTCTATCAGCTATTTCATCTTTCTTGGTCTCAAAAAGAGTAAAGAAGAAAAGATGAGCTTCAGTGAACTGCATTTTTACACAGTAGTTTCCCGTGGCGAGCAGAAGAAGACTGTTCTGTTAGTAAAGTTTGTGCCAATCTTTCAATATACGAATGTCAATCAGGGTAAAGCTTAAAAAGACAAGCCAACAACAAAACGGGTTAACAGAGATACTCGAGCACTGAGAACGTGGTGGCTCTGAGTTCGTCTTCATTCATTCTGTCTATTGTGGGTGGTGGAAGAATCTCTGAGCAGAGGAAGAGAATCTCTGAGCCAGACAGAGGAGAGAAAATTGCCTGTAGCGTTGTGGATGTAATAGGGGGAGGCAGTGATGCGTTTCCGCCAGGCTAGTCTGGTCACCAGGGAGCTCCTGTCTCCAGCGTTCGCCACTCGCTCTCAGCGGCCAGAAACCCCTCCCGCTCCTCCTCGCCTTCGTCTTAGTTTTCCAGTTTTCTCCTCTGCCTTAACTCTGCCCAAGGTAAATATAACCGCAGCCTCTAGAGAGTGGGTGGGTGTACGTTTTCAGCTCGACGGGGAGTTTGCGGGCATGTGTTTGTGTTTGTGTGTGTGTGTGTGTGTGTACGCATGTGGTTTTTCTCCACCTTTCTGCAGAGGGCCATCTCTTTCAAGCTAAATCTGCTTGCTCGCTGTGGGCCTGTCTCTGCTGGGGATCTGTTAATGCCTGCTCAATTACATCCAGCCCTATCTCTGGCTAGAAAAGCACACACACATAGAAAAAACAGCCTGATATGTGTGTTTGTGCGGTAGACACCTTTGAAGTCCTGTGATGCTGCCCCCAGAATGCGCGACCCAACATCACTGTGAGGGAAAAAGGACGAGCGGATAAACACACAAGCCTGTCAGAGGCCAAAACAAGCCGGCCTGTTGGTTCGACACCCTCGGGGGAGGCTGGGGATGTGCTGACGCGCCACTGTGTGTGTATGCACAGGAGGTGGTTGAGGTGTTTGGCAGGGTTAAACGGTCGGGCGAGCCTTTAATTTGTGTGACCTGTACTTCACAGTAGCTGTGGTTCATTAGTGAGGGCCACTTAGGTGGCAAGGGACCCAGGGGACTCTGTTAATCACAGCCTTGAGATTCATTGATGGGCCCAGGAAGGCTACGCTCACACAGCAGGAGGGCACATGTGCCGATATGTGTGTGTGTCCTGTTGGGTGTAGCAAGCGCACTTTTGTGCCAAATCATACCTTGCAGTTTGGTCTAACAAGTACCTTTGTAATGAACTCAGCCTGTCTGACTTCCTGTCATCACCACACCACACCCATACTGTATGATGTAATGTGATATTTAATACAGCAGGGTCTTAGATAAATCTTTCAGTGAGTTACAGTTATATTCATCTCCAGTTAGACAATAAAAATCAATTTCAGGATATTTTGTGCTATTTACAGTTATAAACAAGATTACATGTTGTCTTGATTTGTATTTAAACTTATATATTGTATTTCTCTTTTTAAAGAAACTTTTCCATTGTGTAAGACTGCACCTTTAATACCATTTACACTTACGTGCTTCTAACCATGCTTGTCATTTGTTTGTTTGAGCCACAGTTCCATCTTTAGTCTGAAGCAGTGCACACACTTTTAATGATTCTTTAGGTTTCGGACTATATTGAAAATCATTTATTGATAGAAAGTACAGTTTTCACGGTATTGCTGCTTTAGTTTTATGTGTTTTTGAGACTCTTCCAGATTTTTACCATTGGTGTGTATTGCGTTCAGTTAGAGTGGAGTCACATGACCTAGAGTGGAGAGCTGCGGTAAACTCTTCTTAAAATTTCTTTTAAAAAGTCTCCTACTCCTACAATTCTCATTCTACAGACATAATTTTACAATCAAAGCGTAGGAAATCTTTTTAACTCACAGTGATGTAGTTTTGAAATCAATCGGACTGAGACTTTAATCAGAAAAAAAAACTTTTAGTGACGGCAGCACCAGCAAGCTCTCCATAGACCTTAATATAAACTTACAACAGAAACACCCTGCTTTTTCTTTCTCTCCTTATATTTCTACCTCTCTGTCATGTCCACAGTTTTAACACCACAAACATAATAAGGACAGCTGCCTCTTCAGCAGCATGTGCACGCACATCTGTGCATGTTTATGTGCATGCATGTGCGCAAGCGCGTTCGCGTGGTGTCATCGATTGATCGACTTTATTATTTAACTTATTGCACGTAGAGCTCAGTTATCTGAAATTATATGGGTTTAGTGAGCGTCTGTGCCCTGTTGGCCCACTCCAAAAATTTCAAAGTGAAATTTTCTAGTATCTTATTGCAGTTGCCATCAAACTTTCTGATTAAAAATTGTTGTAGTTCAACTACTGTTTTTTATTGATTTCATCTTTAGTTAACTCTGAGCTTTCTTTATTCCCAGGAGTCAAAGGGGCGTCAGCCAAACAATTCCTGCTTTCACTCTCATGTCATGGGTTGTACTAAGTACATTTAACTCTTGTTTGTACTGATGATGTTCACTGATAGTAACATTATCATTTACCTGTTTTAGGAGCGAGACCCCTGAGTGAATATGCTTCTGCCTAAAGTGATTCTTCAGTAGATTGAGGGGCCTATTTAAGGGAATTGGTGTCTGTTTCTTTTGCCTTTGATAAGCCTAGTAATGTGTTACATGTGTGATTTTCTTAAACTGACTAAGTGAAACACTTTATTTAAACTTTGACAAAGGTTCCCGAGTCTGCCTTCTTCCACCTCCTGAGACTCTCTGGCCAGACATCCCCACATTTCAGATTCTCATTCTTCTGATCTAAAACCTTGACAAATAAAGCCAGTACTATCTGGGGCCTCTAGGTAAGTGACAAAAGCTTTTATTTTTGTATGGGAATTTGGGTAAACTGACTCTTTAAAGAGTCTCCAGCTTGTGTCCAGTGGCCTCCTTACATTTTCATCCATCCATGCCTTTCAGACAGTCTGTAGGTGGTTGTGTTGCTTCTGGACTTCAAAGTTAAAAAATATGCATAGTAAAACAAAGTGTTTTACTCAGAAGGCGTTAATACAGTTAGTGACACATTCATTAAACTGCAAGCAGCACAAATCACATTTCACGATTGCTCATTTATACGGAACCATCCACAATTCATTTCACATAAACACGCTGTTCCTTTTGTGATCAACATTTTATGAAAAGCTCAAATAGCCTGATCTGTATGAAATAATGCTTGCAAACACATTCGCACTCATTATTACACAGTTGTTTTATTTCCCACTTTCCACGACACATATGTCGTCTGTTATCTTTAAATTCTAATCCAGCTGAGTTCCAGCATGTCATCTTGATTTATTTGTTGTTTTCTTTTGTTCTTTCCACACTTGGCTTTGAGCGGGCGTGTTTTTGTAAGTTCTGTGGTTTTTTATCTTGTTCGTGCTAATTAGTATTTGTACAGTGCTCCTTTATTTCTGTTAATTATCTTTTCATCTCCGAGCGTCTAAACTTTCCTTTTTTTTTGTTGCTGCATCTGTATTCCAAATCCAGCGCTGATTACTTATCTCGATAATATCACAGCAGCGTCTCTCTTTTGGTCCAAACTGCTCTTGATTCAGTTCTACTGTAACCTGCAAATCCATGGCTAGCTGAGTGACAGCGCAGTCAGTGTGTGTGTTTGACATTACATCAATACGTCAACTTATAAATGAAGCTGACTTAACAACTCCACTGCTGTCGCTACGACTTACAATTACAAGGCAGCCAAGGCAGGTAATTAAACGGCGCAAAGCTGTGATTTTCTCCAAAAATACACCAAACCCCTTCCAACAGACGACATGCACAACATGGTTTTGTGCCATGATCAGTGGTGAATATTCAAATGATCGCTGTAAATAGACGGCTAAATTAGAAATCAAACCTGAAGAAACAATTTGTTGTAATGACAAGCTCCTTCAAAAGACCACAGCATGCCTGGCTTCTCCTGCAGCTTGACAGCCTTTCCTCACATCTCAGGCTCCTGACAGGGCTTTGTACACGCCTTGTCACCTCAAATCTATCTGCCACTGCTATTTTCTACCCCCCCCCCCGCCTCCATGCTTCATCTTAGAAAGACACTGTTAATGTTAGATTTCATCAGGCAGCCATTTCCTGGTTGTTCAGGTGGGGTCCCAAACTGAGGACTCGTAGCCACGTGTGCTTTTTTATCCCCTCCGCCGTATCTGAAATGGATCCCGTTGACATTACCGATCGTTAGTGTGACTCAGTGACGCTAATTCCTGCTGATGGCCTCTTCCTTTCAGCTTCGTTGTAACCTGATTATGCCAATCAGTGTGTCTAACGAGTGGAGAACGTGAACTGTTGGCAGCTTGCAAGCCCCGTTCCCACAGCAAACTTTTTTTATTTTCTCGTACCATAAATTAGATGAAGACACATCAATTCCTTGGAGCTGAGGGGAGGTTCAGTGCGTTGCAGCATTAACCTAATGAAGCCGAGCTGGTTTCTGTGAAATCTTACCTAAAATGTCATTCTACAGAGTTTTCCAGAGGAGCTGTGTAGCTGTAAGACATGTTATTCAAACTTTAGAATTCAATGTAATTGCAAAATATATATATGTTTTATTTATGGACTGAAACTGAAACTGGCTGTTTCAGTGATGTTTTCCTCACTGGGTTTATCTACAACTGAAGAACTTGGAGGTTTATTCCCACAGTTTAATGATGAAATGAAGACAAAGGGATCTAATGACCAGATCCGTTCACCATAGTGGGGTTTGATACCTGGAAATGTTACAACAATTTAAAACAGGCAAGATCATTTCTCTAGAAGCCTCAAAATGTACTGCAGCCAAAGCTTGCATGTTTGTGATCTCTCATGGATGATGAGAACAGCCTCTTAAGCTGTTTTCTCTTTTTAAGAACTAGGTGTGAAGCAGATATTTACAATGTTCATGACAGTCCACATGAAGGACCCCCCGTTCATGACATTAGTAGAATGAAGTTCCTTCATGTAAAAAAATGATTGGCTGAAGTAGTTGGAAGGTGCAGAAGGAGGACAAGTGGATGCACCAGAAAAAAAAAAAAAACACGACAATCTTTCCTCACCACGTAATGTGGACCAAACATCGGCTCGAGGACAGTGATTGATGACACTCTCTGCAGGCAACATGTGACAATATGACCCTGAAAACATCGTGAAGGAAATGTGAGTCTCCACATATGTGATACGGTTTGATTGATTACATGTTTATGTCACCGTAACTCATTTTTTTAATGTTTGCCCTCAACAGTTTAAAATCAGATGGTGTACAGTTTTCAGTGTCCTGCTGGTGCCTCAAGTTCAGGTCCATCTTGACAAGAATCATATTATGCTGCTACGCTAACCCAGGCTCATGCTAAATCCTAAATCTGCCCGTAACCTAGTGCCTCTCCCTGCATGTTGCATTAAACGTGAAAATGCCACCTAGACTTAAATAAACCAGGCAAACTTCTAGACTTTTCCCCAAAATAAAACACCAAAACTTTACCGTAACAATCCTGATTTCTGAATAAACAAAGGAAACTTTTAACTTATAATTGTATTTTTTGCATGAAAGTGTAGGAAATATAGTTAATATTTCAACAGAATACCTGCTTCACAATTTTTTATGTACTGTAAGGCTACATGCTGTATGTACAGTTCCCCAAGTACTCTGCGGCCCCAGCAGCCAAACCCCCTAAGTTCCCCGAGTCAGCCACTCCTTCATCATCAGTTCAACTCCCTTCACCTGTTCACTCACCTGCCTCTGATCACTAATCAGTCAGTTATATATACCGGTCCACTTTCTTTGTTTAGTTGTCAGATCCTTGTTTCTGTATCTATGTTGACTGTGCTGTGTTCCCATGTGTCTTGTCTCTGGATGACCTGTTTTGTCACGTGCCTGCTCTAGGCTCTGTTGTTTTGTTGTTCTGGATTTTTTGCCTCACCACCCAGTAAGTTTTTGTCTCACTTTTTGGAATGAACTCTTCGTACCATACCATGTCTCTTCGTCTCTCCTCTCTGCGATTGGGTCCTACCCCTGCCAACCTGCTACTCCCCGTGACATGTACAGTACATGTTCTTCCCTTCATTTAAGTGTTCTAGATCTCCAACTAAGAGTGGAGTACGTCATAAAGTTGCAAGGAGAGGGGAAAGAAGAGTGTGCACTGCTAAATAGTAAGAAAATGATAGGTGGTGCTGCTGTTTGTGAGGCAGGATGGAGGGCTTTTATTGAGTGGACCTCGGTCTATTCAAACATTAAAGAAGAGAGTATAATGAATGCAGACGTCAAAATGAAACCCATGACTGAAGTATAATATCACTCAGTCTTGGTAAAAAACTGAATTATGTTCATATACAGTAACTACACTGGGCATAATTTCATAATTACTTCCTCCACCATATGCATAGTTCACATGACATGATCAGAATATAAAACATTCCCTTTGAGCTAATTCTTCCAAAACCACTGTTACCATTCCAAACAATACTTTCAACTTTATAAACTAACCTGTCTCCATTAACAAATACCTTGTTCAATTATTGTAAAGACTTTCTGGTTCTGGAAATTATCTGGAATGACCAATTATGTACTTGTGTGGAAATGAAAAGAACATGTACTGCACAGTAGGCCTGACATGTTCAGTGGCCCAACGGTAAGAATAAAATATATATATACAAAGATGCATAACAAGTCCCATTGTGTAACTTTCTTCAGATTACAGAATGGAGAATATTAGAGTATGGAGTATTTCTATGTTATACTTTATTCCTCTACTCCACTACATGTCATAGGAAAATGTAATTTTTACATATAAAATACCAGTTTATATCACACAACGCAATGATATAAAAAGATCACATAGATATTATTTTTTCCCCCAGACATTGTGAGATATTACCTAAAAAGATTTAAAGCCCAGCCAAACTGCTGGTCCCGCAAATGTGGATAGTGCAAATTAGTCAACCATGGTGATTTATTCACACACACTAAGGAGATTGATTGAAGCACATGAGTTTTTAAAAAAATGTATGAACAGTATAAATATTAGGCTGATATTTATACCAAAAAAGGCAGTATATCATGATTTATTGGGAGAAACCAAGCAATTTCATGTAAAATCAGACATTCAGCAGCCCCATATAGCCCAAATGCAATCATCCTTTGTTTCATAACCACATAACCACTGCAATGATTTGAATGGCATTGGCAGTTATCTCAAGACACTTTTAGCATAGAGTAAGTCAAGACCATAGTCTTTAAAATATTATTTATAGAGACCCAACAGTTCCCACCATGAGCAGCACTTGGCAGTAGTGGCGAAGAAAAACTCCCTTTTAACAGGTAGAAACCTTGAGCAGAACCGGGCCCTGGGTGGGCGGCCATCTGCATCGACCGAGTTGGGTTGAAAAGGGGGGAGAGAGGGGGGACAGAGCAGGAGGACAGACAACAAGACTTTTCGGCCACTCTCCAGAAGGTTTTTGACCATCGCGTACCAGGTCGGGAGGCAGCTAGGGGTCTCCTCAGCCTCCACCAAGGCAGGGCAAGAGTCGTGGACTATGCCATCAAATTCCGCACCCTGGCCGCTGACAGTGGCTGGAATAACTGTGCTTTTGCCAATGCCTTCCACAATGGATTAGCTGAGGATATTAAAGACCAGCTCGCCCCCCTTGATCTCCCTGCCGACCTTGATTCCCTTGTTGCCCTTGCCGTAAACATTGATAATCGGTTGTTGGAGAGAAGAAGAGAGCGTGCTTAGGGACTGGTTCGATCTCCAGCCTATAGATGGCAGCACCAGTCTGAGGATGAAGGATCCCAGGAGCCCTCCTCCTCTGCACTCCATACCAGTGCTGCTCCTTATGTCCCTGGGGAGCTAATGCAGTTGGGGCGCGCTCACACCGGCTCCGCACCATGGATACCCAGCCTTTAGCTAGCAAGCCCCCTGTAGTCGGTGCGGACCGACCCAGTGCAGCTCCTGTTAGCCGTCCCCCGGCAGCTCCCGAGCAGCCGGGCAGTCAGGGCGGCTGGGTGACTGTCCGAAGGAGGCATAGTCCCAGGCAGAGACCCACAGTTCACCACCAACCCCTTCACGATTCTCCCCCCTCAGCCACTCACCCACTGAGAAACAAACTCTCATAATTGGCAGCTCAATCCTCAGAAACGTGAAATTAGTGACACCAGCAGCCATAGTGAGGTGTATCCCCGGGGCCAGAGCGGGCGACGTTGAGTCAAACCTAAAACTGCTGGCAAAAGCTAAACGTAAATACTGTAAGATCGTAATTCATGTCGGTGGTAATGACTCCCAATTACGCCAATCAGAAGTCACCAAAATTAATGTGGAGTCAGTGTGTAACTACGCAAAGACAATGTCAGACTCCGTAGTTTTCTCTGGACCCCTGCCAAATTTGACCAGTGATGACATGTATAGCCGCATGTCGTCATTCAACCGCTGGTTGTCAAGGTGGTGTCCAGCAAATGATGTGGGCTTCGTAGATAATTGGACCACATTCTGGGGGAGACCTGCTCTGATGAGGAGTGACGGCATTCATCCTACTTTGGATGGTGCAGCTCACATAGCCAGAAATTTGACCAAGTTTATTAGTGGATCCCCACCGTAACAACACAGAGTTCAGACCAGGAAGCAGAGCTGCAGTCCTATACGCTTCTCTGCGCTTCCATTAGAGCGGTTACCCACCCAAAACCCCGTAAAAAATCCCATAGAGACTGTGTCTGTCCCACGACCACTTCATTTAATTAATTCAAATTCAAACAGAAGAGGAGTTACTCGTAAAAACTTAATAAAAATTAAAACTACCAGTGTAGTGGTACAACCAAATAAGAGAATTAAATGTGGACTCTTAAACATTAGATCTCTATCATCTAAAGCTGTGTTAGTCAATGATTTAATATCTGACTATCATATGGATATATTTTGCCTAACTGAAACTTGGCTGTGTCAGGAAGAATATGTCTGAATGAGTCCACTCCGCCTAGTCATATTAATACTCACATTCCTCGAGGCACTGGCGGAGGAGGTGGAGTTGCAGCCATCTTCAACTCTAGCTTATTAATCAACCCTAAACCTAAACTTAGTTTTAACTCATTCAAAAGTCTTGTTCTTAGTCTTTCACACCCAGTGTGGAAAACTCTACAGCCAATTCTATTTGTCATAGTGTACCGCGCTCCTGGTCCGTATTCTGAATTTTTAGCAGAATTCTCAGTTTTTGACAAGTTTAGTCCTCAGAAAAGAAAGTCATTATTGTAGGTGATTTTAATATTCACGTGGATGTCGATAATGATAGCCTTAGTTCTGCGTTTATCTCACTATTAGATTCGATTGGTTTCTGTCAGAGTGTAAACAAACCCACTCATTGTTTTAACCACACCCTCGATCTTGTTCTGTCATATGGAATCAAAATTGAAGATTTAATAGTCTTCCCACAAAATCCTGTCTTATCAGACCATTATTTAATAACTTTTGAATTTATATTACTGGACTATAGGCCATTAGGCAAACATTCCTTTAGTAGATGCCTGTCTGATAGTGCTGTAGCTAAATTTAAAGAAGTGATTCCATCGGCATTTAATTCAATGCCATGTCTCAATGTAACAGAGGACTCCTATGCTAACTTTAGTCCCTCCCAAATTGATCATCTGGTTGATAGTGCTGCAGGCTCGCTGCAAACGACTCTTGATTGTATTGCCCCTATCAAAAAGAAAATAATAAAACAAAAGAGGTTAGCTCCATGGTATAACTCCTTAACACGCAAATTAAAAGAAACATCGCGAAAATTAGAAAGGAAATGGCGTTCCACTAAACTGGAGGAAACTCATTTAGTTTGGCAAGATAGTCTTAGAACATACAGGAAGGCCCTCCATAATGCCAGAGGAGCCTATTACTCCTCACTAATAGAGGAACATAAGAACAACCCCAGGTTTCTTTTCAGCACTGTAGCCAGGCTGACACAGAGTCAGAGCTCTGTTGAGCCATGTATTCCCAGAGCTGTCAGTAGTAATAACTTCATGAGCTTCTTTGATGATAAAATTCTAACTATTAGAGAAAAAATTCATCATCTTGTGCCCTACGCCAGTTCAGATATATCTTCGAGTACAGGAACCTCAGGAACCTCAGAAGCAGCTGTAGAACCAGATTTATATTTAGACTGTTTTTCTCCAATTGACCTTTACCAACTAAATTCAATGATTTTTTCGTCTAAACCAACAACCTGCCTCTTAGACCCCATCCCAACTAGGCTGCTTAAAGAAGTTTTACCCTTAGTTAGCACTTCTTTACTAGACATGATCAATCTGTCTTTATTAACAGGCTATGTACCACAGTCCTTCAAAGTATCCTATTACAGAGACTGGAGCATTTGATTGGCGTCAAAGGACCCGCACTAAGCTGGTTTCAGTCGTATTTATCAGATAGATTTCAGTTTGTCCATGTAAATGATGAATCCTCCGTGCACACGGAAGTTAGTCACGGAGTTCCACAAGGTTCTGTGCTTGGACCAATTTTATTTACCTTATATCTGCTTCCTTTAAGCAATATTATCAGGAAACTCTCCATAAACTTTCCACTGCTATGCTGATGATACTGAATTATATTTATCGATAAAGCCAGATGAAACTGGTAACTTAGCCAAGCTTCAGGCATGTATTAAGGACATAAAAGACTGGATGACCTGCAATTTTCTGCTGTTAAACTCAGACAAAACTGAAGTTATTGTTCTGGGTCCTAAACACCTGTGAGATGCACTATGTATAGATATAGTTACTCTAGATGGCATTGCCCTGGCCTCTAGCACCGCTGTAAGGAATCTAGGAGTAATCTTTGATCAGGACATGTCCTTTAATGCCCATGTAAAACAGACTTCAAGGACTGCCTTCTTCCACTTACTTAACATTATAAAAATCAGGCATATCCTGTCTCAAAAAGATGCAGAAAAACTAGTTCATACATTTGTTACTTCTTGGTTGGATTATTGTAATTCCTTATTATCGGGCTGCCCCGATAAGTCTCTAAAGACTCTCCAGCTGATCCAGAATGCGGCTGCACGTGTACTGACAGGAACTAGCAAGAGGGAACATATTTCTCCAATATTAGCTTCTCTGCACTGGCTCCCTGTGAAATCTAGAATAGAATTTAAGGTCGTCCTCCTCACTTACAAAGCTCTTATTGGTCAGGCACCATCATATCTTAAAGAGCTGATAGTACCGTATTACCCCACTAGAGCACTACGCTCACAGAATGCAGGGTTACTTGTGGTACCTAAAGTCTCTAAAAGTAGAATGGGAGCCAGAGCCTTTAGTTATCAAGCTCCTCTTCTGTGGAATCAGCTCCCAATTTGAGTTCGGGAGGCAGACACCCTCTCTTTGTTTAAGAGTATGCTAAAAACGTTCCTTTTTGATAAAGCTTATAGTTAGGGCTGGCTCAGGTGAGTCCTGAACCATCCCTTAGTTATGCTGTTATAGGCTTAGACTGCCGGGGGATTTCCTATGACGCACTGAGCTTCTCTCTCCTCCTCTCCCTCTCTATCTGTACGCATTCCTATCCCACTAATACAGGTTACCAACTCCACTTCTTCCTGGTAGTTTTAGTGCTTTCTGTGCTTTTTTGCCTTCTTACTTTCTGCAGGTATTTCCGCCCCTGGAGCTGTAGATTCCGGATCTGTGATTGCCGACCGTCTACTGCCCCCATGTTCCTCCTCCACACTCACTGCTGCAGTTGTTATTATTATTAGTCTGATTTGTTGTCTCTCCTCCTGCTCTCTCTCCCCTCTCCCCCTCTCTCCTCCCCTTTCAACCCAACTCGGTCGATGCAGATGGCCGACTACCCAGAGCCTGGTTCTGCTCGAGGTTTCTATCTGTTAAAAGGGAGTTTTTCCTCGCCACTGTCGTCAAGTGCTTGCTCATGGTGGGAACTGTTGGGTCTCTGTAAAAAATATTTTAAAGAGTATGGTCTAGACCTACTCTATGTGAAAGCATCTTGAGATAACTTTTTTTATGTTTTGGCACTATACAAATAAAATTGACTTGACTTGACCAGACCCATGGGTCTTCTGTTATCTGGTAACCATTCTGAGCACATCTCCTTCAACCTCAACCACTCCCCACAGATAGCCCACATTTTGGGTCACCCATGGTTAAAAAAGCACAATCCACACATCGACTGGTCTACTGGGCTCATTTTGGGATGGAGTAATTTTTGCCATTCTTCCTGCCTAACCGTTGCCTCTCCTGTTTTTCCCAAGTCCAATGTGCCTCTTACAGAGTTCCCAGATCTTTCTGCTGTACCCCCGCTTACCTAGATCTGAAGGTGTCACAGTTCAGCCACACCCTCCAGACACCTTCCACTCTACCTGTCAGCCACTCCCTCCTCATCAACCTCACTCCTTTCACCTGTCCACTCACCTGCCTGTAATTACCAATCAAGTCCCTATTTATACTCCTGCCTTTCACACACTCAGTCCCAGATTGTTCTTTGCTCATGTCAGACTTTCCAGCGTTATTTCCCGGACTGATTTCCCGTAGCCGACCCTGCCTGCCTTGGACCTTCCCCCTCTGCCTGAATCCCGGTAAACCGACCTGCCTTACACCCGGACTGTTTTCCTGTTGCCGACCTTGCCTGCCTTGGACCTTTCCGCTCTGCCTGAATCCCGGTAAACGCACCTGCCTTCTGTTACCGTTTCGGAGTGACTCTGTCTGCTGTTGCTACAGTTCAGTTAGAGACTGGGCTGAGAGACTCTGTTACAAGCCGCCGCTTGCCCGACGTCCTTTCTGTGTGCTTCCTATTGTACCTGCTGAACGTGAAATAAAAGTTCTCCACGTACCAATCCTTGGGTCTTGTGTGCTGCATTTGGGTCCTTACACCACCCGTTACAGTACAGTCTGGCCCGTCATGGACCCAGCGCACTCCCTCCAGGGGATCCTCCAGCAGCACGAGGCGATGATGGCCCACACTTCTGCCGAGACACGCCGTTCGGCAGCAGCCCACGAACAGGCCCTGGTTGCATTAGCTGCTCAGGTGCAACAACTCACCTCAGCCCTGACCCAGCAGGCTGTTTCCGCTCTCCCGCCTGCCTCTCTACCACCTGCACCAGCCCCGACACCCGCATCTGAACCCTGGGTGGGGACTCCGGAGTGCTACGCTGGAGAACCGGAGGCCTCCTCCTCCTTCCCTAACTTCTTGGCGGAATTACGTAATGTGTTTTCCATGGGCCCGGATGCTACCGGGGGACTCATGGGCCTGCATCAGGGAAACCGGACTGTTGCTGATTATGCCATTGAGTTTTGCACGAAAGCATGCCTGTGTAACTGAAATTCTGCAGCACAGTGTGATGCCTTCTTGGCAGGACTCGTAGAATATATCAACGATGAGCTGCTAACGATATCACCGTTAAGAACCGCTACCCACTCCCACTCATCTCCTCCGCCTTCGAGTTGCTGCGGGGAGCCACCATCTTCACTAAGCTTGACCTGTGCAATGCTTACCACTTGGTCCGAATCCGGGAGGGCGATGAGTGGAAGGCGGCATTCAATACCCCCACTGGACACTATAAATATCTGGTGATGCCCTTCGGCCTCACCAATGCCCTAGCGGTCTTCAAGGCTTTGGTAAATGATGTACTGAGGGAGATGCTGAACAAGTATGTGTTCGTCTATCTGGACGATTTTCTGATTTTTTTCCCAGTCACGAGAGGAGCACATTCACCATGTCCAAGCAGTCCTACAACGCCTCCTAGAGAACTCCCTGTTAAGGCTGAGAAGTGAGTTTCACTCCTCTTCGGTCTCCTTCTTAGGGTACATCGTGGGACAGGGTTCAGTGCAAATGGACCCTGCCAAGGTATTAGCGGTCACATCCTAGTCCATCCCAGACTCCTGCAAACAGCTGCAACGTTTCTTCAGGTTTGACAACTTCTACCGGAGGTTCATCCGAGGCTATAGCACCGTGGCCGCCCCACTGACAGCCCTAACCTCATCTAAAGTGCCATTCCTATGGTCCCACTCTGCAGAGGAGGCCTTCCAGGCCCTTAAAATCCCATTTACTTCTGCCCCCATCCTTCAAGTCTCTGACCCTGAAAGACAGTTTGTTGTGGAGGTGGATGCCACCGATGTTGGGGTAGGAGCTATCCTATCCCAGCGGGCAGCGGAGGACCAGAAGTTACATCCCTGCGCCTTCTTTTAGAGGCGGCTCTCTCCGGCCGAAAGAAACTGACATTGGTAACTGAGAGCTGCTGGCAGTTAAGTTGGCCTTGGAGGAATGGCGCCACTGGCTGGAGGGGACCAGTCTGCCCTTTATTGTATGGACAGACCACAAGAACCTGGAATACATCTAGTCCGCCAAGAGACTAAACTCTCGACAGGCCAGGTGGTCTCTGTTCTTTACCCTCTTCAACTTCTCCCTCTCCTACTGGCCAGGTTCCCGCAACGTTAAGCCTGACGCTCTGTCCCACCAGTTTATGTTGAGGGAAGAATCCACCCTCAGCCAGGACACCATTCTTTCAGACCCCATCTTGGTTGCTTCTCTGACATTGGAAATTGAGGAGAAGGTCAAGGCCAGTCCTAGCTCCTGCCCCCAGGACCGCCTGTTCGTCCCTCGGAACCTGAGGTCCGAGGTTCTCCAGTGGGCCCATAGCTCCCAACTCACCTGTCACCCTGGGATCCAGCGTACCAAGGGGGTCCTGCAGCAGAGGTTCTGGTGGGCTACTATGGAAGAGGACACCAGAGAGTTTGTTAACGCTTGTCCCGTCTGCAGCCAACACAAGCCATCCCATCAAGCTCCTGCTGGTTTCCTGCGACCCCTACCCGTGCCTCATCATCCTTGGTCCTATAGCTCTTTGGACTTTGTTACCGGTCTACCACTGTCCAACAAACACACTGCCATCCTGACAGTGGTAGATCGGTTCAGCAAGATGGCTCACTTTATTCCCTTGCCCAAGCTCCCCTCGCCTAAAGAGACGGCTGAACTAGTACTCCTCCACGTGTTCCGGCTCCACGGTCTCCCTACCGACGTAGTCTCCGACAGAGGACCTCAGTTCACGTCGGTGTTCTGGAGGGAGTTCTGCACACTCATTGGGGCCACAGTCAGTCTTTCGTCTGGTTTCCATCCTCAATCTAACGGCCAGACGGAGCGCAAGAACCAGGATATGGAAACTGCCCTACGATGCCTAGTCTCCAAGCACCCTTCGTCCTGGTCCCAGCAACTCATGTGGGTTGAATATGCCCACAACTCCCTAAACAGCTCGGCCACCGAGTTATCCCCATTCCAGTGTGCCTACGGGTTCCAACCATCATTGTTCCCGGCATTGGAGAAGGAGGTTTCCTGTCCTTCGGTCCAGGTTTTTGTCCGCCGCTGCTGCCGCACCTGGGCAGAAGGTAGAACAGCTCTCCTCCGCTCTGCCAACCAGTACTCCACAGCGGCCAATTGGCGCCGCATTGTAGCCCCTACCTACCAGGTGGGCCAGAAAGTATGGCTGTCTACCTGAGACCTACCATGCAGGTGAAATCCAAGAAGTTGGCACCCAGGTTTATCGGCCCATTCGAGATTGAGAAGGTCATCAGCCCAGCAGTGGTGAGGCTCAAACTACCCGATCCATGCGGGTCCACCCATCGTTTCACGTTTCCAAGGTGAAACCGGCTCGTGAAAGTCCACTGGTTCCTGCTGCTCGGCCTCCTCTGCCGCCACGCCTTATTGATGGTGGTCTCGTTTACACAGTCCGCGGCCTGCTTCGTTCCCGCCGCCGTGGGAGAGGGCTGCAATACCTGGTCAACTGGGAGGGCTACGGTCCGGAGAAAAGATCTTGGGTTCCATCTCGACACGTTCTGGATGCTCCCCTCATCAGGGAGTTCCACCGCCGCAATCCGGACCAGCCCTCCAAAGCCTCTAGGCCATCGGGGACCACCCACCCAGACCCTATGCCCCCTCTTCCACCTGTGACTTCCGAGGATGCGGAGGAGTCTTCTTCGGGAGACGACAACTCACCTATGGATGCTGAAGAGGGGGAAATGGAAACAGACATACACGACGATTACTAGCTACCTCCTCCCTGCCCAAGGGGTATCTCTACTCTCTCTCATCTCCAGAGAGAGGCCATGGACACCTACATCCAGAGTTCCCTGGCTGCAGGGATTATCCGGCCATCATCCTCCCCAGCTGGAGCAGGCTTCTTCTTTGTGGACAAGAAGGACAAGTCTCTTCGGGCGTGCATCGACTACCGAGGACTTAATGAGATCACAGTTAAGAACAGGTACCCCCTCCCTTTAATGTCTTGCTTACCATCTGGTTAGGATTAGGGAGGGGGACGAGTGGAACACTGCGTTCAACACACCTAGTGGCCACTACGAGTATCTCGTTATGCCCTTCAGCCTCACAAATGCCCCGGCAGTCTTTCAAGCCCTTGTTAATGATGTACTACGGGACGTACTCAGCCAACGATATCATGATTTTTTTTTCCAAATCCGAGCAGGAACATGTCCAACATGTCCGTCGGGTTCTCCAGAGGCTCTTGGAGAATCAACTGTTTAAGGCTGAAAAATGTGAATTCCATGTTCAGAAGTTGTCATTCCTGGGTTTCATTGTGGTGGAGGGGAGTATCCAGATGGACCCTTCTAAGGTCAGTGCGGTCTCTGGTTGGCCTCAGCGCTATTCTCGCAAACAGTTGCAGCGTTTTCTGGGATTTGCTAACTTCTATAGACGTTTCATCGGCAACTACAGCTCCATAGCTGCTCCCCTCCATGCTCTCACATCTTCAGGAACCACTTTCCAGTGGACTCCGGCTGCAGAACAAGCCTTTCAGGCCCTCAAACAACGGTTTTGCTCTGCCCCTATCCTCACACTCCCTGACATAAAACGGCAGTTCTTTGTCGAGGTGGACGCTTCTGATGTTGGGGTGGGGGCAGTGCTGTCACAACGCTCTGCAGCGGACAGTAAGGTTCATTCCTTTTCAAGAAAACTCTCTCAGGTAGATAGAAATTATGATGTAGGAAACTGGGAATTATTGGCTATCGAGCTGGCCCCCGGAGGAATGGAGGCACTGGTTGGAGGGTTCAGAACAGCCATTTCTGGTCTGGACGGATCACAAGAATTTAGAATACATCTGCTCAGCTAAAAGACTCAACTCAAGGCAACCCAGGTGGGGTTCTCCCTCTCTTATCGCCCTGGCTCTAGAAACACCAAACCAGACGCCCCTTCCCCAGTTGTTTGACCCTGACGCTCCACCCAGGACACCATCCACCATTTTGCCCCCCTCCTGTACCATTGGAGTAGTTACATGGGGAATTGAGAGTGAGGTCAGGCATGCACTCGAGGGGGTGCAGGTTCCTGAGGGCTGTCCACCCAATCGCCTCTTTGTCCCTGAGCCACTCCGGTCCCGAGTCATCCGATGGGGACATTCCTCCAAACTTACCTGTCATCCAGGCATCAGTAGGACTATTTACTTCATCCGTAAATGTTTCTGGTAGCCAGTTATGACTAGAGAAGTGAGAGAATCTGTTGCTGCCTGTCCTGTCTGTTCTCAGAGCAAACCCTCTCGTCATCCTCCTGCTGGACTGCTCCATCCTCTACTCATTCCTCAGCGACCGTGGTCCCACATCTCTGTGGACTTTGTTACCGGCCTCCCTGTCTCTGAAGGTAACACAGCTATCCTCTCTGTTATCAATCGTTTCTCCAAGATGGCTCACTTCATTCCTCTGTCCAAATTGCCCTCTGCCAAAGAGACGGCAGAGGTTCTGTTGTCTAACGTGTTCCAGCTCCATGGTCTTCCCCAGGACATAGTTTCTGAACGCGGCCCTCAGTTCACATCACATTTCTGGAAGGAGTTCTACTTGCTCATGGGGGCAACGGTCAGCCTGTCGTCTGGTTACCATCCCCAGTCCATTGGACAGACAGAAAGATACAACTAGGAGATGGAGACTGGACTACGCTGCCTTGCCTCTCAGAGCCCGACTACATGGAGTAAGCAACTGCTATGGGTTGAGTACGCACATAACTCTCTACCCATTTCATCTGGCTCCTTAGATTGAACCATCCAATAGTTGTGTGTGTGTGTGTGTGTGTAGCATGAAGGGTCTATAACTTGCATATCTTGGTCTGAAAAGTGAAGCCTATGCTGAAGTGCCTACATTCTCTCTAATGGCCATCAGGGGGCGACTCCACTGGCTGCAAAAGGAAGTCAGATTGTATAGAAGTCAATGAGAAAATGACCCTACTTCCCACTTGATTTATTTACTCAGGAAACATTTTCCTAATGAGTTCATGGTGTCATTCGCTAGTTTCAAGTCTTCTTCATCAGTACAACAGGATGTTCATTTTGTAAATTATGGTCACATCTGGATAAAAAAAGGAGGATGAAGCAGCGTATGTCTGAGGCCATGGCTACCTGGTGATTGACAAGTCATTACCACAGTGACCGCCAATCAGGATAGAGGCAGTGATACCCTCTCGTCCAAATAATCTCAATAATCTCATTAATTCTAGTACCCAAAAAACCAAGATGGCGACAGCGAAGTCACCTAACTCGTGGCTTTAAAACGGGCATTCACAAACCAATGGTTGACGTCACGGATGCTACGTCCACTTCTTTTATATAATCTATGGTTTGAACCTGCCGGCTGGCTGGGGCCTTTCTGTTTGAAGTCTGCACTTTCTCACCTGCCTGTCTGGGTTTACTCTGGGACTCCAGCTCCGGCAACCGAACAAAACTTAGAGTCCAGAGTCATGCTATCAGCTCTGTGATGCTGTACTTACCATGGCCACTGCTAATATCAGCATGCTCACAATAACAGTACTAACATGCTGATATATAAAATGTATTATGTTTACCATTTTCACAATCATGCTAAACTAAGATTAGCATTGAGAATTTCAGTTGTGAAAGTCAACTCAATGTGTTTTTAGAATATAAATAGCTACATCACCTGTGGAAAAAAATATGTTTTTATGATTAGCTTCTTGTAGAAGAACATTTATACATCTGTGAAAATAAATGTCTGCTAAACAACTGGATCACACAGACCAGGGATGTTTTGGCCACCCACACACAATGATCGAATTGGACTATCATACAAAACCCTAAATAATACATGAGATGTTATTAAATGTTCTGTGGCAACTTTTTTTAATTAATTATCCTCGCAATATCTATATGAGACAACTCAGAGACATTACCAGCATCTCATGAACTCTATTTCATGGCATTTTCTTAGAAAGTAAAATTAATTAGGAAGTAGCTATGCCATCCTTAATTTTTTTTTATCCTTTTAGTACATACTGTAACTGCATGGTCCTTTCCCGGAAAACTTAACCAATAAATTTACCATTTATACATTATCTGAATTGAGAAATAATTTGAAAACTAAAGGACCTGGAGACTACAGTGTCAAGCATGCTGCCTTAATGAGCTGCTAACTGGAGAAAGTTTTCCTCAATTTGACTTCAATTGGATGGTGTGTGACACTGATGTAAATGGTGTTTCAGAAGATGCCGGATTAAAAAAGATCAAATAATTAGACATTTTTGGCAGGAAACTATTTATATTTAAAATTAGCAGGAAAGGATTGGCTATCAGCAACCGAGTCTATATATGGTGTATGGTCTATATAGCCTCCTAAAGCCTGTATTCCACAGCACATTTTAGACTATGCTTAAAAAGAACTTTACTGTGCAGCTCTCCTTTTTGTGTCTATATAGGTGCCAAGCTTATATAACCTGTCCTTTTTAGAGGGTTTTGTATTGTTTGATATGGGTTCCTCCAGCTCAGACCTGGGCAAATTACGGCCCGCGGGCCACATCCGGCCCTTTGTACGTCCCTGTCCAGCCCGCGTGAGGCCAATCATAAACACCATAAATTAAACAAAATTTTTTTTTACGTCACTACGTATGCACGTCGTAGAGTCTACGAAGGTGCTACGTCTACGTCGTAGACGTAGCACCTTCACTCGCGTATACACGTAAGTGAGTGAAGGCGATGCTGTTCGCCAGGTTACCCTCAAGATGTCGGCACACCCCAAGAAAAGAAAAGTTGATAACGAATGCCGTATTTTCAACAAGACATGGACTGCCAAATATTTCTTTACAGAAATTAAAGGTAAAGCAGTGTGCTTAGTCTGTGGTACACAGGTTGCTGTGTTTAAAGAATATAATTTGAATCGCCACTACACGACCAAGCATGAAGATAAATACAGAAATCTGTCTGGTGAAGAGCGTGCAAGGGAGTCTGATGCATTGCTTGCAAAACTACAAACCCAACAAGGATTTTTCACTAAACTTCACACTCCCAGAGATGCAAGTTATGTCATTTCTCACAAAATCGCCAGAAAAAGTAAGGCGTTTTCCGACGGAGAGTTTATTAAGGAGTGTTTATTGGACTCTGCTGCGCTGATGTGCCCAGAGAAAAAGGGCGCGTTTGAGAACGTTTCACTCTCCCGACGCACTGTAACGAGGCGGATTGAGGACATCGCGGGAAACTTAGAGCTTCAGCTGAAGAACAGAGCGGCCGACTTTGACTTTTTTTCTCTGGCTTTGGATGAGAGCTGCGATGTACGTGACACCGCCCAGCTGCTCATCTTCTTACGTGGGATAACCGCAGACTTTCAAATCACGGAGGAGTTGGCAGCCATGCAGTCAATAAAAGGGACAACCACTGGTAATGACTTGTTCAGAGAGGTAAATGCATGTATGGCCATGTTAGGACTGAAATGGGACAAGCTTGCAGGTGTGACAACAGATGGTTGTCCAAATTTGACCGGGAAAAATATTGGACTTTTAAAGAGAATGCAGGATAAAGTGACAGAAATGAACCCTGATCAGAAATTGACATTTTTGCATTGTATCATACATCAGGAAGTGTTGTGTAAGACAGTGTTAAAAATGAAACATGTCGTTGATGCTGTCACTAAAATAGTTAACTTCATCAGAACGAGAGCTTTAAATCACAGACAGTTTGTTGCTTTGTTGGAGGAAAATGAGGCTGAACATGGTGACATAAGCTATCACTGCACTGTTAGGTGGCTCAGCCTTGGCAAGGTTCTGAAAAGTGTCTGGGACCTGAGAGACCAGATTCAGGAGTTCTGTATTCAGAAAGGTCATGACGTCCCAGAACTTTCAGATAACGACTGGTTGGCAGACCTCGGATTCGCTGTGGATGTGACTGCACTAATGAATGAACTAAATGTCAAAATGCAGAGCAAGGGCCTTTTTGTGCATGAGATGTACAGTGCAGTGAAGGCTTTCATGAGAAAACTGCAGCTTCTCTCAAGCCAAGTGAAGGACAACATTTTGACCCACTTGCCAACACTTAAGGAATCCAAAAGATCAGGTGATCACCTCCAAAAGTACTCAACCATGTTAGAAGCATTGTATGCAGAGTTTTCAAGGCGATTTCAAGATTTCAAAACTCTTGAGAGTGAAATGCACATGGTTTCTTCTCCCTTCAACTGCAGTGTGGATGATGCACCAAGTGAAGTTCAGATGGAACTCATTGATCTGCAGTCTGACACACTTCTGGCAGATCACTTCAAGTCAGTCTCACTGCTGGACTTTTACTCCGCCCTCAAAGAGGAGAACTTTCCACACCTGAGGAGGCATGCTCAGAGGATCCTAGTCCTCTTTGGATCTACCTATCATTGTGAACAAACATTCTCAGTTATGAAGTTCAACAAATCCAAACACAGATCCTCTATGACTGATGACCACCTCTCAGCTGTCCTTCGCATAGCCACTTCAGACATTCCGCCAGATTTCAATGCCCTTGTTGAAGCCCAGAACAGACTGGATTATTCTCACTGAAGAGGTAACATGAGGTGGAAAACATTACAAGTTATTGTTTGTGGAGATTAACAAGTTAAAAATAAATTGCACTGGTTCAATAATTGTTTTTCTTATTTAACCAATACACCACAATTTCACATAACCTAATATAAATATTTACAGAGTGCTTTATTCTTCTGATTATCAGTACCAGCTATTCAAAATATTTAATTTGAGCATTTTACAATGAAAGAAAGTTGGTGGCCCTCTGACACAATTCAGGTTTCTCATGCGGCCCCTGATAAAAATTAATTGCCCACCCCTGCTCCAGCTGTAGCTATACTGTTTTTTAACACTGTCTCCTACAAAATATATTATTTCATTATAGACTATACTAATTTGCTTTGCTAAAAGGAATTTCTAGGAAATACAATTGCTGTCTGCATGTATTTTTTTTTCAACCCTGGAACATCTGATTGCAGATGGGCAAGGTTGGACTGCATGGTATAGTATAAAAATACTACACCAGGGATACATCAGTTGCCTATTTACACATCCAGCGAATACGGAGCATTCATCATTCATTCGGACTCCTGTTTGTGTCACCTGGTGAATAGAAGTTAATATTCACTCTTTTTGCTCTGTTTTGGTCTCTACCAACTCCTGAGGAAAATGTGTCTTCAGCTTCTAAATGCTTCTCTGTGTTCAGCTAATCTCTAACTGTGGTTGTCTTCTGTTTGCTGCTGAGCTGGAGAGTACCGTTTCACTGAACAGCTCCTGCTGGAAACAAGGTTAATGAGAGCTGTGAGAGTTGTAGTTCAGAAACATTCTTTTGAGACATTAACAAGACTTGTTAAGTTTGCCATGTTTCTTTATTTGCGATGGATAATGGTTCTGTTTTGTATGTTGTTCGTTCCTTGTTTTATTTTGAAGTGGTCTCCTCGTTTCTGTTTATTTACTTCTTGCTTTTATGTGTTTTCCCACCTTTGTTATTAGTTTCACCTGTTATTGATTAGTTTCACCTGTCCCTTGTCATCCTTCCCTTTGTCACAATTCAAGCCAAGAAGGGACCCAAATACAGACAAATCTCGAGGAGTTAAAAAAAAAGGTTTATTTTCGCAGAGAACAAACTTACTGAATCACACGAGGGGAGCCAGTAACAACATACTCGGTGAAACGCCAGACAGAAGACAACAGAGACAAGGACCCTACAGAGGACAAAGGGAACTCAGGAACATATATGCACACAGACTAATAAGAAACGAGACACAGCTGGGGTGGACAGGCAGGTAGCAGGAGAAAGGGAGACACAAGGGTTGTCCAAACGAGGCTCTAAACACGAAACAGGTGTGTAGGGAACATGGGAGCACAGGGAAATAAGAGGAAAAACAAAAACATTGCGATCACGGCTGGGCCGTGACACCATCCCTAGTGTATTTAATCTGTGTGTTACCCTACCTCTGTGTCAGTTCATCAACGTTCCTGGTGGTAACTTATCGGTTTCATCTGGTTTTATTGATAAATATAATTCAGTATCATCAGCATAGCAGTGGAAAGTTTATGGAGAGTTTCCTGATAATATTGCTTAAAGGAAGCAGATATAAGGTAAATAAAATTGGTCCAAGCACAGAACCTTGTGGAACTCTGTGACTAACTTTGGTGTGCATGGAGGATTCATCATTTACATGTACAAACTGAAATCTATCTGATAAATACGACTGAAACCAGCTTAGTGCGGGTCCTTTGACGCCAATCAAATGCTCCAGTCTCTGTAATAGGATACAATGGTCAATGGTATCGAAAGCGGCACTAAGATCTAACATAACAAGTACAGAGACAAATCCTTTATCTGACACAATCAAAAGGTAATTTGTCACTTTCACCAGTGCTGTCTCTGTGCTATGGTGCACGCTAAATCCTGACTGAAAATCCTCAAATAAACTATTGTTGTGTAGAAAGTCACATAACTGATTAACGACCACTTTCTCAAGGATTTTGGAGAGAAAGGGAAGGTTAGATATAGGTCTATAGTTGGCTAAAACCCCTGGATCAAGCGTAGGCTTTTTAAGAAGAGGTTTAATTACAGCTACTTTAAAGGACTGTGGTCAATTGGAGAAACACAGTCTAAATATATATCTGGTTCTACAGCTAATGGCTCCTCTGGCATTTCAGAGGGCTTTCCTGTATATTCTAAGACTATCTTGCCAAACTAAATGAGATTCCTCCAGTTTGGTGGAACGCCATTTCCTTTCTGATTTTTGCGATGTTTCTTTTAGTTTGCGTGTTAAGGAGACTTAATGACAGAGGCTGAGTAGACTGGTTATAGTGGGTTAGAGAGGCTGAGTGGACTGGTTACAGTGGGACTGAGTGGACTGGTTAAAGTGGGACAGAGAGGCTGAGTGGACTGGTTACAGTGGGACACAGTTGAACGTAGAGCAGACTGTGGAGGACTGTGAAGGTTCACACAAAGCCATTCAGACAGTGAGTACAACAAACTCAGTGGTGGATGTGCTGTCCAAAGAACGTCAACACCTACTGCGTTGCCTAGCAACATAGTGTTGTGCATGTGTGTGCAGTGTGTAAAGTCTGTGCAGCTCTCTATGCTTTAATATCTTGTCTTTTGTCTTTGACAGTTGTGATGCACAAAGAAGTGGGCGTTAGGCTGTTCAATTTATGTAGCTTAATGGCCCTTTTTATTTAGTCTGCCATTAGTGTCTGATTGTCTGAGTTTTGTCCTCCTTTCTGGTTAAATCTTGTGAGGCTACACTGAGGAGGCCGTTGTACAGCCTATTTGTAATTAATAATCCTTGTATGCAGAGGCTGCAAAGTGCCCATCAACAGAAAAGGAATTTATTGGTGGTTTGGATATAAGGGCCGTGTGCTGACTCCCCTCCTGTTCACGCTGTACACCCACAACTTCAAATCCCAACATGAAGAGACTCTGTTGTGAAGTTTGTGGATGACACCATCATCATCGGCCGGATTATAAACAATGATGAGAATTCATATCGAGAGGAAATCAACAACCGGTCTACATCAGTGGAGCTGAGGTGGAGCAGGTGAACAGTTTTAAGTTCCGGCAAATCAACATCACATAGGACATCTCACATCTCCATATGGTCAAGAAAGCTCAGAAACGGCTTAAACTTAAGAAAGCAAGCTTCACACACCAAGTTCTTGTCGACTTTTACAGAAGGGCAACCGAAAGCATCCGGACAGGAAGCATCAGTAATTGTCATGGGATGTGCACGGCCCAGGACAGGAGGGCTCTGCAGCAGGTGATTAAAACTGCTCAGTACATCACTGGTCCCCATCTACTGAGCAGCAGTGACAAAGGATATTAAAAGACCAGACCCACCCCAGTTACAGCCTGTTCACCCTGCTGCTGTCTGGCACAAGATACAGGGCATCTATCGTACCACCAGACTACAGAGCAGCTTCTTTCCTCAGGCTATAAGACTCCTCTTCCTCCACTCTCCACCACAAATAATGATCATTTTTCTGAAGTAGCAAAATAGGACTATATTTGCATCTCCTCATTTTTTACATTACAGTACATTACATTACATGTCAAACTAAAGAAAAAAGATACAACTGAACCAATGAGCTTTAGAGTTGTTGGTAGGTGTAATTTTGAACTGAAAGTTCAGAAATCTGTTTACCTCTGCTTACCGTCTTCATGTTAAGTCTGGCTAACCACATCCTGATTCCAGCTATGTACTTAAAGGAATAGTTCAACACTTTATAGTTGTACTATCTCTTGGCTGGGAGGAGTTGCCAGAGATAACGTTTTAAATATTGAGTTTTTGATGTGTTGGTAAGTGGTTTTTGTTACCTTTTTTGACTGAACAATCTTCTCTCAATTTAAAAAAATTAAAAAGCTTAAAGAGAATAAGCCTATTTTACTAAATGTTTCTTTTTTCTTTAATTACAAAAGTCAGCACTTAATGCTTCAAGCTAAAGCTGACCTTTTTTCCTACCCTTAAACAAGTGTTTTGAGTGGCCCAAACATGATACCATTTTTAATTATACTTCAGTTTCCAGGAGAGTGTGGAATTAAGGAAATAACACAAAGTGAATGCTTTATGGATATATTCAGTATAAATGATTCATCACTGATAATAAAATGTAATGCAGGCAGCATTTACTACAGTAAATTTTAAATTTCAAATTGCATATAAATATTGATGCTCCTCTGATATCAGCCAATACAGCAAGACCTGTCCATACGCCAACCCCAGACACATAATTAACACATTTTAACTGTGCCCTTAGCTAGTTATAGCGAGAGGTTGATTGATGGGGCTTGTAATACATTATGACTAACTTTTACTGACCTATACATAAGGACTCATAATGTTATAATAATAATCACTTATAGCAATAAGTTATCAATGTGTGTGTTACTGTGGATTCCTGGATAGATGAATAGATGTGGTTTATTAAGCATGTGGGTCATGTATCGCGGTGTATAGCAGCAACTAATTCTGACTGCTCGGATGTAAAATCGATTAAAAAACAACAAATGTGTATTTCTAGTAATTACAGTATTAGGGCTGACATGGAATCAATTGATCATTTATTGCCAATTTGTGCAGTGGAGTTAGAATTCACAGGACTGTGATTCAAAGGGAATCACTAAAATGTGTTACTTTACAGCCTCATATTGAAACTTGTTGAAGCTATGACATCGATCAAGATAATCATAACTTGTGGCGCAGCTGTGTTGCTCTTGTGCGTCTTTGATTTCAGTGTATTTACAGCATGCTTGGAGAGGACTCCGGGCCATTATGTTCCCAGCGCTTCTGCAAGGAATCCTCCCCGCCCTATCCTGGCTTCTGAAAATCCCACAGCCTGCATCACACAAAGTGTGTGTCTTAAAGTGTCAGCAAATGGGTGTGTGGTGTTATTTCAGCCTATTTTCTGTCCCTGCTTCATGTTAAAAAAAAACGTTGCATTGATGTGGTTCTTTGAAAGCTCACACTCTATATTTTTGTGCTGACAGTGCCCACACCTGATATTCAAAATCATTACATTTTCATGTCCATGGAATTGGATACTTTTCCTTTGAAACAGCATTTAAACATCATGAGACTGATGGAATCATTTTAGAGTTGACCTACAATACCTAACAGAGGCCGACTTTATCATTTGTATGGAGAAAAAAACAGTCAAACCCCTGGGGATTCCCACAACTAGGGAACTATGTATAATATAGAAATTAGGTATGTAAAGTGACAATTTAATTTAAAAACAATTCTATTCAATTCAGTTTACTACTCACAGGTAGTAGTACTCAGCCTGTGAATATGGCAGTATAATGTCTAAGGTGGTTCTGGAGAATATTTGAGAAAACAAACAAAAAAAGCTATTGTAACAGTTGATACAAAATACATGAAATGTGTTGATCTACAGTAAATGGACTAAATAAAAGTAAAGAGAGAGGAAAACAAGTATTTTGATCTTTCAAAGATCAAATTTTGCTGCTCAAAAGCAACCTTGTCAAGTCAATTTTATTTGTATAGCGCCAAGTCATAACAAAAGTTATCTCAAGACGCTTTTTACATAGTCTAGACCATACTTTATAAAATATTATTTACAGAGACCCAACAGTTCCCACCATGAGCAAGCACTTGGCGACAGTGGCGAGGGAAAACTCCCTTTTAACAGGTAGAGACCTCGAGCAGAACCAGGCTCTGGGTGGGCGGCCATCTGCATCGACCGAGTTGGGTTGAAAGGGGAGGAGAGAGGGGGAGAGGGGAGACAGAATAAGATGAGAGACAACAAATCAGACTAATAATAATAACAACTGCAGCAGTGAGTGTGGAGCAGGAACATGGGGGCAGTAGACGGCCGGCAATCACAGATCCAGAATCTACAGCTCCAGAGGCAGAAATACCTGCAGAAAATGAGAAGGAGAAAAAGCACAGAAAGCACAAGGACTACCAGGAAGAAATGGAGTTGGTAACCTGTATTAGTGGGATAGGAATGCGTATAGATAGAGAGGGAGAGGAGGAGAGAGAAGCTCAGTGCGTCAAAGGAAATCCCCCGGCAGTCTAAGCCTATAACAGCATAACTAAGGGATGGTTCAGGATTCACCTGAGCCAGCCCTAACTATCAGCTTTATCAAAAAGGAACGTTTTTAGCATACTCTTAATGAAGAGAGGGTGTCTGCCTCCTGAACCCAAATTGGGAGGTGATTCCACAGAAGAGGAGCTTGATAACTAAAGGCTCTGGCTCCCATTCTACTTTTAGAGACTTTAGGAACCACAAGTAACCCTGCATTCTGTGAGCGTAGTACTCTAGTGGGGTAATACGGTACTATCAGCTCTTTAAGATATGATGGTGCCTGACCAATAAGAGCTTTGTAAGTGAGGAGGATTTTAAATTCTATTCTAGATTTCACAGGGAGCCAGTGCAGAGAAGCTAATATTGGAGAAATATGTTCCCTCTTGCTAGTTCCTGTCAGTACACGTGCAGCCGCATTCTGGATCAGCTGGAGAGTCTTTAGAGACTTATCGGGGCAGCCCGATAATAAGGAATTACAATAATCCAACCTAGAAGTAACAAATGCATGAACTAGTTTTTCTGCATCTTTTTGAGACAGGATATGCCTGATTTTTATAATGTTACGTAAGTGGAAGAAGGCAGTCCAGTCTGTTTTACATGGGTATTAAAGGACATGTCCTGATCAAAGGTTACTCCTAGACTCCTTACAGCAGTGCTAGAGGCCAGGACAATGCCATCTAGAGTAACTATATCTATACATAGTGCGTCTCGCAGGTGTTTAGGACCCAGAACAATAACTTCAGTTTTGTCTGAGTTTAACAGCAGAAAATTGCAGGTCATCCAGTCTTTTATGTCCTTAATACATGCCTGAAGCTTGGCTAACCGGTTTCATCTGGCTTTATCGATAAGTATAACTGAGTATCATCGGCATAGCAGTGAAAGTTTATGGAGTGTTTCCTGATAATATTGCCTAAAGGAAGCATATACAAGGTAAATAAAAGTGGTCCAAGCACTGAACCTTGTGGAACTCCGTGACTAACTTTGGTGTGCACGGAGGATTCATCATTTACATGGACAAACTGAAATCTATCTGATAAATACGACTGAAACCAGCTTAGTGCGGGTCCTTTGACGCCAATCAAATGCTCCAGTCTCTGTAATAGGATACAATGGTCAATGGTATCGAAAGCGGCACTAAGATCTAACAGAACAAGTACAGAGACAAATCCTTTATCTGACGCAATCAAAAGGTCGTTTGTCATTTTCACCAGTGCTGTCTCTGTGCTATGATGCTCTCTAAATCTTGACTGAAAATCCTCAAATAAACTATTGCTGTTTAGAAAGTTACATAACTGATTAACGACCACTTTCTCAAGGATTTTGGAAAGGGAAGGTTATATATATAGGTCTATAATTGGCTAAAACCCCTGGATCAAGCGTAGGCTTTTTAAGAAGAGGTTTAATTACAGCTACTTTGAAGGACTGTGGTACATACCCTGTTAATAAAGACAGATTGATCATGTCTAGTAAAGAAGTGCTAACTAAGGGTAGAACTTCTTTAAGCAGCCTAGTTGGGATGGGGTCTGAGAGGCAGGTTGTTGGTTTAGACGAAAAAATCATTGAAGTTAGTTGGTGAAGGTCTAAATATATATCTGGTTCTACAGCTGCTTCTAAGGTTCCTGTACTTGAAGATATATCTGAACTGGCGTAGGGCACAATATAATGAATTTCTTCTCTAATAGTTAGAATTTTATCATCAAAGAAGCTCATGAAGTTATTACTACAGAGAGCTCTGGGAATACATGGCTCAACAGAGCTCTGACTCTGTGTCAGCCTGGCTACAGTGCTGAAAAGAAACCTGGGGTTGTTCTTATGTTCCTCTATTAGTGAGGAGTAAAAGGCTCCTCTGGCATTACGGAGGGCCTTCCTGTATGTTCTAAGACTATCTTGCCAAACTAAATGATATTCCTCCAGTTTGGTGGAATGCCATTTCCTTACTAATTTTAATTAGATTAATTAATTAGATTAGATTAATTTTAATTTTAAATGTTTCTTTTAATTTGCGGGTTAAGGAGTTATACCATGGAGGTAACCTTCTGCTTCTTGGACTTGTTTTGCATGATTTCTAAGGCTGGGGAAAGATCGGTTGCTGCAAAAGTATTTAGATCCTTTACTAAAGTAAAAGTACCAATACAATAATGTAAAAGAATTAAATGAAAAGTAACTGTACTTTAAGTATCAACTTAAAAGTACTTTAGCAGTAGTAGTACTTTGACTATGCACACATTTTGTTTCTAATGTTATAGATGAAATATGGATGGAGCAGGGCATGGAAGCAGGTACAGAAGAGGTTAAGACACACTTTTCTCACCGCAGCTTTGTATTTAGAGTATCCCCAACCCTGGTAAATGTGGACCACAATATTTTTTTTTTAAAGAACATATAGTTCCCAGAGCCTGGAGGGAACTAGCCACCCTCACATCTCCCAGAGTGCTAATCTGCCTGGCCCCTAGCAGAGAATCCAAAGCTATTTCCCAGCTCCATCCAGTGATTCCCTGCCACTGATAGGGATCTACTCTCTGTAGGGGTGAAAGCCAGTGGCTGTCCAATTGGCTGCCACACTGGTTTCCATGGTCAAACTGATTTCCTTCTAGCTGCTGGGTTTTGGTAATGCCCTGAGAGCTGAGTGTCGCACTCTTTGGCTCAGATCCAATTGTACTGGAAGGAGAGCAGAGGTCTTATTTACTGAACAAGTAAATAAAAATTGTTGGATATGGTTTGGCAAGTGGGGGGGGGTTATAGTAACAGGCAGACATTAAAAGCACAGCAACAAACAGAGTTTAGTCTTTTGAGGGGGAGAGATGAAATGAAGAGTACATTTGTGGATAACTGAGTGTAGAGCAGTTGTATTTCACCGCCTCCCCAGTGGCTGCTGTCTTTGTTTCCTGTTAAACAATCAGCAGAAAACAAGAGACAGAAAGGGAGAGAGAAAAGCCAAATGACAAATTATTTTAAAAGAGTTTGTGTCAGTGGCACAGTGGGTGCACTGTATGTGTGTGTTCATCTATGCACATCGGGGGTGTCTGAGCCATTCTTATTAATCATTGAAACTGGGATGGAAGGGTTTGGGGTTGCAAGGATCAATGCTAAGACAATTTGGTCAGCCATGAAACTTTCCACAACACCCATTCAGCCTGTCAGCACAGTTAACTTGCTTCTATGTGGTCTGATATCGTGTTAAGTCCGAAGCGCACAACGGGCATCACTACAGGTTCAGTCAGAGTTAGATTGTTTGACGTACTTAAGCTTAATTTGCCAACAGATACTTAGTACTTTTAAAGGGGTAGCTGGGTTTTGTGGGGGCAGTTTAAACAGAATTCAGAAGTCTCAGGCATTTGAAGGCACATTGAGTGAAGCTGTGGCGAAGTGGTGGTTTGAATAGGAAAGGCAGGGCAAAACAACTTTCCCATTTTTGAAGTTTTAATACACGGTAGGTCATTTTGTTAGTCTGGCATTAACATTTTAACCATGCTAGCACTGCGGTTTCAGGGAAGGCAAAGGGTTGATCTGTCTGTCCGATAATTTGTCCACCACTTTGGTGCACACTGAAATATATCATGTATTGGATGGTTGGCTATTCAATTTGGTGCAGACATCACTGAACTGTAACAACTTGGATGATCACCAGCCTCTAATCTATCACCATCATACTTTGGTTTATGACAGCATACCTGCCAATAGTAGTTAGTAACTGGCACTGCTAGTGAGCACATTGGAGTGGCATTTACTAAGCTGATAAAAAAAAAAATTCATGTAGCAAGCTTGATTACAAAATACTTACCTGAGAAAGTGTTATAACTCAAAATAGTACTCATAAAATTATATAATAATCTTATGCATATATGACATTATTACAACATTTAGTAGCAATAAACATCTTAATGAGAGACAAAAAGGAGATGAAGTGATATAATAAGGCATATCAAAGATGAACACAATATACCGCCCCTGGTGAGAGAGAGAGAGCGAGAGAGAGAGAGAGCTTTTCTGTTTGATAAATACAGCATGTGACTGAAAACCAGTCCCAAAAGCCTCAGTAAATCTGCCCTGATTCTTTATTTTTAATGAATCCTTTCAGAGTCATGCAAGATTCAACCAGTACATTAGAGTCAAGTCCAGTTAAATCAATCTATTTGTATAGTCAAAAATCACAAGTTTGTCTTAGATGGCTGAACAATCTGAACGACAGACGACAGCCTCTATCATTTCACCGTTGATTCAGATAAGGGTGGAAAAAAAGAAAAAGAGGGAAAACAGAGAGACATAGGAACATAAGAGCAATACAGGAGGGATCCCTCTACCAGAATGGACAGACATGCAGTAAGTGTTGTATGCCCAGAGTAGACAGAGGGAACAGTAGACTTTCAATATAGCAGAACAGAATAGTGGCAACGCTTGTTTACACACCAGTCCATTTTTTTTTAACGGTTACAATATATATATATTTATATTTTTTCATCCTTGAATCCTCATGTTCTAATGGTTAATCTAATGGAGTATACCAGCCTGGATTTCAATGCACATTGGGCATGGGAATCACACTATACTAAGTACATAAAGTGCATATGTAATATTGAAGTCTAGTGTAAATGTGAGTTTCAGTGCAACAGACATACATCTAAAGTAATTTCCTTCTTTAATAGAACAGTAAGTGGCTTTATAGCGACATACAGTTACATGCAGTTTAACATGTAAATTAAACATGTTCACGAATTGACCTAAGCTAAATGTCTGAGGAGGAAGGGACAATACCAACAGTCTAAAAGCACTACACACAGCCATTAAACACTGCAATGTTCATTGCATCGCAAGATGAAATAGTTAAAACAGAACGAACAATTTGAAAAGCTAGTGTGATTATAGCAACAGAAGAAAGGTCAAGATTTCATCCAAAAAGATTAAGATTCATCCTCCAGAGATCAACCCACAGTTCCACTGGTTCTCAAGATTAATTTTTATGGGCCAATTTATTAATCAAGTTTTAAGCTGTTGTTTGAAATCATTCTCTGGGGACCATTTGGTATCCAACAGATTTAATGACTATCTGCTCAGTAGATGTGGAGGTTGCTCCGTCTTGGACAAAGGGATAAACAGATGGAACACTAACTGACCAAACATCACCATCATTAGGCCCAAATGATTAAACATTAACAATAATATGAATATAAATGAGAAAAGAGAATAAAATTAAACAAAACATTAACTAAATTGTTCTTGTCAGAGTAGAAAATCCTCTGAAACATAATTTAAAAATTCCCAGTGAAACCAAGAAAAGTCATTTTGTGAGTGCATGTTTTTATTCTCATCAAAATGCAGCAACCACTGTAATACAGGACTGTGACTACAATAAACATGATAAACATGTAATCAGCAAATTGCATTATATCTGTCATATCTGGTGGACAACAATTGCGGAACCTGATCCCATTTAAAAACAAAATTGGTCTCATATGAGTCTGACAGCAGGGATAGTTAATAACTTGTCAATCTGTTTATTCAATCAAGATTTCCTTGTAGAATTAAAAATTTATAGAATCAGATTACCCCTCTATAATCTTCTGCAAATCACAAGCTCTGCTGTCTCTAATAATAATACTACCAATATCAAAGCCAAAAAACAGTCATTGTTGTAGTTGCATAGCAAAAAAACAATCAGATTGTCCTAAAATCATACGAGATACAATCTGAGAGGATATGAGGTCTTTACAGCAAGGACAGTGCGACAGATGTGTGTTTATCAGAGATAGCAGGGATTACGGGGTATTAACTGTGCCACAGTTTTGCAACCAGTAAATAAGGAACAAGTTTAGTTGGCCAGAGCTGGAAACAACACGGGATAGTACAATGATTTTAATATAGACATGCTGCAGCATAATTCATTCTGATGCTGTTGATCCGAACGCTCAGCATGTTCCAAACACTCAGATAGCAACGTAGCTAAAAACACCACGTCAGAGTTCTGTTTCACAGAAAAACAGAACCTAAATCAAATTACAACTTCCATTTTACAATACACTTGCCTGCAAACCCAGCCCTATAGTGGCACATACAACACATGGGGATGGTTTCGCAAACCAATGAGATGCAGAATTCCATTATATTGCAACAAATCATGTGGCGGCTTTCCATTTGAAGTCATGAATTTTAACAGTGGACAGCCAATCACATTGCAAGAAAAAATGACATTAGCAAATAGCACAGCTATTTTTCATAGAGCTGGGTGAGATCACAAAAATAAGTGCTTAAGAATTCTGTTTCTTTCTTTATCTCTCTTTCTTAATTTTTTCTTCTTACCCCTTTGGATGGAATCATGCCGTTAAATAAATCATTGTTTAAGGCTAGTCAAATGAATATTATTAAATTAAGAATGAATTGGTTCACTCTCAAAGCTCTCATCAACCTGGTCTCCAGCAGCAGCTGCTTTCAGTGAAACGGCTCTGATAAGCCCACTGTACACTACCTACAACCAGCAGCAGCAGCAGTTGGGGTAGATAGTAGCGGAGTAGAGACAGGTCCAGGACATGGTTTGCCCAGCTTAGCACTGAAACAGAGAGGGGAAGCTGTGAGCCAACAGTTTATTTACTCCAGTGTTCAGTCTCATATTCATCACTGGAATGAGACACTGCGGCTTGAAGAACAACATGGCTAATTTATAGGCATCAGAAAATGACCCACTGACTAATGCATCAGGACTGAGGTTGTTGGGAGGCTATAAATAACTGGCATCTGCTATGACTGTGCTTGATGCCAATAAAGTATTGAAATGAAACACAACACAGGCTCATAAAAGTGCTGTACAGATTTATGCCGCAGTGTGAATATTAAGCGCCGTCACTTATTTGATTTAGTTTTTTGCAAAATGACAGGCGTCAGAACTCATAGGAGACTGACAGGCGGGCAGACCTCCGGGCGAAATAACAGGATGGAAGTGGGGGGGAATGATGATGCATCTTTTATAGACTCACTTTACTTTACACTTTACTCCATTTGCTTTACTTTGTTTTGTGCATGTGTTTTTTTCCTCCTCCTCTGTTCTTCTTCCTCTTCTGTTCGTTGTTTGTTTTTCGAGTGCTTTCCCTCGGGGATCGCCTGAGTAAGCGCCTACGCGAGCGTGACAAGCACTTAAGGGACAACTGAGCGCCTGTGTGGATATGAAAACCAGTCACACACACGCACACACACACACACACACACACACACACACAGGTTTTATGGGCTAGCTTTCATGTGACAGCCATCCAGGCTGGTCGCAAATCCAAAAACATTTTGCTTGAGGAGATGATATAGTTGATCTAATCAACCACAGATTGACCTCTGACCTTTCTGAATCCACTTGACCTGATATTGGTCCACTGATACGATCTCCATCCCTCCCTCTCTGTCTGTGCAGGTTTTCCTCTGTTTTCTTTTTAATGAAATCCAATTCTCTCACACAGAATTAGAGGAGAACTGATTGGTAAGCTGAGCACAGGGCATCAGCAGGGCTTAATCTCGCTTTCCTTTGCTTTGTTTTTTAATATCATTTGCATGAATTGCTTCCATCATTTCATGCCTTGGATTAGGACCAGGCAACATCTGAAGCTGCCTCTGCGAGTCTGATACCCCATTCATGTAAACAACTGCAGGAGATCACTGTTCATTTCTAAATCTGGCACAGGTGGCCAGCAAAGTGTGTTAGGACTGAGTGTGTGCTTGTGTGTGTGTGTGTCTTTTTAGTGATGCATGTACTTTTCTGTTTATTGTGAAAGTAAATATTATTTAAATTAAGCACCCTAGTGGAACTCAAATTGGATGATACTGGATTATTAAATATGATGTTGCAAAATAAATATAAATAAAAAACAGTGAATTGTAGAAGATTTTCATAGTAATACAGTTATTGTATTTTTGCAAATCAATTTCATTCAATTATGTTTAAAATAAATTAAATGTCCTAAAATTCTTTCATAATAGCCTTTTTTCCACCTTTATTTAACTTTTATTTTGCAAAATTGATATTCTCTTTTAAGTAGCTTTTGGTATGTATTTTTATCAAAATACTTTTATTATAACTAAGGTTTTACTTCTTCCACTTCTACCTCTCACATTGTCTGTATCCAGTAAATGGTTTTATATGTGTGTCTTGGTTCCGCTTCTTATTTCCTTGTGAAGCATTTTGTAGTCTCTACAAAAAGTGCTATATAAAAAAAAAACTTTGTTTTAAAAATCTACATTATGAAATAATAGTTGTTGTCATTTTTGTTGGTTCATTTTTATATGAACCAATAAAAACATAAATGTCCTTTTCTGTATTCATGAGCTTGTGTATGCATGTATTTATTTATTTATTTTTATTTATTTGAGTCTGGTCATTCTTGGTTGTAACACCTCTTTGTGTGTTTCTATGTACTCAAGCAACATGTGTGCATCACTACACCTTGTTTTATTTATTTGTAATGATGCTTTTGTGAAGAAGGATTTTGTGAATTATATATATATATATATATATATATATATATATATATATATATAACTTTAAGCTGTGAATCCATGAGGTCAGAAATGTTAGCAACATGGTTTAACTGGAGGTCAAATGTGATAAGTTAGACACTGAGTAAGTTGAGTGTGCTGATGTTTGTTATTGGAACTTATCAGTGTCACCTGTGTTATTTATCATTTATGATAAATTTTGTAAATTTATACTTTCTGTCAATGTCTCCAAAGTCCCTCAGATTTTAATGATTTGTTGGATTACTGTTGTGTAATGAGCTATCATATTTGAAATCTTCAGAATTCTAAAAAATGCATTTTGTAATATGATTTTTTTTTAAACTTAAACTCTAAATGTATGCAATCCATCCTTAATCTGAATACTGAAATGTCATTTAATTTTCAAATTGAAAAAGAAAAGGTAAAACACAGCCTTATGTGAAAGAAATATGACACTTATACAGGAACATAAATCGAAGTTAACAAAACATAATGTTTGGAGTGAGACTATTTCTTGTCATGGAAACGTCCTTGAGAACAACACTGTGATGAGTTGCCATGAAGAGGTTTTAATTTGGAAAATGACAATCAGGTTGCTACACTATATATAAATTGCAATAAACCTCCATGCTATCTTTGTCTTTTGTCCCTGCAATAGCTGGCTGAAGCTGCAGCTCGATTTGGGGACAAGGTAACGTTGACATTGCATGGGTGGTTTGCGGTGATGTTTTGTAAGTCCGTTAACGCCCTGGAACACTGAGAGCTCTTACACGCCCCCTGAGCCAGTTACTGAAGACAGCTGAGAACGGAAGCAGCTGTCGGCTATACAGAGGGAAACAGAATTCATAATTTAACTTGGTTTTATTTACCATTTGGGTTGTCTTATGTTTCTATTCAGTTAGGGGACTCAACGTGAACTTAGTAGAATCGGAATTGGGTTTATTGCTAAGTAGGATTTCACATACAAGGAATTTGTTGTGGTGTATTGGTGCATAACAAGTAGAGAAAATTACAGACCAGTACAGACAAGTAGTGCAAGGTGCAAAGGTCAGCTTATGTATAAATAGAGTAGAATTAAAGTACTAGAGTACTAGTGCTAAGTAGTAGTAAATATAATTTATGGTACAGAATTTTAAAAAATATTACTAAATGTGTGCAATATATCTTTTTTAGATGTTTGGTGTTTGCTGTAAGCTGCTGTAGAGATAAAATGGCATGTTAGAACTCTACTTATTTATAAGTTCCTGTATCAGTTGATGTCAAATTCGGGAAGAGATTAAAAGTAGGCTTTTGCCGGATTTATTTTTCCATATCTTAATTCGTATTTTTCAACTTGTAATTCCCTTTAAAAAAACATTGAGTTTAGTTTTTGCAGAACTTTTTCTACATTAAAACTTGCAAAGAGACACAGTCATACAAAAATCAGAGAGACTTGCAATGGACAGAGTCAAAAATTGTATTGAGCGCAAAACCTAACATCCTTGAAAATACTTGGAATCAAATTCACTTCAGTATCAAAGCGCATGTGGGTCAGACTTCTTTCAACATCCATTTAAAACATGTTTATGTTCTTACAATTTCAAAAGCTGGACATGAAAACTGCAAGAAAACTGGATGGTCCAATACATAACCAGTCAGCACATTCACAGTACACGACCAGTTCACACACTCCTAAATGTGCTATATACAGATATCTGACAGGCCCTTTGGGCTATATGTATGGAATGAATATTTCTACAGTCTTATTATGTCTTTTATCCCAAAATCAGTGCATGGAATATCAACTACATAACTAACAATAGCAATAAGTATAATCCCAGGCAACTGCACAATGTGGATTAAGAAGCAAAGAGCAGCAGCCTGCTAACCAAGACACTACAGGCCAAAGCAAACAAAACATTCACAAAGGAGAAAGCTGGATTGCAGCATACACTGAGCCTTCCGACTTCCACTGTTTCAAAGGCCATCTGCTGGCCTGCTCTTGCAGGAAAGTCCCACAACAGACTGGAAAAATATTATTGGGAGGGAGGGACTGCTGAACATTGTTTCATAAAACCCTCTGCAAAAGTAATATTTTTATTGAACCTTCTCCTTTAAAAAGAAAGGAAAAAAAAGCCCTCACCCCTAATGTCTCGAAATGATTATGTTTAACCACAGTGGTGTTTGTCAATATGACGACAGCTGCTGTGTCTGTGTGTTTAATGCTCTAAAAGCTTGGTCATAGGTTGACAAAGCAAAGCAAACTTTATTTACTATACAGAGCGCATTTCATTTGTTGCATAAATCATATCTATATGCAGTACATACAACATATACATATACACATACACATGTAAAACATACGTGCATAGACACCATAGAAACAAACAACTTGAACAAACCGCTACACACACCACAAGATAAAACTAGTCAAATGCCCAGGAGAAAAGGACCTTTTCAGTCTGCTTTTAAACAGTGTGAATGTGGGAGCACATGTAATATAATCTGGCAAAGTATTCAAGCAGCTGGAACCACAGAAACCAAAGGCTGCTTCACCAACTTTTGATTTAGCCCTCAACAACTAGAAGGCCTGAGCCAAAAGACCTAAGAAGTCTGATAGGTTCATACTGAATGTAAGTAGGTCAGAGAGGAACTGTGGAGTGAGGCTGCTCAGGAATTTATAGACAAGGAGCTAAATTTTGTAATCAGTTCTGAATCCAACAGGGAACCAATGCAGAGATCTGAGAAGAGGTGTGATCTGATCAACTGTTATTTTTCTTGTTAGGATTTTGGAGGTGGCATTTGGATTAGCTGTAGTCTACCCAATATTTTTACATAGACCAGTTAAGAGCAATTGTAATAGTCCAACTGACAAGTAATATGTATGTATCAGTTATTATACTTTTGGGTTTTCATTAGTTTTAATTTTAATTTTGTTTATTTATTTAGATATAAATATTGTATTTTTAGACTGAAAACAGGATAAAACAAGATGGCGCTGGTCCAGCCGGCCTCTTGCAGACGCAGCTCCCGTAGTGTTTCTTAAACTTTATTTTTTGAATAGTTAATTATTGCTTGTGTTTTTTCGGAACAACCACAAACTGTGCGTTAAAGTTGTGACAATGGCTGGACTATGTTTTGTCGCCCTTCTCCGCGTTCTTCTGTTAGTTTTTCTACTCTTAGTATCAGAGAGCTTCGCCGACAGGAGTAGCAGCGTGGTTTACACGCGTGAACAGCTGATTGCGCTGTGTCGGCCTGCACTGTTGCCCGGAGACAGACCTGTGGTCCCGGAGGAGTTACGGAGGAGAGCCGGGGTTGCAGGTCTGGAGTAAAACGGAGGGAGAAGAGGAGACGGCATAAACCAGCGGTGCCGGCGGTTATTATGGGAAACTTGAGGTCTTTGGGAAATAAGACGGACGAGCTCATGGCGCTGGTGAAGACCCAGAAGGAATACCGTGAGTGCAGCATCTTTCGCTTCAGTGAAACTTGGCTGCACTCGCACATCCCGGACTACAGCATGGAGGTTCCTGGTTACAGCGTGGTGCGGGGAGACAGAGACCCTTCCAAAAGTCGGAAGAAGAAGGGTGGCGGTGTTGCACTTTATGTGAGTGAGAGGTGGTGCAACCCTGGCCATGTGAACATGAAGGAACGTCTCTGTACCCCGGACACTGAACTGCTGGCTGTGGGTATTTGCCCGTATTATTTACCGAGGGAGTTCACGTCCACCATTGTGATCACTGTTTACATTCCCCCGTCAGCTGATGCAGCAGCGGCCTGTGAGGTCATCAGCTCAGCCACTGCTAAACTACAGACTGAACACCCGGATGCATTTATGGTGATTACAGGTGATTTTAATCATGCTTCACTGGACAAAACGCTAAACAACTTTCACCAGTATGTTGACTGCCCCACCAGGGAAAACAAAACGTTGGATCTGCTGTATGCTAATGCAGCAGATGCATACAACGCCACAGCCCTTCCCCCCCTCGGCAGGTCAGACCACAACTTGGTCATGATGACTCCCAGGTATGTCCCTCTTGTGAGAAGGCAGCCCATGCACACCAGGACGGTGAGGAGGTGGACACAGGGGGCAGCTGAGGCACTGCAGGACTGCTTTGGGTCGACAGACTGGGATGTACTCTGTGAGCCACACGGGGAAGACATCGACAGTATGACTGACTGCATCACAGACGACATCAGATTCTGTGAGGACACCACCGTGCCAGCCCGGACCGTGCACTGCTTCTCCAACAATAAGCCCTAGATTACCAGTGACCTGAAGGCACTTTTAAACAAAAAGAAGATGGCTTTCAAGTCTGGAAACAGAGAGGAGCAGAGGGGAGTGCAGCGTGAACTCAGAGAGACACTGAGGACATGCAAGGACAACTACAGGAGTGGTTCCAGTCTCGTGGTTCCAGTCCCCAAGAAGCCGAGGCCATCCGACCCAGCAGACTACAGACCAGTCGCCCTCACATCTCATGTGATGAAGGTCATGGAGAGACTGGTCCTAGCCCAGCTGAGGCCACAGGTGGACCCCTTGCAATTTGCCTACCAGTCCCATTTAGGAGTCGATGATGCTGTCATCTACCTGCTGCAGCGAGCCCACATGCACTTGGATGGTGGAGGAGACACTGTGAGAGTCACATTCTTTGATTTCTCCAGTGCCTTCAACACCATTCAACCTCTGATACTGGGTGAGAAACTGCGGGGGATGGGTGTCCACGACTCAGTGATCTCCTGGGTTACTGACTACTTGACAGGCAGGCCACAGTTTGTCCTGTCTGATGTGGTGGTCAGTGACATAGGAGCTCCACAGGGAACTGTGCTTTCTCCTTTTCTCTTTACCTTATACACCACTGATTTCCAGTACAACTCTGAGTCATGTCACCTACAGAAGTTTTCTGATGACTCAGCTGTTGTCGGGTGTATAAGGGGGGGAGAGGAGGAGGAGTACAGGACACTGGTGGACAACTTTGTGGAGTGGTCTGAACAGAATCACCTGAGGCTGAACGTCAACAAGACCAGAGAGATGGTGATCGACTTCAGGAGGAAGAAGACGCCTTCACAGCCACTAAGGATCAGGGGGGAGGTGGTGGAGGAGGTGGAGGACTACAAATACCTGGGAGTGATGATCGGAAACAAACTCGACTGGGTTTCCAACACTGAGGTTGTGTACAAGAAGGGGATGAGCAGACTCTATTCCCTGAGGAAGGTGAGATCCTTCAACGTGTGCAGCAAGATGTTGGAGATATTCTATCAGAGTGTTGTTGCCGGAGCCATTTTCTTGGTGGACTGGACAAAATCATTAAGAAAGCTGGCTCTGCACTTGGTCTCAGGTTGGAGTCTTTTGAGGCCGTGGTGGAGAGGAGGACACTGAATAAACTGTTGTCCATTATGGATAATAAACAACACCCTCTCCATCACACAGTGGTCAGACAGCGCAGCACCTTCTCACACAGACTGCTTTAGCTCCGCTGTCGAAGGGACAGATACAGGAAATCATTCCTGCCACATGCCATCACACTGTATAACAAAAGCTGAAATCATTGGTCATTACTGTCTATATGCACTTTAGATATATTTTTACACATCTGCTTCACATACTGCTTATTGTACATCTGTTTAATAATTTAATGATTCTATTGATACACTTTAACATTTTAATACTGCACAACTGCACATTTTGTTGTATAAATGTAAAAAGATATTTCTTACTTTAAACTTATTTTGTATTTACTATTGTAAAGGTTACATTTTAATTTTATACTGTTATTTATAACTACTACTTAATAGTAGGTGCTTTTTTATTTATTTTCTACGTTTGTTTATTCATTTCATTGTCTCGGGTGTAAACGCTGCTACTGCAAAGAAATTTCCCAGTTTTGAATGAATAAAGTATTTCTATTCTATTCTAAGTTAAAGTCAGGTCCATGTGACGAATTCACCTGTAGCCAGTTAATAAGTGGCATATGGCGCACAAGCCAGGAGAGTCCCAAAACCAAGGGGAAATTGTCTCTTGATGATTGTCCTCCAAAACTAATTCAAGTGATTACAAAGGTTGAAGCTTACTGTAGTCTGGTGGTACGATAGATGCTCTGTATCTTGTGCCAGACAGCAGCAGGGTGAACAGGCTGTAGCTGGGGTGGGTCTGGTCTTTTAATATCCTTTGTCACTGCTGCTCAGTAGATGGGGACCAGTGATGTACTGGGCAGTTTTAATCACCTGCTGCAGAGCCCTCCTGTCCTGGGCCGTGCACATCCCATGACAATTACTGATGCTTCCTGTCCGGATGCTTTCGGTTGCCCTTCTGTAAAAGTCGACAAGAACTTGGTGTGGGAAGTTTGCTTTCTTAAGTTTCAGTCGTTTCTGTCACAGTTCAGCTCCACCCTCCCAGTAACTTTCCACTCTACCTGTCAGCCACTCCCTCCTCATCAGCTTACTCCTTTCACCTGTCCACTCACCTGCCTGGGATTACCAATCAAGCCACTATATATACTCCTGCCTCTCTAACACTCACGTCAGATTGTTCTTTACCTTCGATGCCAGCCTTTCCAGCGCCTTTGACCTTCCCGCTTCGGGATGTAAGCAGGCCAAACAGCTGCAGTCACCTTCAGTCTCAGCAGGGTTTTTCTTAGTCTGCTATGGAGACTGATAGTGGCCGATCCTCTGGAGGAGGGGCAGACTTAACTGCTGACTCTTTCTTGAGGAGCTCAAAGCGAACATAGAATGTGTTGGTCTGGTAATGTGGTCTCACACGTGATGAGGGTGCTCTTGCTTTTGTAGTCTGTGATGTTCTGGATCACATGCCACATATCTTTGGTATTGAAGTCTCTCCCTCCTGATGTCTCTGCTTTACCTCCTAAATGCCAACTCCTCAGTCTCCTTCTGGCAGTGTTGTATGCTTCCTTGTCACCTGACCAAAAAGAGAGCTTTTTTGGCTCTGGAGAGGGCCCTCTCCTCTCCTTTCATCCAGGCTTCCTACTTGGGGAATGACTTTTGAAATCGGGAATTGTTTTGTGCTCATCATATCATCGACAAATCAGTATGATGTCACTGTCAATGTATTTTTCTCAAGGTTGATGTGGTTCTCTTGGGTGGCGGTAACTCTGTCCACACTTTAACTGTTTTTAATGGCAGTTTAACCCTCTCAATCAGCTGGGAGTAAGTAGGCAGGAGAAGCAGGGAAATGTAGAGGGGAAGGGCTTTGTAGCCGCCAGGAATATTAGTCTAAACATGGCCGGGAGTATGTGTGTTTTTTTTTATTTTTTTTTATCCCTGGTGGGAATATGGACATGCTGTCCCTCTGGATATCCCAAGCTTGTTCATGGATGTTGCCAGCTTAAGATTGATCCTGTATATTTTGAGGCAAATATGTTGACCACTGCACAGCTAAATCCAAAAAAACAAGGGGAAATATATCCCTATGGCATGATTTGTATACTTGTGTTTGATTCTGATATCTGTAGTCATTTATGTACATATTTTTATGTTTACTATGTGTGTAAAACGCCCAACCTAGCCTTATTTAGGTGTCCTTTTGTGTGTAATTCCAGTCGCAGCTTTGTTTTTCCATGACAGAGACAAGGGGTTATTGATGACACCTCAACTCTGTTAATTTCCATTCAGGCTGCTCCACACCTTGCTATGCTGCTTTACGACATTCTCATTAGTTGATTTGCATATTTATGTAGACAGGCGATGCACAGATCCTGAGCTTTGGGAAATATGCGCATCTGTGTGTTGTGTAGCATGAAAGATATACAATACCTTCCACTTTTATGGAAGTCCCTCATAAATTGTGCACACAGGACATTTTTTGAGTGGTGAGGTAGAATCCTGTATAGTCCTGCTAGAAATTAATTGAGCGTCACTTTACGAATCTGAGACTGCTTGTTGATAAAGTGCAAAGATTGATGGCAGCCTGGGTTACTTTAATGGATGGGAGCTTCATAAAACATTAGATTATACACAGAGACAAGCTCCAGTTGATACATTCCTGTGCAGTGCGGTTTGTATGTGTGCGTACATACTGTATAAATATGTATATTTAATTAAAATTGAGAACTTACTTACTAAAACATCTTCGTATTAGCATGTAGCTCAACTCGTAAGCGTGTGTGTTTGTGTGTGTGTGTGTGTGTGTGTGTGTGTGTGTGTGTGTGTGCGCACATACTGTATATGCTGTACTGTGATGACGATGGCAAAGATAATGATGGTGCTAACCCAGCTTGGACCTAAGGCTGCTCCTGATTAATGGCTGATCGCCGGAAAGTGGAGTGGACGAAGTGTGCCTCTGGCTGGCCAGGCAGCAGGAAATCAGAGACTATGCCGGCATCTTTTCAGAAACCTGCTTCCACAATCCGAATCTAGCTGCTCTCGACGGGCAGACCGTGGTGTTCCAAGCTGACAGAGCGTAAGACTCCCTTAGAACAAGGGCAGGTGGATTCAATGGTGCTCAAACGCAGTCAAAGTTGATGGACAATGTTTCCAAGATGTCAAACGTTTAATGTGAAGATGAAAACCATATCATCACCACTGTGTTGTTGCTGTTGTTTTTTGGTGCATATGGGTATTTGTACATATATAGCTGTATGGTTTTTATTTGATCCTGTTTATTCTAAATGGAATTAACAGTATATATGTTATATATTTGTGTAGCATGAAGAGGCCACAACTTTCATTTCGTTTTGTGTTGTAAAATGACAAATTAATCTTGAAACCTTTGGTGGTGGTGATGATGATGCTGAAGACTGAAATGATAGTCTATCCATCTCTTTATATATCTATCCATATCCACATCCAAAAAGATATCAAACATGCAAATGAAAAGGATAAATATAAACTGGGCATATAAACAGCTCAAACCTTCCCCTGACAACCAAACTCTCCACTGGGGTCTGGTCCTGTCCTACCTGCCTTGAGGAACACACACACACACACACACACACACACACACACACACACACACACACACACACGCGCGCGCGCTCACTCATTAGTGCGATGTCTCTCATACCATTTCCAGTTGTCAGTGTGGCAGCTGGGGTGTTTTTGGTATTGTAGCCTCGCCTGCAGACAAAAGCAGGGACTGTCAGTGTGAATCACACCCTAACACTAATGCCCCCCACCCTCCACTCTGCACCCTCCCTCCAGCACCCCTACAGTTACCCCTCTCTCCTCCCAGCCCCGCAGAGAGCCCAGTGCATTCTGTCAAATGTATCCTTGAACAGGTTTAATTATGTTTTTAAGTAGACTCATGATATTACTTTTATGTCTGACTTATCTTCATGGCTTGTTATTTTGAGTTCTTATACATATTATACATACAAAAATCATAGATCAATAATCTGGGTGATAACAAGTTTGTCAGTTTCTCTGTTTTAATAACTTGGAAGAATTTAGCTTGAACTGCTATACAATTGGCAGCCCTTCTGCATTTTCTCTCCATTTCTTTTCAGTTTTCAAGTGAAAGCAAGGCATGCATGTTTCAAATATTTTAATTTGAATGATAATATCAATTAAAAAAACATTTAATCAACAATTATTAAACAGTGTTTCACTGTGAATAACAAATAAGATATGTCAAAACACATTACACAAAAAATATCTCCCATTCTGAGTGCACAGAGCAATGTTTGCTGGCTATTAAATTCAGAGTAAAAAGCAATATAATCAAAAAAGCTTTAAGAATTCAGTATCCTTCTGGCTGTTCTGTAAAGGCTGCAGCCTTAAGATTTCAGCTCAGTGCTGGTTTCAATCATGAAAAAAGTGGAATAATTCATGAAAGACACCTTGTGATAAAACAGAACTTTATTGCAATTTCACTAACAGAGCAGGAAGTTCCAAACATTAACATGCATGGCTGCCTTAATGTACCGTATATACAATCACTGTGAACAGTAATGGTAGTGGAGGTCACATTCTGAAGGAAATGAAAAGGACATACCACTCAGTCAATGCTGAATGTGGTCAAACATGCTTCCATATTCATATTAAATCGAATAACGGCTGTGTGTAATGGAAGTTCCATCATGACAAATGAAATCATCACTATGTATGTAAAACACTTTCTACTGAGTGGCCAAAGATGAAACTGAAAATGTTCATAATTAGCTTGCCTTGACCCTGATTGACAAATAATTATCAATGAATTGTGTATTAATGAATGGTTGATTTACTCGGTTTATTCTGATAGATCTGTGAATAAAACTTAACCGGGAACTGTCTCCTGTGGCAACAGCAAACTCTACGACTTCTGGATGCATCAAAACATCAAAGATACATTTATGATAAATTATAAAAGCCAGTTTAACCCAACAGCTCTGATTAAACATTTTTGGTAAAAATCAACGGTGAAATTGACCAGTACTCAGTACTATCACGCATGACTTTTGGTCCACATGAGTACAACCACTTCTTACTGTATACCATCACCGTATACCATAACCAAAAACAGTGAAGATAATATGACGACATGGATTTAAAATGCTAAAAGATAACAAATGGAAGACTTTGACTCAGAGGAAATTGATGAACTATCTTCACTAAACTCCGCTTGCAGCGAACATCAGTAGCTTACTGCTGTGCAAATCATAATATGCTCACAGGTGACCTCCACAGGTTCAGTTTTACAACCTTTTACCAGCAACCCGACCCATTGATGTAAGACTGACCCTGACCCATACCTGTCTCACATAGGCTCATTGTGTGTTCAGACTAACCGCCAAGCCGATATACTGCTGGGCCGTTTTTGTTTGTTTGCCCCAAACAGCCGATGTACCAACTGTATAGGGACATTAGGTGTAACTTCGTGTGTGGGGGTGTGTCAGCTCAGCCCCAGAATGATCTCAGAACTCACTGGAAACTGCAGCTCTTTCTGTTACGACTGTCCAATCTCTCTCCTTTTTCTTCTCGTCTCTGTACATTTATGAAGGGGATTTAACCCCACGATGTGCAGATCTTTCATTCGTTTTCACTTGGAGTAATTCATCCGCCGTCACCAACTGTCACTTTGCCAGTGTTTGGGGTGTAAAGACAGGTGTGAATGGGTATGGAGCTGTATGAACACATGTCATTCACGGAGCTCAGGTGAGAGCAAGAGTGATAGTGAAAGGGAGAAAACTGTGGTTCCCGTGTTATTCACTGACAGTTAGCAGCAGCGTGTTAATGATGATTGTTTATTGACATGTAAAAACTCTGACAGACTGGACTGAGGACAAACAGCAGGAAGAGTGGGGGAAGAGAACTGATGAAAAAAAAGGTTGGAGAAAAAAAGAGGAAAATGGTGATAAATATGGGTCAAAAGGGGCCTGCTACACCTACTAGTAGGTTCAGAAGGCCATTATCATCTATTCACATGGTTGATCAATGATACAAATACACTAAGACTCCTGATTTTTCTGTGAAAAATAAAAATAAAAAAAAGATTTTTATTCTCAGTGGAAAATGCAATATTTTAAGATTCGGCATCAAAATGCCTGTTAACATTTCTAGTGAGAAATGTGCATTTTATTTGTACAATATTTGTTTGGTGAATGTATCTGATCTTTAGTTTGTTAGTTATTATGAAGATTCTGCAATGTTTTCTATGGTTGCTAGGGTGGTTGGTTGGTGTTTTATAGCCTGTGATTGTAAAATGTGAAGTTTTTCATTTCATATAGAATTCCAAGAATATGTGGCTGAATATATTTAATATGAAATCATCTTTCTTAAAACATTAAGTCTTCCTCAATTAATATTGAGCTACATCACCCAATAAAGCACTCCAGTGTGTGTGTGTGTGTGTGTGTGTGTGAGTGTGTGAGTGAGAGAGAGAGAGAGAGTGAAGACAGTGTTGTCAAACTGGACTTTAATATCCCTCATCTGATCCCTGCAGTTGTTGCTTTCATATATGTTCTGTATATACCTTTCAGAAGTATTCATGCCTAACACCTCAGTAATGCTGCAGATCTGTATCGGTGTGTTGACCCTGATTCGCTGTGTGTGGCCGAGTAGACTGCCGACCTTCACTGTTGTAACGATGTAGTGGGTTGATTGGGTACAGGAGTAACTAGGTTCAGCTTCACTTTGCTGTCTGTTTATCCAGCCACATAAAACAAACACTTATTTTCCCACTCTGTTTCGGTTTGTGCTGTTAGAAGGAGTCCAACACGTTCATTCACCTTTGTGCTTCCTGTCTTTAGGTATGTAGCTATGAGTCGCTGGCTTTTCCTTCTGTGTTTCTTTGTGAGCCGGTCAGGATCGGCTTCCTTTGTTGCTCTCTGAAGACCGCTAAATTTGTCTGTGTATGGTGATCGGCCCAGTCGTGTTGTTGAAGCTCAAAGAGGACCACCACTGGTGTGATCTTGACTTGCAGAAATTATGATCTCCAACAGGGAATTTGTAGAAACTGGACCATGACAGGAACATTACAAAACAGCCCCATAGATAGCTGCTGATACACATATACGTGTGTGTGTGTGTGTGTGTGTGTGTGTGTGTGTGTGTGTGTGTGTGTAAGTAATTCAGGTAATGTCTATAGCCATGATGTGTATGCTCAGATCAGTGAAGTACAGCATCATCTGTTACCTGGACACAGATCACACAGTACATCACGCAGTACCCAACACCTCCAAGGTGGTCAAAACAGGGCTCAGTCTTATCCTAGTACAGAGAGTAAAGGGGGGGGGGGGCAGAAGCAGTGTGGCACTGGTTAGACATGATGGGATGTGATGCATCTATCCACAGGTAAAGGGGGGGAGGGGTGGGGGGTGCTGGGGGGGACAGGAGGGATCACAAAGCCTGGCGAACACAGCCAGGAGATGTCAGAGCACTTTGTGCCTACCCTGACAGACAGACTGTACCTATCTCTGTCTCTCTCTCACACACACAAACACAAACCTTGATGTGCGAGGGAGGGATAGTCGGGTAGATGGGTGATCTGAAAAGGTCTTGGCAGCTCAGGCTTGGTGTGTGTAGGCAAGTGTCTTCAAAGGTGCATGTGTGTGTACTCAGCCGTATGTGTGAGCATCTAATGCTGAAGTATGTATCTGTCTGGACACCGTACAGACTGCTGCGCCGTGTGACAAAGCACAGTCATACAATATCTGAAATATTAAAGGTACTTCTTTGTGCTATAAATGGCAAATGTCTCTGCTGCAGGTTTCTGTGATCCTCTGCATGACATTTTACACTGCTTCAGCATTATGTCTTTTCAGCGTCAATGTTGTGAAATCAGTGGACCTATAACGCAAATCATTGTGAGCATCTGCGGTCAACAGCGGCATTCACAATCTTTTATCCTGTAGTGCTCAGTATCACACAAGCTGTATGCTATAAGGGTTTATTTAACTGATTTGAAAGGCATTCATACCACTGTTTCAAATATATCTCAACTTTTAAGTGCACATACCTCCATTCAGTGCCTAACAGCGGTCTGCAGTGGGCACCATATAAATGTTTTGTCTACTGAAGAAAATCAAGATCTTTGGCATGTTTTCTATTCTATTCAATACAGTAGCAGGTATGGAGTTTTGTCTGATGAAAAAGTGTAAGAGATGCAAGGCTAAAACACACCGCATACTTCATACAACATACTACTGTTATGGCGCAGTAGCCGTTTGGCAATGATAGGACCCAAGCGCAGAGAGGAGACCGGCAGGTATGCTGACTGGAGTTTATTTCCACACGAGAAGGTAACAGAGTCCAGAGCTGACACAAACACATGGAAACGGGGAACGGGAACCAGGAAACAAGAAATGCAGTTGCAGGGAGCCTCTGGCGGACGGTCTGAGTCCAGGGGTCCGGAGAGCAGGAGCAGGGGGCGGACGGGAGCCTCATGCGGACGGCCTGATTCCGGGGGTCCGGAGAGCGCTGCAGGCCGACCAGGAGGCCGGCGAAGACGGAGGACCCCCTCAGGAGGCCGACCAAGACGGAGGACCCCCTCAGGAGGCCGGCGAAGACGGAGGACCCCCGGCCGACCAGGGGACTCGGGGGATTCGGCCGCTGGGGGCTCGGGATACTCGGGAAATTCGGCCGCTGGGGGCTCGGGATACTCGGGAAATTCGGCCGCTGGGGGCTCGGGATATTCGGGGGATTCGGCCGCTGGGGGCTCTGGGGGCTTGGGATACTCGGGGGATTCGGCCGCTGGGGGCTCTGGGGGCTAAGGATACTCGGGGGATTCGGCCACTGGGGGCTCTGGGGATTTGGCCGAACGACCTCTGGGTTTCCCTCCCCGAAGCCTGCGAGTCTGGTGGCTCCGAGGACCTCCAGGGGCCAGACGGGTACCCCTGAATGGGTCAGGGGCTGAAACCAGCTCAGGACCGGTGGGCTGCAAACCCAGAAACCCGAGCCTAATGGACCGCGGGGCCAACAGAGACGCAGACTGGAGAGCAGGCACGGGAACAGACCAGGGTGCAGGCCGAAAGGTGGACCGGGACCCGGACGGAGAGGCTGACCGAGGTGCGGGCTGGTAATCTGGGGTCTCCAGAAAGCTTGTTATCCAGCCCGGCAAGAAACCCCTCAGCCATGGCCTCTGCGACACCTCCCGGCGTGCTAACCGCAGAGCTCCCTCTGCGTAATCTCCGTCGGGAGCTCTCTTCCACTCTCCATGGAAACAGTGAGTGAATAAATCAGTTCCTGCAGATCCACATCAAAAGAATAGTCCTCTGCTGGGTCCATCTTGGTCAGATCCTTCTGTTACGGCGCGGTAACCGTTTGGCAATGATAGGACCCAAGCGCAGAGAGGAGAGGAGACCGGCAGGTATGCTGACTGGAGTTTATTTCCACACGAGAAGGGAACAGAGTCCAGAGCTGACACAAACACATGGAAACGGGGAACGGGAACCAGAAACAGGAAACACAGGAACAGGAACCAGGAACCAGGAAACAAGAAACATGCAGACACACAGATACACTGAAGGATCTGACACCCGACAAGAAAAGTGAACTAGTATATATATGGTGGCTGATGACTGAGAAAAGATAGGTGAGGGGAACAAAGCAAAAGTCCAGGCAGTGAGCAGTGAACCCTAACAACTACAGCTTTGTACATCATCGGTTGTATCATTACTTTTGCATTAAGTCTTGGATATATATTAAGCCTATTCAAATAAAATAATGCAAAGTATAAAAAAATCACATTTCTCTCTAATCTGGGAGCCTTTCTTTGATCCAGTACAGCTAATTTACTGTAGCTCCCAATAGTCTTACAAAGTCATTACAAATTTGGCAAAATCATTTTTTTTGCTTTATATCTTTGTATACAAAATCTGCACTGACATTTCAGTTCATGACCCTAAATAGTTTCAAGTCTTTCAATTATAGGGAGTAAAAGTGATATGAAGTAAGTGGGTCAAATTAATCTCCACTATAATGGGAATGTTAAATTAGCAGGACAAAAAATCAATGAAGAGATTCTCAAAATGCAACTTCACAGCAGCTGGGAGCGGTTTCACCTGCAATGGTTAATTGCAGAGAGGTGAGAGTTTGTCTCATTAACTGAAGAGTGCAGCTGTGGAACAAATGAAAGTTCAGTCACTGGCAGAAAGACAGAAGCTTTTATTCTGTTAAACACCTGCAGAAAACTGACAGATTCCTTTCTTGTATTTAAACTTGTATGAAACAAGCAGTAAATGGATTCATTAATCTATGAGATGTAAAGAATGCTAGCATATTGTGTTTCCTTCCTTGAAAGGATCTACATATCCCTATGAGCAGACCTCAACTCTCTTCTGAAAAATGTTTTCTTCTGCAGTAAATGCTCCAGGTTATCCAAAACTTAGACCTCGATGTGGACACCTTACCACCAGTACAGTCCAGATACTGGAGTATTTTGCCCCATTGACAATTATTTTCCAATTGCTACTTAAAATAGTGTTTTTCTTCAACCAATCTGAGGGAACGTTCATACTGGGCATGTCAAGCTACAGTGTGGTAAAAGTATGCTGAGCTGTATTCATTTATTAACTGTGCAGATTTTTTTTTTTTTAGCATCCATGTGAAGGTGGGTTTCTGCCATGATAATTTTGTTACCATTGGGCAGAGCCAGGCTGGCTGCTTTCCTCTGTTTCCTGTCTTTATGCTAAGCTAACTGCCTGCTGGCTATAACTTCATGTTCTGCATACAGACATAAAAGTGGTACCAATCCTCTCATATAACTCACAGCAAGAGAGTGTTTTTCCAAAATACTGAACTATTCTTTTAATGCCAGGGCAATAGTGGCCATGGAAAGTACAGGCAGGATTTACCATTGTGTTTTCCAAAGATGAAGACCTTCAGAGCAGCACCATATCCATATGTGTTATAGCTCTGTGTGTTATGTGAGGTGTATTATTTGATGCAGCGTTTTAACCTTATGGAGAAATACTCCACTTCAGACTCCATCTGCAGCGTGCATTCCCACTCCATCTCAAGTTTCCACTCCATCTCTCCCAGCTAGGGTTTTACATAGTCATGACTGACAGATTTACTCTCCTTTTTAGCGAGCGGAGCTGTCAAACTTCACCAGCCTTTCAAAACACTGCAACAAAACCCTACAGCTCTACAACACTGGCTGTCTGTGGGGACACAGCGGATCAAGTGCACATATTTACAGAAGGGCCGGGAAGCCGGAGCAAAATAAAGGTCAGCTTTCACATTTGAACACTTCTATAGTGCTGAGAGGTGGATTTGGAAGTGCAAATTATTCATGACTGTTACCATAATGTTTGCATGTTATCTACATTTCATAGCAATCCCCTGTCCACTTAAGCAAACAACAATCATATTGTTTCCAAGCTTACATTAATTAGAGTGGCTCCTAACTTGGCTTTATCATATAGTAATTAGGTTAGTGTAAGCTCCGCGGCCCATTCCAAGGGTACATCTCATTTGCACTCTGCTTTTCTGTGCAGAATAAGTGGGAGCGGGGGGGTCAAAGCTGTCTTATTCCAAATGTTGAACACATGCCCACGAAAGAGAAAAGCAGCGGATCGCGGGCCGTTTTTCTGCGCCGGGTTAAAGCCTGTATGTCCCCAGTCAAGTGCCATGAAAATCCTGTTGGGACTGAGCACACAGCTCCATTCACTGCGGCCTAATCAAGTGGTATCTGAGCTCCAATCCTCTTATGCTGCTTGAGTGGACCACACTTCTCTAAGGCTGGATTGTAGTTGCCGGCTGGAACTCCAGAGAGAGATGGGAGGGAAGAGAAAGAGTGAGAGAGAGGGTCTGCCTTTTGTTTCACTCTCTCTGCCTCATTCTTAAACTTGGCTCCTCGACATGTAAATGAATGCATGTATAGGCAACACGCAGAGGAATTATGCATCTGCCGCCATCTTTTTTTTATGGCTCAATCAAAACAGCTTTGCAAAGCAGGAGCTGGGTGGAAATACTTCCAAAGAACCCTCTCTGCCTCGCTAAATCTGAAGGCCTCATCTTTCTGTCAGGCTTCACTTACCTTTGTGTGAGGTACAAGGGTTGGCCCTGCTTCCTTGATGAACTCTTTTCACACAGAACACCACGAACCTGAAAGGAACAAATGCAGAAGTACAAGGATCTAGAAAAAAACTTCCATGACCAAGCCTCTTCAGCAAGAACAATCAAACTCATTTCACACTTTTTTATTGCATGAGGATTCAGGCTTTTCACTGTTTGAGAGGCAACAGAAAGGCCCCTTTTGAGGTTTTGGGGGCCCCCGTGTTCATAAAAGATGAAGAAAAAGATGATAAAAAAGACATGACTCAGATGAACTGAGGGAGGTAATTAGCATTCCCATGTACGGAAACGATGGATCAGCCCATGTTGCATCCAGATGTCGGGGCCAGTGCTCTGGCTGTTAGCTCACTGGTCCATGAGACTAGATCCATAGATGGAAGACAATGTCCCCGACCCTAATTAGCTCCACCAGTCAAGTGTCCCTAATTGGATTATGGACCTGGCTTTTTTTTGGGACACTGTGTATCCAACAGAGAGCAGGAGCCATCAGGGTGCACGGAGCACAAAGGGGCCAACTCTCAGAAACACAGACAAATATTTGTGCATAATAACTGGATTTTTCAACACATTACGATAGTTGAGTTGGTTGCATCCTGGCGAGATGTGAAAATACTCAAAGAGCAAAACCACGGGGTCATGGATGCTGCTCACACTGCCGTTTTTTTTTTTCATGTGTTACTGGGAAGCAGATACTTATCACATGTTCTGCGACGACATACTGGAGAGGCTTGTTTGGCATGCACGCTAAGCCTCTCTTTGCCTCCAGAAAACAAAAGGCATTTAACTGAGCTACAATACACTGAAAAGGAAGCAGCTTGCACAAAAGAGTGAACAAACCATTGTTTAGCATTCCACACTCTATTCACCATTTGTGTGAACACAGCAAGGTCAACAACGGAACTTTGTATCTATTCAATGGGCTATGGGAGAGAGCGATTAACGCAGGGCGAATGTACAGTAGTTAAGGAGCGTTGCATATCTGGACCTTCTTTCTGGTGTTGGTGTGAATTATATCACCAGAATAACAAAGTTACAATTATTTCTTTCAACATAAACTGTGAATTAGGTAAAGATCAGTAACAAATGCTTCACTCAGCAAGTGCCTCCATATCAGCTGCAGGGTTTACTTGCTACAGCATTAGTTTATGGTGTTTAGCTGTGTAACCGACAATACTGAATCAGTTCACTGACAATATGATGCTCCCCTCCTTGTGCTTCTGTTAGACTACGTGTTAGCTAGTTACAGATAAACATTTCCATGGTTTTACTACAAAACTAAAACTAGAGTTCAGCTACGGCACTATGAACTTTTAGATGATTTCCAGAAACACTATAACTCAATCAACATTCTGTGCACACCAGTCCAGGTATTACACACAGTCTGAAACAGAACAAGAAGTGAACGCACCAGAAGACCTGTTTGTTGTTTCCTGCTTGTGGTTATTGATGCATTAAGACAACTGGTTTATTCCAAAAGAAAGTTGCCCACCTGAAATATTGTTCAGACCTCCTAAAGCTTTTGCATTTTTTGGCCCATAGAGCATGCCTATTAAGGTCCTGTGGTTGAATAGCTGATGATACAAAGAGTAATGTTTAGTGTGCAAAGTGTTTATTACACTTGTAAAATGAAATGTATGGTTTAGCATCAGTTTGTTTAGTAATGATTATGTCTGGGGAAACAGTATTTTTGGGGCCATTGGGCATCATGTGACCTGCAATTCTGACTGTGGCTACTTATGCAACAAGGATTCATCTGTGCTTGAACTGGGGGATGTTGCATAATCTCTTTGTATTTTTGATTTTTTTGGTCTTTCTGTTGGAGTGCAGGCCTGTAACAGTGAGTGTCAGCATGACATGCTTTCTTGCGAAAAGGGTTGTTTCTTTATCACCTTCTGAATATGCCAACTTGTCCACTGTGGAGTCTGATCCCATTTTCTATCATGTCCACTTCATTGATGTATTCCTTTGCACACTATATCTTATATGGTCCAACTCACATACTGTACTGTGTCACTATAGTATACCATATTACATTTTACAGTAGGGCAATCCATTGGTGACAAGCGTGCTGTGAGATCAGAGTTCTTCAAACTTTAATTAAAAGTGTAGTATCAAATATCAGTATCAGCAGGCAGGGCGAGCCGGCCCCAGTCTCGCGGTTAGTGGACCTCAGCCACCCCCAATGTTCAGGGGGATTCACAAGACTTGTAAATTCAAGCCCACCCAATTAATCCCACAGCCTGTGTGAAAAACATGTATATGGTAATTAATATCAGGCTTGTCCAATTACTTACACAGACTGCCTTATTCCTTGCACTCACACAAAGGAGCATCATCTCATGTCAGGAGGGCTGAGCCGGCCACAACACAGTTGGGGGCTGACGGGGGGGTTGTGTTTTGGGACTGATGCTTTGGCTGACTGGACTCTGCCTTCTGTCCAATAGACTACATATTTTGAAGGCTGATATTGATCCTTGTGCTGCATTATTGAGATTTTGCACCAATATTAATCACTTTTGAAGGAAAATTCTGGTTTCATACAATGTGGATGTTAATGTAGTAGTTTTGGCCATAATTCCTATTTTTCCTATTTTTGTATCTATGGACATTGGCTGGATATAATGACCTTACATAGTAAATATATCCAATCAGTCAAGAAACAAATTGTTAATTCAGTTGTATAAACCACTTTCTTTGGTAACGTGAGCGCACCTGAAAAGTTGCCAATTGTTTCTCATTGCACAAAAAGAACAGTGTTTACACAATGACAGCAGGTACAACAGATCAAAGTTGTAACAGTAAGTTATTTTGTAAACTGTGATGGTTTTTCACCTTTGTTCTCTCTTCCAATTAGGTTAAGTTGACCCGGGGTTTTGTTGTCTGATTGTCTGTCTGCTCGTTTTTCTTGACCCATCAGACCTAATTTTAGCGTTGTTTCCACATTCCGAGTTATAAACACTTGATGAGTATAGTTTTAGGTAGAACTGATGGCAGGAGCTACAAGATTAAAAAAAACAAGCAACATTACTAAAATGTAGTCGAACACGGCAAAAAACACAGGCAGTCACATGATCAAACAGGTTATCAAAACAGCAAGTTAGCCAAACTTAATTGGAAGAGGAAAATTAACAAAAACAGAATTCAGACATTTTTTCTGTATAATGTAGAAAGAGACAAAGATCCTCTGAACAACAGTTAATAAGAATAGAAGAAATCAGCAGTCAAGAAACTGGAAGCTTAACATCAAAATCTGTGCAGATTTAAATTGGAACAGGCTTCTGTTTCAGTATCAAGTGCACAACAACACCTAACAACCAGGAATCATCAAGTGTGTTGCTTTAGCAAACTATTCTTAAAACTTCACAATGGAAATAGAGGGTTCATCTGGGGTTAGCACTGTTGGAACTGGATCAGCTGAACATACTGTGGACTGACAAATCCCAGTTTAAACCTGTTCAGTCTCACCACTGAATAGACTGCAGAGGGCCCAAAGAAGAAAGGAGAATTCTGAATCAAAGTTATTTGGGGGAATAAGTGGTTCCAACAGTATTCTCCAGTGTCATGCAATACTGTGGTGACATTGACTGAAACGATGTTTGAATCATTTAATTTTTCTTCTTTTGGGGCCAAAACTATTTCAAAGACATTTGTTGTTTGAATTCTATTATTAGTTATTCCATTATTGAATGGAAGAAGAAGAGCATCAATATTACAGAAGAAAAACATCAATTTTACAGGTGGTACTAAAACAAAGATGAACTGGCAAAGAGGCAGGGGAACACACAGACTAAATACACTTATGGAGGTGAAGACAATAAGGGACAGGTGAAAGTAATTAGTAACAATAATCAGGGTGGGGTAGGCAAAAAGAGAATTCATTTTTTCTGTATAATGACGGATTGTTAGCAATATTTCCAATGCGCTCACTTTCAGTTTTGACTGCAATTGATGTGTTTTAGATTATCTGGATAAAGTGTTAGTTTGTTTACAACCCGTCCGATTGGTTGTGTTTCTGACCTGTTGGACTTTATATGCCATACTTATTATATACATACATATTAATATACTATAGTCATGTTGCTGTGCAACTGTTAGTACAATGTTATAACTATTTTTTAATATTATCACCATTATTAAACCCAATCAAGGCAAAGAAGTTCAGGGACTTTTATAAACAAATACTCAGTTCAAAGTTAAACTTTTTTGCATTTTTGCTCTACTTTGACAGGGCTGTAGAGAGAGAAGGACATGCAGCAAAACATGAAATTACAATCCAGAAAGTCCAGTTCGAGGCTCAGCAGTCTCTGCTGTGCTTTCGTAACACAGAATACAGTAAACCTATAAAATATCTTTCAAATCGGAAATGAGGTGAGCACGCAGTGTTTTTGTATACCAGCCGTACAATGTCCACCCTGAATGTACTGTAAAGTGTTCTATTTAAACTTTATGGACTACATATGTGAGACAGAATGATTCATAAACACACTGTGTAAACATTTTTTTCCACTATGTATTTGAGTCTTGGCATGCACACAATAAACACCCCAATACAAGGTCTCTACCCCTTGCTCACCTAGGCAGAGCCCCGTCCCCCACAGACACACATGCACAAGGAGCCCTGTAAGAGCGAAGAAGAAGAGCAATGCTGTCATGATGAGGCTGATAAGCTGCAGTGTGTGGGTTGCAAAGGGACTGAGAGATCAGCGGGACATGGAAGATTCGGGAGCCACCGAATCTTTCAGCTGCCTCTCAAAACTTGTGGCTGACATCCCGCGCAGCTGGAATAAAAGGGGCAGAGAACAGGCACACACAGGGGTTTTTTACTCCTCCAGTGTGACCCACAGATTATGACAAGTCAAACTGAAAAGCCCGTGATCATCCTGACATCACCTAATATGGGACTGGTAACGCTTCCACATCACAGAGATTCTTTTAATTCATATATAATAAAAGGCTAATGGAGCTGAAAAGATGACAAAGTCCTCATTCTCAGAAGTTAGATTTCTGTTAGAGTGCATGATATTGTCATAGGGAGAGCACAACAGTGATATTTTCAACAACCTGCCTGCGCACGTACAAACAAATCTTTATCAGTGAGACTACAGAGTGAACAGAGTACATTGAATCCCCAGTGCCACTGACCGAACCAGTTGCTTTTAGCAGCGCAGCTCCTCACTGGTGACTGAGAGTGCTGTAGTCAGCAAACACGCTGTGCGTGATCTGTTCATTGAAAGCAGATTCAATGAACCTCAGTGGAAGTTCAATCAGGAAGACTGATGTGCTACATCATTCACATTTTTCCCTCTCTCTCCTCTCCCGCTGCCTTCTCATCAGCTGATCTACAGACGTGTTATCTTCAGCTAAACCAATCAGGTTTTGGCTCAATTATTGCTGACCCAATCACATCGCTGCTGCAAAAGTTTAAACCTGTTCTCCTTCTCTTCTGCTTTCAGCTGTCATTTCAAAACGAAATGTCTGCAACCCTCCTCCACCCCCAGTGACCTCCAGCCTCATTATTTCCAGCGTCCAAGTTCAGCCATCAGGACCCGTTCCTCTCCACATCCATCCAGATCCTCAGCATCCTTCATCCTATCATCACCACCACCATCAGGGGTTATCCTATATTACGCATCATTTTCTACCTCCTTTAAATATGATGACGTCACGATGGAGTCTAATCGCCAAAGACTTTTTACAGTTCTCATATAGTTGTATACTTCGTCAATAAACATTGTTCATTCTTAAAAATAAATTAAGTCTCTCATGATTGAAATACATTCAGGCATACATTCAGGTGTAGCCCACAGCTAACTCACTGACTCCATGGCAACATCAGACTTGCTGTTTACGGCACCTGATGGGAACTGCAGTGCCAATACTCAGCATGCATTCATACCAAACGGAAAAAATAAAAAAGTAAAAAACACAGGAGTAGTAAAAGAAATCCTAAAACATAGAACCACTCACTTACCAAATGAAGGCATCACAGTAGCCTGACCGGTCCTGAAAATACCATTATAGGGCATGTAGATACGATGCAACAAGCCTGTAATTAAAGATAATGAAAACCAGACAAAGCTACAAATGGTTCAAAGGGTTAAAGTGATGTCTTTGTAGTTACGTAATACACAGTGGGGCTGAAGTTGGAAACAAAATTATATCATGACCTTTGGACTGCAAAGTGCTGTGGAATTCTGTGCTTCACAACATTCATTCTGTTGCTTGTCTGGAGCAACACTGACACGATTGGTGTTGGATCAAATCTTGCAAGGAATTAAATTGGGGGGGTTCATCACAAAAATGAGTTAGGACAAGCAGAGCGGCATATCATAGCAGCTATGGCCGATATTTGCGCTGCAGCCTCTGCGTCCTCCATCATGTTGCCGCCCTCCGGAGTTAACCCAGAAGGCCCTGCATGCTGGCTGTCACGGCAGGGGCCGCTGTTTAAACACGCTACTAGGATGTGATGTCAGAGGCATAAACGCTCCACAGGAAGAGTTGGGATTAATGGCCGACCCCCAGCTGCCTGTGTAAATGACTCTGATTACGCTGGTCTAAAACCCAGCCAGAGCTTATTACATACAGTTGTTTTTTGTTTTTTTTTAAAGCTGTTGTTGTTGTTTTCCCTCCTTTTCATTTTTATTTTTATTTTTTATCAATCATTACATCCCCCACTTGCTGTGTCAACACACCCATTTGATTCCACCCAGCTGATCCTTGTTTTGGTGTGTAATCATTTATTTTCCTTTGAAAGTTCAGAACTGGGTGAGAAAAGTACAACAGTGCAGCTTATTCACAGGGTGTAAATCAAATACTAATTTGCTGTGTGAATTCAGCCTCAGTGGGATGTGTTTTGCCTCTAAAAAACAAACTAATGCACAGATTTCTGCTGGTGACAGCAGGAGAGGCAGCAGCAGCAAGCCCACGTAACAGCTCTCGTTTACGAGCTGTTATGTCTTCCCGTTCGGCTGAAACTGTGACAATTTAAAGACTTCCTTCGAGGGGAAACCTGAGCTGTAAATATGGTTGATGCCAGGGTAAAGTCAGAGGTTTCTCGCCATAATAAGATTTGTTCCTGCGGATTTGTGGCTCTTACAATTCCTCCTCACAGGTTTTTCTCTCGTCCGTTTGATCACATAACACAAGATTACGTTATGGCTTGGGATTAGCTTCAGAGGGAGCGGCCTGGCATCCTAGGTGTGTCTCCCTGCACCCTAAGAGGCTTATGGGAGAAATATGTGCTGCCTAATAGCCTTATATTTTTCAGGCTTTTCTTTTTTTTTTGAAGAGAGAATCAGATTTCTCTTCCCCCTCTCTCCCTAAAAAGTTTGTCACATAGACGCTGATTTGTCATAGACACTGCAAATCCAGTTTTACTGTGTAATACGTCTGAACATGGCGGTAAAGCTTTGGCTTTAACTCTGACTACACCACAGGAGACAAGCTTTGCAACAACGCGGGCTTGTCAAACGGGTATAGTATTCTCATGCAAGCAGAGCAGGGAACGTGTCTTGCCGAAGGAAATATTCACTCTCTGGTCAGCAACTGCAGAGGGCTTTGTGCATCTAAATACACAGAGGGGGATTTTTTCTTGTGCTTAAAGAAAGCTACACTACATGACCAAAAAATAAAGTATGTGGACACCTGAACATTACACCCATATGTGATTGTTGTTAGTGATTGGTGGGTTGGAAACCAGCAGCTTTGTGGCTCACTCAATGAGCGTAGTGATGACTCAGCTTTTAAATAATATTTTTCACAGCAAACATACAAAACAGCAAACATACAAAACAATGCAGGGATCACTTTAACTTTTGTTACAAAGCAATGGAACACCATCTGGCAAATCAAGCCTGAAGCAACATGATGCCATCGATGCCCCCCCCCCATGAAAAACACCCCCATGCCTAAAGTATAAGAACAGGATTGTCCATACACTTTTGGCCGTAAGGTGTAAGAGAATATTGTCCTCTTGCTGTCCCTCCCCCCCTTCTTCTTGTCATTTAAATTTCTTTTTTATTATGGCTGCTCATTTTTCATTTTTCATTTACAACCCTCCCAGCCACATCCCACCCAGTGCCTTCTGCCCTCGCTTCGGTCCCACCATCCCTCTTCTCCCCACCTCCCTCCGTCTCTGCAGCCAGCCAGCGGGCCTGCCTTGTCAGCAGAATCAACAATGGCGGGGCCATTTTGCAGTAGGTCCTATGCATTGCTAATCAGCCTCTCATTCAGCATTGATGGGATTATGCAGCAGGTACACGGAGCCCTGTATTGTAGCTGCGTAAATCAAGGCCCCCCACCGCCGTCTAAAACGCTGCAAATTACCGGAGAAACGGCCTGTCTGGTGAACCCAGAGATCCCGGTTATACTATAGGACCTTGACGTCTTCTGAACCCACAGGCATATTTGTTCAGGAAAAACACAGAAAGAGCACACGGGCGCACCGGTGCTCTGCACTCGCAGTCGATGTTTCGCCAATAGAAGCTCATAACGGTGGACAGTTATGAGCCTATGAAATATATGATGGCCACTCTCTCCGCTCTTAAAGGCATGTTGGGAGAACGCAGTTATAAATAGGCACATATACAGGGGTTTGTCACAGCAGGTTTATAACCAGCCAAGGATGCCAGTGGGGTTTTGTTCCTGTTGCTTTTCTCTGTGTACGCTCACCGTCTTGACATTTACCCTACACAGAAAAACAAGGGAGAGAATACCCCCGCCGCCCTCATCGAGCACTGCCACCACCTTCGGGTCACGCTTCCTTCCTCTCTCAAACTCAAATGTCAGCCGTCCTCTCTCTCTCTCTCTGTCTGTCTGTCTGTCTGCCTTTGCCTTTGTCAGGCCTTGATGACGGGGATCTCTTTCCCACCGTGACACTGATGCAGTGAACTGGATTTCTCCAATGTTAGGCACACACATTTACTTGATGTCTGATGAACCCCGGTAGGACCTCCTTTATCTGTTTAGAATACAAAAAGAAGAAATATCCTGGCATTCCTCTGTCAGATTCCCATTAAACCTGCACAATAAACTGTAATGGTTGGTCCCAAATTGAGGCATTTTATGTATTCTTATGCAACATGTTCTTTGCAATTCATTGTCAGTATTCTGTGTTGTTGTGGCAGTACTGTTAGTCTTTAAAATGAAGACTAAAGTGGTTTGTTGAATTCATCTCAATGTGAAAAAGGTATACCATACTTGTTTTGTATTGCTTTGATCATAATCAGCATTAGAATCGGATTTATTGCCATGTAGTTTTTCACATACAAGGAATTTGCTGTGGTCTATTGGTGTTTAACAAGTAGGATACAAGTAGTGCAAAAGTCAACATAAGCATAAATATAAAATAGGAATAAAAAAATGTACAATACAGAATATGAAAAAAATATTACTAAATATGTGCAATACATGTATTTTAAAGATGAAAATGAAATGGAATGTGTAAAATATTGTCCACGGAATGTGAACCAGTTAAGAGTATGATGATGGTGTTGTCCACAAGTGTGCGTTAATGTAACACATTACAACGGGGGACTATACGTTAATATAACGGGTAGTGTCTGTTTGGGGAGGGGGTAAGGGTCCATGTCAGTGGGGGTCCCGGCCTTGTTAATCAGTCCAGCTGCAGACGGGAAGAAACTGTTCTTGTGGCGAGAGGTTTTGGTCCTGATGGACCGCAGCCTCCTGCCAGAGGGGACAGTCTCAAACAGTTTGTGTCCGGGTTGGGAGGGGTCGGCTACAATCTTCCCTGCACGCCTCCGGGTCCTGGAGGTGTACAGGTCCTGGAGAGATGGTAGATTGCAACCAATCACCCTCTCTGCGGAGTGAATGATACGCTGCAGTCTGCCCTTGTCCTTGGCAGTAGCATCAGCATACCAGATGGTGATGGAGGAGGTGAGGATGGAGGAGGTGATGTAGAAGTGCACCATCATCATCTATGGCAGGCTGAACTTCTTCAGCTGCTGCAGAAAGTACATCCTCTGCTGTGCTTTCTTGGTGATGGAGCTGATGTTCAGCTCCCACTTGAGGTCCTGGGAGATGATGGAGCCCAGGAAGTGGACGGACTCCACAGTGAGGACTGGGGAGTCTCTCAGGGTGATGGGGGTGAGTGTGGCTGGGTTCTTTCTGAAGTCAACCATCCATCTCCACTGTCTTCAAAGAATTGAGCTCCAAGTTGTTCTGGCTGAACCAGGTCGTCTGCAAACTTCAGGAGCTTGACAGACTGGTGACTGGAGGTGCAGCTGTTAGTATACAGGGAGAAGAGTAGAGGGGAAAGAACGCAGCCTTGAGTGCAACTGGTGCTGATGGTCCTGGAGACAGAGACATGTTTCCCCAGCTTCACGTGCTGCCTCCTGTCAGACAGGAAGTCTGTGATCCACCTGCAGGTGGAGTTGTGGAGAGGTCCAGGCCCCTGCTGTGGTGGGAAAGGTGAAGCTGGTGGGCTGGGGCTGGTGGATTCATTGGTTGTAGCTCCTCAGATGTGACTATTTGCTAGTTTTCTTTGTCTTCTGTGATAGTAAACAGGTTTTCGTTTGTCGTCGGTTGTGATGGACAATTTTCACAATATCATGTAATTGTGAAAATAATTGAGAGATAATCGATAATAAAAAATCATTAGTTGCAGTCCGAATTTGAATAAATGTAAGCTCACTATCTCAAAGCCCAAAACACACACACACAAACATACACACACGCGCACACACACACAGCCCCAACTTTTGACACACACCTTTTCAATAACATGTTAGGAGGACCTCTGTTGGGCGTCAAGCTCATGTGGACCACAGTTCACTGATCGATGTGGCCAACACACAGGATCACTTTCAGCTCTTCACACTCTGTGTATTTCAGTGAGCCGGGACTATTCAGCCCCATGTCTGCCATTGTGAAGAGTGAAAAGCTCAGCAGTGGTCATTCTCGGGACGTCTTTCCCTTTTCAAAGGAGCCTCTTGCTCCCACTGACCAACACATCAATGATTTTTTTACACTGCCTCGCCGTCGCATTGAGGGAGCGCTGATCCAAAAAGTAGGTCACTATTTCCTCGACATTCTGTTCCTCACGTCGCTCCGACTCTGAGACATCATCCTCCCACGAAAGCTGTCGCCGTCCTTGTGTACGGTATGACTAAAGCATCTCAGAGTGAAAGTGAAAGATGACAGAAGGTAGGGAAAAAAAGCAGGATTGTTTCACTCCAACATATCAAGGGAGTTGCTTTGTTTACCTGTGTGGGCTTATTACTCCATGGTAGGTAGGCATAGAAACAACACCAGGCCCAGTAAAGCACACTGGAAAGTTGTGCTTTATTCTCAGCTAGCAACATCCTCCTCGCTGTCTTTTGAAATGTGTAATTAATGCGTGCAGGGTTTGTTTATACATAGGTTTATTTATCTGGTTTTCTGCCCTGTGTATTAGTTTTTATTCCCCCTGAGTTCTCTGGAGGTTTGAATAATTGAAGTGATTTGTACTCTCTTAAAGGCGGTAAAGGAAGGGCCCGAGGGAATGGCTGAGATTGAAAATACACAGGGCCTAAAGTTTATCTCCATCGGCCTCCTTAAACACTCCTTTTTACTGTTTAAATATCTGTTATGAGTTTTTAATATGGAGGGAAACAGAGGGGAGAGAGTAAAGGATTGTAACTGACATGTTTTTTCAAGAGCCCGATGATAAAAAGGAATAATAAATATTTGTTTTAAAAATAAATATACACTTTTTCCGCGAACCCTAAATATAGACTCGGCTGTTTTTGATGTGGTAAGCTGTATATCGTTGACTGCTTGCGAGCCTCTCCCACTACAGAAGGTAAAATGTTGGCAGAGACAGTATTATTCAAATGTTGCTCGGAGCCTCTGCAGCGTTCTGAAAGGTTAAACAGCACTTTAAACATAGGCTGTCCAAATGTTACAAGCACAAAAATACTGCTCGCTGCAGCGTGCAACATGAAAGCACACAAACTCCCACACAAGCAGGCTCTCAGGCGTGAGCCGGGAGTTAAACACAGTGATGGCCACAAGACTGTGTTACAACCTCTGACAAAGGCAATCACACTACACCTCCTGTCAATAAGACACATGTCTAGAGCACACAGCATCGTTTTATACTTTCAACAACATCTGCTTGACCCTTATGTGCATACCTCGGGTCTTTGGCAACTTGGGACTCTACTGCAACAATGTTTCGGTGTCAAAATGTCACAAATTATAAAAAGTTATAAAATTATTAATGTTTTTCTCTGAAAGGTTTACAGTGTCTCTGGAGAGCCGAGGTATGGTATGTAAGAGTGCTTCCTGTTTGGCCTCACGGTGGCACAATGGTAAGAAATTTAGTTTATATCAGCTGACTGTCGCAGTAATGATAGAGCAGCACCTGGGTGTCTGGTTCAGTGCGGAGCAGCTTTTTCTTTGATACTGGAGGGTTTTGATGACCGCAGCTCCGGAAACGAAGATGTACCTGAGGCCGCTGATGATGAGGGATTAGTTTTTGTGCCATTAATGACTCAGATCATTTAAAAAAAGAAGCTTTAAATGAGACAACTGGTGAGCGAACCTCACGTAGTTACCTCAACTGCCGCGATCTTGCTGCTGAAAACATGCAAGTAGTTTTTCTTGCTGAATTTCCTCATAAGGCACTCCACACCTGGCTCAATTAATACATTTCAAAATCTAAAAAGTGCTGTACAAATCACATTTACAGTAAGTAAACGTGATTTGTACAGCACTTTTTAAAGCTACAGTTACAAAGTGAAGCCTGTTACTGAATATGGAGCTTTCTATCAGCACATTTTACCCTGTCTATTATTTAGCATGTTGTTGGTGCTACAGGTATTTTGCTCACTGCACAGGCCATATAGATTAAAGTGGCCACAAGCCGACTTTAACTGGCGTGGAAACCATCAGGTTTGTAGTGCTCTCAATGAGTGTAGTGGTGACTCAGCCTTAAATAGCACAGATGTGCTCGCTCGATGTAACATCTCCACAGCAACCACATCTCCAGGTGTAAGCAAACATGACAAAGATTTAAATAAACCTTCTGGCATCTTATAGTGACTGTGTTTGTAGCCCACATGATTTGTTTTAAACTGCAGATTAACATCATAGTGAGAAAATATTTCTATTTATTATGTAAAACAATGCTTCAGTACTATTAATAAAAATAAATACCACTTGCTTTAGCCCATATCAGTGACATTTGCAGTAATTATTGTGTAAATCTAAACAGATTTCATATAGTATTATTCTTAGCAGTTGCATACTTATTCAAAGTAATATATACAAAATACACTGAATATAGTATAAGAATATAACGGGGAATCTCTGGTGGAGTCCAACATGAACCGAGAATGCTCTTGAGTCCTTTCTGAGAATGTGAACGCAGCTCACACTTATACAAGGACTGGATAGCTGATGGCCAAATCTAATCTGCCTGTCCAGCCACATGTCCACTTCCCCCAGGTCCTTTCAGGGCTATTCTCCACTAATCCACCAGATGACCTCAGGCTTCCCCTCTTTTCCCATCACCTGACTGCCACACCCAACTACACACCTGTCCTCACTTGCCTCATGTGCTCAGCAGTTACCCGGCCTACTCCACCCACTCTCTCACTTGTTTCCACTTTCCCTCATCAGCCCTGCAGATACTTAACCGGACCATTCCCAACCAGACCGTTCACAACTCAGTCGTTGTGCAGAGATGTGTTCAGCGTTCAGCCACAAAAACATTACTGGTAGTACATGCCCAAAATGGCCATGTGATAAAAATGGTCAAAACAGGGATGGGTAGTAAAGTATCATTAAAAATTTACAAATACTTGCTCATAAATTGTATCAAAATAAAATACAAAATACTAGTATGAGAAAATGTATTTAATTAAAAAACAGGTCATTTGTAACTTTAAAAAAAAAAAAAATACATTATACAAACTGATATATTTTCACATTTCAGTAGTGTAGCGGGTTTGTTTTAGGAAGTGTGAGAGAAGTACCTGCACGTTGCTGCAGCCTCAGAAAAGTGCATGCTAATGGGGGGTTGTGTTCACTTCCACAGAAGAGAAATAAAAAGTCTCTGTTTATGCAATTTTACTATGGTGTCTTCCTGTGTTCTTTACAGCAGAGTTGGTCCAGACCCCCACCTAGAAGTGGCTGTCTTCGCATGCTCTTCTCATCTGTGGAGCTGATGTAGCACCTTTTGGTCAGAATAAAGCTAGAACTACTGCCACCACTGGGGCCATTGGGAGAAGTTTGGCCATTCCTTGTGTGCCCCCCATGGATAATCCTACACAGAATTCATAGTCATGGGACACATGAAAATTTTACTGCGCCGCGATTTCCAGTCTTTCGCAGCTGCAGAGGCCTCAATCTGCAACTAAATAGGGGGTGTGTGTGTGTGCGTGCGGGCGTGAGTGCGTGTGAAGGGCTGGGGTGTTGAATATTTTGTCAGCAGGTACTATGGCACTAGGGCACGAATACCTTTTTTACCACAGTGATTTAGATTGGAAACAGCCTTAGTTTAATGTTGGAAGTGATTATTATGTACACACACAAACACACACACACACACACACACACACTTTCAGACAAATGGAAACACACACACACATACACACCCAGGCTTGAATGATGGTTTTACCTGCAGTGCAGCTTTTATTGAGCAATGTGGTTTCAGTCAACCTGATTTCTATTGATGAGCACTCCATCTCAGAGAGGAATAAACAGACACCACAGATGGTGTTGACTAACTCTGCTGCTGATGATGGTGTCTATTTCTGTGTGTATGTGCATACACACTCCCCAGCCCTGATCCACAGTGATAGTGTTTTCAGTTTTTTTTATTTATTTATTTTTTGCTTTCATCTCAAACCCATCACAGTAAACAGGACAAATTAGACCTTCACATTTCAGAGACTTTCAAGTTTCAGCTGCGTTTGATTTGCTTCACAGTGCTAGGTTTTTCAGTGGCAGTGCTCCCGGCAGCAGGGGAGCGACAGGCACCTGGCGCCACTTATGGAATCTCTAAATGTATTTACAGCTGCGTTAAGGACTTGAGCCCTGCCAATCGTTACAGGGAGATGGTTCTATAGTGTTGGACCCCAAGAGATTCAGCAGCACCTGCATCTCTTCTGAGGCCCTTCAGTTACACTAAAATGTGAAGGTGTGGGAATTCATGAAGGTTCATATTTACTGGAACTACATGGATCAGTTTGGATTGTGTGTAGTCATGTGCCCTTGTCTATCCAAAACATGGACATCTCCTGAAAATAGTGATAGCTGCAAATGCTAACATTACTTGCCTTGGGTTAAGTGTCAGAGCGCATGTCTCATTTATAAATGAGTTGGGAGGTCCGTAGGGCTGCACATTTGTTGCCACTCTAAATCGGACAAAAATTGAAGGCACCTGTAGACAGCTGTGGCCCGAGTCTAGGTTGCACGCATGGGTGTATAAAAAGAGCTGGATACCACGTTCAAAAATGACGCCACATTCACTGCCTTGAATGATAGCCGATTCAATTGAATGTTCCGGGTCGGCAGCCGCCATCTTGGTTGTTTTAATGAAATGCCACATCGGCACTCCTCTCTGTCAGTCATTGTATCAAACCCGCCCCGTATTAGACAAACGGTTGTGATTGGCCCGAAACAATCCAGTTCTGGTGAAAATCTGTCTGGGGGTTGAGGGGGGGAAGACGTATCTACCAGAGCAAAGAAAACATGAAGTGTAGGTTTGTCTGGTTCCAAGGGTAGGTATGTATTTCACCTGATGCTCCTGGAAGTTGTAATACCCAGTGTGGCCACTACACCAAACATCAGCTCAGTGCGTGGAAACTACCTCTCCTCTTCCTTTACTGAACCCCTGACCTTCTCTCCTTCAGTTCAAATTTCCGCTGACACACGACAAACCTAATCTAACAGGCAGCCGTGAAATTTGCCGAGCACATTTTTCTGAGCAATTTAGCTTCTGCGTTTACAGAGAACAAAACAACAGTGCAGTATCTGCTGGAGAGAAATGAAGAACAAAATGAAAATAAAACATGAAACATTCATTTCAAGTACTTCACAATCAACAAATATTTGATCTGATCTGCACTGTACATGTACTCCATGAAAAAGAGGCTCCGTCAGAGGCCAAGAGAGAGAGACGGAGTGAGAAATGAGGAATTAATTTCCAAGGAACCAAATGATTAGCAGCAGACTGTTCTTGATGAATTAATAAACACAACAACGTGTTGCTGTTTTAATTCAATTACAAACTAGGTCAATAGTGCATCCCAAATAATTAGACCTGCACATTAATAGTGTATTTAATATTTCAGTGTAATTTAATCAAGAGCACTTGGGCTTGGCAGAGGTTGATAGATCTGAAGAGGAAAATGTCTCAACCTTTATTTACACTTGAAAGGTTGACAGCAGGTCGTGTAAGAGCATATGATAATGTATTAAATGTCAGATAGGATTAAGACCTGTGAAATCCAAAGTTTTGTGGTATTATATAATTACACTTATATTACTAGCAACTTTAACAAGGGGAAACTGTTTTATTTATTTCATTTTAAATTACAGTATTCATTTTTTTGTTTTAATTCTCAGTCTGCATTACAGGTTCATTTTTGTTTTTTCCGGAAAAGGGGGACTACATAAAGCTGGAATGCAGATTATGTAGAAACAGTGCCTGACTGGGATAATAATTCAGGATGGGAACGTCAGCCCAGGATCTCCACTCATTCACATCAGACCACATATTGTAACTGTTTAGTTGAAATATTCTTTTTGTTTACTGTTTATGTCAAACATATCTTTTAGTTTGATCATTAAATACATAAAAACAGCGGAGCAGCAGAGTGTCATCAGTTTTAAGAGTTCCACTTCCATAATTAAAGCTACAGGAAGAAATATTCATATATCAGTTACTGATCATCCAGTCCACAAATCTTTATTTGTTTATTAACAGTAACCATGTCTTGCTCATGAACATATCTGTAATTATGCAAGATTGGGCGTCACCTACCTGCAGTTCTTTACTTCCTCTTTAATGCGCTCCCTCTCATCCCCACCTCCTTTTTTTTTTTTTTTTTCTCTCCTTCTCCCTTTCTCCTCCACTGTCCATTGTTTCTCCCCTCGGCTTGGCAACGCTCGCTCCACTGAACACTGTGTTGATACAACACATTCCAACTCCTAACATGTGGACGCTTGGTCAGAACCCTTCGGCTGTAATTTTTAAAGCAACAGGTACCCCATTTGTGCAATTTTTCAATGTGCAGGGCTCCATGGTCATGTTAGCAATAATAAACATGCAACATCCGGTTACACTTTAAAAATGAAGCTTTCAAAGAAACATCTGAATGTGTAGGAAAGGACGCTGTGAAACAGTCACAGTTTGGTTAGGTTTAGGCAACAAAATTACTTGGTTAGGTTCAGGAAAAGATCATGGTTTGGGTTAAAATAAGTATGTAATGTACGCAACTTTTGTGCCTTAAGGTAACGTGTATATAAGTTAGGAAAAAAGTCAATGTTCACAAGTTAAAAAGAAGTCATTGGTTTCACACAGGAAACGAACAGTGGTCTCCTGGATGAAAGTCGGGTGTTTGTCCCATCCCATGTGTTTCATGCTGATGAAGGAACATGTCACCCAGTGGAGTAGTGAGGCTCACTGATGTGTTTGTAATAGTTTTTGGACAACAGTGGAACTCTATGGCTCAGAGGACCAAGTTAGATCAGGCTTTGGATACAAACACAATACTTGTTAGTAAGATTAAACTGTTTTTTGTTTTGGCATTGTGGGATTAGCTGACAATAAGAAAAAAATAAATATCACCAGATTTATCCTTTTTGGGATCACTCCCTGACAGGCCTTCACGCAGGGACAAAATGGTCCACAGCTCTGCTCCTTAAGGTGTGAGTCTGCAGTTAAAAGTGGCTGAACTCGACATTACTTGGATGTTTTTTTTTCTTTTTCAGGATTATGACAGCAGCAGAGTAACACTGTTTAAAACCAGATTCTCTGAATGTGAAAGTGGGAGGGCATGTCCCTCTTGTCCTTAGTATAAATGACACCCCAGGTCCAGCGCAACAGTCTCAGTCGAATAAAAATAAATTAGCTGATAGATTGGGAGAGAAAACAGCGAGAGTGACATTGAAAGTAAGACAAATGAAACACAATCAGCCTGTCTTTGAACCACAAGAAGTAATAAAGTAATCAACCACACTCGCATCAGGCTGGTTATTACGACCAGCTGTGACCTCTGAACGACCTCAGCTCATGTATTAGTGTGCGTGTGTGTGTGTGTGTGTGTGTGGGGGGGGGCACGTTCACATTTCAGTGTGTGTTTATGGGGGTTTGGTTAGCCCAGTAAGAATGCTCAATAAAACTGCTTGGCAAGTGCACATTTACCTGCTCTGCTTTGATAAATGCCACAGCTAGTTGCGGAAAATTGGTTGCAAAGGACAGGGTGACTAATTCCCTCGCAAAATGTTGTAAGGGCTTTTGTGCGTTTGTGCATGTATGTTTGTGTGTGTGTGTGTGTGTGTGAAGGACTTACAGGTTCTTTGAATGAAAATGAGAACTGTTCAATAATACATAAGGCTGTCTGCAGAACACTATTACCAAAGAATATGTTTTATGACAGCCCCCTTAAATGGTGGCACTGGATAGTTCCATGCTGCCATATATTTTACAGATTTGACAAATTGCGGACAGGAGTCGATATTGCATTTGGGTTTTTACGCTTTACTGCTTAATGTATTCTCTTGATTCTGAAAACACTGAAGAGGGGCTATGAGAAAATATTAAGCACTTTTTTTTCCATTATGATACATTATTCTGCTGGTTTGCAGTCTGACATCACTTCACATCATGGGTTCCCTTGCATCAGGATACGGATATGAAACTGCTAGTTAGCCTTCTCACCAGGGTTGTAAACCTCATATATTCCTGTCCTGTTAATCCACAGAACACCTGTATCTGCTGAATGATCTGCTTCATGCTGCCTGATCTTTTCAGCACATTCACAATAATCACATTTAGTCGTAGTACAATATATTTTGCTGTAAAGAGCGGCATGTGTTGCGTAACTGTGCGGTTTCCCTGGTTAATTTTAACATCACTCCAAGGCAACACCACCATTCTTAGAGAGAATTTGGCTTTTTTCTTTTCTATTACCTATTTTTAAGTGCATCACACCGAAGTAGCCTACTTCTTAAAGCAAACGATATTATCCCTAGGATTCATTCCAGTGTAAATGTAACAGCTTTTGAAATTTGCTGAAAAGTGGCTGACTGTAAACTGCTTGAAGTAAAGTAATGAAATGTTAGATGCTCTGCATCTGGTGACTTAGGCTTGAGTGTTAACTAGCTTCTGATGAAGGAAGTTGAAAGTACTGCATTGTTCTGTCAGTTTATCCTTTAACAATAGTCTGACCTGAGAGAATATTTATCATTGTATTTATCATTTTCACGTTTGGTGCAGAGATTTCATGTCAATTCAAAGGGTAAAATAAAAAAAATCTCCCTGACTGTTAGTAGTGTGTATTAATGCAGATAGTGTGTTTATTCTGGTTTTAATCCTCTTGCATTTCCTCTGGCGCCACCTGCGGGTCAAAGTTTTCACTAATTCAGTCAAATATCTCAACATCTGCCTGATGGATTGGCACAAAACATGTAGACATTTGTGGTTATCAAACGATCCTGCTGACTTTGCTGATCCTTCTTTTTTCTAGTGCTACCAGCTAGTTAGTTGTTACTGAAATGTCTCAACTCAAAGCTGTGAAAATTGGTAGTACATTAGCATGCTAGTGTTAGCATTTAGCTCAAAACACTGCTGTGCAAATGAGTCCTATAGCCTCACAGAGCTGCTAGAATGTCTGTTGACTGGTCTTGTTAGGCTCTAGGAATGGCAATATCAGTCGCTACTTTGGTCCAGACTCATCTAAACAAAGAGACTTCCACCGGCGAACTTCCGTTTAGGCCTCTGCTAATTTGAATGGAGATAAAATGATTTAATCGTGCAGATATTCTAGACTTTCCAAATGTTATCGGAACGAATCATATTCTAATAGTCACAGGGGTTGTGACGCTCAAAAAAAATGTATCCACGTTTTTACAGCCTCTTCTTTTCCCATGATTGTGTGTGGAATAAAAGGCTTTTTGGGCCGCTATCGGACCCGGAAGTTGTAATTACACGATTTAGCTGCTATGTCAAACTGGTGAGTCACATGACTTGAGTCCACACCTCTGTTGCTGACATTACAGGTGCTGTCACTTTCACTGTTACCACCAGATAATCTGGACAAATTGTTGCCTTGTTGACAATATGTCTGATTATCTGATGTGCTTATGTTCGTCGTGCCATGCTGAGTATAAGGTGATAAGATAAACTGATGGCCAAAACTACAAAATTACAGCCATAGGTGCTTTAAAAAAGAAATGCTCCTTTTGAGTTGGGATTGAAAGTGGTCCTAATCAGCAGTGAGCAAGTGTTCTGTTGACAAGAGGGTGACCTCACCAGTGTCAGATCTGCTGCCTCTCTCCACTCCTTGGCTGCTGTTATGAGAGGGTGCACTGTCTGATTTGGTATACATGCCATCTGCAGTTCACTGATGTCACCTAACAAGATTTCAGGGTTTTGAAGCTCAGTTTCTTTCAAACAGTTATCTCTTGGTGTCGTTTGGAGCCACCAGCAACTTAAGTCGCCAAGTCTGGCTTTCATCAGATGACTCCAAATACTTTGTGTTCACTTTAATGGTTTATTCTGGCTCTCTTTTTCTTCTTTTTTTCTGTTGGAGCGAGTTTCAGCCATGACACTTCAGGAAGCCTTCAGCTGTTGGTGCTCGGCAGCAGCATGTAGGGCAGCGGCCAAGCAGCTATGTTGGTCACACATGGCTGTGTTTGCTTGATGGGGTTTTATTGCCTTGAAAATGCCAAAGAACGTGTCATAGCTAACCTTTTCGGTAAATGCATGTGTACGCGTGTGTGCGTCGCCCAGCAGCCCCCTGCAAAACAACAAGCTTACTTTACAGCTTCCTTTAGGGAACTGAAGTCACACAGAGAGTAACAAAGGCTGCTTTATTTTCTGACGATGAACCCTGGTCCCGCATCCAGGTCTACGATAACAAGTCTTTTGCGTTTCATTAGCAAATTATTCTTAAACTGTCATAGGAATTTTTGTCATTTCCTCTTGTATATGCTCCCAAGGCTATTTGAGGTTGTTTGCAATGGTGATGGATATGGAAATACTACAGCAAGTTTGTTTAAATAACGGGAAAAAAAGCTCTTAAGTGTTTTTCCTCTGTGGATTCACCTTGAGAATTTTTTACTGTACGAGTATGTTTGTCTTGTCCTCAAGGACATAATACAGGAGGTGTATTATATGTGGGGATGTGTGAGTGCTGAAGTGCACACCAGCACCATTAAGCCACCTCTCAATACGTGTAACAGTGTTAACACTGATTTTCAAGGGTGTTTATTTGAATTTGAATTCCAGTATGCTCTCTTGTACTTTTTTGCTTGGTTATATGGGGATCATCGATTCCTTCATCTGCTCCATTGGGTGTTGTCAAGCCAACACAGAGCAGACATTAACCAAATTACACAGATGAACCTTCCTCTACACTATAGAAATGCTTCGGTCAATTCTGTGGAGCAGAGAGACAGAAAAAATGTGAGAGTGGACATCCAACAAAATAGGTTGCATCTGTTAAATAGAGTACCAAAAAAAAAAAAAACATAATGCTTTTTGGTACATCTTGTTTTCTTCTTATTTGATTCAGTAGTTTGTGATTTAAATCTGATGATGTGGAATTTCATGTTTTTATTAGACAGTGACAGTAGACACTTAAGTGACATTTAAGCAACCCAGGGTACGTCTAACACGCAAGAGGTTATCCAATTTAGCCGGCCAGGCTACTGACTATTAAGCTCAGTTAAACCCCTGTAAGCAATTACCTCACACTCTGTGTGGTGTACCTTGAGGTGTCTCTTTAAGTTTTTTTGTATCCTTCCAGCTATTTTGTAGCCACAGGGCTTCTTTCCTGTCAGTATTGTTACTACACACTCACTTTGCCTCTTCGCATTATTATATTTTCCAAATGGCAAACCATTTTTCTGACCAAGCACCACTGTTGCCATCATGTATTTTTCCATCCCTGTCTGACACTGGCTGAGCTCCTGTAGCTGTAGGGTGCAGCAAGCCCCAGGCCTCAACACTTTTGGTGGTGCGCTGCTGGTAGAAGTGTCGTAGGAAGAGAAATGTAAAGACACCCAATGACATGAAGGAAGTTTGGATTACATGAAAAAAACATAAAGAGAAATTTTGTTATAGTTTTTTATTTCTAAGTCCCATTTTAGTCACCTCTTTTCCGTCAGCAATATTGTATGGAGATTTAGTCCCAGTTATTGTTTTATGAAGTCAGATGAACAAGATGAAAATATTTAATCACACTTTGAATTAAATGAATGGTGTCACATTGTTTTCACATTGGCTTTTGATACTTGTTATTGTAAAAAATTTCCATCATCACCACTTTAAATTCTTTAAAAAAGGATTTTATTTCAACATTTTGTAGAAAATTATATTCATTAAAGGAGGGTACCAATGATTTTAGTATCCTCAGACCTCAATTGTTATGGAAACATGGTCCACCCAAGTATCGAACACAGGCGCTTCAAGCTACGCAAGATCAATTTCATGCGTCATTTTGTTCTGGAGTGTATCACCTGAAAATTGAAACACAATGTACATACAGGATATATTTACTCAGAGAGAATATTAAAGGATCTATACATAACTTTTTACACGTAGTATTCGGTTTGTACTGGCAATGTGTGAACGAACTGTAACGTAACTTTAAAATGAGACCTTCCCCGACTTTCTCGGTTGCATGTCTGTGGACGATTTCTATGTGAATGACTCATCCAAAGGATGAGTGGAAAATCCAAAGGATCTAATGTTTAAGTGTGCTCCCGAGCACTTTGCCTCTCTTCAACTCCCCTTTAGCGGCAACAGTGTGCAACACTAGCTAACGTTAGCTTAGAAACGTCTACAAACCCGCACCTAATCTATAGCTTTAGTCAAACTATAATAACGGTGTAACTTTACTTGACTCATTATCAACATGATGCCAGCCAATCACGTTAAGTCTCGTGTATGTCACGTTACTGGTTCACGGTTCATTTATTTGTCATTTTACGACACAGGGTCGCACAACACATGAAGGTTGTTCATGCTACACACACATAGAACATACCAATAATTACATTTAGAAAAGAACAGGATCAAATATAAAATAAAGACAATATATACAGTTATTTATATACATATATAGAAACGTGTATAGCCAGGAAATAATTCTGTAAGCAAGCGTCACTGATGTCCACCTCCCCTCGTCCTGCTGGAGTCTTGTGCTTTGTTTGCTCGGAACACTATGGTCCGCCCGTGGAGAGCAGTCTTAATCCAGAACCCACACTGCATTTCCCAATACCTAAATGGTATTTCTGCCATAGGTAATATGTGTTTCAGCAATAAAGTTTTGGCCGATGTTGGGGGGCAAACAAGAGCAGCAGACTGACTGCAGTGCGGGGGCATTAATAAAGTATTTTCTGAAAGTTACAAACAGAACCTTTAAAAGAGAAAATGGAAAATTGAGAGAGAGAGAAATTATTATTTTTTTGATTGTTTTTGGTTATATTGTGGACATTTCCCCTTTCTATACTTTTTTTTTTGCCATTTTCATACATAGCATTTCCACATCTATGTATTATCTGTGCCAAGATGGAAAATAACTTTCTTTTGGAAAGGGATGGGGTGTTAAAAATGGGAAATGAGACACACTGGTGTGATGTTCATGTACATCTGAAGTTTAATGTCAGCAACAGTAATTTTCTTTCTGGGTGAAATGATCCTCTGTACCCTGTCCCTCAGCTGTGTTTCTGAAGCCTGTGACCTGTCACCTCCATACAGAGCAGACAGTTTCCCAGAGAAGATCAATAAAGAATCACACAACTCCCATTTTTCATCTGACCTTGACTGGAATTACTAGAGATATTGTCCCAATTATTTTTACCCTTTGGAACATAAACCATCACTAATAAAAGTAATATTTTTCTCCTCATATCAGCAGCTTTTGGGAAAAAAAACTAAAAACACATAAAAGACACATTAAATACAGTGTATCATCACATGTCACAGGCCATCGCTATGACTAACTTTCTCTATGGTTCCAACCTCGATTAAAAAGCTGCATAACCACCATTTTGGGTATAATTTTATCTACTTTTTCCATTTTAGACAAATGCCATCTTCCATCACATACATCAGTGATCCCGACCCTGTGACTCTAACTGATGCATGTAAGGGGTCAGAGGACAATAATGATGATGATAACAATAAGAATAATAAGAATAACATTATGGTGTATTGAGAGTTCTTGTTGGGACCTAAAATGAAAGACAGTCACTGATATATGAAGGTGCTAGATTATGTAAGGCTTTGTAGATAAGTTATAGGACTTTAACATGAATTCTAAGAGATACAGGTAGCCAGTGCAGTGATCAGAATTTGATGTGAGCTCTTTTTCTTGTATGCTGTAGTGTTTGGACAGTAAGCGAGACCTGTTAAAAGATAAGCGGTTTGTAATAAAAGCACATATCAGCATTTCAGCATCATTCTGAGTAAAATGGGCCCATTTTGGCAATGTTCCTCAAATGAAAAAAGGATGGTGGGATGATTTAAGGGATAAGAAAGAAAATAAAAAATAGTTCTGTTAGACAAAATTATGTTTCTGTTTTCTGACACTCACTCAATGGTGAGGCCAGCTCTCTCACACACACACACACACACAGTGAGCTCCTTACAGGTACTTCTCTGCCATGCAGGGAGCTCACTGTGTGTGTGTGTGTGTGTGTGTGTGTTAATGGCAAATTGTAAGTGCCATATTAACACAACAATTTAATCACATTTTCTGGTTAATGTATTTTTTCACAGCTCATATGTTGAGCAGGCCATATCCAGCAAGGAAGAGTCACAGGTAGCTTCATTTTAAGGGCATACAAGTCAAAGAGGTGGGGAACCACTGACATGCACCCAACTGCACTTAAACTTTATGTTGATAAGAAATATGTGTTTGCCGAACTTCTGACAGGACGTACCATAAGACAGGACGGCGTTTCGTCTCTCTGATTGGTTGTCTCCGCCCGTTGATAACACCCCTTGGAAATCAAAAATCAACTGAAAGGTTCCAGACTAACACGCATTTGCGAACTAGTCTGTGGATGCCAGGCTAATTAATGAAAATACTACACTATCTCACATGCTGCTCACAGTCATTTTAAGATCCTTTTGTGATTGTTAAAGCTTAAGTTATATCGCAAAATACATCACTTAGCCTTCACATCATCGTCATATATACATAGAAATTCTGCATTAATAATGAAATAGTAATTGCACACGGTGTAATTTATACTCTGCTCAGGGGCAGTCTGTTAAGTGAAGAATACAATGGAGGACACATGTCATGGAGCTTTTATTTTTCTGACACTGACTGCTGACATCAGTTTATGCTTTTATTCAGTAGTGACATTACTTTAACACACCATTTTCCCTTTTATTCTGAAGGTCAGATGTTCATATCAGAAGTTTTATCGTTCCCCTCCAAAAAGGATAAAAGCAGCAGTTAATTGAAACAATGATTTCATTGGTTCTCACCCGCACCGCCACAACAATCACAACTGTAATCACTTGATGAATCTCTCCTAACAGGCTGCACTTTTGTGTTATACAATACATTTAATAAAACAGGTAATCCTCACAACCACACTAATAGAAACACAGTAACATGCACACTCATACATAAAATACAGGAGTGCTTCTTTAAATTCTGATGCTGGGGCTGCTGGTGACTGTATGATGGAATGGGAGGAATGCCAGTAAATTCTCCCTAAGCGCTCATAACCAAGCAACACTGTCACATCAGATGAGTGAGTGAAGCTCTCGTAACTCAGGCTGTCAGCCTTTTTAATGGGCTTCAGCCTGTCTGTGTGTGTGTGTCACAGCCCTCTTGTGTGGATGCATCTCAACATCTGTGGATGTATTGTCAGTGATGGTTCACCCACACCATTATCACTAAGGGAGAGGGAAATAGAAGGGCATTAAAACGTCCATTAGTGCTCATTGAACATCTGTGCTGCTGCAGTACACTGTGTTTATGTACTGTACTACCTGAATCACAGCACACACCACCACATGTCACCATGCTCCGCCCTACTGTAGTGACAGCCGAGCACTTGTTCACAGATAGTACTACTACTACTACTGCGAGTCTGATCCTTGGCGCTGACACAGACACCTGTAACTTTAACTTTGATAAATTATTCAAAACACTATATGACATCATAAAGCTACAACTGCTTATATCTCTTCCAAACCATTTACTGATTGAAGTTCGAAGTTCATTCTTGACCTTGAAAGCAACAGTTGAAAAAAACAGTCGAACCACAAGGTCCATTTAGTCATCGTATCTCATTGTTTCCATTGTCATAGAATTGTAGATGTTCAAATTTCCATTTTTAATTCTGTGCACTTTAAATACTTCTCATCCATGTTGGCCAATAAACTGAGATTTAAAGTTAATTTTGACCTTGGGTCTTTATGCCAACTTGGACAAGAAGGAGCTTCAGAACAGCTAAATGGACCTTATACCTCAAATTGCACATTTATTGATCCTGTATATACTGCTCATACATTTTAAATGTGTCCAGTTAGTTACGCCTCCACTACTATGCACTATACAGTCAGTCACCAAGACTCTACACAGGTGCAGGCCAGGAGAAAATATCATCTTACAGCACAAAATCTGCATCTGAAAAAAACACTGATTAAATTGTTTTATAATTTATTCAAGTCAAGGATATTCGAACCAGCTTCCACTAGTCTACAGGTGCATTTGTCAGAAGTCAGTGTTTTTTCTGGCCTGGGAACCAGACTAATCTGCAAGCTCTGGCAGATACATCTGGCCCTTCTCCCATTCAGACAGATTTTGTAGTTACAGGTATCTGGAGAGCCAATCACAACCATTTATCTAGTATGAGGTGGGTTTAATATGATGACTGACAGAAAGGAGCGCTGTTCAGGCATCTTTGTAAATAACCAAGACGGCTGCCGCCACTGTGGAGCATTCCCTACCGACTACAATAGCAGTATTAAACAGACTGGATGGTTTCTCTAAAAAGAACAAACAACTGCACTTAAACTTTATGTTGATAGACATGTGTTTGCCTTACTTCTGACAGGACATACCGTCCTACAGGCGGCGTTTCTTCGCTCTGATTGGTTGTCTCCTCCCATTGATAACGCCCTTTGGAAATCAAAAATTAACTGAGAGGTTCCAGACTTGTCGCATTTGCTAAGAAGTCTAGCGATGCCAGACTATGTTTTTTTCTGCCCACCTGCTTATTTCTCAAATCTGATAAGAGCCAACTCTAATTACTTGTGTTGTTTATTCTCAGAGAACTTGGTGGCAGATGAGTGCAAGTGAGTCTGACTTATGCTACATGCTCGTCTGATTCAAAGAGATGTGATCAAGAAGGCGTCAGAAGGCAACTTGACGTCAAAAGTGCCCCTTTGTCAAGGCGTATGTTTTGTTCGTGAGGACGTTAAATTTACATTATTAGTATTGGACAGCATCACTTTCAAATCCTGCATCAGTTATGCAACACAAGTTAAAAAGTGGTCCTCACTGTTAGTTTTTGTTGTAAACATAGACTGTATAAAGAAGTGGGCGTAACTTCTGTGACATCACCCATTGGTTTTTGAACGGCCGTTTTGAAGCTGCAAGCAAGTTTGGCCTTTTGGCCGTCTCCAACTTGGCTTTTTGGAGCCAGAAGTGACGTTAATTGGACGAGAGGGAAGCAGTGCCTCTATCCTGATATAGAGGTCGCCGTGGTAGCAATTTGCCAATCTCAAGGTAGCCCCGCCCTAAAGCATACGCTGCTTTATCGTCTATTTTATTATAAATGTGACTATAATTTACTAAACAAACATCCTGCTGTACTGAAGAAGACTAGACTGAGACCATAAAGTCATTATGAAATTGTTTACTGAGGTAATACATCAAGTAAGAAGTAGGGTCATTTTTTCATTGACTTCTATACAATCTGACTTCTTTTTGCAGCCAGTGGAGTCTGGCTGTTAGAGAGAATGCAGGTTTAAGGCATTTATTTGCTTCACTTTGCAGGTTGCCACTTGGTGCTAAATAGGTAGGAGCCATGAGGACCTCAGGACGTCATGACAAGCCTTTGAGAAGTCCCTGCACTGTGAAAAAGATAATCCGGCACAAGTTAATCCAGTACAAATCCATGAATTGTTGATTTCACACTTAATTTTTACACAGATTAAACAAACAAGATGTAATTTGTTAATTTCTGATCTCTTATTTCCCCCTATTCCCAATCAATGTGATTGGGAATAGGCTAAATTAAATGGCTCTTGGTTGTAGCTGCATATAGATAACTACAGTAAAACAAAATTCAGATAGTATTTCTTTTTTGAAATATAAGTAAATAAATATTTTATAATAAGCTTTGAGTGTTTTAATTAAATTGCTGCATATTTTTCTTTATTATAATATGTTGCTACTTAAATTTCTTTTCATTTAAATTTTTGTGACACAGTAGCATTGTTAATTGGTCGATACATTTTGGCATCTTAAAAGAGGACAGCCTTATATTTAAGGAAAAAAGGTTTACAATTTTGAAGAATTCTGAAAGCATTGATAAAACAGTTTTGCTAAAGCTAAAATTCTGATTCAAAACATTGCATAAACAACGCTTTACAGCAAGGCACATACAGTCCTCTATTATGACCTCAGGAGCACATTATCCAGACACGGTCTTTTAGAACCCCCCATTTTTGGATTAATTTAGGCACGTTTTTTATATGTTAAGAGTATATATAGAAGAAATAAAATACATACAGACCATGTTGGTGTCAGTCTGAACACAGATATTACTGTGACAACAGATACTAAAGATTGGCTGAAGCTTGAACTGTATTCTTTTGTTAAAAGCACTGGAGTCTTTTCTTTTTCCTTTGTTTTTAACATTAGTGTAGCCTGTGTAACTCTGGGATACAGCAACACACAATAGAATCCACAAGAGGAGCTGAAGTTCACAAAGAAATAGTTGAATCAAAAGGTTTTTTTGGAGTCTTTTATAGCCGGTGCCCCCTCATTCTCCACTCCACCCACACATTTAAGAAAACCCCAAATCCTATTTTACCCTCACGAGTGAGTGAGGGTGTAGAGGTGTTTTCTTTTCTTCTTCTCTTTTTAAACGGTTTCACGTCGAGTCTTTTGTGCGGCAGCTCAGCACCCTTAGACTTAAAAAACTTGCAAAGGAATTCTACAACACCGATGAGAGGAGCGGAGGGAGGGGGGCGGCAGGAACGTGAAACAGGCAGAAGTGACTTTTCAAATAAAACAACTAGAGTAGCGTTTAAGGTTTAAGGCAGGAGGCAGAGGACGTACAGCGTGTGTGTGTGTGTGTGTGTGTAAAGGAAGCAGAGGAGGTGACAACCTTGATCTAAAGGGAAGAACACATCCTCCACTTCCTGAAAGGCAGGGAGTTCCACAACAGAACAAAACGCTTGATGGCAAACGTCTTCAAATCGACTCAATAATTCATTTGTCTGTGAGGTACTTCTGAGGCGAGGGCTGCTTTGAAGTGGTAGAGGCACAGATGGCCCGACCAGTGCAACACACACACTCACACACAAGCACGCATAAACAAATGCAGGTGTAAGTACACCTAATCACCGTACAAGCCCACACAAAGGGATGTGTGTGAGATACCTGAATTCATGCCATATGGCAGCATACATACTCCAGTTTCACACCTCACACCACACAAACGCACATAATCACATTCATACACAATCACACAGATATTCATTAACACTCTGGCTTATGAGAGATCAACCTCACAGGAGGTAAACCAGAGCAAACCATATGGTGACATCATAGACAGCCACAAATATCCACACAAACACACACTCACACACAGGCCCATTAACACCTGTCTCACACATAACACATACATTAAATGAACAAGAATTTGTATCTGACTGATCTCTTGAAGGTTAAATCTGTCTTGATTTTTGTCAGGTAGATAGATAGATAGCTAGATGAACAGATAATTGAATGTCTGCGACCAACAGTACATATAGCCTAATGTTAGAACTGATCTTTCTCTTTTCTTTCTTTGAAAATACAGTAACTTTGTCATTTTATTGTAATATTTTTTTTTTCTTAATGTATTTCTAACTTGGTTGTAATACACTGAAATGTATGAATGAGTTTTTTTGTCGGTCATCGGTTATCAGTGACTGCATGTTGCCAGTCTCTTTTATAATTGGAAGACAAGCACAACTGATTCAGTGCAATGTTGCCCAACAGCTTTTGGGGAAACCATCCAGTTGGTACAACAAATGACCAAAATGATCAGAAGCCACTGCTGAAAAAGCTGAAAAATAATTTTTGTGGTAGCAATTGACTGAATCTTTTTGTTTTAATTTGTCATTATCATCGTCTGCATTTAGGTTGGTTTCCTATAACCCTCACTTTCCTTATTACTCTGCCATTATCACAGCACTGAGATTGCTTTTTCTAGTTCATATTGGGATTATTATGGTTGTTTCTTGTTTTAGATAGTAGCCCCGCTGCTAGCGGTTACCAGCCATGTTTCTGTGAAAATCATGATGTTGCAATCCTTAATCCTTTTCCGAGTGGTGATCGGTGGCCACAGCTTATCCATTTTGTTCGCAAGAGACTGGACATTGGCGAGGAAAATAGAGTAGAGCTATCTGGTGAGGAGTTAACATTAGCCTAGCCCTTAGCTCTCGCTCTTCCTCCGCCTTTGTTTACGGTCTCACTTGGGTTACAGCCTATGTTGTCTTTGCCATCTCCGGAATGACCCCGATATGGATATGACAAAAAGTTATTTTTTATAAAAGCTACCTACTGCACCTTTAATAAGCAACAGCACTGCCATCTTACAGTATTGGAAATACTGCATTGAAATAGATATCGTATCATGCTGTTTCCGATGTCCATTGCAGATAAAGATCAATAAATCAGATTTGAAAACACAGGAAAAGAAGACATTAAAACTGAGAATCATTATGATCATGAAGTTTTCTTCAGTATCAAAGTAATCCAGTGATAGTTGTCTGTACATCAATGGGTACACTTCAGACAGGAGGTGCTGACTGCTGATTTGGCAAAATTTAAACATATAGGCAAAAAAAAAAAAAACAGGACTCAAGTTGTAGCCCACAGCTATAACTTACAGCCTCCATTACATCACTATACCCAAATTGTGGGATCTGCCGTTCCATAATGTAAAGCATGAATACCCCAAATAGAAATAAGGGGAAAAAGCATGCATCTTGCAAACCTTACCTATTTTATCTAAAAAAAAAATGTTATACATGCACTGCAATGGAGAGTTAAATTATTAGTTGGCCGATGTGTGAAACACAGAGCGCACTATTGTTATTCCACATACTTCTTATTATTCTTATTCCAGATGAGTTTTGGCCGTGGTACTCCTACTGCAGCGCTGACAGCACATACGCAAAAAATGCATCAAATTGTGCGGCCTGATCAGACTCGAGTTGCTATGACTTTTATAAGAGATCAGCCAAACAGCGTTTGCGCAAATCGCAGTTGAGGAATAAATGCAAAACCATTTTTAAGGAGGCTCAGATTCACCCCACTTTGAAACAACAGAAAATCGCCATATTTTGCCATAGAAGAATGATTAAACGTTTTAACGATTCCTAAGATTTGGGACATTTTTGCATAATTGCCATTTTATGATAGGAAGCATGGTTTTCATGGTATCGCTGCTTTTTTTTTATGTGTTTTTTGAGACTCTTCCCGATTTCACCATTGGTGTGTATTGCGTTCAATTAGTATGGAGTTACATGACGTAGAGTGGAGAGCTGCAGTAAACTCTTCTTAAAATGTCTCTTAAAAAGTCTCTGACTCCCACAATTTTTACTCTACAGACATAATTTTACCACCAAAGTAGGAAATCCTTTCAGCTCACTGTGTTGTAGTTTTGGAATCAATCGGACTGAGACTTTAATCAGAGAAAGCTTTCAAGTGACGGCAGCAGCAGCAAGCTCTCCATAGACCTTCATATAAACTTACAACAGAAACACCCTGCTTTTTCTTTCTCTCCTTATATTTCTACCTCCGTCATGTCCACATTTTTAACACCACAAAGAGCAAACATGAATTATCACCAGATGATGTGTGACATCTTTTGACCGACTTAATTCCTTCTAATAATTACAAGCTCTACACTCGTTTTTGCAAGTTATTGCATGTAGAGCTTGGTTATCTGAAATGATACGGGTTCAGTGCCACGTCAGCCCACTCACTAAAATCGAATTTATCTAGTTAATATTATTAATCATTATTTTTTGCAGGCCATCACCAGCCAAAAGTGTATCCTCTGTAACAGTGACAATGAAAAGACCATGAAATTGAGTGCTACAGAGGAGACAGGAGGAATAGAACTGGAGAAGCAGGTTGATATCATACAGTATGGAGGAAGAGAGCTACAGGGAAGTAGATGAGATGGTAAAGAGGAAGGTAGAGAAGTTATAAAACAGATGCAGAATGGTGACAGAAGAGACAAGGTTGGAAGATGGAGTAATTAATAAAGAAAACAGTAATGGATGATGAGGAGAGTGGCAGAGAGGTGGCAGTGTAGAAGATAAGTGGTAGAAGTGGAGGAAATGGAACATGATGAGAGGATAAAAGAACACAAGAAAAAGAGAGAACTAAGATGTTCCCGAATCATAATATAATATTCTGCTAACACAAAAAATGCATTTTACACCATAATTTTCTGGTATTGTGTTTAGTATTTGGGAAGCCTATGAGGAAAACATAGCTAGAATCCCTCAAAAATTACTTTTGTCATGATTTTGTTTCAATACTAAACCAGTTTTGAATATTTTTGTCCAACAAGTCACATATTCTCGACATGTCACATCACAGGTGAACATTTTCCATAGCACTGTGGTGTTTAACCATTGGAAGTATTTTTACCTACAGTGATAATGAGGTTGAGACCACACCATTTGTTCCTTTTACACTTCCATATTTCTAACCATGCTTGTCATTTTGTGTTTGTAAGTTCTATCTTTAGTCTGAAGCATTGCAGGCACTTAATATCTAATTTGTTTATATTTAGCATTACATTTCATTACAGTTGCCATCAACACTTTCTGGTTAAAATCAAAACTCAGAGAGGTATTGCTTAAGTTCAATTACTATGTATTGATTTAATCTTGAAACTTGAAAAACAGCTCCACATCCAGGAATGTGTGGACAAGCCAACACAGGGCACTTGGCCATGGGCACATGCCACGCCGCCCTCCCATTGGTTTTCTTTCAGCCTGCCGAGGGGCTTGCTGAAGAGAGACTGCTGTCATGTAGTGACACACCACACCGCTGCACAACCCTGCGCTAATCCCTGTGAAACGCCTGATTTGGCCTGAATGCAGTGGGAGTGGACTTGGAGTTTGGAAGTGGAGTTTTGTCAAAGGAACTGTACTTGGCGAACTTGTGATGGACATCTGTCATTATCTGAACATTTTATAGGCTAATCAAATGAATCAAATTTAGAGAAGTTAGTTTGCAGATGCAGTAATTCTCATGTCAAAAAATCCTCCCTGCATTAAAGTAAATGTATCCTTTTGTCAACTTATTTTTGCAAAAGTTAAGCGCATAATTGCGTGATGATGCAGTACAAAGTCACTCGTGTCAGTGTGAAACTGGTGAGAACTCAGATGTGAGAAAATCAAAGCAAATAGAAACATAACTAGCAAACATAGATGTGGTGAAAAGGTTAATGTGACAGCTCCTTCAACTAAACCTCCTGCTTGCTGCAAACTATTATACTATTAGACAAACAATATTATCTGTAAACTGATGCAAGAGCAGGCTGGAGTTGGAGGAGTACAGGGATGAGAGGGAGGTGCAGGTACTGTAGATCTGGGCTCCTTCTTTACTCAAACTTGGGTGTATTTGCCTTTCTCTCCTCAGTGTCTCTATCTGTCAAGTTCCTCATGTAAATGAGCTCTCTATATTGTCTCTATCGTCTGCTCTCTGTCCCAGAACAAGGTGGGATTCCACAGCGGGGATTGAAGCTGCTTCACTTGTCAGCAAACAGACGGGATCATTGCTTTGTACTGGAGCCCTGTTATCTCTGGCTGTGTGATAAGGAACTCTACAGAGTTTCCCTATCTGGAGGAGGAAGAAAGACGACCCCGAGGTAAACTCAGATTATGACAAGAATTTATCATTGCCATTGCTCCTATTTACATTGACTTTGTTCCTTCTCACACACACACACAGAAAGACAAACACGTGCACTTTGGATGCTCACGTGTCCGCATGAAACCTAGACTGATTTTCAACATTTTATTAACCATCAAAACACCAGCAGAGCTCTTGAGTGCTACTGCAAGTCACTGACAAACCCCATTTATTTTGTTTTCACTTTAGAAAACACAGTTTAATCTTTAATTTAGCATTCACCATGTGAAAATGTGATTCAGGTAGCTTTGTAGACAGCCTTTATACTTCTTAAAAAGAAACAGGAAGTCTAGTCTGCTTACTACTTACTTGTACACAACATTCATCTATCTCTCAGTAGATAGCCGTGTTTCCCGATCCTAGGATTCTATTCCAATAGGACATTTCCATGAATTTCCTTTCTCTGTAATCTGAAATGTTTAACCTTAAAAAGAGTGAGTCAGATTCTAAGGCTAGAAAGAGGCAAGCAAAATTTACTCTGTAATCTGAAATGTTTGGACCATAAGAAGAGCGAGTCAGATTCTTAGGTTAGGAAGAGGCCAGCAACTCTATAACCAAGTCAAATTTCCAAGGTTTATACAGCGCAAGCATTCTTACCATCTCTATAGTGTAAACTTTTTAATACAAGCATTCCTACAATCTTTACAGAGAAAACCAAATTAACCACTTTTTACAACCACACAGCAAATTTACGTATAAATGCAGATGGCGTCAACTTCTTTGGGACTCCAGCTTCACAGACCTCCAACACACACAGCAACAAAAATTAGGTTTTCAAAAGGACCCTTTACCTCTGTAATTTGGATCTGAAGTCACTTGTGTGTCATTGGTCTGGAAAAGGAGTCTCCGTGGAAGTGTGTTGCCATCCGGGTCACGGCACCAAATTGTTGTGGAAAAATCCAAGTCTAGGTTAGAGGTTTGCTGTAGTGTTGTTAGTTTATTCAAGCATGCCGGCACACTGGTGCGCTGATGAGCGGATCTGAGTCGGTGAATGGACCCAGAGTCAAGACACAGATACAGTTTTATACAGTATGATCAAAGCAGTGATGTAAGAACAACAGGAAACAAAAGGTAGGAAGGGTACATTTGTTATCAGATTTGCAGGGGACACATAGATGACAAGATCAAAGGGTTAATTAGCAGAGGGGAAGGAACTCCAGACATATCATAGGGGAAGGGGGTCCAGACTTAACCAATTTAGCAAGTCAGCAGGGGGGCCCCAATGTGTATTTTCTATCAGTCTGAAAGGGGCTCAATTCTTCTTGAGCTCTCTTAAGCGAGGCTGTCGGAGATTTAAACACTTGTAGAAATCCACCTGACTACACATTCACTGATTTTATTTAAGATAACTTTTCATGACTTTCAATAATGGGTTAAAGATTGTAGAACTACATATTTTTTATTATAATTTTAATTAATAATTTTGTGCGTAACAGTCGGTACAATTTTATTTGACTCCATTGGTAATTTAATTTTTCCTACATCACCTGCTGTACCTTGTTGGATTTCGGTGCAGCTTTTGATACTGAGGATCACCATATCCTGTTTGAGAGACTTGGGCAGTGGGTGGGGATCTGTGGGTCAGCCCAGCAGTGGTTCTCCTCCTACCTCCCTGACAGGAGTTACGCAGTTTCTTTTCGCAACTTTGCCTCCTCATCTGAAACTCTGTATTGTGGTGTGCCCTGAGATTTGCCTTGTATATGCTTCCCTGCGGACAGATAATAAGGCACTTTAAAGGTGTTTCCTATCACTGCTACACAGATGATATTCAGTTATACATCTTATTCAAGCCTCAAAACATAGCTAAATTGTCAGTATTAAATGACTGCCTAAATGCTATCAAAATGGCAATGGATGGCAAATCATTTCTTACAGCTAAAGACAAAAACAAAACAGAAGTCCATATTCCCGCACCAGTCAGTCTTGTTCCTAAGATAAGGGGTGGTCTTAGGTCGCTCACCATGTTGGTTAAATCCTCCATAAGAAATCTAGGCATCACTATGGACCAGGCTCTGACTCTGGACCAACATGTCAAGTGTTGTTTTCCAGATCAGAAATATTGCAAAACATAGGCCCATTGTGTCACAAGCAGAGCTGGAAATGTTTATTCATGCTTTTATTTTCAGCATTCTTCTACGTGCTGACGTGCTGCGGTAAACGTATCCTATCATTTCAGCGTGTTTTTGCTGCTCTCACTCAAGAGTTAACCTTGTTAAATTCTTCATGGCAGCAGTTAACTACCCGCTGTACATTTAGACTAACACTAGTCTTTAAACACTCACAGCTCTCTCCTTCTTTTAGTGACTTTTAGCTGATGTTGTAGCTTTTTATTCGCTGTTCAGTTCTGTTAGCTTCCGTAGCCTCTTTCAGCTCCTCAGCTAGCGATGGCTTCTCTCTCTCCCTCTCTCTCTCCTGCTCTGTCCTTCTCGGTGTGTCGGATTGTCACTTACTCCTCTGCCTCCTTTAGAGATAAAGGTTTATGTATTAAGTGTAGTTTATTTGTAGCATTGGAGAAGAGGCTTAGTAAATTAGAAGCCCAGCTAGTCAACCCCCTGGAGACCTGGTCTGATGAGGAGAGACGGCATTCATCCCACTTTGGATGGTGCAGCTCTCATATCCAGTGTAGTGGTAGTGGTACAACAAAATAAGAGAATTAAATGTGGACTCTTAAACATTAGATCTGTTGTCTAAAGCTGTGTTACACAAAATAAATCCATATGATAGTCAGATATTAAATTGTTGACTAACTGAAGCTTGGCTGTGTCAGGAAGAATATGTTAGCCTGAATGAGTCCACTCCTCCTAGTCATATTAATACTCACATTCCTCGAGGCACTGGCCGAGGAGGTGGAGTTGCAGCCATGTTCGATCTAGCTTATTAATCAACCCTAAACCTAAACTCAGTTTCAACTCATTTGAAAGTCTTGTTCTTACTCTTTCACACCCAACCTGGAAAATATTTCAGCCACTTCTATTTGTCATAGTGTACAGTGCTCTTGGTCCATATTCTGAATTTTTAACAGAATTTTCATTTGAAGAAGTTCAGTCCTCAAAACAGAAAGTCATTATTGTAGGTGATTTTAATATTCATGTGGATGTCGATAATGATTAGTTGTGCGTTTATGTTTCTGTCAGAGTGTAAACAAACCCACTCACTGTTTTAACCATACCCTCGATCTTGTTCTGCCATATGGAATCGAAATTGAACATTTAATAGTCTTCCCACAAAATCCTGTCTTATCAGACCATTATTTAATAACCTTTGAATCCATATTACTGGACTACAGGCCATTAGGCAAACATTCCTTCAGTAGATGCCTGTCTGATAGTGCTGTAGCTAAATTTAAATAAGTGATTCCATCGGCATTTAATTCAATGCCATGTCTCAATATAACGGAGGACTCTTATGCTAACTTTAGTCCCTCCCAAATTGATCATCTGGTTGATAGTGCTGCAGGCTCTCTGCGAAGGACTCTCAATTCTATTGCCCCTGTCAAAAAGAAAATAATAAAACAAAAGAGATTAGCTCCATGGTATAACTCTTTAACCCGCAAATTAAAAGAAACATCGCAAAAATTAGAAAGGAAATGGCGTTCAACCAAACTGGAAGAATCTCATTTAGTTTGGCAAGATAGTCTTAGAACATACAGGAAGGCCCTCCGTAATGCCAATTTAATGTAGAGCCTATTGCTCCTCACTAATAGAGGAACATAGGAACAACCCTAGGTTTCTTCTCAGCACTGTAGCCAGGCTGACACAGAGTCAGAGCTCTGTTGAGCCATGTATTCCCAGAGCTCTCAGTAGTAATAACTTCATGAGCTTCTTTGATAATAAAATTCTAACTCGTAGAGGGAAAATCTTCTTGTGCCCTTAGCCAGTTCAGATATGTAATTAAACCTCTTGAAAAAGCCTACGCTTGAACCAGGGGTTTTAGCCAATTATAGACCTATATCTAACCTTCCCTTTCTCTCCAAAATCCTTGAGAAAGCGGTTGTTAATCACTTATGTGACTTTCTACACAACAATAGTTTATTTGAGGATTTGAAAATCCTCAAATAAACTATTACATGCTATTACAGAGACTGGAGCATTTGATTGGCATCAAAGGACCTGCACTAAGCTGGTTTAAGTCGTATTTATCAGACAGATTTCCGTTTGTACATAAACTGATGAAAATGTAAATAATGAATCCTCCGTGCACACCGAAGTAAGTCACAGAGTTCCACAAGGTTCTGTGCTTGGACCAATTTTATTTACCTTATATATGCTTCCTTTAGGCAATATTATTAGGAAACACTCCATAAACTTTCACTGCTATGCAGATGATACTCAATTATACCTATCGATGAAGCCAGATGAAACCGATAAGTTAGCCAAAAAAAACTGGATGACCTGCAATTTTCTGCTGTTAAACTCAGACAAAACTGAAGTTATTGTTCTGGGTCCTAAACACCTGCGAGACGCATTATCTATAGATATAGTTACTCTAGATGGCATTGCCCTGGCCTCCAGCACCACGGTAAGTAATCTAGGAGTAACCTTTGATCAGGACATGTTCTTTAATACCAATATAAAACAGACTTTAAGTACTTCCTTCTTTCACTTACATAACATTAAAAGAAAAATCAGGTATAGCCTGTCTCAAAAAGACGCAAAACCCAGTTTAGGTCCGGGAGGCAGACACCCTCTCTTCATTTAAGAGTATGCTAAAAACGTTCCTTTTTGATAAAGCTTACAGTTAGGGCTGACTCAGGTGAGTCCTGAACCATCCCTTAGTTATGCTGTTATAGGCTTAGACTGGCGGGTGATTTCCCATGATGCACTGAGCTTCTCTCTCCTCCTCTCCCTCTCTATCCGTACGCATTCTTATCCCACTAATACATTTTTTCTAACTCGACTTCTTCCCAGTAGTTTTTGTGCTTTTTGTGCTTTTTCACCTGTCAAGTCAAGTCAAGTCAAGTCAAGTCAATTTTATTTGTATAGCGCCAAATCATGACATAAGTTATCTCAAGACGCTTTTCACATAGAGTAGGTCTAGACCATACTCTTTAAAATATTATCTTATCTGTGGACAAAATATACAAAAGGGCAAGGGAGATGTCAGCCAATCATAGTTTGTTAATCTTTTTAAATACCTTTCTAAGCCTTTTTGGTGGTAAACTAAATTCAGTGTTTTTTGAGTCTTGCACATCCTAAAAAAAAGTGTCCATTTAATTTATTGTGACGGTATGGTAGGAAAGTGTTTGTGGTTTGGCACTAACTATAACTATGAAAATTAGGATTCAGGAGGTGACAGACAAAAATAACTGGAAGACTCATCGTAGAAATTACAGTATTATAGTGGTTGTCTGTGAAAAGCCCTTAAATTAAAATAATTCCAATGACACATTCTGCTTTTGAACACATTCTGTATCTGTAAATTATTATTATTAAATATTATTATTATTATTATTATTATTATACAGATAATATTTTTTATTCTAATTCCAGCACATAATATCTGATGTCAGCCTTATCCATCCGCAAAATATTGGAATCAGCCTTTATGAAAGCACATTAGTCGAATGTCTACATGCAAACATACACACAGAACAACCAAGGGAATTCGTGTTATACACATATCAACACACTTATACTCTCAATAGAGGCAACAGAGACCATCTCCAAATGTCAGCAAGCTTTTTCCCAACAGGTCAGCTGCATTATCTGTCCCCCCATTATTATTCTCTTCTGTCCCACAATCCTCAGGGGGATTTGGCCTGCCAACCTGGCAGTTGGATTTTATGTAAGAGGAATATCAGACGGAAAGGAGTGACCTTCTACTTCAGTCTCAGCGCAGCACAGCGCCTACTAGATCGGGGAACAAGTGATTTTTCTTTACTTTGATGCCTTCAAAGCCATGAATGTTATGTATATGAGGCCTATTGATACTGACCTGACGTAGGGAAACAACTTCTGCACCAAGATACATCTGCTCTTATTGTGCCACTGTCAACCCCTCGCTCCCCCTTCTTCTAAACCTTAAAAGCAGGTGATCTTGACTCCAGATCTGTTTTTATTTGTCGTTATCAGACAAGCGAAAACAAGCCGTTTGACCTGTGAGGTGAGGATCAAGAAAAAGGTGGAAAAGAATGTGAGGAGGGAGCTGGAGTTAAAAAAAAAAAAACAGTACAAGCTAACTCACTTTCTCCAACTCTTCCTCTCATTCTGACATTTCTCCTGGAATAGTAAGACATCTCAGCAATTTCCCTGAAATATTCAGCTCTCTCAGTGCAGTTATTGATGTATCACAAGGTCTGTTTTCATTGTAGCCTGGAGTAAAAGCACAGCAGCCTCTCACTCATACTCTCAGTGGATTTATCACAGAGATACGCTGGGCTTTTGAAAAGACTGTAAATCACGGCAGAGCTTTTCCAATATCCTGCGTCTCATGCAGAGCAGGAGAGCTGAGTGCAATCATCGAGTTTGTAGAGAAGTTGAAGGATGATGAGGATGTTAAAGGCTTTCTTTTAGATCAGCATGTACAGTTCGCTTATTGAAGGCTTTGCTGGGGAGAGCTGACATGTAAACTGTTCTTAAAGACGCACAAAGGAGTTGATTGGACAAGCAAAGGCACGGGGACTCGGCTGTTTGTTCTGCTAGGGCTGGTACAGTAGGCCAGCAGTCGCTTGGCTGAGAGGGCAGCATCGGTCCCCTCTATGAACTAATGGCTCCTCCAGCAGGTTGACGTTACACAGCCAACTTAGAGGGAGGGAGGAAAACTTCACAACTAGCCTGCACAGCTGGATCCACCAGACTGTCACAGCAGATACCTGGTCCAGACTGAAATATCTCAACTATTGAATGAATTAACAAAATGTTGTACAGACATTGATAATTCTCTGAGATGTACTGTCACTCTGGAGATCTCTCTTATAGAGGCCCTCAAGACATTCACGCCAGGAGGTGCAATACGAGCGCTGAGAAGACCATAAAAGACCCCAACCAGTCTGTCAACAGGCTCTCTCTTTGCTGTGGTCAGGGAGGCCTTACCGCTGCCTGAAGACCAAAACAGGGAGGATGAGGAGGAGCTTCTTCCCTTAGGCCATTCCGGTCCTGAATCAGTGACTCCACAGAGGACTATAATTTATTATTGATCATATAACTCATCCACCTGCCATACATCTTGACGTACTGGTTATATTGTTTCATTTTTCTGAAACTCGCAACAACATTGAGAATCAAACTGATCATATTGTTCATTGTTTCAACATTGAAACTGTTGCTGTTCCTACAACAGTCCCTTCATGCCACACACATACAAACACACATAGAACATACAGATAATTACATTTAGAATAGAACAGGATCAAATATCAAATGAATATATATATATATATATATATATATATATATTCAGAAAAGGAATTGGTTTGTTAAAACAAAAGTGCCAAAAATAGTAGTTCAACGAAGGGAGCTGAAAAAGAGAGCTGTTCAACCCTGCTTACTTGGATGTGAATGTCAGATTTTCAGTTTCTGAAATTTAGAAAAAAACATCGGACTCAGCTGCCTCCCAGTTTCCAATGTCGGAAAGGTGTAGGGAGAGGGAGTTTCCATACTACTACTGCTACTACTACTACTACTTCCATACTTCCTTGAGTGTACATGTTGTCTTGCACGGACACAACATTTGTTGTTACAGAAGTAGAGGCTTTATACTATATTTAAGAAATTGAACATTAGGCTTTCATTTCTGGCATGCTGTGTGCAAGCATTTGTAAATAAGACGAGAAAGATCCATAATTTTGGTATTGGGTAAGCTTGTATATAAAGAAAATGTAAGCAAAATGTACCACTTTTTAGAAATGTGCATATACAGTGAAAACCACATGAATTGTGTTAATGGTACAGTCCACAACAGACGGATGTTGTGCTAACTGCTAATTGAGTTTTGAAAATGTGACTACAGATTGGACAAAAGGATGTTAGCAGTTGTAGAAAAAACTGTAGTGAACTGGCAGCTGTTGTGTTTTTATGACCTTTTGTCACATTCAAACACTAGTTTTCACTGGCATATGCAGTAAAATGCATGTACTAGCAGGCTGCCCACCTCAGGATCCGATTTTAATCAGTTTTATTTTAGCCTATAACAATCCATTATTATTATCATCATAATCAATTGTCATCAGATTCCGATTCCAGTTTGTATATTGCTAATTTTTTTTGGCTTCACTAAAATATAAGGAATCACCTTTTTCAAACAGAGCTACAGCCACTTATACAGGAATTATACACAAATACAGATATCCCTCGTGAAAAATGTCTAAAACTGCTTTAGCTTCTTCAAGTAGGAGCCCATCACTCATAGTAAGAAGTCGACTGAGAAAATATATTTCTAGGGTCTTTAATGTAAAGCATATTGAGATTACTTGTAATGTAACACAACTAAAAGCTATATAACTGAAATGTCCTTCCCTAAGGTTGGATGGCTGTTGTTGTAGGCCTTTATCATTTATCATGCATATAATTAGCAACCAAAATGCATTCAGAGCCTGACTAATGACATATGCAGATTTATGGAAGTGAAATGGTCATAATCAAATACCTCTGTATATGTCATATCTTCATTAAAGATCACAGATGTTCTGAGAGCTCCTCAATATCATACAATTAAAACAACATGTCAGAAATTGGGTGGGCCCCGTGGAAGCAGCTTTCATCAGTTGGCTCACAGGAGATGAGAAACGTTGGACGTGGGATTTTTGACAGGCAAAGGTTTGGATTGAAGCAGGACTTTGATGTTCAAGCCATGATCCTCTCTGGTCCCCATGTTTACTCTTCAAAACTGTTTTGTCAGTAATTAGACAAAATGCAAATGTCTGTCACAGGGAGTAGCGGGTTGGCAGGGGGAGGACCCAATTGCAGAGAGGAGAAGAGACCGGCAGGTATGGCATGAAGTGATCAGAGGTAGGTGAGTGAACACGTGAATGGAGTTGAACTGATGAGGAAGGAGTGGCTGACAGGCAGAGAGAGGAGTGGAGACAGGTGTTTAAATGGGTGGGGAAGTCAGGTGATGGGGAAAAGAAGGAAAGTCAGAGGGCATCTGGTGGAAAGTAAAGGGATGGCAGGTCAGGGGAAGAGAAAGAGACATGGAAAATAGTGACAACAAAAAAAAGGAAGAGATCATGACACTGTCATTCCTCACTGACAGGGAGATAGAGCTGCAGCGACGCTTCCAATATTGAACTCCACAATACTCATCTGACAGCACTGACAACGTAATTAGAAAGTCCTTTCTCAGGGTTGGAGTTGGTGCAGTAGTTGGAGTGTGTTCCACTAGAAGCTGAAGTTTTGCAACAGGCAAACAGCACGCTGAAGGTGTTTGAGCTGTGCTCATCCAGCCCAATATCTATAGGAATTACATCCATACTGGACTTTGCGCCCAATGATTTATATCCACTGTAATAGTGTGTCATTCATGTAGCGAGGAAGAGAGTAAGCATGTGGAGCTCCGGGCGGAGGATGGGTGTGCAGTGCATCTGTCTTCCATGCAGGGGACCGGCATTTGCATCCTATCACAGACTGCAATTAACGTTCAGCTATTTATTAACCTTAACCACAATCTTTCCCTAACCATCACCATATATAATTGGCATACGTTGCTGACGATGTAAAAATAATAAGAAAACAGTCATCTTGGCTTTGTTCTTGTCTGGTGATAGGGTTGGCTCACCCACACCCAGTGTGTAGCTTTTGGAAAATGCCATTCCAGCCATTACATCATTCGGCAGGTGCCTTGAAAAAAAAAAAGATTAATTGAAATTAATTTTTTTCAAATTATAGATCAATTTGTAGAAAGCAAAAATCTAGGAATATCGATTGCTGATCGAACATATTCTGGGCTCACCTAATATAGACGATAGGGTTGTTCCAAAATGGTTTTTTTTGTACGAACTCACACAGTGAGTCCCAGGCGAGGAAATAACAAAAGAAGAAGTTGAGAAAATGTATCAAATATTACATCCAAGTTACATTTTCAACTTTTTTTCTTTAGCATGTTTTCAATTTTGCTGTTTTCAATTTTTTAAACAACGGGGTTTGTGAAGGGGGCCCAATGGCTAATTGGGCACAAAAAGGGATTCTGCTGCTGATCAGATGTCGAGGGGCCTCACAGCAGGCTTCCACAGGTGACAACATGATGACCTCTTGCAAATAGAGTCTTGACCTCTTGTTCATTTGATAATGCACAGTAGAGGCCCCGCACTGTGAGCAGGATTTAGAAATACAGCCTTTAAAAGTGTGTGCGTGTTTCTGTGGGCAGAGTCAACGGGAGGCTCAAAGCATGTCCGCGGAAGACAACAGCTCCCAGTAGGCGTTACAGCGTCTGGAGATACGGCTGCTCTCCTGCAACAAAGACAGAGAGAGGAGGAGTAGAAGGAGGAGGAGGAAGGAGAGGTCCCCTGAGTTAAGGATGTTTTCAATTTTAGAGAGACATGATTTCAGCCCAACAGCCTGAAGCTTTCAGTCAAAATGACAAGGCTGTGTTTGTGCGCGTGTATCAGTGTGCATCACACACACACACGCACGCACACACAGGCAAAAGAGCCATTTAATCAATCTCTTTGCCAGGGCGTCAACCCTGCACACTCATATACATCAGGTGTGGCGTGTGCATACTTCATATCGCCCACCGAAATAGATTTATCATCGGCAGGGAGCCCATGCTTCATATCCCTCCCCAGTCATCGATCGACCAAGCGCCTGTTGCCCTGGACTTCCACTGGGAGCCACTCCATCTGAAGATGGAAGTCAGGAGCTTGTCACCCTGACACATCGGCTCTGAGAGAGATCAGCCGGCACTACTGAAGCCATTTTCCACGGCCGCTCTCAAACTTCCTTCTTTCACCGGCTGCTCTGATGTATGAGCAGGATTTGATTGTTTCTCAGACTCAGACGTGTGTTTCCTTCAGGGGTGTGTCTTCTGTTTGTTCTGTCTGTTTTTTTTTTGTTTTTTTTTTTGCTATGCTGTAGAATCTTACTTCTTTGTATCTAACAGATGCTAGTCAACCTCTGACAAATGAAAAGTTGAACTAATGAGCAATAAAACACACGCTTTCTCAATTCAGTGCACACAAGTGGTTTTGCTGCTACAGCCTTACTTGGTCAGGTATGACCAGTAGCTTTATAGTGGATAACATTAGCTAATGTTGTCAAACTGTACATGTACTTGTGCTATTGTTACACTGTTAAACTATCACTATCAGATTCTGATAACACAAAGATTAATTTTGGGGTCTGACGTCTACAAAAAAAATGATTCACATCATGCGATCCTGCAACACTGTTGATTGGACACTGAAATGGCCTAACAACCCAGAGACTGTCCCTGGATGCCTAGTCCCACTACACTTGCTCTCAGTTAGGTGGCCTAATGAGGATGTCAAAGCAACTGACTCAACTAAACCTTGGCACAGCCAAGTAGTTTCGCTGCTAATTTTCCACAAAAGTATTCTCCTCATAGACCACAAGTGTTCTCGGGCCACACTAACAGCAGTCCACCACTTTGGTCCAAACTTAAGTATTTTAAACCGGCAGTAACTGATTTTATCGGCCACACAACATTGACATATCACCTTTTAAGTTAATATGCCGAACATGTCAGCCAACAGTTGCTTATTTACCAATCCAGCAGGTACAGAGTAACCTCATCATTCATCTGGAGACGTGTTTCTGCCCACCTTGTGAATGGAAGCTCAATATTCACTCTCCTTTTTTCAGTTTGATCAGCTAGTCTCTAACTGTGTCTGTCTGAGCAGGTGTACAGTTGTTTTTTAGAGCTTCTCTATTTCTTTTCAGAGAAAACTCTCAACCCTTCAAGTGTGGGGCAGAGGTTGTTTTCTCAAATCTCAGTTTATGACACGATGTGAAATTAAGACTGAACAGATACTCAACACATTAACAGATGTCACTTTGGCAAGGATTTATGCTTTAAAACACTTTGAGGTTAACATTTTCAGCATGACATGTATTTAAATCAGATATCACACAAATACCGTAACTTGTACTATGACATGATTCTGGTGCCCATGAGAAGCAAGTCATAGGCCTTTTAGAGGCAAATACAGTATGTTTTGAATGATGATCCTTTGGTAACACCAGCAAGCTCAGTCCTTGTGTTTAGGGTGTGCTGGGGGGGAGGAGATGAGGAGGTTGAGTTATTGCGGATGACTGTGTTGCGCTTGCTCTCTGCTGTTTAATAGACTCTTTGGATTCCTTCTTAAGTTTTAATCAGCCTCTTCCTTTGCAAAGAAGATTTCCCACAAGTGACCATATGAACACTTGAATTTAATTGGGACAACTAGCCAGCAAGTACAGCATCTCAAGTGTTAGGGATGGGACAAAAGGCAAGTGTATGCTGTATGTGAGTGTTAAGGGTTTACCCTGTTTCTTACTCAGTGCATGGTGGGATAGGCTGGAGCCCTCCATAATCCTGCACCCTGATTAGCAGTTATAGAAAACAGAAAGATGGATAGATTTACTGTTGCATAGCTCCGCGTCACAACATGTTGTTGTGTTCAGCACCCCTCCATGTTAGTGAAGGCAACACTGTATGTCCTCTTCATGTTGGTAGCGTGCAGAGTGGATCTATAATCCTTGCCCTCCTGCTGCTCCTAAAGGAAATGAGCAGACACACCAAAGGACATGTTACTCATCGCTTACACAAAGACACACCATTAATAAGCAAAGATTTTAAGTCAGGTAAACTTCATGTGAATATCCAAATGTCACATCCAGTCAAATGACTCCATGTTGTGTGATTGAAAAATGTGATACATACAACATGAATCTACTGTAAGCTGTGTTGCATATACACCACACAGGGAGCTAGTGCCAAGAAGACATTGTATGTCAATGCCAACAAATTTCTCCTTCCCTGTTTGGACTCAAAGACCAGAAACCGATTGATAAATGGACATGGCCACATGAAATCAGTGCCCACTTGTCTTTGACACCTCCAGCACACTGCAAGACATATTGCATCATATTTACTACATACTGTATATTGGAAGTTACATGCAATTTGTTAACTACCTTAATCTTTGTTGAATGTGCTTATTTGATTTACCTTATTAAAATGATGTGCTACATACATTATTGTATAGAATATATAAAATGATATGGCCAATTAAATCTCTTTTCTTTTTTTTTCTCCTTTTCAATTCCTCACCATCAAAGAATAAACCAAGAAAGGTCTATGAAAGGTCTGTGTTATTTTCACCGTGCTGACTGGAACCCCACAAAGATTGTTATACACACTGAACAGGTCATATCTGAAGTGTAACAGCCCAAATGTGCAGATGTCAGTGCGTGTAAGACCCATGTAACTTTATGCAATCCGATCCAATCCCTGAAAGGATGTGGATAGTGCAAGACAAATGTAATATTTGTTATGTCACTGAAGCTTGGGCCTTACTGTCAAAACGAGGTTTTGACTTTGACGAATCATTTATTTATTTTGTTCCGGACAGAATTTCACCTGAAGGCTACGCAATATCAGAGCTGACAAGCTGAACATGAATGTGCCTTTTCAGATAGAGGGAACCAGTATAAGCTGTTTGAACTAGTTAAGCCCTGAGTGCTATGATTTGGCAAACCCACATCAGTCAGATGTGAATTACTCATGAAACATTGATTTTCTCTCTCCTCTTTGCTCATCGACGGGAGATATTCGGGTTTTAGCTTGAATGAGTCAGTGCCATGAAGCTACAAGCGGCTTTTGAAAGGTGTTAGATATTTCATGTGTCCTAAGCCCTCACTACGTGTCCCTTTAGCGCATCTGTCCCTCCCATCCACCCTGGTCTCACAGAAAAGCGTCCTCCCTTGACAGTAATCAAAGGTCTGTGACGATGAATACGAATTCCCTCCTCAGAGAGCTTGGGACGACACGCTTGTTTTATGTGTGTTTCAATCCTCTGCAGGGGGGAAATAAAGCTTGAATGCTGAGAGGCAGACTGTGTTCACATCCTCATCCAGGGAAGACTGAACTCAGGAGCAGTTGTGTTCTCAGGTAGACAATAGAGCCCTGATGATAGATCGGCATTTCCAATATTTGTGACCGATTTCAAATGATGATGTGTCAATATCAATGTTGTCAATCAGTACAGAAATGCCAAAGATACATTTCAGGTCATTTAAAACACAGTTCACCAGAGAGCACTGACAAGCTTATTAAGTGTAGTATATTCTAATCAGTACATGTCTTTGTTATTTAATAACAACTAAAGAAATCCAGAGTTGATTGTCTGTACCTCTGGGATTACAGTGCAAACAGGAACTGCTAGCAGATAAGGCAGCATGACTTTTCATGGTGCTGATTTACGTGGAAACAAATAGAGAGGGAAATAAAGGGTGTAGCCCACAGCTAACTCATTGTCTCTTTATTCTTTATTTTTATCTACACATTAAAAAATAAAAAATGTAAAAAAGGATACAATATATAATTTACAAGTAAATGTGAAGGAGAATTACCTAAAAACCCTCCAGGGTCTTCTCCAGGCAGAATATTACAAGAAATAATTGAGATAAGAATACACAATTTGAATGTGTTTATACCTTATAAGCAGGGCTTGACATTATCAACCACTCACCCACCAAATTCCGCAGTGTCGTGTAACACATTCACTCTGAGTAGCCACTTTGGCAGATGGCATTCTAACACACACATATATCAAAGAGGACCGTAGACTCTTGATCTGCAGTCAAATGCTCTGCCACTGAGCTATACCACCTGCACCATTTTTATTATAGCTATAAGAGGCTTCTCTTTTTATGTCTTTGTCTTAATCGGTTGCATGTTTTCATACAAAAGGAGCTTTACAGCTCTAATAAGATGACCGTAGTCTTATAGCCTACATTTGATTACCGTTGTCCTCATGATAACAAGCGATCATCCCTTGCTAAAACATGTACTCTGCTGAAAGCCTATAAAATAGGAGATTGAACACCAAGCAAAAACAGAGAAGGATTCCAACGGTTTTAACCAATAAAATAAAAAAAAAATGAAAAATCAATACTGGTATCAGCCCCCAAAAATCCAGTATCAGTCAAACTCTGGGAGGCAAAGCCAGCTCCTTGGGCGTGTGTTTTCATGTGGCCTAGTGGTTACATTAGAGCGTGGATCTGGATTGTATATATACTCTGGCTACATGCAGTCTGCCTTGGGAGTACAAACCAAAAACAAGGACACAGGGATTGGGGGAGAGAAGTCCCTGCAAAGGTTTTCCCAAACAATACCAGGGAGTTCAAAGTAAAACGAGTGGCAGTACAAATATCTCATATCCCACGTTCCCCAGCCCAAGCCTTTAGCTTGAGGCAACAGCAGTTCTGAGATCTGGGGAACTGGAGAGCTTTATCGATTTGGACGTTCCTTAAAGGTTACACCGTCTCACATCTGCCATCCCTGCAGACAAACAGAAAGAAAGACAGAGAGACTTCGAGGAGGGCCTGCCATAAAGCATTGCAAGCAGGAGTATTTTGGAGGTATCTTTTAATTTCATGCACGACAGCTCTCACATTTGTTTCCCTCCCTTTCCTGTTCGCCTCTTTTTTCCTTCCTCTAATGTTCCCTCCACCGCAACCCCCCCCCCCCCCCCCTTTTCTATCTCTTTCTATCTCCGGGGTTCACATTCAAATGACGTTGCATCTTGAGCCATCCGGATGGGACCGAGGCACGGAAACAATGTTCATTTTGAACCTTTCCTTTCTAAGTAAGAGCGAGGCACTTCGGCCTTATGTAAGCAATTTATGCTGCAGTGCTGATACAGCTGAGTGATGCGATGCAGCGTGTACACAGAAATTACAAGGCTTTTGAAACTTGGGCCACCTGATTTATATGTATTAAATGTCATTGGCCACCTGTAAATGGTCCATCCCGTCCTAATTATGCAGACGGTAATAACCTTCTTTTGGTTATGGTCTCTCCTGAGTTGTATTCTCAGAAGCCTACGAGGGAGAAAAAGCTGACGGATATGTGTGAGGGTATGCAGCATGCTGCAGAGCTTTGGACCCAGGGGAGGAGGGAGGGTGTATGTCAAATGTGATTACAGGAAAAAAAAAACAAGGTAATTAAGCACAGCAAATTTGGCTAGAAATTCAAGTCAAACCTTTTGACCTGGAGGGCTGCCAAATGCTGCCTCAATTCACTCACCAGTCAGTCAAGCTGGCGAGCTGAGGAGGTTGCCGGGGGTTACGGTGAGGGACAAGGAGCTGGGCAACGAGTGGCATGCTTGATCCCTGACCCCGGTGAGTCAGAGGAAGAGTGGCCACTCAACAGCCTTGAGTTGCTTTCAAGGGTTCAAGTGTCATTCCTGCAAATGGTGGAGAGGAAAGTGGAGGCGACGGCTCGCCGGGAGAGCTTGCTTTCCTGTCCCTCGTGTGTGGTAGAAAGATCCGTCACTGGGTCCTCATTGGCAAGCAAAGCTCGTTAAGAGACTTAATTAGTCCAGCATGGGTACACTGATTGCTCCACACAGGGTAGAGTTCCAGTTCCAGATTCCCCATGCTTATTGAAGCCAGCACAGGGACCCGGTAAGCTTTCCTCCCATTAGGTGCCCTCTCTGTTTGCCTGTCAAGCTAACGTTAAAGGACTTCCCTCCTTTTTCACTGACTATCAAATTTTGCTCAAAGACCCCCGTCAAACATGCCTGTCAAATTTTATTTTGAATGTCACTCCGGCGCCCTAGGTTAAATGCTCCAACAGATCTGGGATCCCAACAATCTGCCTGTCACATGAAGTCACAACTAGCGTGTGGCTCCTCTTTATCTCCTCCTCTGTCTGCCATGAAAACAGATAGCAGGGGCTGAGCATAGATAAACCACACAGTTGCAGTGCTCTAACAGGCGGTAATCCCACTGCTCATCTTGCCCCAGCTTTCCGTCTGCTGTACAGCCTGCGGGTCAATCTCGGGCCACTTCCCACTGGCTTCCCTTTCCCTTCCCTATGCAAGCTCGATGCCGCTGCTTTGTAATAAAGCAGCTAAACCGCAGTGTGAGCCCTCGCAGCCGCAGCGCTGGTTTCGGGGGTAATTGCGCTGGAGTTCTCAGAACGCTCCAATTCCCTTAATTATTAACGAGTGTTATTGTAAATTATGGATTATTAGCTCCCCTCCACGACACCGAGCGGCCGGGGCGACGCCTCATGATGCCGGCAAATGGCAGGAACAGGTGAGGGGAAGAAAAACCGGCAGGGTAATGAGCTGAGAGAGGGAGCTAAATGAGGACAAAAACTACACCGCGATGGATGGTAGGAAAGGAGAAGCAAGGGTAAAAGGAAAGGTTTTGGAGAGGAGCTGGGCGCAGGAGGGTGAGGCACGCTGCCAAGGCCGCCCCAATTCCATTTAATCACTCAGCTGTTCCACTGTGCACTGCCTATCCCAACAACTGAGCTCGTTGCAAAATTACTTACAAATCGCTTGTGTGATTTTTCATTTAGATGCAGTTAAGATGAGAGAGACTTATCAGAGTGGGGAGGGCATGCATGCTTGTGTCTTTTTTTCTTTTTTTTTTTAACTGCCAACACCCATTCTTCATCTTTTGATGTGGAGATTTGAGGGGGCTGAATCCGGGACTAATTGAGTGGGTCAATTGCGACGCAACATGGCATGCGGAACGCAAAAGCCCTCATCATTAAATCATTACAAAACATTGAATATGGATTTGTGTCATTTAATTCACAAGAGGAGGGGTGCTTGCAGAGATGCTAATTGAATACAGTTCATGCTGATTGCAAATATGGCTGAGTCCATAAAGAGAAATTATGGCTTTGTTGGTGTGTGTTTGCATGGTTGTTCATCGAGTTATCTAGGTTTACGTCTTTGTCTAATCATCCAGTGTTTAGCTGGGTGTCTGGAAATTTTCTTGTGAGTCTTTGCATGCACAAGTCCACTCTCCACTTCACTATCCGATCTCACTTGGTCCTCTGTCCAAGCATTTTAAGCATTCTGTCATAAACAGGAGGTGAGCACTTGTTTCCAGCCATGGTTTGAGTTCCCCTTTAGCAAGGTCATGCAGTTTTGTTTCTACCATCTCAGGAATAATACATAAATCATTCAATTTGGAGTTTAAAAGACACTGAATTCATCATACATGCTTTAATTTCCTTATGCTTAATTCTATTAACAGCCTTCAATCAGAGAACAATCCACAAACTATTGTACAGAATGTGTTAGCTCCTGACACAAACCAAGAAGAGAGAACATGTTGCTCCCTTTTTTAATTTCATTACACTGGTTGCCAGTTTGTTTTAGAATTTTAAGAAATCCTAATCATTACTTTTAAGGTATACTTCTTGTCTTGGCCCAAGATTATATATCTGAATTGCTCCCCCCTTTTGAAGCTGCACACAACCTGAGTTAAGTTTAAGACCAAAGGGGACTCAACACTCTGCATCTTTAATTCAGTCCCATAGCATTCCCAATGCAACCCCTTTGTTGAAAATCAAACCTACCTGACTGCACTGCCCTGTCATACTCCACTGGATTTACATTAGAGGATAAGGATGGCATTATTCTATATTTTTCAGAGTAGACGCAACCCGCTGCTGGATAAAAGGTAAAACAAATCCTTTGCTGTGTATCATAACCCCAGAGTATAGATGTAGCCCTCTAACGGCTATCATCAAGGGAACACTACGTCACCAAATCACAGTGGTGTACAGTGTTTGGGTCACACATGGAGCTAAAGGGGGCCAGGCTTTTGCTGTTAGGGTCCCCCAAATCTGGACTGATCTTTAAATTGCTTTTGAAAACCCAGTTTTATCAAAAGGCTGTTTTATGATTTCTTTTTAGTCACAACTTATTAATTTTTTCCTATCCTCTGCATACCTGGAAAAAGTTATCCATGCTTTTATTTTATCCTGTTTGGATGTCTGTCATTCCATTTATTGCTGCTTGATTCAGAGTTCTCTATCTTGGCTGCAGTTGGTCTTGAATGTGGCAGCTGGGACCGTGACCAATTCAAGGAAGTTTTCACATCACCACTGTCTTAGCCTCCATTAACTGGCAACCAGTCCATTTCAGAATTTATTTCAAAATATTACTGATCAGGTTGAAGGTTAAACAGTTAGACCACAACTGTAATACCCTTACCCCTCACCCCTCACTTTATGCCCTAGAGGTTCTCCTGGCTGTTCCTAGATTCAGGCTACTTGCTACATATCACAGAGCCTCCGTTGTCAAGGCTCTCAGTGTGAGTGTCCTCTTAAGACATACTTTGTACCCAGAGGAATTTTCTTGCTAGTAACTTCAAGTGTTGATTTTTATGATATTTTTACCTTTTTTTCTGCACATAAGTCTATTTTTGTCATGTGTTTTATTCATTATTGTTTCCTGAATGCCCATATAATTTTTCTTTATTTGTTCTGTGAACTGATAAATATAATTATATATGTGTCTGTATTAGGAACATAATTTTTTGTTATTGTAGCTGTCCTGTCTTTTATTGCTACCTGATCTAAATTTTATGTTCACGTAGTTTGTCCTAATGTTTTATTATTTTCATGATGCATTTTGTAATAAGCTTTGTAATTGCTGGTTTTGGTAAGTGCTATAAAAATGAACTTTATTATCATTATTATTTAGTCCTTGTGGCATCTGTGCAGCTCCAGGCTGTGACGTGCCTCTCTGCACTGAGGTCTCACCAGATACCCAGGCTGCTAGGCTTTAGGCAGTAGCACAGCATAGATTCTATACTGGATTAATATCTATGCAGCCTTTGTCATCTAATAAGGCGTATAAATTCAGACTGGTGGTGGGAAGGGACAGAACCAGAAATGGAAATATGTAAAAATTATAAAATATGGTGAGAACTGAAAGGAAGATAAGAATCAGCTTGAAACAGAGGTACAGACTAATAATTTTCCAGATGAGATTAGGAATTTAAAATAATATTAGTCATGCAGGAACCCTGAGATGTAGTGCTCATTTTCCACATCCCTGTCTATCTCTGAGCCTTTGTCTCCCAGCCTCATTAGCAGCACGGTTTTATATCTTATTACATCAGCTGCTTATTGGTGAGAATCAAAGGCAAATCTGTACCACTGCTTTCTCTTTCATGTTTGTCCCTTTCGTCCCAATTCCCCCCCCCCTCCTCTATCCCCTCTGTCTCTCCAAAGGATGGTAAGAATTTTAATGACAGCTGAGAGGATTCCAGAGATTTAATAGGAAATTGCGACTGTCACTCAAGGGATCTGGGATTATTCGGCAGAAATAAAAGAAGAAGAAGGAGATGGGGAGAGGAGAGCTATTGAGGGACAGGAGGAAGAAAGAAAAATCTTGGTTTTGTTCAAACAAAGAAATGAACTGGTTTTTGCATTAAACAGCCGTGCGGGCTCGACTCTATGTGGCAGCCATTTGAACACACACACACACTAACACACACAATCTTGTGCACAAATACAGCACACACTGGAGGTCTGCAGCCAGTAGATTCAGTAGAATACAGGATTTTGGATGAGGTAAAGCTGTTCTCTTACATGCACTGTCTTCCTTTGGGAGATGTGTGTAAATTATATGTATAATGTGCATTACTTTGAGCCTCCCAGTGGAAAGCTACACTTCCTCTAATGTTACTGTTAGTGGATGAAGACTGGATCGAGCCTGACAGCCGGTACGTCCTGTTCATTAGGCTGAAACAGTCAGCCTCCCGTGGAGAGTTATGTTTATCATCAACAGCAACAAGAACTCATACTGTGATTATTACCATGGAGACCTATGCTATGGACCGACGAGCACAACAGCACACAGTCGATATTGCCACTGAAAACGATAATAAACAAGAAACATTACGAAAATTCCTAAAAAATGTTGAATGTTGCAGTTTGGTGAGTCAGATTTGAAGAGAGGAATGTCGGTGCATGAGGGGATAATAAGGTGATCGTCAATGTCTGTGCACATCTCAGCTGCCGGACGGTTGGAGGGTCATTCAACCTGAATACTGAAATGTGTGTTTGCATGAGCAGAGCTGGAGCCAGGCTCACACACAGAGTGCTACTCCCACCTACTGGACAAACGCAGAACAGAAACCCACCCACATGTTCTTGTGTGTTCTCTGTATGTGTGTGTGTGTGCTTCTGTGTGAGCATGTGTGTGCTTGTTAAGCATCTAGAGAAAGAGAAAGTGAACAATGATAAAATATCTTTATATTTTCAATACCACATGAATGATACTCATGGCTCCGGTGCCATGCCTGATCTGTCTTACATTAAATCCACACACAATGTACACATAAGTGCACAAAACATAGCACAAAAAAACAAAACAAAAAAAACAACAGCACATGAAAGCAGCCCACCTTCCTGATAGAAGTACCCTGCATGTGTCCAGACCAAGGTGGTATTCACAAAGAAAAAGTCAGCCGCACTACCAGTGCAAAGCAACACGCATTTAAAACTACAGACGTTACATAAATTGTTAGAGACCGCCCCCTGACTCCACTGTTGGAAAAATGGGTTTCAGACTCTGTCAAACTATCTGACAATACTTAGTTTGATCCAGTCTTCTAATCCCACAGTGTCTGACAGTATCATGCAGTCGTTACCATTTTATTCCAACTATTTATTCGATCTATTTGATGTTTATAGTGACAAACCCAAACCAAAAACTCCATGATTTTTAGAGTTTCATCATTCCATCAGATCAAAATATTCTACATGTGTTGTACATTTTTTAGACACATCTCCTCAAAATTCAGCCATATTTAGAGTCTACTGTAAGTTAGGGATCGCCACTAGAATTCAGAATAAACAAAGAATGTAGGTTTGAATAATGTTCAAATTCTGTAAAGACTGAGCCACCAGTGTGCTGCTGTTTGTGATGGTTGTTTTCTATGTATTTGTCAGTCATTTCATTTTGTATATGGTGTGTTGTCCAAATCACCTTTTATTGTTATTTTAAAGTATTTTCCTCCCAATGGTGCCTCTCTGGAGTTACTGCATGTGACTGACTGAGCACTTGACCTGTTCAGTATGACGTCACTACTAGCTTTTTACAGCCACCTTATAAGCCCATATCAGGTGAGTGTTTCATGGTGAAAGGTAGATTGTGGTTGGAGTGTTATATTCAGTTGTCTAGTGCTCTATTTAAATACATGTCAATTTAAGAGCAACAGCATGTTACAACCATGTGTTCTGAATGTTAGTGATGGTTTTAATTTTAACTCTATGGTGAAATATCTATGACAACACAGTCTGCCTAAATAACTTTTCAAGGACTTATTGCATGGATATATATTCACATTTCTAAGGTTTATCATGCTGACATGATAAATTGATTACTGAAGTAGTCAAAATGAGGAAATTTATCTAATTATTTATCAGATTATCAATTTGATGTTTAGTGAAAACACCACACATTTTCTGGTTCCAGCTTCTCCAGTTGGAGGATTTTACTGCTTTTCTCTCTCATCTCAACATAAAATTAAAATGTTTGAGTGTTGGTTGGTTCTCAGTTCGAAATCCATTGGTTCAAACTGAAAATGTTAATCTGCAAAAATATAAATATAGTTTTTTTTTTTTTAAAGGCTCAGTAATTTCCCAAAAACAGTGGTCAGTGTAATTTTGAGTAAATGTAACTCAAACAGGAGGACATAGTGCATTTGTTGAGAACTATTTTTAACGGAGGATTAATCTACATTTGGTGATCTAGAGAGTATTTGGGCCAACAGGATGGTGCATGTGGGATTGAGTCAAAATAAACTACAGTTCATGGTGATGAAGGGAACATGTCACCCAGTGCAACAGTGAGGATGACAGATGTGTTTGTAACAGTTTTTAGACAACAATGGAGCTCTATAGCAGAGAGGAAAAATATATATCATATATCAATACTTGCTAGTAGATACATTCAGAGTTTGTTTGGCTCTGCACATAGGATTTAAAGGGACTACAAAAAATACAAGAAATTGTCTGTTTTATCCTTCATCTGCCATATATGTAGCCTAAAAGAACAGGCTTTTTTAGATTCAAGTTGGGTTCATTTTCAAGTTAGGTGAAAGTTAACACAGTACACGCTGAGAATCCCCCTGGTAATGTTTTGCCATGGCAGAACAAAATTCACATAACGCAAAGAAGACAAAACGTTCCACTATCAATCATCTGACCCACTTCCTCAACCCATTCGTGGCTGTTGTTGCTGTGGAACGCATTTGTTACTCTACCCATGAAGCACGATTCCTGTCCAGATCCACGGGTCCAAGTTGTAGTTGGGAAGACTCTCTGCTTTAAGACTATTTTACCTGACTGTAGCCCGGCTCATAGCTGCATAACTGGCTTTTCACAGTCTAGACCAACTCTGCTGTGAAGAATGCAGGAAGACACCATAGTAAAGTTGCATAAACAGGGACTTTTTATTCCTCTTCTGTGGCAGTGAACACAACACATGGTCTTTCAGTAACCGTAATGCTGCAACCTGAGCTTACCCAGACACTTTATGGCTGAATAAAGTAACTTAACTCCCCCAATAGCATGCACTTTTCTGAGGCTCACACAGGAGAGACTCACTTCCCACAACAAACCCGCTAGACTACTAAAATGTGAAAATATACTTATATACTTATATACTTATTTTTGTATTATTATAAATTTGTACTTTGTATTTCATTTTGATACATTTGATAAGCAAGTATTTGTAATTGGTAAGATATTTATTGATGTATTTGTGCGCATCTCTGACTGGAGGAGAAGGTGGCATATATATATATATTATTATAATATAATTTTCATCATCACCATGTCACTTTAGGAGAAAAAAACGCATTGCTATAGTTACCTCTCAGCATGGTATAGGGACGTATCAGCACATTGCAGTGCTGATGCTAATGTTGGCATACCACGTGGATGCATGGGGGGGGGGGGGGGGGGGGGTAAAGAGGGAAAGAGAAAGAAAAGTGAGCAGGGTTTTTATGTGATGTGAAGGAACAGGCTACCTTCCAGGCCATTCCATTGCATAACCTGGCAAACAGTCCAGAACCCCTCTGTCTGCTTCCTTTATTCTCCACAGCATAAAACTCTTTTATACAGCACCACATCCCCGGCAGTAACACCAACATGCATGTGCTTTTGAACGTTCTCGCACACACACACACACACACAGGCTCACACATGCACTTCCAGCCATTTAGCCTGAGTACCACTCCAGGAGAGTAAGCCTATGTTGCCATGGCAACCGCATCCCAGTAGGAGAGAGGTGGATGGGATGAGAGGGAGAAAGATGGATGGCGGGAGGTGGGAAAGTTGAGTTGAGGAGTGAGCGCATGGAACAGAGAGAGAGAGTGAGATGGAGAGTGAACTCGGAGGAAGATTGAGAGTGGTCGGGGGGAGAGGGAGGAAGATGAGGAAGATAATAAAAGGAGAACAGACATTAGAGACAGAATGAAGGGACATGGAGAGGACATAAAAGTAGACTGAGCATTACAGAGACAAAAAAAGGTTTAAAAAGTCAATTCAGCAAAAGGCTATATTTTTTATGGTTTATTTTGTGTATTTTTCAGTTAATATGGTGGCATCAGTAAACATAAGCTGTGTACTTGTTAGCAGACTAGAAGCCCGGCTCTGCACCATAGATACCCAGACTTAAGCTGTAGACAGCTGGCCTGTAGTCGGTGCAGACCGACCCGGTGCAGCTCCCGAGCAGGCCGGGCAGTCAGGGCGGCTGGGTAACTGTCCGAAGGAGGCATAGTCCCAGGCAGAGACCCACGGTTCACCACCAACCCCTTCACGTTTCAAACAGATTCTCCCCCCTCAGCGACTCACCCGCTGAGAAACCAAATCTGGTAATTGGCAGCTCAATCCCCAGAAACATGAAATTAGCGACACCAGCGGCCATAGTTAGGTGTATCCCCGGGGCAAGAGCGGGCGACGTTGAGTCAAACCTAAAACTGCTGGCAAAAAGTAAACGTAAATACAGTAAGATCGTAAGCCTGAATGAGTCCTCTCCTCCTAGTCATACTAATACTCACATTCCTCGAAGCACTGGCCGAGGAGGTGGAGTTGCAGCCATCTTCGACTCTAGCTTATTAATCAACCCTAAACCTAAACTTAGTTTTAACTCATTCGAAAGTCTTGTTCTTAGTCTTTCACACCCAATGTGGAAAACTGTACAGCCAATTCTATTTGTCATAGTGTACTGTGCTCCTGGTCTGTATTCTGAATTTTTAGCAGAATTCTCAGAGTTTTTAACAAGTTTAGTCCTCAAAACAGATAAAGTCATTATTGTAGGTGATTTCAATATTCACGTGGAAGTAGATAATGAGAGCCTTAGTTCTGCGTTTATCTCACTATTAGATTCGATTGGTTTCTGTCAGAGTGTAAACAAACCCACTCATTGTTTTAACCACACCCTCGATCTTGTTCTGTCATATGGAATCGAAATTGAAAAAAAATTCTGTCTTATCAGACCATTATTTAATAACTTTTGAATTTATATTACTGGACTTTAGCTTCTCTGCACTGGCTCCCTGTGAAATCTAGAATAGAATTTAAAGTTGTCCTCCTCACTTACAAAGCTCTTATTGGTCAGGCACCATCATATCTTAAAGAGCTGATAGTACTGTATTACCCCACTAGAGCACTGCGCTCACAGAATGCAGGGTTACTTGTGGTACCTAAAGTCTCTAAAAGTAGAATGGGAGCCAGAGCCTTTAGTTATCAAGCTCCTCTTCTGTGGAATCAGCTCCCAATTTGGGTTCTGGAGGCAGACACCCTCTCTTCGTTTAAGAGTATGCTAAAAACGTTCCTTTTTGATAAAGCTTATAGTTAGGGCTGGCTCAGGTGAGTCCTGAACCATCCCTTAGTTATGCTGTTATAGGCTTAAGACTGCTGGGGGACTTCCTAGGACGCACTGAACTTCTCTCTCCTCCTCTCCCTCTCTATCTGTACGCATTCCTATCCCACTAATACAGGTTACCAACTCCTCTTCTTCCTGGTAGTCCTTGTGCTTTCTGTGCTTTTTCGCCTTCTCACTTTCTGCAGGTATTTCCGCCCCTGGAGCTGTAGATTCTGGATCTGTGATTGCCGGCCGTCTACTGCCCCCATGTTCCTGCTCCACACTCACTGCTGCAGTTTTATTATTATTAGTCTGATTTGTTGTCTGTCCTCCTGTTCTGTCTCCCCTCTCCCCCTCTCTCCTCCCCTTTCAACCCAACTGGGTCGATGCAGATGGCCGCCCACCCAGAGCCTGGTTCTGCTCGAGGTTTCTACCTGTTAAAAGGGAGTTTTTCCTCGCAACTGTCGCCAAGTGCTTGCTCATGGTGGGAACTGTTGGGTCTCTGTAAATAATATTTTAAAGAGTATGGTCTAGACTTACTCTATGTGAAAGCGTCTTGAGATAACTTTTGTTATGATTTGGCGCTATACAAATAAAATTGACTTGACTTGACTCCTATGCTAACTTTAGTCCCTCCCAAACTGATCATCTGGTTGATAGTGCTGCAGGCTCGCTGCGAACGACTCTTGATTGTATTGCTCCTATCAAAAAGAAAATAATAAAACAAAAGAGGTTAGCTCCATGGTATAACTCCTTAACTCCAAATTAAAAGAAACATCGTGAAAATTAGAAAGGAAATGGCGTTCCACCAAACTGGAGGAAACTCATTTAGTTTGGCAAGATAGTCTTAGAACATACAGGAAGGCCCTCCGTAATGCCAGAGGAGCCTATTACTCCTCACTACTAGAGGAACATAACAACAACCCCAGGTTTCTTTTCAGCACTGTAGCCAGGCTGACACAGAGTCAGAGCTCTGTTGAGCCATGTATTCCCAGAGCTCTCAGTAGTAATAACTTCATGAGCTTCTTTGATGATAAAATTCTAAACTATTAGAGGAAAAATTCATCATCTTGTGTTCTCAGCTAGTTCAGATATATCTTCGAGTACAGGAACCTCAGGAACCTCAGAAGCAGCTGTAGAACCAGATTTATATTTAGACTGTTTTTCTCCAATTGACCTTTACCAACTAACTTCAATGATTTTTTCGTCTAAACCAACAACCTGCCTCTTAGACCCCATCCCAACTAGGCTGCTTAAAGAAGTTTTACCCTTAGTTAGCACTTCTTTACTAGACATGATCAATCTGTCTTTATTAACAGGCTATGTACCACAGTCCTTCAAAGTAGCTGTAATTAAACCTCTTCTTAAAAAGCGTACGCTTGATCCAGGGGTTTTAGCCAATTATAGACCTATATCTAACCTTCCCTTTCTCTCCAAAATCCTTGAGAAAGTGGTCGTTAATCAGTTATGTGACTTTCTAAACAGCAATAGTTTATTTGAGGATTTTCAGTCAGGATTTAGGGAATATCATAGCACAGAGACAGCACTGGTGAAAGTGACAAATGACCTTTTGATTGCGTCAGATAAAGGATTTGTCTCTGTACTTGTTCTGTTAGATCTTAGTGCCACTTTCGATACCATTGACCATTGTATCCTATTACAGAGACTGGAGTATTTGATTGCCGTCAAAGGACCCACACTAAGCTGGTTAAAGTCGTATTTATCAGATAGATTTCAGTTTGTCCATGTAAATGATGAATCCTCCGTGCACACGGAAGTTAGTCATGGAGTTCCACAAGGTTCAGTGCTTGGACCACTTTTATTTACCTTATATATGCTTCCTTTAGGAAATATTATCTGGAAACACTCCATAAACTTTCACTGCTATGCAGATGATACTCAGTTATACTTATCAATAAAGCCAGATGAAACCGGTAAGTTAGCCAAGCTTCAGGCATGTATTAAGGACATAAAAGACTGGATGACCTGCAATTTCTTGCTGTTAAACTGACTTGACTTGACTTGTCCCTCCTTCAGTCTTGACTGCTGAAGCTGCAGCTTGCATTAGGTTGAGCACTTTCTGTGAACCACATGGACTAAAGAAGATGCAGACACCGAGGTATCTGAAGCTGTCCACCCTCTCCAATCTTATGTATAGAAATATATATACGTATAAACTGTATGTACACACACATACACACACACACAAACATAGTCCTCAAGGCCTACAATTACTCAACATAATGCAAGTAATTTGCTGCATAATATTCTACACACAGCCAGCAGTCTATCAGCACATGAAGGATTTTAACAAATCAGAGGTTTCTTTGAAGCTGCTGTCACACTGGAATATGAGGCATTCACTGTATTCCACTTCCATTGTTTTGTGTGAGTCATACAGATTAATGTGGCCTGAGGCTAAAATGTAGAAATCCTTCTCTTAGTCTTACTCTTGCACTGGCCTGGTAGAGTTACCTGACTGTCCAGAGAGCAGTGGCCAAAAGAAAAACAGTCTTTACCAGCCCAAAACACAGAAATGACCAGTCGCATCTCCAGAGCGAACTACCCGACTATCTACAAGAAAAAGAGAGTTGCCGATATTTCTCGGTGAAGGTGCACTCACATGGCTGCGGCTCTCTGGACAGACTGTGTGGAGTCAGTGGAGAAGAGCAGCAGTGTGTTCCACCGGACCAATCAGCAGCCTGAGAGAAAACATATGTAACAACACCTTGGTGCCTCCACAGTCTGTACGACGGCCTTGAAACGTTTTTGAAATGAGAGGTAGATTCAGATCCATATGGATGAGATGATAGCAGCTGGAAAAATATGCAATATGCAAATTTGCACGTTGTAACATCTAGCAACTTTTTGAGCGGGCTTGATCTACTTTCCATTAAAAAAAGTTGGCAACACTGCACCTCACAGAGACTATGACAGAACATTTAATAGAACATTACACCAAACATTCAATAGCACCCCCCAAAATCCCAAAATTTTATTAAAACTGTTAACTGAAGTTTGGGATAAGGCAACATTATTGAGCACTTTAACAAAATAATTAAGTACCTTTAACTAGATTATAAATGGAGCTAAGAACATTATGGGCATTTAGCTAAGAACAATACAAAGAAATAGTTACAGTAACCTCTTACCCAACCTAACCCTAATCATGACCCCAACCCCTAACCCTACATAATCAGATTTTGTTGGATTTCACAATCCATTTCTTACATGAGACATTTCTGATCCCAACAACACAAATATCAACAATCAAAACTGTACATAACAGCATATCTGGTTTCCTATAGACACAAAGCTACACAACTTGCTGAGCAAATAACCCTTTGAATAACCCCTTACTTCTAGGTGTCCCCTCTACTCTGCATGAATTATAGTCTCAACAGTAGTAATAGAAAATTGCTGCAGGCGCTAGCTGCAGCTAGCAGCTCCTATGCCCAACCTCAACTCATGTGTAGTACATAATGGGATGCCTCCAACTGTATTCAGCCCATAATTCGTTAACCCATGGTGAGTTAATACAATTTGCACTACTATACTGATTTTTCCAATTTTGTTGGTCAGTGAAGAATGAGGCGACCAGTAATGGATTTTTTATGAATATAACTGTGCTCTCATTGATATTAGACCCTGTATTGGAAGATTACACCATTAGTTTATGGTGATGAGATCTCTGCTGTGGCAGGAGGTTTAATAGCAAGGGGAGAGGTTACGGAGAGAGTGGATTAAATAAAGTGGAGGGAATTGGTACATATAGTTGTCATTGATTCCCACCAGCCCTAATGAGGTTGTGTGCATTTGGCCTTGATAAAGTCTTGCAGCCTGTTAGCTGGAGCTGTGACTGGTTGGACCACAGTGAAGTGGCAGTACTGGGGAAATGAACCTCACTGTGTGCCTCAGGAAATTTGATTTCTAACCTTGAGACAGCATATTATTTTTGATTATATTCATATTTGTGTTGATATCATCTGTCTTTATACAGGGAGGAGAGAGATATCTGTAATTTGTGTGTGTGTGTGTGTGTGTGTGTGTGTGTGTAAATCAAATATCCTTCAAAAGAGAGGACAATGAGAACAATCTTCCAGTGTCGGGGTATTTAAACTGCTGCTCTTCTCAGCATATGCTTCAGCAAGATACATGCAACATGAATCTAGTGTTCATTTATTCAATAAATGCAATATTTAGATTTTATTTCACTGACATGGTTGTCAGGGGCTGCTGAACTTGTTGCATTATGATCCTTAGGTAAGATTTACAACATGTGATTTGTTACTAAACTACAGTATAGTCCATGTTCACATAACAACCATTTCCTATAAATCATTAAAAACATGGACGCCGACACCCTCAATTCCTGCAGCTTCATGAATTCCTTTGCAGCTAAATTAAATGTGGAAAATGTGTTTTCTAGATGCAAACTGCAATGTCCATAAAAATCACCCTGAAACAGCTGTACTCGATGTACATATGCAGTATGTGTCAGTGTAGGACTGGACTATTTATCTGCACCCTCCACCTAACTAAAATCCAAAGCATTGTCATTGACAGATTGTTTATTTTAATTTTTGGTTATCCTGGTTCGATCTTCATGCATGTCAACTTGGGAAATGAGCTCCAGTCCCAAAGTGTAGATTACACAGGCCAGCTGATTCAGTTTCTCCTCAATACTGCTGGTTTGTGCTGTACTTTAGAGAACACCTGTGAACAAGCAGTCGCCCCAATTCAATATCCACATTAGTCACAGAGGAAAGTTGGCGGGACCTACAGCGCATACTTACTCTAATCCAGCCACACTGCGCAAATAACCCGCCCTTCCAGTTAAGTTCCTGAAGGACACTTAATGATCATGGATATGTGACAATGATAAAAGTTTATAGCCTGCAGTAAAAAAAAAAAAAAAACTCTCCACTTGCAGTGCTGGATCCGTGTGCAGCTCTGCAGTTAATGCAAAAACCATGACTGTTGCCCAGCATTTAGCAAAACATCATTGTACAGACTGAGTTTCTCTCAGCACCTTCAACTCTGACTGACTTCCTCCTCTAGGTCCCGGGGGGCACATGCTCCTTGTGAAACACAGGCCAGCCAAAGAGAGTGCATATGTGGTAGAACCTACACTTCAAATTGAAATTCTTCTGAAGCATGTAATACCAGGCAACTAGCATTATCGTTAAAGGACCATAATGATGGTGTTGCATATTTTACTCACTAAGCCTCACTACTATATCCTATGTACCTTATTGCTGATCACTGAGTCATCTGCTAGAAAGCATTGTATTAAGACTATATTGTTGAAAATCAACTGAAGAAGATGAACAATAAGGAAACGTTTAAAAAGTTTAAAAAGTTTGTTGTTCAGCAGCAAACTTTCAAATTAGTGTCAGAAGAAACTCAGTGCCCCAGACTAGGACAATCAGTTAAGGGTAAATGTGTTAAAACTAAAATTTTAAGCCCGGGTTCTGGCAATAATGTGCATTATTAGTAGTTACATTGTTTATTCAGTGTAATAAATGTTGCACTGCCCATATCTGAAACATCATACAATAATGTAATGTCCACGACATGTAAGGGCTCTGAGGTGTTCACTGTGATGGATTTCCTGTTTTCAAACAAGTCTTTAGAGATTGATTGTCACAAGTGAAGAAACTGTGAATGTCTGCCCGGATTGGTTGGAAGACTATAAAACCACAGTTTACTATTCCTACAGTAACCCAGTCTCCATGCATGGCAACTGCAGGAGGAAATGTGTTGGGCCATGTTGTGTGTTTGGCCGGGAGGGGCGGATCTCTTGGTGTGTTCGGATGGATTATGTTGAGTTCTTCCTGCTTAAGCAGCACTGTACAAAGAATGAACCTTCTGCTAATGACACCATCACTCTCCCACCCACCAGCCCACCTCCCACACACACACATACACACACATTCACAAACACAAACAGCAATTTGTAGACAAAAGATGGGTGACCGTTTGCCTTCCTATAGTAGCATTTTTCTTTTAAAATCTTCCCCTTTGTTTTCTTTCCTGAGCTAAAAGATGCAGCTACATATCCAGAGCCCATGCTGTTCAGACAGAGAGTGTGCTTTATCTTATTTTTTGGAACATAATGATACATGGAGTGTAATACTGTATGTGATGTAAATCACAAAAGTTCTACACTGTTAAACTATTTCTGTGAGGATGGACACATGAGAGGAGGGATAAAACATTCCCAAATATTTCCCTAAAATATCAATAGAATTTGGTAAACAGCTGTTCAATCTGTATCAGATGATCAGTATGTATTTAAAACAACCACTCTCCCTTCATCCTTTTTACGAGTGCCTGAAGTTTTTTTTTTTCACGACTGTCAATGTTTTGTACTTATGATTCAACCAGGAGAGTTCCATATCAATCCAACCACAGAATGAGTAATCTCACATTTTCTATGCAGAAAATGAACGTGACTTTTACTTCCACCGCCTGAAATAATGCCTCCCACTTTGCAGCTCCATAGTCTTTGGTTCAGGGCTGCTTGCCTACCATACCTCCACATTCTGCCTCTATACACTGAACTAACTGGGCTGGAGGACGGCTAGACTTAGACTCAACTTTATTGAGGCTAGAGCTTGTCAGAGACAGAACTGCATATTAGGTACAGTAGATCCACTTTTACTGTCACAGGCACCATAGTTAGGATAGATTAAGTTATTTTATTGAATCCCTACTGCCTGCACGTTCTCTGTGGAGATGACAAAGCTCCACAAGCATGGCATTTTGGCAATTTTGTTTTTTATAAGTGTTTCATATCAGTCATATACTCTGAAATTATACCCATAATGTCATTTCAGCCTACAGATCTTAGACTAGCTAATACATAGGGTTTTTTTGGTAGATTAATATCATAATACACCACTGAGAACAAAGCTGTGTATTTCAAATTGTGCATGTGGGCGCTTGTTTATATTTAACTGTATCTGACATCGCATAGAAGTTTAAAGGGATATTTTGTCTCAACACACACACACACACACACACATACATACACATAACAGTGGAGCAGTGTATGTAAAGTAGTGAGCCAGAGGCTTCTGTCAGGAAGCTGCATAATAAACATACAAATGCTGCTGTCATGCAATCATGCAGACGAAAAAGTAGAGGAGGGGAAAGAAAGAGCGATGCTGAATGAAAAACAGAGACAGCAAGGGGGGGGGGGGGGGGGTTGACGGCTGGATGGGTATTCTCACTGACAATGTGTTTAGTCCTTATTGCCTGTGGCTTCATTAAGAGAGACCCAGAGAGAGACAGCAAGGTCAGAGAGCAGGACCACTGTGGGATAAAGCAGCAGTTAACCCTTCACTGCTGTCTGCCTGGCAGACATGCAGGACATCTACTGACAGCTCCCAATGAAGACAGTTACAAGTATGAAGAGGCAGGTAACCTTTTCAATTACAGGTCTATAATAACAGTGAAATGAATGGAAATAATTAAGTAATAGCCAAATTAAATACAGTAGATGGAGTACAACGTTATGGAATTGAAATGACTAATTGGTCGTAAGCTTTGACACCTAAGCTGCTTCGGACGTCTCGTTTAGAGTCTGGTGTTTGCCTTCTTTCTTTGAGGTAATATAGTACCAACACACCAAACAACCGCACTGGGTTTTTGATTGGCGTCAAAGGACCCACACTAAGCTGGTTTCAGTCGTATTTATCAGATAGATTTCAGTTTGTCCATGTAAATGATGAATCCTCCGTGCACACGGAAGTTAGTCATGGAGTTCCACAAGGTTCGGTGCTTGGACCACTTTTATTCACCTTGTATATGCTTCCTTTAGGCAATATTATTAGGAAACACTCCATAAACTTTCACTGCTATGCCGATGATACTCAGTTATACTTATCGATAAAGCCAGATGAAACCGGTAAGTTAGCCAAGCTTCAGGCATGTATTAAGGACATAAAAGACTGGATGACCTGCAATTTCTTGCTGTTAAACTCAGACAAAACTGAAGTTATTGTTCTGGGTCCTAAACACCTGCGAGACGCACTATGTATAGCAGGGGTGCTCACACTTTTTCAGCATGTGAGCTACTTATAAAATGACCAAGTCAAAATGATCTACCCACTACAAAAATGCAAAACATATATTTATTTATAAATATATTGAGGATTCTTTATATCTACAATGTATGTTGATGTACATGCATAACCGCATGAGCCAATATTGCACAACACAACACAATTAACTATGTACATTTTTTGTCATTACCGGAGTTTATTAGTATTAGTATTGTGATGGTAGACTGGCAGATGAGGCAAACGCACTTCGAAAATGTCATCGTGAAAAAAAAGTCCTCCTCCCATTCCATATGAAAGTGATACATTTTTGTCTTCTTACTTGGTCCAGCTCCCCCACTCATTTTTATACCCTTTCTTAGGTTTAAGAGAAAAAACCGAGGGCTAAAAACTGGAGTTAACTCGCTGACTAGCTTGTTAGTTTTACTACACTTCGCGCCGTTGTTTGTGCATGCGCAGCGACCTAAGTGTCAGAAAAATTCAGATGTCATCTGACTGGCTGCCCTGTATATCAATCAAGTGACGGGATGGATGATAGGCTGGCATCTATTTTTTTTTATGTCATGCGATCTACCAATACTACCTTTGCGATCAACTGGTAGATCGCGATCGACGTATTGAGCACCCCTGATGTATAGATATAGTTACTCTAGATGGCATTGCCCTGGCCTCTAGCACCGCTGTAAGGAGTCTAGGAGTAATCTTTGATCAGGACATGTTCTTTAATACCCATATAAAACAGACTTCAAGGACTGCCTTCTTCCACTTACGTAACATTATAAAAATCAGGCATATCCTGTCTCAAAAAGATGCAGAAAAACTAGTTCATGCATTTGTTACTTCTAGGTTAGATTATTGTAATTCCTTATTATCGGGCTGCCCTGATAAGTCTTTAAAGACTCTCCAGCTGATCCAGAATGCAGCTGCACGTGTACTGACAGGAACTAGCAAAAGAGAACATATTTCTCCAATATTAGCTTCTCTGCACTGGCTCCCTGTGAAATCTAGAATAGAATTTAAAGTCGTCCTCCTCACTTACAAAGCTCTTATTGGTCAGGCACCATCATATCTTAAAGAGCTCATAGTACCGTATTACCCCACTAGAGCACTACGCTCACAGAATGCAGGGTTACTTGTGGTACCTAAAGTCTCTAAAAGTAGAATGGGAGCCAGAGCCTTTAGTTATCAAGCTCCTCTTCTGTGGAATCAGCTCCCAATTTGGGTTTGGGAGGATGACACCTTCTCTTCGTTTAAGAGTATGCTAAAAACGTTCCTTTTTGATAAAGCCTATAGTTAGGGCTGGCTCAGGTGAGTCCTGAACCATCCCTTAGTTATGCTGTTATAGGCTTAGACTGCCGGGGGATTTCCCATGATGCACTGAGCTTCTCTCTCCTCCTCTCCCTCTCTATCTGTACGCATTCCTATCCCACTAATACAGGTTACCAACTCCACTTCTTCCTGGTAGTTTTTGTGCTTTCTGTGTTTTTTTTCTGCAGGTATTTCCGCCTCTGGAGCTGTAGATTCTGGATCTGTGATTGCCGGCCGTCTACTGCCCCCATGTTCCTGCTCCACACTCACTGCTGCAGTTCTTCTATTATTAGTCTGATTTGTTGTCTCTCCTCCTGTTCTGTCTCCCCTCTCCCCCTCTCTCCTCCCCTTTCAACCCAACTGGGTCGATGCAGATGGCCGCCCACCCAGAGCCTGGTTCTGCTCGAGGTTTCTACCTGTTAAAAGGGAGTTTTTCCTCGTCACTGTCGCCCAGTTCTTGCTCATGGTGGGAACTGTAGGGTCTCTGTAAATAATATTTTAAAGAGTACGGTCTAGACCTACTCTATGTGAAAGCGTCTTGAGATAACTTTTGTTATGATTTGGCGCTATACAAATAAAATTGACTTGACTTGGTGTTTGCCTGCTTTCTTTGAGTTAATATAGTACCAACACATCAAACAACCGCACTGGGTTTTTCCAAATAAACTTGGTTGCTTGTTGTGCAAATACATACAAGACCAACCCACCAACTCAAATATATTATGTGTATATATTATATAATATGATTTTAGAGTGAATTCAAAAGCTAACTACTGTAAACACATCTGATCCATCTGGCCATCGCCAAGGAAGTTAATTTGGTAACCGTGGTGTGAGTGCAGCGTTTCTCAATGAGGCATTAGAACGTGGAGTGGTGTGCTGTGCTTGTGTCCTACTGCACTGCGTTGCAGTCCACATTCAAAGTCCACAGCAGCAGCAGTTGGCGGCTGACATGAGCACGAGATACAGTTTTGACCAAGACTTAATTTTTGTGACTGAGTTTTTGCGGGATGCAGAGGACAAAAAAAATGCTGTCTGCACACAAATCCATGTCATCACAATGCTACAGGGAATTGCAGCTTTGCAACAGTGAGGATTCCGTCAGAACCCTCGATGTTGCCACTGATAAATCAGATTTTGTTCACTCTTACAGCGCCTAAGATAATACAATACAATAAAACATCTAATTAGCTAGTTTATTTATTTCAGATTACATAACTATTATGATTACATAACACAGCTATTTTCATATTGTTAAAGCTACTGAAACATTATATAAAATCCAGATGTTTCAAAGAAAGAATGTACACTTTGCGATGGTGAGTTATAGGAACAAACATCAGTGTGACATCTTCTAGCAGGTCAGTACAATGCATTATCCTTGACACATTTGGAATGGCACTTCCAGGAAGTCAGTTATTGGATTGAAAGCCAAAAATCCAACCTCCTGCTCACTCACCTATCTACTTGTATATCATGGTGGCTCTTTGAAAACTTCAGTTAGGCCCTGCTTACTTAGGTATACCCTAATACATGTAGGATATGAAAAGGATTATTATTTTAACAGAAGTTTCCTTTACTGGGGATCAAAGTTGTGGTAGAAGCAATGGTCAAGTACAGAAAGGGGTGTGATGAGTAGGAAATATCAGTTGTTTGAAATTAAGGCTGCACTTGATCTGGGCAGTGACATCGGCGGGTGGGAGATATTGGAGTGTTAAGTAGAAGCTTTGGGATAATTCTTGGTTTTTCTCAACTTTCTCAATGTCCCTCCTCAATTCACTACCACTAGTCCCTCCAGTATAGTTGAATTAAGTGTGGAAATGTAGCAGTTGAAAGATTTGAAAGACGCTAGTATCCAGCCATTCTTTCAGGCAGGCTCTAGCACAAGAGTGTGTGTCTCAACACAGGTAGTGACAAATCCAAACTTCAGAGAGAAAGCTAACAATGTCTCCCAAGCAGAGCCCTGTAAACAGAGTGCTAGGCACCAACAATGGCCGAACCTCTGCTCCCAAACACAGAAAAAGCCGATATGTTTGACGATACCCTCCAAATAAGACATTAGCTTCTTCAAACCAGTGGCACTTGCCAGAGTGCAGTGTTGCCTCTGACAACTTGACTCTTGACAAATTGACTCTTTGATGCACGTCCTGATTTCATGAGACCTGTGAGGCTTTCTTGTTGTGTCACTCTTTTGAAACATATCTTCCGTCTATAATGTGTGGAACTGTGGTTCCAAAGGGGATTCCAGGCGGGATCCTTTAGGAATAAAAACAAATAAAAGATCATCAAATGTTACTGTTTCAGATCATTGATTTGAATAAACATTTAAGGGTATGGTGTGATGTACCTCATTCTGGGGCTCTTTGATATGTTGGATACAAGTCGCTATGGTAACTTCTGTTAATTTGTCAGGATTATAGTGACTATAGTGACTGGAACCGAAACGTGGTTCTGGGATGTCAGTGTAAGACTCCTCCATGTTGTTACAATCATGCTTAAACCGACAGTGTTTTTGAAAAGCAACTTTTTCATTGTGCACACAGTTTTTTTCTTTCCACACCTGTGCCCACTGGTACTTGTGTGACTGGCTGCGTTGACACGTGCGCTGAGCAGGGAGCAGAGGTGAGCAAGTCATTGAGTGGCTCAGCGCAATTTTACAGTCAAGCACCACTTGGATTGGCGCCTGCTTCACTCGCCTGCTCGGCCCAGGTCAACGATGCACGGGGCTAAATCACTAATGTGCAGTCATGTCCTATTCTCATGGCTTCATGATGAAAACAGCCTCTCCAAACAGCTTGGCACCTTTCTGTTGATGATTGAGGGAAATATAAATCCTTCAAGCAGGACAAAAATAATTAACATTTTGCTTTGGTTTGACTGACTCTCTGGAGGTCAGAGAGTGGCAGGAGGATCCCTTTTCTCACAGCCAAATGGCAGTCCACAATTCTTCTTTCTACCTTTTATCACTGAAGCGTTTCTTAGTTTATGAACTGTTTGTGGGCAAAGGATCTCCTAAGAGCCACACAGTAAGTAAATGTGTTTTCTTCTCCCCCAGTAATTTAATTTCAGGTGCTGTATATTTGCTGCTGGTGATTCTACACCTCCCACACAAGGACATCAGTTTTCTCCATACGTTCCAGATTGTTGTCTCCATTATAAATATATTTTACAGACCTGTGGTGCAAAGAATGCTGCTTTACAAGGAAGGAAAGAAAAGCAAATGATGTACTTGGACAACTGAGGCCAGTATTATTGTACAGGCTGGCTGTATTCCGTATATCCCTTCTAATTTCAGCCTGTCACATGATGCCTACAGTGCCCCTGCTCAGCTCTCGCACCTTCTGGGCTCACATCATGCACTATTGACTGTGGTTTGTACCGCATGCCACTGATTCCTAATTTGTGAATGAGCTCAGCACAAATATATCAACACAAACTGTAATAGTAGCTGTTCAAAGGATGATACTGATTTATTTTGTCTGCCTTATTTTTCATACTTGTGTCCATCATTTCTGTCAGTTATGATAGCTTTGTATTCAAAAATGGAATTGTTGAAATGTGGGAACACACGAGCTGTCAGATGACCAGACAGGTTGTAAATAAGCCAACAGTTTATCCAAATTATCTAAACCACTGTATTGAAGGTATAACAAACAGTGTGCACATGGAAAATGTCTGTAATAATCCTGAAAACTGTGATTCATGTTTACAACAGGCATTTTGGGTAATACGCATGTCTCTATTTTCTCCTCTGAATAGGTTTGACTTAACTTGAAGGCTTGGTTACAAGGCTCAACTAATGCTGGATTTTTGAGGTTGATACTGACATTTGAGAGTTTTAGTCGATATATATTGCCAATATTTGTTGTGTTTTTTCACACACATATTTTGATAAGGATCCCATAAAAGTAGTTATTGAAAAAATGTGACCAGGTTCGGAAATGAGGGGGCTATTTTCTAATTGAAAAATGCTTTCTAATGGACAAGGTATTCTTATTTTTGTTCCTAAAACTGTAGGGTGGGGTCATGGCTAGTCAGTGACGACACGGGTGATGTGGGGACATAGGGGGCACTAACTGACCGTAGCCGGGGGGGGCAGTTGCTAAAAGCACATTTAAACCCCTATAAAAGGGAGTCGCTGCGAAGGTGCCTGTGTTGTAACTTGACTAGCATCTCACTGAAGAGAAGCTGGACCAGTCAGAACCACGCTGTTCAGAGTGGTTAAGGTTACTAAATATCTTGTCTGATATCAGACAGAACTGTCAACTTTTTACACTCCATTTCCATCTTCAGTCAGACATTACCCCCACTCTAACCAATTTCCATGGGGAGTAGAGGGGCGTGGACTGGCAAAGCTTTAGTCTCCCGTGACACTCATTTCTCAGCCAAGAAATCGCTGTGCCTTGTCACATTGACAGACCAAGAGCAATCACCTTGGTCGAGTGGCAACTAAATATGTAGATGGGCTTGCGAAAATGCAACACAGATATCTAGCAGCACTGTTTTGTTTTTACTGCCATAGGAGAGGAACACAGCTCTTGTGCAGCACCATCTCTCTTCCACAGCTTGTTAATGTTACCAGTTACAAGCCAGGCCAATAGCTTAAGATAGTCTCCCAACATTTCTGAGAGCTGCAGCTCTGAGAGGGTAACAACAGAAGCCATTCAAACATAAGATACTGGAAACTGAAGATACCACTCACTTAAACTGCAGGATTTGACCTACAGATCAACTCTTCTCTTCAAAATCTGATCCACTTCAATGTGAAATTACAAAATGAGAGTGGATCATTATCTTGCAAAGTCAATGGCCACACCTTCGTCAGTCTGCTCTTATACTGAGCATTTCACTCTTTTAGCAATGCAAGCAGCATGGCTGTAGGGATGGCAATGTCTCTGGTACAAACTGAAATATCTCAACAACTATGAGATGGATTGCCATGAAATTTGGTACAGACATTCATGGTGCTCATAGATGACTCCTACTGGCATTGGTGTAGCACCACTAGCTGGTTGACTAGAGTAATAAATAGAATTTTACTCAGTGTAAAAAAAAATCTGTTTTTACGAAAAAAAAAGCTGGCAGTTGTGGTCGACAGAATAATTCTGTAAAAAATACACTAAAAATGTCAACAACTGTCCAGAACAATTTGTTGTAAAGTTAAAGTTAAATCCAACAGCCCTTTTCTGCTGAGTTGGCATGACCATGCTGCTATTAAACTAATTATTTCAGTAACATTTACATGCAGTTGTCACTTCTTGCACTATGAATATCATTCAGTTTCACTGAAAAATACCAAATAAACAACATTGTTAAACTGTAAAAGCCTCATTTACAGTGAAAGCAGCATCTAAATACTGCAGTAGATTTTTTTGTAAAATGTATTCATTACAATTTAAAGGCATAAAATCCTGTCTGAGTCCTGCATAGCATCAATCTCAAATAGAAACTGTAAAACTGTCTGAGAGTATTGTTCATCACCTGGTAGGATTATTGCTCAGTGAAAAATAAAAACTGTTTTTAGACATTACTGGCAGATTAAATCCCCTTAGATGATTCTATTTAAACTGCACTGTCTTCTTATACATGTTTGCCTTTTACCAGAAATGGGAAAAATGTAACCCAGTGTGTTAAGCAAAGCTAGATACCTTAAGAGTTAATGTACTGAAAGATAAAGAACAAATCCAATAATAACTTGCCTTTCCAATAATTGATTAACCTCAAAGCAGTGAAGAAAAACATCAGTCATTTCTTTACATACATATTTGTAATATGTTTAAACATTAGAATAGAGAGCATGTGACGGTTAGTGATCATCTCAATGGAACTAAAAAAGGAAGGATGGAGAGAAAGAGAGGGAAATAAACAAAGATGAGATAAAGAAAGAGAGAAAGAATGAAAAATAGAAAGAGAGAGCAAGAAAAAGGGAAAAGACTTTTCTCCTATAAAAGTCTTACATTTATTCATAAAAAAATAACCCCTTAATTGTCCTTAACACCCTTTAAGGATGACTGCATTTCCTTATTAGAATAGATAGAACAAATGTACCAGTATATTCAAACAAACTCTTTAAATTAAAGTAAAGGCATGCAAATCACGAAATACATGAGCAATAAAACAGCAATAATGCCTACAAACTCTTTTGCTTGCTTCTTAAGCTTGAAGAACTGATAATGAGCTGAGACAAACCTCCAAACTGTGAGTGGGGCTCTTCATCACATGCCAAAAATCATAAAATCTTCTCTGGGTTGATGGAGAAATAACACCTTGGGAAATAGAAGAAAAAGAGAAGACATCAATCATTATTGTTTTTATTCAAGTTATTATTTTAAAGCCACTTATAATAGTGGAAAGGTAGATGACAAGTCCCCGTGTTGCCGTGTACAATGTTTCGATCCACACTATGCATGAACCGTCTTGAAGAGGAGAAGGATCGAACAACAACAACAACAAAAACTAAATTCAAACAAAATTAAAATATATATTGTATGTATATTTAATATTTACATAAAAAAAAAACTAAATTGTTAACAAAGAAAATGATGCAGAGTGCAGAGTGCAAATATGCTGGAATAAATATGGAGTGATTTTTGTAACAGGTTACTTTATACACATGATGTAGGTTGATATGAAGTATGGATGAGTATTACAGAATATACAGTGTGCTTAGATTTATATTGACAATGATGATATGTTAAAAGACTGTTTAAAACTACAAAAATATAATTTAGAATATTTAAGTACAGTGGATGTTTAGTGTTCCAGGTTTATTGCACAGGGATTGTTCCTGACACTATGATTGATTTCACTGAGGGGACATCTCTTGAAGTCCACTGTCACCTCCACAGTTTTGAGCTTGTTCAGCTTAAGGTTGTTCTGACTGCATTTACATGGCCAGCTGCTTAACCTTCTGTCAAGCTTACAGTAACAAAAAACATTGCAATATGAATTTGTGTCAAAGACAAAGAAAAAGAAGAAAGACCTGAGAAGAGAAAATGAAAAAAGAAAAGTTAACTTACCGCCACATAACAGAACATCATGTATTCTTCTCATCAAAGGACAGCAGAAGCAGAACCATCTCTTTGACGTTTCCAGAGCAACCCCTCAGATCTCCCCTCGTCACTTTAATCTTTGTTTCAGCCTGTAGGAACACTTCGTTCTTGTTCACGCCAACAGTATTAATTTAGTTCAGGAGCCATTTCCCTTTAGAACCAATTTTCATGTGAAAGTTTCTTTAAGCCCAATTCCGGTGAGTTCCCCAGAAGTGGACTGCCATCTTGTCAATCTAAAGCAGCCACTCTTCCAGGAGGTATGTTATATTTCTCCCCTGGTTGACTTGTTCACGCTGTGTGTAGACAGTCAACTTCATTAGAAGTTTGACCTCCTCTGGAGGTGCATCAGTTTGCTGAGACATGGTCTTCAATTTTTCTTTCTTTTTAGTGAATGCACCCATGAGTGTCCTGGATTGCTACTATTCGTTCTAGAGGGACTTCGTCAGTGTTAGACTGCCGTGCTTTTTTTTCTTATTTTGCAGTCGGAGATCGCTTCACATTCTCTATCCTATTTTGCAATTGCTTGACTAGAGAGTGATACCCTGGTCTACCTCTAATCCTGTATGTCTTGAAAAGATTTTGGATCTTTTGCCAACATCTTTTTGACAACTTCGGTAGAGTTACTTTTAGAACTTTTTCGCATCATCTCACAAACCAAAATCTGGACCATCTTCCTTCTCATTCTTGGACTTAATTGTTTTCCTCTGTCCAATCACTGCATCAGTTGCTCTGGGAACACGGTATCCCACGGTATCATAAAGGCATCCAACCAGTTTATATCAGGGCTTTGGCAGCTGGTGGAAGAGGTTAGGGGGTGAACTTCTGGGTGAAGAGACTGCAAGGATGCAGGAGGTGATCAGCTTCCAAGCAGCAAGGATGTTTCGGGCTTGAATTTGCCTCAACGCTGACAGTAAATCAGCTTCCTCAATAAACTGGAAGTCATCATCATCATGTCTCCACCCCAAGGGATGGTAAAGTCCGTACAAGAATATCTTTGGTCACCTCTGGAAGGTCAGGCCAGACCTCAGTGAACCTATACTTTAATGTCAGTGAGGATTAACACTTCTTTCTCACTTCATATTTCAAATATATTTTAGTATTAGTATTTTCATTTTTACTAGGAATACATTTGCATTTATTTGTATGGTTTGTCCACCTCAGTGGCTGAGATCATGTTTATTTCGACAGCACACTGTGTTTCAGAGGAATGACTTGGTGACCGCCAACAATGTATGATGGTAATGGAAGTTGTTCATTTCAGACATTGCAACCTTGTACTCTGGTCTGCCACTGAGTTCAGATGGTATTCAAAAAGATAGTCAGCTTCATATCATATCCATCACAAAATACTCAGCTGAATCAATTTGAATTAAAATAATGAGAAGTTCTCCAAACTCCATGGAATTGTCATTTTTTGACACAGGGAAATGCCCTTTTTTATACGATGTACCTTTGTACAGTCTGTGGAAACACCAGTATAATTTTCTGAAAAGCCAAACTCCCACACATATTTAATTGTGTCACCGTAAAGGTTGGGGTAAAAAGAACAACTGTCTTTGACTTGGAGAAGCTGACCACATCTTGGCCCAGCTGAAAGTTACGCCTGCAACATCTGATGTCTTTCAGAGAAAAGTTAAGTAGATGAAGTTTTTCACATGCCTGGCTCATCTCTTGAAGTACCTGTGTTTAGTTTCAAAATGTCATGTCATGTTGTCCATAATCCAATCAAGGGGCAAAATTTCTAAATTAGTAGTGCCGCAAGAAACAGTGTTTTGGTTTTAGTGGAAATAAACACTTTCTTAATTCTTTTTAAGTTTTCTTGGATTATATTGTCAAGATAGGCTACCTGTGACAACAAAATATTTTTCAACAATATCTTTGAAATGGAGAGTTAACTTTTTGAGAGCATCAGATTCTTTGTACTTGATGCGCCGGTTCAAGAGTGAATATGTAAGCCATTTCTTTTTCTTAACGAAATACTTCAAATACAGTTCAACATCATAGGATAAGACACCCTCAAATATGTCACGGCCTAAAGAAGGTGGGAGACCAGGCCGACAAACATTGATAGATTTCAGAGCACTTGTAGCTTATAGATCACCAACAGCAGAATGGTAACTTTCAGTGGACTCTTTGTGTGATCTCACAGTACCTGCAAAAGTACTGAGAACGGCAAAGTTTTTGATAAACCCATCGATACTGTGTGAACCCAAATTATCACCAATACAATACAGAGCCCCTTTTTCACCACCTATAGTTATTTCATTTCCCTCCAAATCTTTTAAATCCACTAACATCGCAAGGAAAAGCTCAGTACTTCCAGAGTGTTTTAGGTTATTCTCTCCACACAATAAGACGAGGCATTGGAACGCTCATGAAATAAAATTTGCATTCCTGGTACATATTTAGCTTCAGGCATCATTGGTTTTCAATAAAGAACTGGTTGGATTTAAAGTTTTGTCCATCACTTATGTCACCAAAATCATCTGAGTTGTTTCACAAAACTGTTGTGACACTGAATTATTCCATGATTCTGATAAACTACTGTTTCTATCACAGGTATGTAGTGAGCAAACCTTGTGACATTTTCCTAACTTCCTGTATTTCAACATCTATTTGAATGCCTGAGCTCTTGAATATGTTGTTCTCAGTGGTCCCTGATGACAGACAAAACAGATCTGAATCTTTCACACGATCACATATTGTTTACATGTCACTAGGCTATCCACCGAACATGCTCTAGTTACACTTTTTTGAAGTCATGATTTTTACAGCACTTCATTTTCGTTACACTTTACATTACAGCGATTAAAAAAATTGTTTTTGGTGTGTAGTTGCTCTTTACGTCTGTACCTTTTATGGTCAAGGTTAGCATGATATTGTTCTATGTTACTGAATGGTGGGCAAAACAGGTTCCAAAAGAGAGTGCAAAGCCCAGGAAACAAAGAAGGGTGGTATGTTTCTGGTTGTTTATACGTATGTACAGGTGTTTGCATGAATTTGTCTGCAGCATAGTGTGGGAGTGTGAGTACCTTGTGAAGTGGTACATGCTGTGCATTTGTGTTCAAAGTCAATTTTGCACAGTCCCTAAAAAGCTGCCTGAAAAAAGCCCCAGATCCAGGTAATGAGAAGGAAGAGGTCAGTGTGTGTGTGAGTGTGTTTTTTAAGGATAGGTGTTGTGCTGGCTCTGTTTAATTGGAGCAATACACATACACATAGACATGCAAATGTCCATGCATGGGTTAGGATACAATTCCATACACACAGAGCAGCACAAGCACACAAAACACAGCACAGCTGTTAAATGCAGCAGCGATTTGTTTCTTCTCTCCTCCACACACTCATCCTGTTCCTCCTCTCTAATTACAGAATGAGCAGCGTGGGCAGCTCATCCCAATCTGGAACTCTCAGTCACTGACATTTACCAAGAAATGGGACACCGCAGATAAAAACAGCCACCAAAATGTTGTTTGTGTCTGTCTGTTCTGGTTAGAATTACCAAGTCTGAAGAACTCATTCGTCCACTGATGTATCCACTAGCTCTCTGTTCCCTCATCCATCCATGTATCTGTTCCTTAATCCCTCCATCCATGAATTATGTTATATCTCCACCAGTGAAATACCACATACAGCAAAACAGGAATCCAAATCAAAAGAATCATAAAATACCAAACTAAAATGGGCAGCAGCATTCATACAAAAATGGTGGGTATCATGAGGCAGAAGTTCTTATGATTTAAATCTAAATACAAATTAGCAATTCATACCCTCAGGCCAGCATTTGTACTTTTAAATGTTCTTTTTTTTTCCTCCTTGATTTCAGAATTTATGTGAATTATTAATTCAAATGATCAAAACAGGACTAATCTGTTATCCGGTTTAAGTGGTGTCAACGATAACACAGCAATGTGTTTGCCAGGCAGAACCCAATGTACGGCCATCTATGTGATTCCAAAATCAAAATCAAATTTTACAAACCCAAGTCACTTGTTTAAGTTATCTATGACCCGACAACTTTCATCCTTCAATCCATCTATCCATTCTCTAAAGCGCTTAACCTGTCCAGTGTGGCGGGGGCTGGAGCCTATACCAGCATGCACTGGACAAGAGGCAGGGTGAACCATCGCTCACTGGGATAATACACACAGACAAACATATTCAGGCTCACAGTCACACCTATGGGAGTTTCCAGTTCAGCCGATCAACTTCTTTCACTGCGAAAGTAATTCACTAGTGCAACTTTCCCTCATGACTAGGCTGACTGAATGTAAATGTAAATAAGTACATATATAAGTTATTTAAGACACAGAGTTCATTAAGGGATGTACACATTTATACATACATATTTATTTATTTTCTTTCTGCTTCACAACTTTTGAATATTTATACAATAAACTCTTAAGCTTGAATTATATTTCTGTCAACATACAGATACATGTCTGTTAGGAGTTTAAGCCATGACACCCCTCTCTGCTAAATCTGCACCACAGTGCTCTAGTAACCTCCCAAAGACCATCTTCTAATTTGGTAGATAATGTTGTACCCAAATGTAAAAGAGACAGAATGAGTCAAACAACACCTGTTCATGTTGCTTATGTTACAGCCCACAAGGGAAACACGCACCAACAGCGTATGATAACAACCATGCCAATGGTTTTTCTCTATGAGCCCACATGCTGGCAGCGTCACAACGCACTAGTTGATACATGTAGCATTGTCAGGATACGCCACTGTCCAATTTTCAAGTTTTGAGATGTGGTGACGCCTTACAACTGATTTTATCACTTTTGCTTGTTCTGAACATATCTGGCAATAATGTTTGTAATATAAAGTAATGGCAATTCTTTTTTTTTATAAAAGACATTTTGATAAAAGGTGTGGATGTTTATTTACCCCCCATTGTCTTGACAGGCTGGTTGACAATCTCATCAATCATTGCATGTGAACAATGGGAGCCTCCCTGCTCTGAATTATCTCTGTGTGAGGACCGAGGCAGGTGCTGCAGATGGAGAAGGCTCCCATTCATTACCAGCACCTCCATTACTGTCATTACCAGCCCGCCACAGCACATAGGCAGAGGGAGGGACGCGGAGACGCCAATCCTGTTGCTTTCATCAACAACAAGGGACAGCGTCTTAATGTCTGTGACTTTCCACATGGCGAATCCTGAGGGGTGAGACAGGAAACCTGAGCATCAAATCCAAGTGATGTCACCAAAGCAGCTCCTGCAAGTCAGAGATGGAAGGAGCAAACACTAATGTCCCAGTCAGACTAGTTGATATCGACAGAACAAAGTCCTGATCCAAGCGGCGTCAGTCCAAAAATTAGCATCTGGCATGACAATTTGTCCTTTTATCCCCTGCAGACCACTCACAAGTTCCCAACAGACAGACCAGCATGTTGGATTTTCTACTTTCTCATGGTTCATTTGACATGCTTCATGTGAATTTAGACAGCATGGTTGTTGACATTCCTGAAAGAGGTACCAGGTCCATTCCCCTTGTATGTCATGCATGGCTTAAAAGGCCACAAGCTGATATTGGCTCAGGTTATACATGGCTGACATGTTTCTTGGTCACTCAAGAATTTAGGGCACTTTATATATTTATTTATTATTTATATAAGCAAATCCAAGTCTAAAAGAAGACTAAACTGAACAGATTTACAGAATAAATATATTGTGTGTCATTTTGAGATTTGAATTGTGGTTACACATTCATAATTTCAGTGCTAAACTATGTTTAATGCCCTGTACAGTATATTGGCTTGTTGTGTTACCTTTAAACACCAAATTAATGCCTTTAACGGTATTCCATTGGATCCAAAAATAGTTATCGTTCTAAGCCCAAAGTGGACTGTCCTATTAACCACTGAAATTTGGAGTTAAGCTTTATATATATTTATGTATATATACTTTTCACTTGTTTACTGTTTATTAGTGGAGCTTCATGTTGCTGCCAGTTCAGCCAGTCTCTCTAAATTTGGGACTGTTTGGGTCGACTTTTACTGGATCAAGTCTAATTATCCTAGGGTCTTATTGCAAATCGACTCTGATTGGCTCTTTTGGTCTGTTTTGGATTGTGTCATTTTTGCTGAAATGTATTCATATTGGATTCAGGTTGGCTCTGGACCTGTTCCAGATCGTCTGTTCAACTCCCCACCTCCTCCTCTCACTAGAGGTTTTTATGGGCCCACTTGGTGTCTAAGAGTGTTTGGGATGACTGGATTTTGAATTAGATTTTGAACCACGGGTCGTGGTTTGGACCAGTTTTGTCTTTCCTCGGGTTCCTTTTGGATCACGTCCCTTTTTTTCTGAAAATTGTCGTTCATATTTAGAATGAGGTCCACATTTTTGAACCCATTAAGACTACCCCATGTGCTGCACTAAAAGGAAAAAGGGTGCATGGAAGAAATATAAGAGGGCTCTTCCACTCCTTTTTCCTCCTCTCTCTCCATTTCTCCATTTCCACCCAAACTCCCACTTCATGTTAAGAGGTTAAAAATGATTTACAAAGAATAGAGTTGCTTATCTCTCTCTCTGTCTGTCTCTATCTATATCTCTCCCTCCCTCTGGCCTCCAAGGGGAATCAATGCAATCTTCTTACCTTTGAACTGCTCCTTTTCTCACATCAAACTACCATCGCCTGTAGCATGGTGCTCTTCCAGCTCTGAAAGTGTCGGACAAGTGGGATGATGGATGTTTACAGCCAGTAAAACAGCTACTATTAGACCTCAGTGTTTTACTTAAGCCTTGGATTCAGTTGTCAGTTGTCTGTCTGTAGCCCTCGGGGGCCGATAACACTATCTTCGACATTAGCTTTTCTCCGGAAAGGTCTAAGACGGCCTTCCTTCAAACCCAGGCCAGCCTCCGGGGCTGGAGAAAGACAACAAATAAACAGAAATCTATTTCATTTCTCTTCTCGTCTCTTTCCCTGTTTGTCTGGAGGATAGGATGGGTTAGGGAGCTTAGGGGAGATGTTTGCAGAGTGGAAACATCAATGCATTTCATCAAAAACAAAACAAAAACTGAAAAAAATACACCTCCATGCAAGATGAATGCGTGCAATATGTAGGCCCATATGGTGCAGTCCCATTAGCCTCTGCAGCCTTGCATGTTGAGGTTTGTCATGAGCAGACGGCGTGTAATAAATGTTTAGGGAGGGAACAAGACTTCTGTTTACTCTAGGAAACTGGAGCGAGGCACAGGCTTAGTCTGATACAGGTTCTGGAAAGCAGATACTGGTATGTCTTAGATTCTACCACGATGCCTTACACTAAAGCAGTAAAGGAAACCTTCTCAGGTTAATACAGTTGCTTTTTTAAGTCTTCATCCACGAAAAAAAAAAAAAAATTAATGAGACCCTTCCAGATACACATCACATATTAATACCAGGGTCCTCATTCCACTTACTCAGACTTTCATTTTGTTCTTTTGAATATTCTCTGAGGTTTATTGTATATTTGTAAGTTTCAGTCCATGTTCTTACGTTTCATTTTCGTTTCTTATGAAATATTTTCTGAATGATGTACAATATGACAATAAAAATTGCATGCATGAATGAGTGAATAAATAAACAAAAAATAAATAAATAAATAGATATAGAATTTCTGGGGAGTAATGTCAACTTAAAGTCTCCCCATATGCAATCACTCTAGTGCTGATCGATTCTTCAATATGTTATCAAAACAAGCTCTGAGACATTCATTATATCGAGGTGGATGACACCACACTGATATATCAGTTGAATCAGGGCAAAGAAGAGATGGTGGGCGCTTCTGGAAAGCTCCTGTTTATGAAAAATGGCTTTTGGGGCTGGGGGGTGATGACTCACAGATATGGGCTTCCTCCGTACGACAAGCCAGGAAAGCCTTCCTCCCTTCTGTCTCTCTCTGTCTCCCTCTTTCGTCGTTTCCTCCGAGATCCCAATCTCTGAGACAACGCCGTGCAAAAGTTTTATTAATGTTGCATCTACCTCAGGAAGACGAACCCTGTGGCGGTTGATAGCAGGGTGGTAACGTGATTCTGTCACCTCCCGTACACATATTCTCATTTGCCCGAACTCACACACACACACACACACACCTCGGCATGCGTGTACTGCTAGATGTTATTTGAAGGGACATTAGTTTCTATGAAAGATAATAGCCTTGCAGCTGGGAGCCAGCAGTCCTGATGAGCCCTGCAATCATTAGAGGTTGGAGGTGAGATACCGGTTGGGGGAGCCATCCTGTGCTTGGAAGGTCACAGGACTGATATCCAGTAAAGATATCTCCATTTTAATCAAACATAGGTGCCATTTGGAAGTGTCAAGGTGTGGCATAATTGGAACTTGTTTTTTTAAAAATCATTATTAAAGTATAGAGTATAGAAGAAAAAAAAAACAATATAACAATATAACCAATGTAAAAGATGACTTCAGAGGAGCACACCAAATGAAGGCTCTACCAAAATGATAGTTTGGTGACCTGCAAAGCCATCCCACCGATGTCATTTTCAGTCAACACAAAAGCTGCAGCATCAGGTGCCAGGAGTTGTTAACTCAACCTTTTGTCACGATAATCAAAGAATAATGTCAGTCTACAAGTTGTTGTTACTCATGCTCGATTTTCAACAGTCTGTACAACTGTGTGTACAACAAAAAGCATTTTTAATGGGTATGTCTACATAGTTAGCGAGCTATGTAACTAAAATGATGTCCACAATCATAATCCCCAGTAGATTATACCCGCCAGAACAAATCCATTAATGGCATTTATGGTCCCATTTCCACTTGTCATTTGAAGTGTCTTGTATCCAGATGAATTCCAGATGAGATTTAATACTTTTAGTTAGGGCTGTCAAATTAATGTATTCATTCAATTAATTAATTACAAAATAATTTACATGTTAAAAAAATTAACCCAAGTTGATGCATATAATATCATAGAGATTGGACACATTTTTCTCAGGCTGGGCCTCAACCCTGTGTTTCCCACATTGAAAGCAAGTATTTTTTTACACTGAACTATCACAAACACTCTTCTCTCCCAACGTGCCATCAACAAACACTGAAGTCTATTTGTCGAGCTCTCGTCTTTGAGCTTTCATAATGAGTTGACATAGACGTCTGAAAGAATCTGATGTAATTATCCTCTTTTTGCATTTGTATAATTAGAGTGCTGGAAATCAAGTAAATTCAAGCCAAACAATCTCTCACTGGCTCTTGATAAATGCAGTACTTGGAGGAAATTTCTACCACTCAATCTCCCATTAACAGAATTAATAGAAAGGACAGGTGGACTGAGACATTGAGAATGTGAGGCACGGGTTAAATAATCTGTGACCTTATTGTTGTAATATTTAAAACTGAACAGCAAATTGACGCTGTAGGTAAACAGCTGATGCTAACTTCCAGCTGTCTCTCAGATGCGATAAACTTGGTATCCCATCCAGCCACGACCCCCAATATTCATGTTTTGGCTGTTTGACCTGTGTTTGACATTGTAACAATAACCATGACGTCAGGCTTTTCTCTGGAAAACCACAAAAGAGGGTGAGCTGAAAAAGTGAGAATTAGGTTCAATAGCTGAATTTCTATGGAAGTTTGTTAAATTTACCAAATGCTACTCCATAAGGTATGTTCACTTTGTTGTAATCTGGCAAAAGAAAAGGAGAAAGGAGAAGATATAGAGGGTAGCAGATGAGGTAAGGGGGTAAATAAGAAAAGGAACAATTTAAAGCTTCAGAAGACAGCAGCCTGCATTCCCTGACAGCTGTCTGTCATATAGTTATGTAGACCCATGCTGTTTAAACATGAACAACATTTTGACCTAAGTCAAAAGCTCTCAAGCCATTATTCTTTTGTATGTAAATAAGATAAAGGCTTTCATTGTTCTATGATCACACAGTTTTATCTAAAATTTTCGAAATTATTATAATCTAAAATCCCAGATTAGAGAGCTATACAGAAACGTGCAGAGGGTGTAAAATCATGATGTTGTTTTTGTTTAAGGACAGGTTTTACTTATTTATCAGAAAAAGGTATCATGCACTTATAAATACTAACATGTATTTGACAGCTACTGATCATGCACCTCAACAGATCCATCTCCATGACAACTGAGCAAACAAACAAAACATAAAAAAAAATAAAGCCGGCAAATGGACCTTGATTTGGGATCGTTATGTCAAATTCCTTTTTCTAAGGTCACAAATGAACTTTGATAGCCTGACGTATTAGTCTGGAACCTCTCAGTTCATTTTCAATTTCCAACGGGCGTTATTGACGGGCGGAGACAACCAATCAGAGCAACGAAACGCTGTCCTGTTGGACGTTACGTCCTGAAGTTTGGCAAAGACACATTTTTTATCAACACAAAGTTGTTTGTTTGTTCTTCTTTTAGAGAAAATGTTCTGTCCAGTCCGTTCAATACTGCCGCTGTAACTGGCTGCTGAACATTCCGTATCAGTATCGATATTTACAAAGATACCTGACGGCGCTCCTCTCTGTCAGTCATCATATTAAACCCACCTCCTACTAGATAAACGCTTGTGATTGGTTAGCCCGATAAATCGGCAGGGAACTCAGTTTGAATGGGAGAGGGGCCAGACGTATCTGTCAGAGCAAATGAAACATGATGCTTTGTTTAAAACCTGCCTGTGAAATATTTTGATGTTAATGATGCTTTATTAAGAATGTTGTTTACAATTGCATTAGTATAAGCTTAACATGCCCCTATATTTGCTTAAAACATTATAGTGTGTTATGGCATGCTATAAACCATTTACTAATTATTTATGTTCTATGGATGTAATATGCAAATTATGTCTCGTAGTTCTTTGGTTTGTTTTTTTTTCATTCACTGGTGAGAAACCTTAAACCCTGCTCAAAAATACTCCATAAATAAAGATGGAGCATTACAAGCTGCGCCAATAATATGAAATGGTTTATGCTTCCTGTCTCTTAAGTCCTTGCTGAAACAGCGGCAGGCCTCGAACAAAGTTAATTTTCTCCTGATTTGTGAATCTGAAAAATGCCATTTTAGTGTCAGAGTGTTCAGAGGATATGTGTGTTGTGAAAAATGGGTCCAATATTTACTTCAGCGACAATGGACTGAAAGACAATCTGAGCTCACGTTCAGTTCTCCCATTGGAATGAAGAGACTCAGACCTGCCGCTGGTCTCCTAAAGGGTGGGGAAGTTACAAAACATACGTGAAACTGACTCTGAGTGGGCCGTCTCCTTTCTGAACCATCTCTGCCCTGCTGCAAGAGTGGAAGGGCAGTGGAATTACACTTGGCTTTTATTCTCCTGCTGCTTACTCTTTAAACAGAGCCTGTACATATGAATGGGTAGGTTGTTGAGGTATGCTATTGTTTTGCTGCCTTTTAAAAAAACTCTTCAACAAGTGAAGAACCCCTGTCCACTGCCTATCAGACTAAATCAGATCTGTTCACCCTATCTCAGCAGTGCATAACAACAACAACATCATATCTTGGTTGAAGAAGACTGCGCATTCTGATATTCTTTTCTCTTCCGGTGAGTGAGAAATAATCTGAGGAGAGAGCATTTCATTGATCCCTCAATCCCTGAAGAGCTGGGGGAGGCCGTGTCATGGCAACAGTGTTTGGCACACAGAGAGGGAGAGATGGGGAGGCGGAGGGGGAAAATGAATAAAACAAAAAACACGATGAAAAGCAGAATGGGAGAAGAAAAACACATCAGACGGTGGATTTTGAATTTGCCTCGTGCCAACTCTGCTTATTATACTTCACATCTCATTATGTGGCGGGGGCTGCTTTGGAGATGGCTGTTTGTCAGCCGTTGTGACTGGAATAACAATGACTGTGGGCTTTTGTTTCCGCTTCATTTGCAGAGAGAAAAAGACACACAGGAACTTGTTTCCGCACTGCCAGTGACACCAACATAGATCAGGTCTCACGTGGAGGAGATCTCAGAAAAACATACTGTACCTTTGTCCCGACGCTGTTTAGCAGCTCAGGTATCTTGATGCTAAGCTGTGAGGTAGCTGTCACAGGGGAATGTTGTTTTCTCACTGTAAGTGAAGTGTGGGATTGTGATGAACATGGAGATTAGAGCATTTTTCAGAGCTGGAAACTGTTAGATTTCTGGCTTCATAAAGTAAACCCTGTAGTAAATTCTCTCATTAGTGACATTGCTTTTAGTATAGAACTCTGCTGCCTATTCCCTGTAGTATCCACTGTATCACATTGTGACGCTGTGATTCTAGTGTAGTTATTTTGACAATCTCAGCCAATATCCACCAAATCAGGCCTGTCACTAAGGGGCGGCATCGGTGTGCAATCCCAGCCCTGAAGACTCAAATCTATATTGCAAACGTGGCAGGTGAGAGCAGAGGCTCTTCTCCTAAAACAATGGAGATGTGACAGAGCCATGGCGTGACTGTAACCCAATACAGCCACATCCAGTAGACATCCAATCTGACGGTGGCTAAGCAGAGTGAAAATTGACTAAATGCTAGGCTCTATGTACTCTCATTGAATTCCTATATGCTGGCATTCTGTATGTAAATTGATCTTCTGCATATTCATACTGTAAGTGTACAGTTAGTATGAGACTGATGGTTGAATCTTTATAATGTTATACAATGAAAACACATGTAAAAGACTGATTCAACAATGCAGTAAATGCAAATTTTGTGTGCTGCAGTAGCCTGCGTGTTATGGTGAGAGCGTTAAATTAAGAACTTAACCATGTTGGAAGTGTTGCAGAAATGGTACTAGAAATGACATCACAATGCAAATAAGTGGCAACACTTCATGTAATGAAGTACATGTCTGAATGGGCTTAAGGGGTTTAACTTGTTTAGGTATGTTGGCTATTAATGAATATTCAACACCAATTTTGATGTATGTTCAAAATGGGTGTTGGATTGTGCAGGTAAGAAGAGGAACATTGTAGGAGCCTGATTATACTTCTACAATGTTCAATGGTGATATGATAAGAAAATAAATATGATAAAATGTATTAACATTACAATGGAGGGGGCTCTTTGTATTCCTCCTGCATCTTCAGCTTTGTGGGGAAGTTTCTAATGCAGCACTGTATCTGAAACCAGGTCCCCATGGTAAAGTTTGGTTGTTGCTACAATGATAAAATAAATAGAAATAAAAAGTGGCAAACAAAATCCCCAAGGTATCAAGAGTATACAAAGCATAAATCTGGAAACATGAGGTATTGATATGAAAACACACTTGTGCCAAATTAATGTCTGTCATTGGGCGAAGAATCAATTTTAATGTCATTACTATGGATGTTATGCAAATACTTTATGTTACCCCTACTTTAAAATACACTCCCTGATTTTGCCCTCAAATCTCAAAATGTCCCACTGTTGAAACTCAACAAGTTTCATTATTGAGCTTTAAAACATCGGCCGCAACCTCTGGGAACATTTGGGGATTTTGGATCAGAGAATGTATCTTTAATGATGAAAACTGCTTTCAAATATACCCAATAATGAAACAATTAATTGAAACAAAGCTGTCAGTTTTGACCGTTTGACCGGCAATATACCACCACATTTACTTTAAAGGTGTAAAGGAATTTTCCTTCAAAATGTTAAACTTCCCTTTTGTAGGTTAAAGGTAACTTAAGACAGTGCTTCACAGGTCAGGTCAACTGTCTGTCTCTGTTCACCTGTCTCACTCTGTGTGCCCGAGTTGGCTCTGGCCTCTGGTAGACCAAGGTCTGCTAGATATCTTATATATTTGGCTTTAGACACAACAGGCTGGCACCTGGTTGTTGATGCTGGATAAGAGAGACTGTAGAGAGGCTATGCTGTTGCTAGGACAGCAATGGTTGACGTCTTTCCTTGTTTGGATCTGATATCCAATAGAGTCATCACACATGACAGACTGAGTTAGGAATAACCCTATTTGGATATAGCGGAACTTATCAGTTCTGGGGAGAGTTAAATACTGAGCTTCAGGACACCATCTTCAGATTTGGGTAGTAGTACGCTGTGATTCACACGTGGTGTTTCCCTTTTCTCCTCGATCGAGCTTCAATAAATATTCCTGTATAAGACATCCAGGTCTCCTGAAACTTCTTGTTACAGAGAACCAGCTCTAAGATTTCCATCACAAAAGCATATCAGGGGTTTTCAAAGACATAATGAAGACAACTGCACCCCTCGTGTGTGGATGCAATGTGTTATGTTGTGGGCTACAACTTGAGCCATCAAAAGTGTGCTGAATTAGTTATTAACAGCTCCTGCAGTATACCCATGGATCCATGATGTACAGACAACTGTCTCTGGATTGCTGTAATACTGAAGAAAACTTAAAATCATAAAGTTCTGAAATTATAAGAAGTGTCCTTTTTTCTATGATTTCGAAGCAGATTCAAGGACTTTTATTCATGATGGACATAAAAAGAATTTGGAAGTCAAACTGAATCTAAAAATATCTATATTGTGTCACTCTGTGTGTTCGGATTTGGCTGAATTATGGGGAAAGAGGTATTCAGATCCTTCACTTAAATAAAAGTACAAATTACTCACTGTGAAAATACTCCACTTAAGGAAAAGAATTTAAGTATGAGAACCACGTAGCTCTAAAAAGTACATTTTTCATGAGCTCACAAAAACAGCCTGTTTTCAGCTTTGTGAGGATGCTTTTTCCAGCTAATCCAAATAGTTTATTTAGCTTGAGAAGTAGCCCATAAAGGAACACTTCATCCCTCTGTTTATCAAGTATTTGGAGATACATGGTGTTAACTGGACAGGAAGGGTATATTGTAATCTGAAAAGTAGCTAGAAACTAAAAGACAAAATGTCAGACAAATGTAGTGAAGTAATAAGTACCATATTTACCCCTGAGAAGTAGTGGAGTAGTAGTATAAAATCATAAAATGGAAATACGCAAGTAAAGTACAGTACCTAGTTAAATTCCCCCACTGCTTAATTGCCTCCATGAGCTTTTTATTGCATCCGCTGCTGCAGCTCTAACTTCTGATCGTGTTTGGTGAGTGGCCAAATCAGAAAGCCAAACTACAATAACTGAGTCATGTTGCCTTTAGAACACCTACGTGCACCTCTGTGCCTTCTTTGCTACTCTCCCTCACAGTTGCAAACCTCAGCTCAATATCAACAGCATAGTCACAAATGAGTGACAGCAGGACTTCAGAGGATTATGCTGAAATCATGTTAAGAGGTTTTGCAATTTTGGGACCTAAGTAACCCCTGAAAGATTAATTCCACAATATTGATTAATACTTAATTGTTATGGCAGGTATAATATGAAAGATGTTGTTCTGTGTTGTCATATGTGTATATATATATATATGTATATACAGTGGGTACGGAAAGTATTCAGACCCCTTTAAAATTTTCACCCCTTGTTTCATTGCAGCCATTTGCTAAAATCAAAAAAGTTCATTTTATTTCTCAGTAATGTACACTCAGCACCCCATCTTGACAGAAAAAAAACAGAAATGTGAAATTTTTACAAATTTATTAAAAAAGAAAAACTGAAATATCACATGGTCATAAGTATTCAGACCCTTTGCTCAGTATTGAGTAGAAGCACCCTTTTGAGCTAGTACAGCCATGAGACTTCTTGGGAATGATGCAACAAGTTTTTCACACCTGGATTTGGGGATCCTCTGCCATTCTTCCTTGCAGATCCTCTCCAGTTCCGTCAGGTTGGATGGTGAACGTTGGTGGACAGCCATTTTCAGGTCTCTCCAGAGATGCTCAGTTGGGTTTAGGTCAGGGCTCTGGCTGGGCCGGTCAAGAATGGTCACAGAGTTGTTCTGAAGCCACTGCTTTGTTATTTTAGCTGTGTGCTTAGGGTCATTGTCTTGTTGGAAGGTGAACCTTCGGCCCAGTCTGAGGTCCTGAGCACTCTGGAAGAGGTTTTCTTCCAGGATATCTCTGTACTTGGCCGCATTCATCTTTCCTTCAATTGCAACCAGTCGTCCTGTCCCTGTAGCTGAAAAACACCCCCATAGCATGATGCTGCCACCACCATGTTTCACTGTTGGGATTGTATTGGGCAGGTGATGAGCAGTGCCTGGTTTTCTCCACACATACCGCTTAAAATTAACACCAAAAAGTTCAATCTTCGTCTCATCAGACCAGAGAATCTTATTTCTCATAGTCCGGGAGTCCTTCGTGTGTTTTTTGGCAAACTCTACGCGGGCTTTCATATGTCTTGCACTGAGGAGAGGCTTCCATCAGGCCACTCTGCCATAAAGCACCGACTGGTGGAGGGCTGCAGTGATAGTTGACTTTGTGGAACTTTCTCCCATCTCCCTACTGCATCTCTGGAGCTCAGCCACAGTGATCTTTGGGTTCTTCTTTACCTCTCTCACCAAGGCTCTTCTCCCACGATTGCTCAGTTTGGCTGGACGGCCAGGTCTAGGAAGAGTTCTGGTCGTCCCAAACTTCTTCCATTTAAGGATTATGGAGGCCACTGTGCTCTTAGGAACCTTGAGTGCTGCAGAAATTCTTTTGTAACCTTGGCCAGATCTGTGCCTTGCCACAGTTCTGTCTCTGAGCTCCTTGGGCAGTTCCTTCGACCTCATGATTCTCATTTGCTCTGACATGCACTGTGAGCTGTAAGGTCTTATATAAACAGGTGTGTGCCTTTCCTAATCAAGTCCTATCAGTTTAATTAAACACAGCTGGACTCCAATGAAGGAGTAGAACCATCTCAAGGAGGATCAGAAGAAATGGACAGCATGTGAGTTAAATATGAGTGTCACAGCAAAGGGTCTGAATACTTATGACCATGTGATATTTCAGTTTTTCTTTTTTAATAAATTTGCAAAAATTTCTACATTTCTGTTTTTTTTTTCTGTCAAGATGGGGTGCTGAGTGTACATTAATGAAAAATAAAATGAACTTTTTTGATTTTAGCAAATGGCTGCAATGAAACAAAGAGTGAAAAATTTAAAGGGGTCTGAATACTTTCTGTACCCACTGTATGTATATATATACATTCTGTGAGTCATTCTGTAAAGTTAGCTGTTATGTTATGTATTATTTATTTATTTTATTTCTTTTTGGGGTTAACATTTAGAGTGTTACCTGTGTAAAATGAAAAAAAATTATTGAAAGAAAGGACTTCAGTGCTTTGTTTACAGTACGTGAAGCAGGAGAAGGAACCGTGACATGATGGCCTTATGTAACACATCAGCCTAAATGTAATGTTTGTAATATTTTAGCTTTTTTTCCCTTCAATTTCTAACATTTCTACATGTGTGTTTCAATACAATAACTCTATGCTCTACTTTTTCTCCTCTTCAATTGACTTCTTCAATTAAGCAGGGAAAACTGATAATCTGTCTCACTCGTATTTGTCAGGTAAAAGTCATCTCTTGCTCCCAGTGCTGATGAGCAAGGGAGTGCGATAAACAAAAGGTGCTCTGTGTGTTGACTGATTGACAGATGCGCTCCAGATGTGGAAATGATCCTCTGGAAATCCAGCCAGGGGAGGTGGGACCTCAGCGAAGTAGCTAATCCCCAAGCTGTTCCCTGTCTGATGGACGGCTGGGTTGGAGATGGAGTAATGAACTTCTTCTCCACTTGAGGAGACGCATTGCCAGGCTGTCTGTCAGTCTTTCGCCATGCAGCTCCAACAGATTGAAGGAGACAAAGGCTGCTTTTGTTCTGCCAGGGAGAAAAGCTGTGTGGCTCAGCTTGTGAAAGACGCAGACGATTGTGAAAGTTTCTTTTGCATTGTCAAACGTGGATGTTTTTCACACCTCATTGCTCAGTAATTTGATGAGCTGTGTTTGTGTAGCCTGAAGAGGCTCAGCTGTTTAGAGAGAGTATTAGCCATGGATGTTACAGTGCCAGCACAGTGTCCCTGACTCAAAGTACACCTGCCAAACAAGCTCTCCCATTAGGCATATTGTTTTGTTTTTTATCTTATTGTTAATCAGATGCTTATTATATGGTTCAGTACACCAATATTTAACACTTGTCATTAGATAAACCTCTTAAATCTTATCTGTTCACTGAAATCTTACTGAAACCAACAAATCAGTTGTTATCGATGATCCAAGTCATAAGTAGCGATGGTAACCTCTGTCTCGGTTTGTCTTTGGTGTGACCATATAAGAATGTCCTTTATCTAATATTGGGCAGGTTTGAGAGGAGAAGGAGCGCTGGTGAGTTTTTTTTTGTGAACAAACAAGATGCCGCGTGAAAGTTCTGTTGAATCCGCAATCGCACATAACAACTGCACTTACAACTTTTGCTGATACGAGACATGTGTTTTTGCTTAACTTCCAACAGGACTTCCGACAAGATGTCTGTGCCCGTTGAAAGCGTCCCTGCAAAAATAAGAGGTTCCTGACTAATTCACGTTTGCAAAATAGTCTGGCGGTGCCACAAACGATTCAACAATTAAAGAGTACTCCACCAATTTAACATAGCTCCTATAACATTGTCGGACTCCCTTTAAATTTAAAGATAACTTCTTTTTTATTCCACCTATTCTTCATCCTTAGCAAAAACGTATGCTTACGTTACCCAAAATGACCAACTACCAATAGTTTGGTCAGAGATTCAGATGTATTAATACACTAAGGTAAGCTGATGTATCCCGGAGCATACATTCAGATCACCCTCAATTTTTCAGTTGGTCAGCTGAAAGTATATCTGTTTTCAATGGAAGTGTGCAGCCTATACATACAGCCTGTTCATATGGGGTGAAAATGTTATCTTGACAGTTTTGACATGTCGTCATCAGAACTGGTACAGGTGTTGTGATGGCATCTGCTGCCAGGGTTTTATGCTTGTCATTTGCCTTGAGTAGCATGCAAATGTGACAGATGCTACCTACAGACTTCTGTTTAAGTGTAGCCGTGGGTGTTAGCCTCAGCTCTGTGCAAGAGTCCTGATTCACTCTGTTGGGTAAAGTTTTGCCTGACTCAAAGGGCATGAGGATCGCTGTGTTTTTCATTCTTTTTGGTTAGATGGTTAGTCCATCCATCCAACACTTTTATTCATGCTTTCTAGAGGATGGTTCCTATTGATTGACTCCCTTCCGGCTGGTCCCTCAATCTGGTTAAAACTGATCCTGAACCACCATTTGGGCTGGATTTCAATGGCCATATTCATGGTCCCCAGAGCAGAAATCATAATGTTTTAGTGACCTTGTTTTTAGAATCACCATCAGGCCAAAAGTTTAATTTAAGGATACTCTTTATGAACATTTCATACAGTATATTGTATCTCATCTAATCATAAATCTAATAGGAAAGTGACCTATTGTCTAAAGGAATGAATCAAATAAAAATCTAAATGTGATTCTCCCACAGTCCAAAGACATGCAGATTAGGTGAATTGGTGCCTTTAAATTGCCTCTAGGTGTGAAGCGGTGTCTATATGTGTCTACCCTGTTTCTTAGCTGGGAGAGGCTCTGCAAAGAAAAAGAAAATGAACTAGTACTGTACAATAGCATTTGACACAATGTGCACTACAATATTGTCATCATCAGATAAGACTTCTGGTAAACTTCTTAGTGTGGCTGTGTGTAAATAAGCGTGAACGACACTCGACCGACCAATGGTTTAACTTCGTCACTCAGTATGGGACAGGCATTCACATATATAGGGCTGTGCTGAAATTTGGTACACACATTAACGTCCCCCGCAGGATGAAGTGTAATAACTTTGGTGATCATCTGACTTTTCTTCTAGCGCCAACCACCAGTCAATATTTCACTTTGTCCAATACTTTGGTTTATGATCAAAGACCTGCAAAACTACTTTACTTTTTTAACTTTACTTTGTTTGAAACAGAAGAAAGGACCGACCTGTAGTGTCATTAAAACTGTTGACAAGGTGATGTATAACACTGACAACTTTCCAAGCAATCACATGGATACAACAGTGCAGAAACAATACAGCGATACACACACATACACACATGGTACGCTACTAAACACAGAAAAATAGCATCACAGATGTTCCCTCCTACACTTAACACTTTACTCAGCACTTTTCCTCTTTCATTGAGTTTTAAACGAGCAGCCGCATTGAGGTAAATGCCAGCTCCCACCTGCACCCTCCAATTTCTGCTATTCCAAAGGCATAACAATAACAGCTTGGCTATTTAGAAGTGGCTTGGTACAATTTCATCCCATAATAGAGGAAGGGGTGGGAATGGTGATAGATCTGCCCTGGCATATTTTGGAGGGAAGGGAGGGGAAGGGCCTTTATCTGAGAGAGCTTAACTAAAGAGTTCCAGTTTGCTAGAGGCGAGCTCCAGTCACTTCAGAATACATTCATTAATCATGGCTAAAGCCTTTTACTGCGACAATGGAAGAGAGAGAGGGGAGGGAGGTGGGGGTGTCTCTGTTCCAAAAAACTTAATATCAATGTGTATGACTGAGCTGGGACAGTATTCTATTAATGAAACTGAAGGAATAGATGTGTTTAAGCATTATTGCCTCATAATGCCTAATGCTATCTAGGATTTATTTTTCCCAACCACCCAAATGGTTCCCTGGGTGCTGAGCACACCCAGATAATGCCAGCAAGGAAGCAGAAAACCAATAATTCTGGCTGGGCCGTGGAGCTCAATTGGATTTACTGTCAAGCTTCTTCATCAGTTTAATAAAGTCCCTCTCTCCATCCTTCCATCCCAAATCCCCCAAGTCTTTGTACCTACAAGACCACCAGCATCAGTCATTAAAGAACTGTCTATACTGTTACTGTCATTAATTAGGTCTCATTAGAAGTCTTTTATTGCTGAAATTTGAACTGTCTCATGGAAGTAGTTGTAATCATTGTCTGATTGAGGCTGTTTTCAGTGTTTGCTTCAACAGAGGAAAGGAAAGTCTGTGTGCTTTACATTAAAGGAATGGTTGAACATTTTGATAAAAAATCTGTTTTCTTTCTGAGAGGGACATATGGACCTTGATACCCTGGCGAGATTAATTCATAACAGTGCTGTACACTGTTTTGAATTAATCTTGCCAGGGTAAATACATCTTACATTAGTGGATAAGGGAATATTGTAACATGGCTCAGGAGTTAGCGCAGTTGTCTAGTAAGTGTTAGGTTTCTGGTTTGATTTCCAGCTCCTGTTTTATATGTTGTTTTTTGTAAAAAAGCTGACCTTTGCAATGTTGCACTGATAAAACTGTAAGGACGTGTCCACGCACTGAAAAATACCCAATTTCCAAAACCTTTATTTCCAAATGCACCAAATGTACCTGTTACCTCAGCATCAGCGCTCTCATCATCTCCTCCTGCCTCTTTGATGGAGATCAGCTCAAAGATTATCTACACAAGTCAAAAAAACTCATATTTTACTACATGTACAATAATGTAGCATACTGCTGTACTGAAATGAAGTACTGTGTACTGCAGTTACTTTAACACGTTACTATACAGTACTGCATCAATATGCTGATGATATGAGAGATGGGCCATACTCTCATAATCCTCCCATGTATGAGCACATGATGGTCTAGGATGGCTTGGATTTACTTGAAGTTACTTGTCTTTGTTGTTGTTGTTATTGTTGTTGCTGTTGTGTATTTCTCAAAATATGGAACTATTCATTTAAAATCCTGACACAAGTTCAAATAAGTCTATACATAATAGTTTGAAAAAAATACAAATATAGACACTACAGAAAAACTTAAAAGTTTCTTAAACTGTAGACATTTTAATGACATTTCAAGACTTGAGGGAAGGAAATCCAGCAACTAGAAGCATTAAAACTAAAGGCAGTTTACCTCAACTATAATTTACCCTCAACATGTCAAAGAAGAAGACCAGTACCATACTAAGTCTGGCTGTCTCATAGCTTTTAAGCAGGACTTATGTACATCTAGGCACCCTGAGACTGCATTGTGTTATAGCATATTCTGTACAAAAGAAGTGGGCGTAGCCTCCGTGACATCACCCATTGGTTTGTGAAGGCCATTTTGAAGCTGTGAGTTTGGCGATTTCACCGTCGCCATCTTGGTTTTTGGAACCAGAAGTGACGTAATTTTGACGAGACGGTAGCAATGCTTCTATCCTAATTGGCAGTCGCCCTTGTAATGGCTTGTCAATCATGCGGTAGCCCCACCCCCAGGCATACGCTCATCTATTTTACTCTAAACGGGACCATCATTCAACATCCTGCTGTACTGAAGAAGACTTGAAACTAACGACTGAGACTGTAAACTCATTAGGAAAATGTTTACTGAGGTAATAAATCAAGTGAGAAGTAGGGTCATTTTCTCATAAACTTCTATACAATCTGATTTCTTTCTGCAGCCAGTGGAGTCGCCCCCTGCTGGCCGAGAATGCAGGTCATTGGCTTCACTTCTCAGTCCTGGAGGTTGCTGCTTGCGTTAAACACAAGCAAAATAATTTTATTCAAAGAAGAAAAAGGAAGTAGAAACAGTTCTATATGTATTGTACTACAAAGAAGGCATATGAACTCGGTGGTGTCCGATCCGACCTCTGCAGCTCATCCAGCATCCCGGCCGGTCTTCAACCTGTACAAGTTCTCCCACACTACAGAGCTCCTCTGCACCAATCGTCACCAATCGTTTTAAACAAAGTGACAACTGTTTGCTGTCCTGGCTCCACAATTGTGTAACGAGCTCTATCTCTTATTGTTTCTAAATGTGGCACTGGAAGCAGCTCAGCTTATTTGATGGAGTTAATGTGCATGATTCTTGCAATCTTTGGGTTGTATCCACATGGTTGAATTCACTTATTGTAAGTCACTTTGGATAAAGCACCACCTAAATAAATGTAATGTAATGTGATGTTTTTGTCATTTGTCTAAACTGAATCATTAACATAAACCCATTTCGGCCTTTGAGAAAGGAAACTGACAGCTTTGGTGGTTGACATAATCAAAGCTATTATTGAGGTTGTGGCGTCTGTAATCTTTGTTGTTGACTGTGCTTAATCACAATCAAATCTACCATATCACAGTAAACATGCTGTTGTCCACGTAGGATTTAGCCCCCCTGGGCAAATCAGTAACTGAAAGGCCATGTGATTTTGACCTGTAACTTAAGCAGACTTTCTTTCAGTGGTGACATGCTTCATTGCAATACCCAATTCTGGTATACATCATGGGCTGGATGGAGGAATGAATACCTCTGCCCTGATGTTGACAGAACTCATATTCACCATAGAGAGGGTGTGATACAAAAGGATTTCCTGCCCTTTCCTCCCCATTCAAAACTCACAGAGGAGTGTCATACTCTGTTGTTGTTGACCCGCAATCTTACTAGACATATTAACAAATCTTGTTAAGTTTGTTCTTGTTAACTACAGTGAGAAATACCAGAAAGTTAGAATATATCTTTAACTTAACTTAACTGTAGCTGTAATGTGTAGTAAAGTAACACAACCTTCCATAATTGGTAGTAGCAGTTTAAATACCACAGAGACACACAGACAGGTGAGCTGCAGTCTCTCTGTCTATCATGTAAATTTCAAATGTTAATTTATGTCTCAGATTTACATTAACAAAAAATAAAATGTGAAATATCACTTAAAACTTTAAAAAATCCACAAAATAGTCTTGTTTTAGGAAAGTTATGTGGGAAAATAAATATTGCATAAAGCAACATAAAGCAGAATCAAGCTCTTTGCATTTTTGTGTACACGCATGTGAGCGAGTGCAACACAGAAGAATGCAAAGTTTGAAGCAAACCAAATCATTTTGACATTTATTTGTCTACTTAATCTGCATTATGCTAGGCATTCCGGGAGCAGTAGAAACCCTGATCATGAATGCTTCAGCATCGTATTAACTACACCAGACAGAGAGAGCGTGAATGCTTCACTGTGTGACCACAGAAGATGGATGCTGTTATGACTGGAGAAATTATTCATTAGCAGTTAATCGATAGCTGGAGATACCTTCATCGGGCTCTCTTAGTAATGAAGGAAATTAATTGGATGTTTGTGTTGTGGTCAGATGCTGCTTCCTCAACATCATCACCACCAGTCACAGGCAGGACTGAGAGCTGAGAGCTACAAAGAGTGTGTACGCATTTTTCCCCATTGCATTACGGCTTTTTTTTCTGAAAATATTTGTACTTTATTGTTAGTATGTCGCATGTTTGTCCTCTAACAGTGGACGCAATAGTCTACTGTGGTCAAGCCTGCATTATAAACATTACTACATAATGGGGATCTAAATTATTGCATATAACTTTGGTATTTCAGTACTACAGTGTGTTGTGAGCTTCTCTCTCCTCCTCTCCCTCTCTATCTGTACGTATTCCTATCCCACTAATACATGTTACTAACTCCACTTCTAGGTATTTCTGCCCCTGGAGCTGTAGATTCTGGATCTGTGATTGCCGGCCGTCTACTGCCCCCATGTTCCTGCTCCACACTCACTGCTGCAGTTGTTATTATTATTAGTCTGATTTGTTGTCTCTCCTCCTGTTCTGTCTCCCCTCTCCCCCTCTCTCCTCCCCTTTCAACCCAACTCGGTCGATGCAGATGGCCGCCCACCCAGAGCCTGGTTCTGCTCGAGGTTTCTACCTGTTAAAGTGAGTTTTTCCTCACCACTGTCGCCAAGTGCTGCTCATGATGGGAACTGTTGGGTCTCTGTAAATAATATTTTAAAGAGTATGGTCTAGACCTACTCTATGTGAAAGCGTCTTGAGATAACTTTTGTTATGATTTGGCGCTATACAAATAAAATTGACTTGACTTGACTTGTTATGTATAAGCTGACATATACACCAATACAAGACTGTTCTCACCAGAAAAACTTTTGGTCAAACATTTGTCAAATTGTTGTCTGCCTGGTGTAAATGCGGAAGTAGCATATAAATTCAAACAAACAATTCTGATGTTTTAAACATTTTTATGGACTTCTAAAGGTAGGGCGTAAATGGTGTTGAATACCACCATAAGGCCACTTAATGGCAGCAAGAGATAAATAAATGGCAGAATGATACTGTAAATCTGTATACCTTGATTACATACTGGATATAAGTAGCCAGTTTTGTGGTATTTGAACGATGTAATGTAAAAAAAAAATCTTACAGTGCCACTTACGCTTAGATTTACACAACATGTTGCACAGTTACTTTACATTGTCATAGCTCAATTTCTGACATATATCGATCTACTGTTAGCAACATTAGCATTGTAGATAAGGTTTGTGCTCAGCGGGAGTTCCAGAGGGGCAAATACTGAGCAGACTCACCCCTTAATCTCAACGGTTTGACATGTGGGAGATGAGAATCTTTTAACTTTATGCAAATGCTCTGAAAGCCAGATATGTGTGAACAAAGCATTAGCAAGGAACAGATAAAATTGATTTCTTTGAACCATGACCATGACCGTACCCTACTCTTAACCAACCAGCTTGAGTGCCTACAACAAACCAAACCTTAACCACAAAGGGAGCAGATCAGAAAATGCCCATTTGAAATATTGTGGTTTTGTAAAGCACTGACAAATGATGGCCTCCTGCTGACTGGGCCATCAGAAAACTCTTATGGGTTGTTTTTGAAAGTGATGTAGAACAGCTTTTAACCACTTTTCCAACTTAACCAAACAATCCCATGAGGGATGCCTAATCAGAAATCACTCATATGGGTCAGTTTGGAAGGTATGACAAATGTTCTATTTCGCTAACAACGATATGTCCATCATAAGCTATAATCAGCCAATAATATCGGCCCTGGCCTGTGGACCAGTCAGGCTCTATCGGGAAGGAATGTGTTTCTCTGAACCTAGTGAACTTGTTCTGGTAGTAGACACTATCGTAGTAGATCCAGAAAAAAAAGAGCAAGAAGAGTAAAAATATGATCTACCATGCCAGGAAGTCAGACAAAGCTATTGCGTCCTGCCCTCTTAAACTACACAAACTGTGGCATATCGTGTTTCTACTTCTGTCTGTTTCATCTTGTTAATCAATTGCGATGATCAATAGCGTGGTGGACCTTTTTTTAATTGAACATCATGTTTCCAAGGGGACTATATATCAATGTAATCAACATGGAAGAGAAGCAGACAGAGAACAGAGAGGAGGCCTCCTCTCCTTAATGTTAATGAATTAGGCGAGTTGCTTGTAACACATCACAGCATAATTAAATGATACGGGCCGAGCGTCGATGAGCACAGGGCATATTATACGTGCTACTTAATGTGACCAGGCAAATCCAAGCACCGTATCGATCAGCCGCTTAATGTTCTTAGGCTCAGCCCCAACCCCTCGACCTCCATTTCATTTTCCAGTCATTACAGTCAGTCGGCAGGATTTAGTGCGGCTGCAGGCAATATGATGATACATCTCAAGACAGAAAAAAGGAAGAGAGCGTAGCAAAAAAAATCTGAAGTATATTGTCACCTTTATCCCTCTCCTCCCAGGTTTAAATCAATGAGCATTGCTAATGGCTAAATGCTAAATATACCTGTCTACTGCTGGCAAGAGAGCATTTCATCCCGGCCCTCGTCCCAGCAGGCCCCCAAAGCAGCCACGCTGGCAGACATTTTGGAGCCCCCATTAGATACTCATCGATAAGACCATGATTTGGGATGGTGGGGGGCACAGGAGGAAAGGTGTGGGGTTGAGGGTGAGGAGGAGAGATGGGAAAGGAAAGGTATTGATTAGCACTCCCATTCACAAAGTTCAACTACAGTGACTTATTGGCCCTGCATCAAACAATATAATGAGTGGAGATCGATGAGGTGTCAGGGAGGGAGCTGCTTTTAAGAGAGAGGTGGTGCTGGTGGGATTGGGGTTTAAGGAGAGCACTGTGTGTGTGTGTGTGTGTGTCTTTACACAGCTGAGAGCGCTGAGCCCTGAGAGAGTCACTAAGCTTAATTCATTAATGCTAGTCTTTCTCATCAATAGACACATGGATGGATTACAGAATGGGCCCACTGGGCACAGGTCCAAAGGCCTGCGGGATCATGGAGCCCCCCTGCAGCCATTTTTCATTGCAGAGTCAAAGGACACAGAAAATTCCCTCATACATGTATATAATATATGTTGGATTTGAAAGTTCAGTTTAAAGTCAAATTTTGTGCCCCCCTCCTCAACTGTGGTGTAATTGCCAATATATAACCCTGCTGTATATTTCATTTGTTGACCCTTCTAACTGTGATAGCAGTTGCCACAACAGGTATAAAAACAGAACACTGGCTGACTGTCATCCCACGTTGTGCCCTTTCGTGCATATATTGCTGTTGGAGAGACGAGGTTGTACACAAACAAGAGATTTATTCCTACTCTGTGGCAGTTAACACAACACCAGGCTGCAAGAGATTTTTGTCTTTTGGTGAAATATTTTGATTGACTATTAGATGGATTCATGTCCCTGTCAGGATGAACTATCATAACTTTTGTCATCCTCTGACTTCCTCTAGCGCCATCGTCAGGTCAAAATGTAACGTGTCCAATACTTTGGTTTATGACCAAATACCTGCAGATCTGATGACGTTCCCCTCAGCCTCAGCTGGACTTTGTGTTCAGTGTTACTTTGCCAATGTTTGCATGCTAATAAGCTAAGCTGTGATGGTGAAGAAGTTAAACGTTATACCTGTTAAACATTAGTATCTTAGCATTGTTAGTATGCCGACGTCAGAATTAGCGGAAGCTTGTCACGATCTGCTCCGCAGTCCCTCTCTCCCTCTGCATTGCTCTCTGTCCCTGTATCCAGCCCCTGCTCACTCCTCCCATGCTGCGTCTATCCTTTTTCTACCCCAATTTAGATGAAACCACGGCCACCTCTGTGTGACGGAGAAGCCTCTGCGGCTGCAGTAGCTTGGTACAGTATTGGAGTAGTATAAAGAGTGACATGTACATGTAGGGATGAGGTCAAGGTGGATGGATGGGTCAAACACAGGACTTTCATCTGGGAGACACTGGTTTAGACTTAGTTATATTATTATTTTCATTTTTTTTTTTTTTTTTAGACAACACAACTAAACCAAAAACTAAAACCCTCTCCCTAAACAGCTGAGGTTCCATTTTGTTTCCTGTCAAATGGAAGTGGCCGTGGTTTCAACTACACTGGGTTGGAAAAGCCATACACGCTCCCAGGCCATGTACCTTCCTCCAGCTCCCCTGACCTGCCATCCTCAAGCTGTCCACCAAGTGCCCTCAGACTTCCCCTCCTTTCCCCATCACCTGACTGCCCCACTCATATACACACTTGTTCCTGTCATCAGCCTTGCAGTTACTTAACAGCCCCTTTTCACTTATTACTTGCCAGATTGTTAAAGTTACCACGTCTGATAGCTTCTGTATTCTAATTATCTGAGAGCTGAAATCTGAAATCCGTTTCTTACTTGTTTGAACCTTGCCTGATGTGGGCCTTGGATTTTCTGTTGGATTTGTTTATTTGTTTGGACTGCCCTCCCTGTTTTGACCCTTGCCTGCTTGATGACTCCGTAAGTCTATGTACCTCCCTCTTTTGTTACTAAGTTATTAAATTGCACCAGCTCTGCCTCAGACAGAGCTGGTGCAGTTTGAGAGATGGGAGGGAGATCTCTAGCAGAATTTGAGGCTGTACCTGCAACAGGGGAAAGCTCCTGTTGCAGGTACACCCTCAAATTCTGACACTTCGGAAGGGGGCGTCTTAGTCATAGAAAGGACTTTTAGGCATCTATATAAGGACCTAAGTGTAGTCTTACAGGGCACCATCGTCTGTCCTTGAATACTTGTTTATTTTGTGCTTGTCTTGTATTAGCTTGTTATGCTATGTTTTGTAGCCTTGCCTGTTAAATTTGTCATGTACACTTTTATGAGTTTGCTATACAACTTCTCTCTAAGGTTGTCTTTTGTTTATGCTGTATCATGCTACGTCTATTTTCTTATTATATATAATATATAATAATTATTATATAATTATTATATATTATTATATTTCTGTACATTATTCCTCATTTAGCCTCAGTATATTTGTGATACTTTACCTACTCCCTCATTAGGAAATATTAGCCGAGGCACTATTACATATAGGAAATAGATGTTTAATGAATGAGGCTAGTGTCAAGTTTTGGAGTTTCAGTTTACTGGCCTGGCTGAACAATTTCCTGAAAGAAACATCCACTCACATGGTCAAGTTAAAATTATTTATACAGCTCAAAATTCAAAGATTTAACTATGGGGGCTTCACAATATGAACAAAATACAACACCCTCTAACCCATGACTTACAGCAGTGTTGTAGCCAGTGGCAGTTGTGAAGATGAATGGTTCGGACTTGTTTGATTAATCTGCAATTTAAATAACTTATTTTGTTAAATTGTGTTCTTGAATCCAGCATCCAAACTGCAAAGATGCTATAACATTTTGGGACCTTGCCTGGCATCTCCGTAGCAACCACTTAGCCTTATGGATACTCTATTATTGCATTATTGTCAAGAGCGAAACATTTCTTAGCAATGCCTGTAATGCCTGGAACGTTGTGATTGTTCAAAGTAAACTTTGAAATAATTAATAATAGGAAATAATACTTTGCCGAACTAAAAGTTCTTCTAAAGTCTTCCAATTCTGTACTGGTCAGGCAGGTTGAGATATGCTGCACCAGTTACATCAAATAACTTTAAGCTTTCATATCTGCAAGAGCATGACTATTAATGAGGCTCCTCCAGGCAAGTGCGGGCATGGATGTACAATAAGTGTCTCTTCCTGGGCTAAAAATTAAAGCTTTGAAGCAAATTTTATAACTTGTTCATATTAATGGTGACTGGTGATGAGAGCAATTGCTGTTGACATCCTAAAACTGCATGCTGCTGTTCTTGAATGAGAAATCTAGTGCTATAAAAGGTCAACTTTTTAGGAACTAAAACATTTCAGCTTGATGAATATTGCTTTTATTCACGCTCAGAAATCACCCCACTTAAGGAACAATGAGATGAAAATGTAGATCAGACAGTGGAGGTCAGATAAAGGGGCATCTCATACTTGATACATAGAAATATCAGATAATACTTATGTTCTGACCAGAAAGCACTGCACTGTTATTTACTTTGGCGACTTTAGTAGTGGGTGGCTCTCGTTGCTCTATTGCCCCAATACACTGCAGAAAAACTTGTACCCATGTACAGGAGGGCATCTAAAGGGACATTTTGAAGATGAGATTTGGCTTTACCAATCACTGCCATCTTTGGCAAACTGGAGACATAAAAGCCTAATTTAAACAAAGGGAAGATGATTTGGGTGGTGGTGGGGTGGGATGAACAAGTTGCAACCACTAGACCTTTGAGGCTCGAGCTGTCAATCAAGCCTAAATATTGCTGTACCTGTACAAAGGCTTTAAGAGCAGCCACTAAAACCGTGTTTCCACTACATGGTATGACGCGCCTCGACCCGACTATACTGGCTTTTGGCATCAGGCCACTGCAAATAGTACCGTGTGTGTCATTGCCTTGACATTATCTTCAATGTGATGACGAGATAACTCCACTTTTTCCAGCAGTTGGGAAACAACACACCAGAGCTTTACTGTGGGCTTGAGAAGCTGCAGCCTTTATTCACTGACATTAGTAGTTCCACTTCCCCTCAGCCCTTGGGATGACATAACATCATACATCGCACAGAGGCCGCTTGGTGAGCAGGGGGGAAAGTGGACAGGGAGGAGTGGGGGATTTAAGTGGGACACACCTGCCCTTGTATACTTATAGCTCAAAATATCACGGACCCAACAACAGTCGTAGGTTTAGCGCTGTATTGCTTTTTCCAAATCATCGGAAATACCTGCAGAACCATTTCAATGAAGCAGATAATTGCAATAAATCGGCACTTGCTAATCAGCTGCATCAGTCTCTCATTGAAAAATTTGTGTTTGTGATTATGATCATGATTATCATAACTATTGTTGCCACAAGTTTATAATATCTTGTAATTGAGTTGCAACAGCAATTTTTGTATATGTTTACAGTTAATGTTCGAATAAAGAAATCACCCAAGCTGAACAGAACAATCAAAGTAAATATTAACTGCAGTAGTTATGACATTCTTCACTTAAATATCAAGCTATCAATGAAATCTAACTAGGTGAGTGAACCTATTCACATGCAAGCCTACCTATACAGACCTATAAGATATATTAGAAAAAAATTAAACTGAAATGCAATTTATTTTATATGGATGAAAATGATCTCATTAGCTAACCAAGGCAAATTCACAACTGAAACGTTGATTAATGTGCATTGTTCCTGGTAAATAAAAGAACATTCCTGCCACCTAACATGGATGTATTTTCTTGCAGGAAATGCATGATTGCAATGCATTGTGTGTGATATACACCTGGAGTGGCCATCGTTGTTGACGTGCTCCCTCAATCCTCCAAGGGTCAATCTCGGTTCACTTCAGTTTCTCAGACAAATGAAATGACACTTATGAGTATAGTATTGGCTCAGTTCACTTGGAGCCCCGACTGAGGTGATACCAAAAAAGTACCAAGTGGTATTCACAACTTTTGCCAATGGAAAACCAAAACAAGAGAGTAGACTCGATCCCTACCATACAGGGGAAAAAGGATATAAAAGTTTTTGACTTCTTTTAAGGTAATTGAATGACAAAGCATTACTGCTGGGAGACAAAAAAAAAAAAAAAAAAACAAAGTTTATCTTTATGTGTTTTGGTTGCATTTTAAGTTCTAATCATTGGTTTTTACATTACTAATAATCTTGCAAAATTAATTTATTCTCTTTTTCCTTGTTTTTTAACTTTTTTTTCTTTGACTGTGTGAAACACTTTGGGCTGCATGTTTGTATGAAGGTGCTATATAAATTGAGTTGTAGTGCATTTTGGATGTGGAAATAACTGTTGTGCTGAGCTGCATGTCAGTAAAGGTGTCACAGGTGTGGTCAACAGAACACATCACGTGTCTTCAAAATTGGGGAAATTTGGGGACTTTTATGGCAGTAAGGGAGTTCAGTGATCAAATGTAGAAATATATAGTTTGTTCTTCATAAGGATGTTTTAAATTAAGATTTTAGTGTGTTGATTTTATTGATTGACATCCAGCGCTCATTTTGGATTATTGCACATAAACTTGGCTTCTGAAGTTTGTTATTTAACACTGATTCTAGTTTAGTTGTAGATGGCGCTGACATGGCTCAAAAACATCTTGTCTATCACAGCATGCAACAGGTGTGAGTTGGGGTACAAAACAGCCAAACCAATGCAGCTACCCAACCTGTCTTTTAGATTGTGGGAAGAAACCACCGATGTGGGAAGACCATGTTGACTCCACACAGAAAAAACTTGACCAATTGACACAAAGCCCAGACCTTCTTGCTGTGAGGCTGCAGTGTTTTTAACCACAGTGGCTGCAATCAGTCTGTCACATGGCAATAGCTGTTTGGTTGCAGCCCTGTTACATCACTTAGAGATAAAATAATTAGATCATTACATGAAAATGTTTCAAAATACAGCTGTGTAATGACTTGCCTCGATTCAAAGTATGGTCACACCTCTCTGGAGTCCTCTTGCACTAAGGGAAAGCCTCATTAAGGCATAAAATTAGAATGAAAACACAAACAGTCAGATGAGATCTTGCCGAGCTCAATGGAAACATTAGCACTGATGTGAACTCCCTCTGCCTGAGTAGCTTGTGGAAAAGAGAAGGAGACGAAGATAGGAGGATAATTGGCCCGAAGATTGGATCCCATCTATTTTAGCACAGAAACCAGAAAGGACTGACGCAGTAAGAAGAGGTGAGAAACATCTCGACAATCTCCTCCCCTTTCTGGCCCAATGTTCCAGCAGTCCTTCTGTAGGAGGAAGCTGTGTGAGAGGTAGTGTCAGGTTAACGTACACGGAACAGAACAGGGAGGAAAGACAAAGAGACGAACAGCAAAAAGACACAAATTAAAACTGCGGGATGCTGTAACCTGTCCCATTTAAAAAGAATCATTTTGAGTTACTTTTATAGTTCTGGCCATTATTCCTATGAGTAACTAACACTGTACTCACAAAGGTCATTTCTGAGATCTGGGAACAAGCAACAGTAAAGAGAAGTTTTAAACACAGAGGTGTTTTAAACAAACACACAAGTTAGACAGATTAATTAAGATACCACCCAAACTGTCTGTTTTTAAAAATCCATCACAGTTGAGTATGGTATTGAGTATTCTTAGGAAAACTTGATATCATGTTACAAGATGGTGCACCTCTTATTCCAATAAATGTGGCTCACAACGCACATATGCTGAGAGATTATTTTCAGCTTTTTCATGCTAACACACACGGATGCAACCAAAACTGACACACTGCAAAATTGTGACATACAGTGAGTCACTTCAGAGTGTCTGTGATGCTAAAAGAAAAATATTTCAGTTATGCTTGGCCAACTCACATGGAATAGGCTATAGGAGAATGAAGAATATGTGGAGCATTAATGTTTAGCATTTAGGCTCTGACTTCGTCACCCCATGAAAACATCAGGTGGGAGTGGGGAGTGACGATACCAACTCTGCCCCCACAAGTGGATGCTGGGCAGCAGCTGAGTCGGTAGTAATGTGTGACCCTTTGACCTGCAATTCTAACTATAGGCCACTACTTCAAAACCACCCCACAGCCCAGTTCATATGGGCACACACACAGTGTTCCTATGCAATGAGGGAACAGATGGCCACAACTACAGCGAGAAGGATCTAGCCATGCTAGCAGCTCTATGAAGCTGTACTTAAGCACTGTTGTGCTTTGAACTAAATGCTAACATCAGCATGATAATAAACTCACAGGTTCAGGACAACACTAACTTGCTGATGCAGGTGCAATGTTGATCCCTATCTAGTTAATTAAACAAGTTTAGCTGAGGCTGGTGGGAATTCATGTCATTACTTTTGCAAGTATCTGATCAGAAACCAAATTCAAAATGTGAACAATTATGTCGCTACATGAAAGGTATTAGTGGCTATAATGGATATTTGTATAATAATGAAGTATGAAATAACAATGTGAAGACATTGTGCCAATGCCAAAGGGGTCGCTCATAGTGTTGAACCAGAGTTATTACCTCAAACTGCAGCTCCCCTTGGCTTCAGAGCTTTATAGTGAGTTTCAGCTCATTGTTTAGCTGTCTGGCCACAACTTTACTGTTTTGGTTCACTTTCACCACTCTTCATGCTCTGACAACTACTACTAAGCACCAGCAGCAGACAGATGCAGAGACCAGCTGGTGAACGTACTGGAGCATTTAGCAGCTAAAGTATTTTTGAGGTTGGTAGAGACCATAAACAGCTAAAAGAGTGAATGTTCTGTACTTAAATTTGTCAGTTGGACACAAAACATGGCTCAAAATGAAGGCTAATGTTGCTCCATAACTGCTGGATATGTAAATAAGTATTTGTTTTCTAAGAAGTTTGAACACAAAAAATCAGTTATTGCAGGTTTAAAGGATCACCAAAGTGATTATAATTCATCATGAGAAGAGCGTGTCAACAGTAATAATGACACAGGGTCATCCTCTGGGTATTATGAATGTTTGTAACAAACCTTCGCTGCAATCCATGTAACAGTCAAATTTAAGACCCCAAACATATCCCATGGTAATGATGCAGTCCAGTCAAAGGAACTTTTAACCTTTGAAAGCTGAAGCATCACTCTGGTCCCTCCTCTGCGGACTAAAATCTCATATTTTCTCCATCTCCCCCAACCTACTGAATTATTCCTACTTCTTGACTCACTTTGCGTCCTCTAAAAATAAATCTCTCCTTCTATTTGTTTTTTTGTATCTTGCACAATCATTCTGAGGTTGCAGAAATAATGTTCAGGCACGTTGTTGCTGAACCTTTGCACTCCTGCTGTAATTCCTTGTCAGATAATTTAAGCTCATTCTGAAGTTGCATTCCTTGTAAGTCAGTCATACGAATGCCCAAAGTATAAATATATAATAAGATGGAAATGAGCAAACAAGCTGCAAAAATGTACAATTGCAGGGGGAAGATGAGTGAAAAAGAAATGGAGAGAGGCAGGAAAGGAGACAAGTAAAAGGAATGCTAGGAGAGGTTAGAGAAAACATCTTGCTGGGTATTTAAGTGTGTGTTTTTAAAAGCGAGAGGGAGAAGATGGCTGGCAGACTGAGTGAAAAGCAAAGAGACAGAGAGGCAGTGAATTGTAAAGGGCTCAGCTTGACTCGGCAGAGCATGTATGGACGTAGTGGAGCACAAATGAGAGAGGGAGAGATAGTCAGAGAGAGGATGAGTAGTAGTAGGCAGAGCATGGAGGGAAAGAGGAAAAGGCCTTTAGATCAATGTGAGGATCAGGAGTCTGTTACCAGCAAAGGTAGGTGTGTGTGTGTGTGTGTGTGTGTGTGTGTGTGTGTGTGTGTGGGCATGCATGTTAATGTTCAGGTGCTAACCTAACCAACACAGCTGCTTGAAAGCTGATTCTGTAGCCTTGTCTCCTCTCCTACTAAATACAGTCATATACTGCTGGTTTGCTTTGCCAGATATGTTTTGGAGTTATTGTTGATAACAATATGCCGACTGGCAATGTTTTCTCTATGAGAAGTCATACAGAGAGGGGGTGAACACAATACTTTGACAACATTGACGGGTTCACATCCTGTGTGTTGTTAGGTTAAAGCTACTGAAACACTTGGTTAAGGTTAGGCAAAATGGGTGGTTTAGGTGCTTTAAGTAGTGGAAAAAGTCAGTGAGTACTGTTTGTAATGTAAGCATATTTGAATTGTTTGCTCTGTAAAGTATGAGAAAATACAGTATGTATTGAGTCTGTAAAATATTTTTGTATGTTTTTATACTCAAATATAAAACCCACAAATATACTGTTATATCCCCAAAATACTGTATACACCCCAGCAAACAATTTGATGTGTTGTACAAATAGTTTTTGCCAATTGCTGACACACTGAAACTGAATGCTTAGACAAAAGTTTAACGTTCGTAACCTGCCTTTAAAAAAGGCACCTAAAGTACAAACACATTTTCTGCTTTGCACTTTGTCTGCCAAACACTACACACTGTTTCTTACATTAGACACTTTGTTCAAGAATGACATGTAATGCAATCATTGGTAAAAGACTTCCATTCAAAATGCAAAACATACCTGAACTTGACAACACACAAAAGGTAGAAGAAGAGACGGAGGAGTAGTGTGATGTGGCCAGACCCTAACAGAAGGCAGGATCCATTAACCATCCATCCCATCCCTTAGTACTGAAGTACTGAAGACTGGGGTTTTCTATGAAGTCCATCTGTGTGCTGCTGCTGGTTTGAAAGACTCAAAAATGCCATTTTGTAAAAGGATTTTTAGATTTTGATTGCAGAGTTTCTTTTTGACATAGAAGTGAGTTGTTTATCTCCAAGTGTTGTGTCTTGTTTGGCGTGTGGTGTGTAAGCAATCGCAAAAAAACTGAAATAGAAAAAGGTACCGTATCCAGTTAAAAAAGACAAATGAGACTGCATCCCCTCTTCTATTTCGGTCTTGCCTCAGCACCTCATCAACATCTCAGGCCACATTCTTCCTCACCAAGGAGCAGTGGAAGTATCGCCTAGAATGGCGAATCCAGCCCTGAAAAGCTTCTACAGCACATGCATCTTTCCCAGCTTTCAGAGTCGGCGTACGTGTATGGGAATAGTAGTCACAGACCAGAATATGGTGGGAGAAACTTCTGAAAATCGTGGGTGGCCAATGAACCACTTGCAGACCATGTTTGATCCCGGTCAACCATTTATAAAGAAAATTCCTTACAGTGCAAAATCTTCTGAAACTGCATTTAAATAAACACTATACCTCTACATAAAATGTCAGATAAAAGGAAATAGTCTTGGGTGTGTGTGCAACTCATTAAATGGCCAGTTCACCCAAATATTGAAAATAATGAATGTATTTTCTCCTTTTATCTGTAGTGGTCCATCCACACTTGTTTTCATTAGTCCATCTATGTCTCTGAGATTCCTGTGGTAAAAAATTCCGAATGCTACCATAAGCAGATTTTATTGTTAGATTTACAGACTGTTGAGTAAATTCCTCCCACGTCACAACAGAATGATTTATCTCTCAGGTATCTGATATGAAATAGTAATAAAAACTTATCGACTGGGGCTGGGAGCAACCTTCATCAGATCAGATCTGTCTTCTAATAAAAGGTGAGCTCACACCAAGCAGGTTCAGTTCGATCAGCTGGACTACTGAGAGTGATGCCTTAAGATATCATGAAATAGCCACACTGAGATGCTTGGAAAGGATTGTTTCTGTATGATAGAACTGTGGTGTGCTGAAGTGAAAATGCCATCTGACCAAACTAAATAATAAAGAACAACAAGGATTCATGGGACAAGGAGATGGATGTTTATATCTGATAGCCGACAGTTATTCATGCAGCAGGAGTTAGGCATTACAAAATAAACTGAGGGCATGCTGCATGCTGGACTGATGCTCAGAGCATCACCCACAACCACTGAGACACTGAGACTTGTAATTCAAGCAAACTCGGACTTCTCTTTTAACCCTTTAAAACCTAGCGTTGCATCGATGCTACAATTACCCTAATCTTTTTTGTCAAATATGATATGCTCACACAAAGGTAATGTGTGATACCCTGTACCAGAAAGAAAGGGAAGGTTGCCCTGAATCCCATGATGTAAAGCACTTGATACTGACTGAAAGTATAAGCTCAGAATTGGCAAAAATATGAAACTATGTCCATGCACTTAGGTTTTAAAGGGGTTAAAGGACATGTTTCAAGTCTGTCTTTGTACATCACTCACATGACATATTGTATACATTGAAAGGGTTATTGGACATTGTAACTATTTTTCCTGCCTATACTCACCGTGAAGTGATGAAATTCCCTTTGTTTTCCCCAAACAAGGGGAACGCTTCCCTGCTTAGTCACAGTGGAGACACTGGGAGCACTGTTAGGGTATTGTTTCTTGATTCACCCCATCCATCAACTACCTCACCAACAGACCTCAGTATGTGAGGCTTTGTGACGGTGTGTGTGATGTGGTAGTCTGCAACACCGGTTCCCCTCAGGGAACAGTTATCTCCCCTTTCCTCTTCACCCTGTACACATCAGACTTCAGGTAGAACACGGACAACTTTTACATCCAGAAGTTATCTGATGACGCAGCCATTGTGGGCTGTGTATCTGAAGAGAACGTGAAGGAATACAGGGAGGTTATCAATGACTTTGTCAACTGGTGTGACCTTAACCATCTGCACATCAACGCCACAAAGACAAAGGTGATTGACTTCTGCAGGAAGATCTTACCAGCAACACTGGTGAACATCCAGGGTTTGGACACTGAGACTGTGGGGGAGTACAAATACCTGGGTGTCCACCTCAACAATAAACCGCACTAACACAAATGGCCTGTACAAGAAGGCTCAAAGTCGCCTCTATTTATTAAGGAGACTGAGGTCCTTCCAAGTGTGTAGGACTCTAAGAACCTTCTCTGACACTGTGGTGGCATCCACAGTGTTATATGGGCAGGTAATTACAAAATAAAACAGGAATTAGAATCAGGAGTCCATACAGGTTGTCACAGTACCCCCCCCTCCAGGGGTGGCACCGGGCAGCCCAGGGAGTTCATGGTGATGACAATGAATCTGCTACGAGAGACTATGTCCTGGGGAAGACCATGGAGCCAGAACATGTTAACAGAACCTCTGCAGTCTCTTTGGCAGAGGGCAATTTGGACAGGGGAATGAAATGAGCCATCTTGGAAAACTGGTCAATGACAGAATAGCTGTGTTTCTTTCAGAGACAGGAAGACCGGTAACAAAGTCCACAGAGATGTGGGACCACAGTCGCAGAGGAATGGTTAGAGGATGGAATAGTCCAGCAGGAAGGTGATGAGAGGGCTTGCTCTGAGAACAGAGCAAATTTGCTGTTGTCTGTCCTGACTGGCCACCAGAACCGTTGACGGATGAAGCTCAAAGTCCGACTGATACCCAGATGACAGGTAAGTTTCGAACAATGTCCCCATCGAATGACTCGGGACCGGAGTGGCTCAGGGACAAAGAAGCCGTTAGGTGGACAGCCTTCAGGAACCTGCACCCCCTATAGTGCATGCCTGACCTCGCTCTCAATTCCCCATGTAACTGCCCTGATGGTGCAGGAGGGAGGCAGAATGGTGGATGAGTCCTGGGTGGAGCGTCAGGGTCAAACAACTGGGGAAGGGGCGTCTGGTTTGATGTTTCTAGAGCCAGGGCAATGAGAGGGAGAGGTTCAAACAGGTGAAGGGCCCACCTGGCTTGCCTGGAGTTGAGTCTTTTAGTTGAGCGGATGTATTCTAGATCCTTATGATCCATCCAGACCAAAAAATGGCTGTTCCGAACCCTCCAACCAGTGCCTCCATTCCTCCAGGGCCAGCTTGATAGCTAATAATCCACGGTTTCCCACGTCAGTTTTTCTCTGCCAGAGAGTTTTCTGGAAAAGAAGGCACAAGGATTTACCTTATTGTCTGCCACAGAGTGTTGTGACAGCACTGCCCCCACCCCAACATCAGAAGCGTCAACATTGACAATGAACTGCTGTTTTATGTCTGGGAGTGTGAGGATAGGGGCAGAGCAAAACCGTTGTTTAAGGGCCTGAAAGGCTTGTTCTGCAGCCGGAGTCCACTGGAAACTGGTTCTTGAATATGTGAGAGCATGGAGGGGAGCAGCTATGGAGCTGTAGTTGCGAATGAAACACCTATAAAAGTTAGCAAATCCCAAGAAACGCTGCAACTGTTTGCAAGAACAGGGCTGAGACCAACCAGAGACTGCACTGACCTTAGAGGGGTCCATCTGGATACTTGCTTCTGCCACAATGAAGCCCAGGAATGACAACTTCTGAACATGGATCTCGCACTTCTCAGCCTTAGCAAACAGTTGATTCTCCAAGAGCCTCTGAACCCAACGGACATATTGAATGTGTTCCTGCTCAGATTGGGAAAAAAAATAAATAAAAATATATCGTCAAGGTACACAAACACAACACTGGTTGAGCATGTCCTGGAGTACATCATTGACAAGGGCTTGAAAAACTGCTGGGGCATTTGTGAGGCCAAAAAGCATAACGAGGTGGTGTATGAACCCAATTGCAGCATACAGGATCCAAAGAACAGTAGGTGAAAACTTTTAATGCCAAGTTCAGCTGGTACATATAAAAGGCACACAAAATGCACTTTGGACAGGCTGCAGCTTGCAGCAAAGTCTCACGATCCAGTCTCCAGCTGAGCAGCAGAAACAGCAGACAGAACAAATCCAAAACGGGGACAGAAGGCTGGTGCGTTTACTGGGAGTCAGGTAAGATGGGAAGGTCAAAAGCAGGCAGAGTTGGCAACGGGAAATCAGACTGGAAATAAGCACTGGAGAGTCTGGCATGAAGGCATAGGTCAATCTGGTAATGAGTGTTAGAGAGGCAGGAGTATATATAGTGGCTTGATTGGTAATCCCAGGCAGGTGAGTGGACAGGTGAAAGGAGTAAGCTGATGAGGAGGGAGTGGCTGACAGGTAGAGTGGAAAGTTACTGCAGGGTGGAGCTGAACTGTGTCAGAGATACTCATAGTGGCCACTAGGTGTGTTGAAAGCAGCCTTCCACTTGCCCCCCTCCCTAATCCTAACCAGATGGTAAGTTTACTGAGGAACTTACCATCTAGAGGTATAAATAGTAAGAGAACAAATGAGATAACAGTGCACAGGTGCGGAATCAAAACTGGCGGGAAACTCAACAGTGACAGGAAGTAAAGCAAAAGGGCAGGTAATTACAAAATAAAACAGGAAGTAGAATCAGGAGTCTATACGGATCATCACAGATCATTGTTCTCATGAATCTATGCACTTTGTCACTCAGAAACATACTGTTGTGAACTTCAGAAACATGGGTGTGAATAAGGATCGGCCCATGAGGACTATGCTTACATCAAGCAAGAGGATTTGCCTGACTATTATATATTTACAAAGTGTATGCTGGAGGCAGTTTAGGTTGGCATGTGGCTGAGGTGCACGGGATAGATATGACAAGTGGAGTAACACGGTAAGGTAAAAACACACACAGATGGTGCAAACTATATATTATTTAATGAAATGGAGGGGGAAAAAATGTGCCACAGGATTATACTTTTCACCCACTTAAAATGTGCATTGGTACATGTTCTCATCTGGGTGATTCAAAAGAAATGTGATTACTTTGCTCCAAAAAACTTAATTCATGAGCTTCACCCAGTTTTCTTTAACATGTGTGGCATGCAGACTTTAGGTAAAGAAACTACCGTTATTGACGACATCCTCAATGCAACAGATAAAAACTAGGATGGAATATAAAAAAACAGAATCAAGAGCAGGGTTTATATAGGTGCTGGAAATCTTTGAAAATGCATGAATTTTAAATATGGTGTTTTCAAGGTTTGAAAATTGGTTGGATTTTGAATAAAGTGCTTTTTAAATTGTAATTGCAGTGCTTTCATAATAAAACACTATCTGACTGAATGGTTTGTTTTTTTGATAAAAAAATAAAATAAGTGGGAAATAAGGTTTGCCATTCAAACAAAATGAAGACTACTCCACTCGAGCCTCACTTGCCCGCTTGCCAAGTCACACTAAGTGTAGTAACGGAGTGGGAAGCTAACGGACGACAACATGCTGGGAGGTTGCCATTCCAATGAGTGTTGCCTTGAAAACTAGAAAAAATACAAATCATGGCTGAAATGAGGAACAAATCTTCGAGCAGCCTTCTGTAAAGTCTGCAAAGAGGACTCGCAGCTCTTCACCATGGGGGAGTCTGCGCTTTCCAGCCACGTCAAAAGGTAAGCTGCAATAGGGAGTTTTTAATTTTACTAAAGTTGGCAACAAGTTTGTTTAGCTGGCGAATCCTCTCTTACTGTGGATCATATGAAATGTCTGTGTGATCCCTCACTGTCCTTGCTTTGGTTGTTCTCGTTTCACCTGTGTGGATCGTAGCCAGAAGCCTAGATTGTGTGTGTGTGTGTGTGTGTGTGTGTGTGTGTGTGGTTTGTCTACTACTCCACATTATGGTGTAGGCCATCATTAAGTAATTGTGGCTATTTATAGCACAATAACATCTGATTTATTGTTTTGTTTGTTTATTGGGATCCCAATTAGTTGTTGCCTTGGCAACAACCACTCTCCCTGGGGTACATTCATGCCATGAAGAAGTGAAGTTAATTTACCAAAGCTGTGAAAAACTTGAAAATGCTGTAAAGGTGCTTTAATTTGAGTTTAGAAAAAGGTGTAGGAACCCTGCAATAGTCTTGCAAGACGACCCAGTGAGAGGAGGCCACGCACTGAGGAACCAGAGCAAGGCAGAGGCATGGCAAGAGGCCCAGTAGATCAGTACTGCTGTGTCAGGTGGTGCATCATTGGATGACATGAAGAGACTGCTGCTTGATAAGGGCTGAGAGAGCTGAACACCTGATGGAGAATATGGATGTCATCCAGCACTGCTATATTAACAATGTGCCTTCACCAGCCTTTGCAGTGGATTAGGAGGAATGCCCTTATGGGTATTCTTTCCTGCTTCAATCTTTTGATGGACGTCCCATCCTCAAGAAGTTGCGCGAGGGCCTGGACAACAAAAGCAGCATAGTTGACTGTCACTCAGGGGTGAACAATGTTCTGGCTCGATTTGAACCAGAGGCTTCAGACAAGGCTGCATGCACTCTTCTGCCTCTGATGGTGTACTTCAAAGAGCCCAAGAATGCCATTGTATCCAGAGTGCTGATAAATGCCCTGGCGGATTGGAAAACAAAGACAGCCTCCCTGTGTGAGGTCTGATTGGCATCTCAGCCCATCACTAATGAATCCCGTTGTTTTAGTTGTTTTAGTGCACTGTCTTCCCCACCCTCTTTACACCCATTTACTTATATTAGATGGAGGCGGGATCAGTAGGACACTATTGTTGTACTGTACAAGTTTACTAGCACAACAGTAACAACAACAGGAAAATAATTAAAAGGTAACAACAAATTAATTTGCTTATCCAAAATGTTAAATAATAATCATTTTATTAAAGTCTGAATTGAACTTTGTGGCTGGTGGGGTTCTGCAAGTTCTATTGACCAGCCACCCCCAACACACTGTACTGAATATTGTGAGTGTTTGATCCAGTGTAAAGGTCTCCTTGCCTTTCAGTCATAGTAAACTGCTCAGAAAGCATCCGTGTAATGATAACATTTTGTATTAATTCAGCTGTAGTTTGGCCATGATTGCTTTCAGCACGCTGGCTAACAAGAACCGGCACCTTATGTCACAAAAGTGACTGAACCCTGCTATAAATCATCTAAAATCTGGATATTTATTTTTTATTTAGGCTAATATTGGTTTCATATTATGAATATTGTAATCACTCAAACCCTTGGTGCATTTGTGTCAGCTTTCCATACATTAGACTGACATAGGCATTAGTCCACATGTACTATTGGAATGGAGAGCAGAGGTCAAACAAAACAATCTAAAGGTATCCCATTGATTTACACTTACTTATTATCTCTGCTATTAAATTATATATCTCAATCTTTTAACCATCAATTGTTTCTTGCTTGAATTCCGTCATGCCTGGGATTTTTTCTTTTTATCATTTCTGACAGCTCACTGCTGATAACACCAGCCCCCGCTCTGTATAGTCATGCTCCCACTTTGATTACTGAGTCACTGAATCCCTGCTAAAACTCTCCGTCAGGACCTGTTGGTTATATCTCCCTCCAAGGCTAAGCAGTCAAAGTGCTTCACGTGAGGCATAGGTACGCATTTCTAACCCTAACTTACTTCAAGACTGTTACAGTTTGTATATTTACTTTCCAAATAGACATTTATCTGCTTGTTGTGTTGGTTAAAAATCCAGTCTAAATTGCATGCTGTTCTTGTGTCAGGTGACTATAATCTAGTTTAGTCTCCTGCTCGGCTTTTTCAATTTTATTGACTTTAACCATTCGTAGTAGTGAACTGTGCTGTGTCAAGTTAGGTTAAAGGGACTCAGGGACAGGATAGGGCCACGACTAGGTAGAAATACAGGACTGCCATTTTCTTTTCTTTTAATGTGGATCATTCTCAAACTAATTTTCAGTTGAACTGAAATTAGTGAACTTGTATGTTCTTTCCTACATCCCATTTGACATTATGTTAAATTAATATCTCGTCAGTCTAGATATCCAGCAGATATTCTTGAAGCTCTAGTGGTAAATGATATGGGAGTCAGGGACTATAATCCAGAGCTTGTGGTTTAGGGAGGTGAAGCAAAGGTCTAGTGTAAATGTGGAGGTGCTTACTTTGGCATTCACACATCCAGACTTCTCTGCACATTCTTTACCCAGATTGCAAAAGAAGTGAACTGTGTATTAGCAACGGTCATTCTGCGGTGCCTTGTAATTCGTCACAGAAATCACCCTTCATGCAAGATTAATTTCCTGCTGAAGACCCGCACTATGAAAGGTTATAAATCGACTTTAATATTAACTAGCCTTGCCTTACGGATACGAAGCTCATTCTGGTTGGTACACTTTCCCATTTTTCCCCCTTCTTACTCTGTCTTACTCTCCCTTTTTTTCCCTTCCCTCTGTCTTTCGCCCCCTCTCCCCCTCCAAGCATGCATCACAGGCGTGCTGCCGTTCATGTAATAGAATGTGATAACAAATCCAAATTATACAGCAGAAAAGTGCTTTCATTTGTCTAACAGTCGCTGAGCGGGAGCTCCAAAATGGGGCTTTAGTTAAAGTAAAGAGGTTTTTTTTTTTTTCTTAGTGTGCATATGTGTGTGTGTGGAAAAATGCATCATTATGAAAATTCCTGTGTAGCATTTTCCCTCCAAGTAGATTTATAATTTCGTGTCCCCTCTTTCAGCCATTATTGCCTCAAACAAAGACAAAGGAGAATACATAAGAATGAGGGTTTTTTTCTCCCTGTTGACTGTCAGGACTTTAAATATATTTCTTTGCTGTCTGTTCCCGCTCTACATGGGGTGAAATTCTATCACCACTTCTCCAAGTTTCTGAATGGCTTCGGCTTGGAGTAAATACAGAGCTTTGTTATGATATTTGAAGTCTCTTTATGTGTTTCACTTGACGGAGCACATCAGCCGACTGGAACTCCAAATCCATCCCTATGTGTGAAAAATGATTAGAGAAAATGAACTTACAACGCGTTTCATCACTTTAATGCTCTCCCTGTGTACTTGGCTGGGCTCCTGTAGTCAAAGCCAGCAGAATACCTGGAGTCTCTCCTTGAGCAGAGACACAGAACAAGCAGACAAATGCAAATAGTGAGGCAGAGCGGGGGGGTGGGGTAAACTGGTTGAGGGTCACACACAGTGAGTGTGGATCAAAGCAGTCAGAAGATTTGAAGGTGTGGAATTTATCCATCTTTCATTGGCACTAGAATACTCGGCACAAACGCACGATGCTCAAATCCAAGCAGTGTGTCAACATTAAAGAGCCATTGTGGCTCATCTGACTGGCAAAGTGTTTTTCCTTCCTGCTCTTATTTGTCAGGCTGATGAGAACACAGGAAGGAGACATCGCCGCTGTTCATTCAGAGCCACTCTTATTGGCTCGTCAGCATGACAACAGCAAGTCTCAGACTACCTGGATGGACAAATGAATCGAACTGCTGAGTGATTAAAAGCACTGCAACAGCATCATTTTGTCGTCTTACAAATGTCCAGTAATTTGCAAGGCAGAGATGTACAGTTTTAACTCTTATAACGGTATTTTGAATCCTGACATTTTGCATAAAATATGTTTATTTTAACTCCTCACCTGCAGCTCATTCCCTCATCAGCCACTCAGCTTATATACCCCCCCTCCATGACCTGTTCTTTCACCTGCCTCCTCTGGACTTTGTTACGTTTCGGATTTCCAGTTTGCCTCACCTTCAAAACACACCTACGAACCCCTGTCATTAATGAACACAGTGTATCTGGTTCATTTAATAATAACACTTGTGTAGTTAATCAACATTTTGACCATTTGATAGGTCATAATTCAAACAATATAAATATTAGTCACAAAACAACTTTTTACATCACCCCCTTATCTCAAGGTAGGTAAAGTCACCTCATCCCCAGCCAATTTTCATTTTCTTGATTTTAGCTGGTTGGATGAGAAATGAAACTTTGACTTCCTCGGAGTATAAATGTTGCCAACATTTCGGTTTCATGCACTCAATAATTGGAAATCAAAATGTCTGAATTCCCAATCATTCAGTGGAAGGGAAATTGACTTTACATTTACTCTTTCCTTCTGTCTAAAATGAAGAGAATTAGAATAACAAATAGTGTTCTGTTGGAGAAGTGCCGCAGGATATAAGATCATTTATTGCATAGATTGTTATATATTATTATGTCAAAACAGGCTCTGCTCTTGACGGGGCTCCCCACTGAATCCAAGCAGCAGGAAGAGTTCAGCAGGGAGTATAATAAAGCCCTCAGGGCTCTAACAGAACAGAAGCCAACAGACACACATCACTCAGATACATGACATAACACACTGATTTGATGGAACATGATCGCTGACTTGTTTGAGTGTAACTGGTGAAGAGTCAGCTGGTTCTGACTAAGTGCACTACTGCTGCACTCTGCCAGAAGTAACACACACTTTCATCAGTGACATACAGCTTTTAACAGTTTTTCACATTTACTTTCAGACAAATATTTATCCTTTCATAAACATTTATGGCATTATTTGCCCACGTGCATTACTGCAGTCCTTCTGTCCTTGCTCCTTCAGTCCTCACTTCCTGTCCACCCTTCGAAACCCTTATTATGAAAATTATGAAAATTAGGAAAATATCTCTGATAAAATATCTCATAAGAGGAAACAAAACTTATCTGGCCACCCTTATTTTCAAAATAAACAGCCCTTCACACGACCTCATCCCTGCGTGGACTTTCCAGCTCTGTAATGACATCACCCAACTTCCTCCTTTGCCCCTGTCATTATTCCTACGGCCACTAGAGGGTTTCATCACTTCAATGTCAACAGATGTTGTTTTGGGACACTGTCTGAAATGACTGATGCTGACACTCCTCTTGGGGTAACCAAATATTTTAACCAACCATTCTTTTTCCATAATTTTCCCCTAACGTTCCTACTAAGCTGCCATGTGCTGATATGATAGAACAAAAACATTTTATCAGTGCTGCCACTAGACATAATTTGGGGTTTTGCAAAATTCTCCAATGTCAACATTCTGTCTGGTAACTGGGTTGAAGAATACATTTCAGTCAGGAGAGAGTTCCTTTTTTTTATGTGTGAAAAATAATTATTGACAGTTATTGCAATGATTTAGTTCTGAAATGCCAGCTGACAGCAGTAGAAAGGAGGGCAGATCTAAATTTTGACACCAACAATGTGATTGGCTCACGGAGATTGTGGCTAAATCTGATTGGTTAAGCTGAAATAGTAAATGGCCATATATCAGCTGATGAGAAGAAAGCAGAAGGGAGAGAGATGTAAATTAACTTAACATAGACGTAATCTTCCTGACTGAACTTAGGCTGAGCTTCATGCGTCACATAAGTCAAGTCAAGTCAAGTTAATTTTATTTGTATAGCGCCAAATCATAACAAAGGTTATCTCAAGACGCTTTCACATAGAGTGGGTCTAGACCATACTCTTTAAAATATTATTCTAAAAATAATATAAAATTATTATTATACATAAGACTTCTGGGAATCTCATGTTACATGTTCATAAATTCTGCTTTGTTATTATCACAGAGAGAAGAGAGAAAGAAGAAAACTGGAGATAGAAGCATTGGCATCAATTAATTAGCATTATCAGCTTCAAATGTGGACTGGTCATTGGAGTGTTTGCAAGGATCCAAGTGCATGTGGTTGATATTTACCTGGTGGAGTTGAATGGGACGTGAATCTGATCACAAGCCTTCACTCGGTGTGTAACACATTGCGTTGAGTATGATGGTTTTCGAAAGTAGACCGCACCAGTTGTTTTGGAGAGCCCATACACTGTGCCCATTAATATGAAACGTGAGGATTCTCATGCCAAGAACTGTCTCCCGGGCATGGCGAGAGAGCCTCTGAAGCAGCATCACAGGAAGCTGAGCGGCTCTTTACGACAGCGCAGGGCAGGTGTCATTAAAGGTTTTTCAGATGGCTGAACAAACTCTTCCCACACCACACGGGAATGATTAATCTGGTCACTCATCGGACAGAAAAGAAGAAGAATAATAAAAATAATGAATAGTGGCAAGGGAAGAACCTCCATTACTGACATTACATACATTTTTGCTAACAACTGTTATTCAATATGTTTGATTAAAGCTGAACTAGAATCCTGGGGGTTAGGATACCTCTGCATCTGTTCTATAGTACTGTTTATCAACTTTATGTGGTGTAACGCTCAGTTTAACCCCTGATCCCTTCGGCACCCGCATGAAGGGGAGTTGATGTTGGGTTAGTAGTCCTCCCTCCCTAAATAGTGAGGTGAACGTTGACCTCTGAATGCCTCCTGACTTTTAACACTAAACAGTCTGAAACAGGTGATGTGTCCCAATTCCATACTACACACCAAGGCCATGTTCAGACCGACTTTGGTGCCAATGCAAGGTCTTCAGCTTTTGCTGCAACACGACATCAGGCAAGGTACAGTACTGTGTTGGCCAGTCCAGTATAAACATTCCTGTTGGATTGATTTTTTACAGGGATACTGTATTCCTTTTATTTACATTGTAATCATTGTGGTGAAAGATTAAAAAATTGTTGCCTTGATAACTAACCAGAATTATAAAATCCTGTCTGAGTATCACAAACCGTTGTGCTGTGTTTTGGCATCTGATAAGCCTTTAAAACAAAATCTGTTACTCCAACTGGACATCCTGGACGGTATTCCGTGTCTCACCGGTACCTTGTCCTCCTCCTCCTGTTTTTCAGTCTGCCACCCATTATTTCTGAGCAGGTTTTGGGTATGTAATGTGTTCTCACTGGACAAGTAACAAAATGACACTAGACACTGCATACTAAATACAGCACATTTTTGAGTGTTGTGTTGATTCTCCAACAATAGAATGGACAAAGGAAATGGAGGAGCTGCTGACAGCTGAAAACAAATAAACTGTGAATGGTTGTGAGACAGCTCCAGAAACAAACAAAAAGTATTACATTTTTTCACGTTTTCAGGTCTAGTTGTGAACTTTATGTGGCAGCGGCATTCCAAAGTCCAACTTTAATTGATGTCTGACGTCATATGTATTACATGATTTCCTAGTATTCTTCCTATTAGTATAAAATAGTAATATATGCTGTTTTCTTGCATACAACTATATACATAGTATGTAGTATGGATTTGGGACAGAGCTATGGCCTAATGGAGACAGCTGGCTAGGTTTTACCTTCCTGCTTGGATATTGTACCTCATATTATATGTGTGTGTGTGTGTGTGTGTGTGTAAACAAAAGCCCCCAGGAGAAATAGCTAAATGTATTGAAACGTACATATTTAGCAGCACTGATTAGTCAAACATTGCAGCTTGTAATTAGCACAGCATGCAGTCCCACAACACAGTCTGTTACTCCTGTATAGACCCCATCTAATAGATCTAATAATAGGTTTTCTGTCTGTCTATACTCCAGGGCAGTAGATGATTTCTGGATGACTGCTGCTTGTGCTTGTTTATTCCAAGCCTTAAACTGATTTTGGAGTAGTGTCACAAACACCCTGAAGTGACTTCATATAATCACAACTAGATCCTTTAGGTCCAACAAAATGTGAAGTCTTGAAGAGCTGTTTCAGTAAATTATTTTCATGCCATTTATGTATCCGGGGAGCCAATGGGAAGTGAGCTGCTGAGCCAGAGGAAGTCTCTGACATGCATGCTCTCAACAGGCTTGGCTGAAGAATGACTCTAGTGCTCATGCTCTGTAGGCCCAAAATCGGATAAGCCTGTGGACGCCTAAAAAGCTTCTCCGTCATGGCTGGTGTGAGCAGGACAACACGGCAATGACCCAAATGCAGATAACTAGGTAGACTGATAGAGTTCAGGGATTTGTTTTGAAAACAGGTTCAAAACCAGCAACTGCAGAGCAGATGAGGGAAGAGGGGCACCTGTTCCCTCTTCCCTGTTCTTCTGTAGATGGGTGGGGCAGTCAGGTGAAGGGGGGAAAGAGGAAAAGGTGGAGAGTATCTGAAGGATGGATGGGAAATGGCAATGAAACCTGTTAGATTGTGTTATCAGAGGCTCATCTAGTTCTGGTGTCTCGTTTAAGTTTGTCATACAGTCCATCCTTATACCTCATCTGATTGGTTGGCCATTCATAAACTCTGTAACATACAAGTTGCAGCCTTATATGAGCTCCAAATAGATGGTCAATTTTAAAATTGCACACATACTTATATATAGCAGTTTCAGGACAGTTTCATCACAGTTCTATCAGTGCTAAAGCAGCCTATCTTGTATTAAAGGGGAATGAGCAGCAGCAATACTGATGTCAATACTGAAATGTTGGCCAAAAGAAAAGCATGCATGACAATTTCCACCATATTCAGTGATACCACTCAGCATTTATACCTGGTTCTGAAACTAGCTAAAAGGGGCTTTTAGGCAGAATACTGAACTCCCATTCACTGTCAAGCTGCTGAGTGTATGTGGAGGACTGTGGTTGTGTGGGGCAACTTCAAGTGACTATAGAATGACTGACACCAGACACCTCTGACTTTTATGACTTTTATGACCTGAATGTTCACACCATAGCTAACTCTCCTATAATCCTTTACCAATGCAAATGAGTCCCCGATGAGTCATGACAACACCACATGAGAGGATGTACTTCCTGTTTCTGGATCTCTGACTTTACATGGACTGCTGTGCTGCAGTCACATATTGTTCACTGTGTTATTTATAGTAACTAGCGCTAAACTGGGCCATCATAATTTATATAACTAGATATCTTGATTTTAAAAATGGTGTATAACAGTTTTATAATTTGAACACAAGAGGGGCCTCCTTTAACACCTGCACATATTGTCATACTACAGCTGCATGTTGTTGCCACTATGACCAAACAAATAATAGCTCAGATTCTTGTCATTATGAGAATGTTTTTTCTCATCTGTACAAGATTCTTTTCACGTTATTACCAGATATTTTTTCATGTTATTACCTTTTTTCTCATTATTTCTAGACACCAAATTACAAGAAACCTTTCTTGTTGTAACAAAATTTCACTTTATCTTGTAATATCACAAATCGTTTTGGTTATTTCACAAAGCCAACATATGTCATTAAATATTTCTCATATGAACATGATAAGATGGTTTGTTGTTGTGACAAGAAACTTGCATACCTCCTAGGGTAGGCAGGTCTTAAACTGATGTTGGGACACTGTGCATTGGTGCTGATGAGAGAGAGAGAGAGAGGAGCTAAATCAAACGCACATTTAAGCGCACCATCATCCCTAATGTCACTTATTGTGTCTGGTCTTGTGCATATTGCTTACACTGTCGGTAGATGTTCAGTCTTATCAGGTACTTTAATACCCGTGGTCAGGCGTGCCAACACTGTCCTGACTGGTACCGGGACACAGCCCAGTTACTGACATTCACAAATACAAAGTACACGTAGGGGCACAAACAAAAGCACCCCACAGATCAGATCAGATGAGCTCAGCTCAGGGTTCAGACCACTGCTCAACATGTGGCCGAGATATGCTGCAATATGCCAGCAAAGGCAGAGACAAAGAAGACTGTCAGCTAGAGAACATGCATGTAAACAATACAGGATTTAAAGTACCTTCAGATATTGCATGAAGTCAATATCAAAAGTGTAAAAGAAAATACCTCAGCTCAGCCACAGAAACCCTTCACCTGGACAAACCTTCTGACTCCACCCATGTTCTCCTGTAAGTCATCAGAGTCTTCCTCAGGTGTGGTGACAAGACACTAGACACATGGCTCTGACCGCACTCTGCTGCTTTCAGGTGCAGCTTAACAACTGGGTCTAACCGGGATCTAGACCTTTCTCTGAGAACTAGGATGTCCTCCAGGACATCCAGACACTGTATGGTGCCTCAGTTTCCTTTCAGGTATCCCCCATAATGCAGCCACAGAAATCTTTCATGATAGTCAATGCCTTCACTATCCAGTGGCCACGCTTAAGAAGAAGATTTGCCTCTACACACTTTCAGCTGCGTTTCACCCTTGCTGCTAATCGGAGCTGACCACCCTCATCTTATAAGCCCTACAGAGTCTGTGTGTTTAGGACCACCAGGAGGGCCAGCTGCAATCGGAACACGACTGGGATGGACACTTCAAGGACCAACAAGAATTATTGAGTCACAGTTACAGCCTAACCAGTGTCTCTTTACATCCATCAGCCCCCTGTCAGTTGAGTTGCAGAGAAATGTGAAGAAGCTGTGGCAAGTTGATGTTCTGCCTTATAAGAATGAGAAAGAAGAGACACGGTCGAAGGAAGACCAGGAGGCACTAAACCGACTGGAAGCCCAGATAGAACAAGTGAACATAAATGGGTTGCTCAGGTAGGCCACATCCTTGTAGAGGAGAAATGACACACCACTATTCAAGGCCTCCAAAGAAGCTGCAAACTGGGGGTGGCTATGTTGGAAAGGCTGGTGATTGATGTCCAAGTTCCCTCTTGTGGCGAAGTGCCCAGCTGCGCTACGGAGCGCATGGAGCGGTACAGTCAGTCAGTGAGTGATAAACATACGTAGCAAGAGGCACATCGGCAGAGAGTGCGAAGTGGACTTTACTGTATCCAAGTGGTGTGAGTTCCTCTGACGATCCAGGAGTAAAACCAGTCCTTTCTGACATAACAGGACTTTTACTGAGCTGTTCACTGCTTTCTGGTTGATGTATTAAGTCTCTTTACAACTGTTAGAGTTGGACAATGTCGGCACTCTCGTATGTAAATGTTATAGAGGCCTGTTTGCATTGCAATGTGAATGAGCAGTACATATCATTTCTTTCACTGTTCATTTGGTGATTAGGATTATGAAGCATATGTGCTATGGTAAACAGTTCATAAGAAAGAGATTTGTATTTCTAGTAATAAGCCATTTAAGTATATTAAGTATATCTGGTTACTTGAATTCATATTATTCTGGCATCTTTGTGTTTGTTATAGACCATGTATCTGTCAACTACACACCTGTAAGCCCCAATGGTTGCAATACTGTGCTGTTGTGCTTGGTTCAAGACGGTAAAGAAGAACTAACCGTATCCGAACATCCTGTGTGTTCTTACCGACACCCCAAGGAGAACGTCACTATTAATCAATCATCACCTGTACAGTCCTAAGTGAATACCTATTCAATAGGCACTGAGCATCAGACTGTCCTTAGAACAGTTCTTTCTTTCTGTCTGCCTTCAGTCACTCTTAATTCCACTCTTTTCTCTGTGCATCTATGAAATAGATTCATAAATCTACCAGATAAGCACTTTTTTTTAAGATTGACTATTTTCAATGTAACCCCTTTTTCAAATTTTCAAGTATTCCATTCCATTATCCCCATCTAAAATCCACTTTGCTTTCTGTCTGAACACACCTTTAGTCTTGTTTTTGAGTCTCCAGTGAAGTCATTTGCCTGATGTACATGCACCCACAATTCTGTGTGTCATACGTACAATTTAATAAATAAAATTCCATACTCTTGGTCCCTTTAAGGAAGCACAATGTTCCACAAAACCAGACGGGCTTTCGTGCTTCCAACACATCATCTTCTTCAACTGGCTGTTGACCTGCTCCCTAATATATTCCATCCCTTTAACAAGTGCCATCGTAACAAGATGATCAATGTTATTCACTTCACCTGTCAGTGGTCTTAATGTTGTGGCTGATCAGTGTATATAGATGCTGACAGATGAGTTGCTGAACTTTTTTGCCCAACAATTTTACATAACATTGTTCTCCACACATATAAAGGCAGCTAATCAAAGGCAGGGAGCTGAGATCACATTCAAACACAATAGCTGATAATTATCTATATGTCAGCACCACAAACACAGAGTGACACACAGTCGTTCCATCTCTGCAGCAGGACCATATTAATAATCAGTAGGTGAATCTAACATAAAAAACTGTCACAATCTCAACTTTGTTTCTGTGAGTGGAGTTTCCTGTGATTACAGAGGATTTGGGCTGGTATGGAGAGAGATTGAGCGATGAGAGAGCTGACATTTATCAAATATTTGCAGATGCTTTAACTAGTGAAGCCACAAGCTGAACTTAATTGATTTTGCCGTCTGGCTTGCTGCGCTGTGGAGCCTGGATGAGTAATCCCTGCCATCCTGTGGAATGTGTGTGGTCGGGTGTGCTGATGTACTTTTTCTCATTATGACAACCAGTTTTCTAACTTTTGAGTTGGGCTTCATTTTTTAGCTTTGGCTTTAATATAAAAGGCATAATTCAACATTTTGGGAAGTACGCTTATCTGCTTCCTTTCTGAGGGTGAGATGAGAGGATTGATATAATTTTACTATGCAGCTATTGCAAATTGGGTTTTCCTTTTCCTCGCTCTGGCCATCAGTTCTGTCTGTTTCGATAACATTGTGCTCACCAAAGTAATTATTGAGATCTGGGAATGCTGCTAAAAATAGGTCCAACAAGAAACATGCAGTCAGATGATCTGACAGGTTGGAAACAAAGCAACAGTTTATCCAGATGAAAAACCACTTTATTTGGTCAGTGCGCCTGAAATTTAGCTACAAGTCCTCATTGAACAGGAAAACTGTATGCACACAGCTATAGCAAGTACAATGGATCAAAGTTGAAACAGGAAGTGGGTCTGTAAAACTTTGATAGACATTTACAAGAGGCAGTTTGGGTAATCATTTTACCATCCACGTTTGCTTCCAATTAAGTGTGGTTTATCTGTTGTTTGTTCACAACCTGTCTAATCACGACTGTTTGAGCTTCTTGCCCCATTGGACCTTTTGTTAGGATGTTGCTGCATTCCCAGCTTGTGAGTACAACTATGCAGTCGTAGCTGGAGTAAATTTGGTCAGCATAAAGACTGGAAGCAGGGGGAAACAGCTAGCCTGGCTCTGTCCAAAGTTAAAAGAATATGCCTATTAACACCTCTAAAGCGCACTGATTAACATGTTGTATCTTGTATGTTTCATCCATACACAAACATAAATGTGAAAACAATTTCAGATTTTTGGGGAAGACTGTTTATTTGGGAACAACACCCCAATAGTGACTGTGAGGTTGGCAAAACTAAAAACTGTGCTTTCTAACTGTATGTGATAAACTGCACTATGGAAACACTGCACATAAGTACTGGGCAGATGGATAAACTGTTACTCCTTAATAAGTAGTCATCATGTAATTCCCACTAAACTCATAAAGTGTTGCCTTTATGTTCCTGTCTGTGTACAAGTTAAGCAAATGAGATACTTCCTGTAATTCAGTGAGCTTTAGAGGTGTTAAACTTTGGATAGAGCCTAGCTGTATTTCCCCTATTTCCAGTTTTTATGCTAGCTAGGCTTACCCCATCCTCACCCCAGCTCTGTGCTTAACTCAAACATGAGAATCATTCTATCTATCCTCTCATTCACTCTCGGAAAGAAATATTTCCCTAAAATGTTGAACCAGTCCTTTAATGGTTGCATTCAGGATTTAAATTGACAGTCATGGTTTAGGTTTTAGGAGGTCCTCATAAACATAAGACAACACAGGAGGTTTTTTCATGTTTGCAGATTGTATCAGTGCATGTGCTCCAATGTGTGTCAGAGGTTTAATCAGCAACATGTTGGAGTAATTAGAGGCAATCAGCTCTGCTAGAGTCAATCACACATGCCTGAGAAGACAGTGGATTTACAACAAGAAGGAGGGGATGAAGGGGAGGGAGAGAGGAGGGGAGACGAGCAAGCCAGGAGAGGAAGAAACAGAGTTTAGGAGAGTCAATGTGAATGTTTTCAGTTGCTGAGAAAAATCTGTTCAGGTCACTGTCTAGATTATTCATCTGATCATTGTCAGCTGATTGGTGCTGCATTCTGTCTCTTATTTTCTCTTTTTAATTTATATTTATATGTATTTTTATTTGACCAATTTATGTCTTCACTGTATAAGTCTGTGGCTTGACCTGTCCTGTTGGTTTTACTTCTGTTATCTGTTGTTATGTTGTTTGTATGGAAATGCAATTATATTAAGTTGAGGATGAAAGTTAATTTTTCCAGTTTCCAAGATCAATAATGAACTTTGAACGTCTAGTTTAACCAACGTGGATGAGGCGTCCTTAAATAGATAAATAAATAAATATACATTTTCATAATTCCATGACAACTGGCAAGATCATGTGATATGACTGAAAGCTGAACAGCTGCTAAATGGACACTGAGGTTAGATTGTGTTGTCAATATAATTAAATTAGTTACGAATAACAAAATAATCTTAACTCACTGGTTTGCTTTTGGCTTCATCTCGCAGTCTTCATCAGTGAATGGAGTTTACTCAGTTGTCATGGAGTTGGTTCAGTTGTTGACATGTGACGTACAGTAAGTATGGAACCTTGGTCATGTGATAAGAGGTGGTTGTATATTATCACTTAACCAGATTGTGCTATAATTAAGTCACTTGATGACAATTGAACTAACAAATATATTCAATGATGAAGACCACGGGATGCGCTTGAAAGCACTAGGGACAAGCTCTGAAGTGGGCCCACAGTTCACTCACAATTAAATAAATGAATGAAGTTTGACATTCTGATTAATTTCTGGGGAATGGATAACATCAAAAACACAAAATAATAATTTAGTGACATTCCATATGTGACAAAATCCAAATTATAAGGGAGTTCTGTAGCCATCTGTTATGGAGCTCTGAAACCAAATAAGACTTATTATCAGACAAGTCAGAAATATAGGTGATTTATCTGTTATCAATAGTAAAGCTTCATTTTCTCCTTTAACCTTTAATCAGTTGGACTTGGTTTAAGGTTAAGGTAAGGGTTAGGTTTAGGCAAGTAGTGGTTATGGTTATGGTTAGGGTAAGTGTGAACAGTGAAACCAATAGTCCTAGGCTGAAATGTATTTTGTGACCGGAGGTTGAAGGGGAAAAAAAAACATGATTTATTTACATACAGTGAATTTGCCTCTCGGATCTAATTTATTTCTATTTCTTTAATAGTGAGCATGATTAATAAAAAGTGTTTGCAGTGAGGTGGATGTAGACTATCCAGACTTACTAACATGGACACAGTTGTGGAAAGAGATGTTGCTGCTAAATCTTGTCAGTCCCTGTATTGTATTAGGGTGGAGGCAGAAATATCTCTCTCTCAAAAACCTTGCAGAATAAAACAAACTGTATATTACTATTGGAAAATATGAAGGTATGTAATTTCGGTTGGAAAATGAACTCCTTGCTAATGATTTACCTTGCTCTTAATGAAGGTTATTGGTGTGCGTCAGTTGATGTATCTCTTCATAATGAGGGAGGGTAAAGCCCTGTGAGGCTCGAACTGTAACTGAGGCTTATACAAGTATGTTTGTCAAGACCTCGTCATCAAGGATGGATTACAGGGTGAGGAGGCCCCTGGGCTCTGAGTCTGTACTCCACTACACCAGCTTGCTACTCCTAAACCCTGCCAAAGCCCACGTCTGACCAATGTCCATCTGTCAATCAACATCCATCATGAAAAATCAGCAAGAATGTGCCACTTGGCTCCTTCAAAAATTAGTGAGTGAACCTTGAGTTCAGAGTGTATTATCACAAATATGTGTTCCCAAAGTCAAGAATGAACCTCAAGAATTTTATCATAGTTCATTGTATTCAATCATAAAGGTCATCAACAAGTGAAAGTTGTTTGAGGTTCAAGGGTCATTTATTTGTCATTCTACAACATGGGTTGTAGCTCCTTCATGCCACTCAAACAACAATTTTTTATGGTGGAGGATTAGCTGAGGATTCTCACAGCCTGAGGACAGTTGTAGTCAGACTTTGTATCTGTTGGGCTATAATTCTTATCAGACCTTCCTATGCTTTTTTTTCGGTTTGTCTGCACTCTTTGATATGGGCAGCTTTTAGCAGGGGCTCTATTGCTATTTTAACAGGTTGAGATAGCTGTCTGACTGGTCTCCAGCCCAACAAATCAACGGTTTTACCCCTAACCGCACAGCAGGTAACAGAGCGGGCCCCTATTCACCCTGGTGCTTCATTACTAGTGAACCTGCCATCCAGGGTGATCAACAGCTTGACTGAGTATATTTCACTGTTTGCAAATCTGATGTTTTCACTTTACAGCTGATGGTTAGAGGCACTTAAACGCAAACCTTTTATGGGAGTTTAGTGTCGGGCTGCTGCTGACCGTAGCGTGAGGGTGGTTCAAGGTAAGGTTTGCTGATTAAAAACCATCAGTAATAATTTTACCATTTAAAATAATATGTGAGAAAAAACAGGAACCACAAGCATAACAAAGTGAGATGAAGAAAACACAAATTATTACCAATAAAATCTAGAGTAGACGAGGGGTCAATAGAGGCTCTATGTTTATTTTTGCCTTGGGGCCACATAGTGGTTCACCTGGCTCTGAGTAAGACTATACAAATGGGTGAAAAGCAAGCAAACGTAATTATTTTCTTTAATTTTGAAAGCCCAAAATATGTTGTGATATATGATAAGAAAAAGTGTTTGGTATTTGGATTAGACAGTTTCAGTTTTTACAGTAACATATACTCTTTGTTCCTGATGTAGCTGTTACAGTCATTGAGCACTGTGGCAGAACACTACCACCTGTGACAGAACTTGATCTGGAGTAGAGAAGGTGTGTAAACTGTATCTCATGGCTGAACTCACCATTTATGCATTTGCTGTTGTTGTAAAAAGGGAAAATGACAACACATGTGCGCAGCAATCTGTCAAGGCTTTGGAGATGGGAAGAGAATTCTGATTTAAGTGCGTATACTGGAGATGCATTTTAACACCAGGTGTAAATGTAATCCTGATAAATCAGAGCAGAGGCACACGCCAGATATGAGACGCGTGCTGCTGCCAGTTGGAGAGGAGGCCAGAGTTGGAGAAATAGGGGATATCGAGGGATCATATCCATCCTTTTGTTGTTCCACTGCTGATCCGTTTGCTGCTTTAGGCAGAGAGCTGGCAGCCACATCCACAGGGATGGAAGGGAGCGGAGAGAGCGAGGGAAGGCTCCTGAGGAATATGAAGAGCTCCACCTAGTGGTGGGAAAAATCAGAGAGAGAGAGAGAGAGAGAGAGAGAGAGAGAGAGAGAGAGAGACCACTCACTCCTGACATGTAACAGCCATGGCACAAACAAGACGTGAAACACAAAGACTCCTTTTAATGCAGAAATGAATGACTTGGCGTGTTTGTGAAAGTGCAGACCTTTGCTCCTCAGCACACACCCACACACACATACACAGAGGCTGAACAACATGTTCACCATACCTTTACATCCAGGGTCATCCCCTGCTTTCTACATGTTCAACACACACACACACACAGCAATATAGAAGGTGTGAGGCTGGTTCGCCTAGCCTTGTGACAAACTTGTCTATTAATATGGGCGGCAGCTTTGTTAGCGCACAAATTCATCAGCTGCGGCGGCGACGTTTGTGTCTCTCTGGCAGGGAGGTGTTTGTTTGGATAATCTATCAGGCGCTGTTGATGCAGCGCCTCACGGCAGGTCATACGGTGCGCAGCTATACGTTTGCCAAGTCTGGTGTTACTGTATCTTCTTACAAGGGGGGTTCTTGGCAAGTGTGACACAGTAAATGTGTGAAGTGTGAGGCAGATAAGTCCCACTGTTCCTCAGCTGCTGATGGTAGCACAGTGTCCAACAGCAGCTCCGATTATATGTGAGTGGAAGAATAATAAATAGGGTATATGTGGAAAAGTGTATGTGTGTGTGTGCTCTTGTACATCTATCTTTGTGAGAACCAGTTTGAGTTTTAGACCATGGGAGTGAGGACATTTTTGGAAAGTGAGGACATTTTGGCCAGTCCTCACTTTCTGAGACACCTTCAATGGGCTGTTTGAGGGTTAAGACTTGGTTTTAAGGTTCAGGTTAGAATCAAATTTAGGTTCAGGTTAGGGTAAGGGGCTGGGGAATGCATTATGTCAATGAATGTCCTCACAAGTATAGAAGTACAAATGTGTGAGTGTGTGTGTGTATGTACTGAACCTGCCCTCTAAGATTTAGTTCACCTGCAAAGAAAACAAAAGAAAAATCACCAAAAATGTTTTACCTAACTTGAGTGGTATGTTCGAGAAACAGGTTTGAGATTTTCCACAGGGTCCCTGATGGGTCAGCTAACGTTGGACCTTGCCACAGGGGCCGCTGTTCATTTCCTGTGCCCTACAAACAACATTAATTTATTTTAACCATGAAGTTGGTCTTTCCCTAACCTTATCTAAGCAGAAACCCAAACTACTATCCCTCCCTAACCCTACCTAGCTTTTGTGGCTAAACCTAAACAAACTTTAAGCATAGATGTATAAGACCAAAAAATAAATAAATAAAAGGTCATACTTTTGAAACTTTTTATTTTGATCTGTTATAGTTTTGGAAGTAGAAAGATCTGTTTGCTTCCTCCCACACCTTCCTCACCAGTGTTGTCAAAAAAGGAGTAAAAAGATTAGTAAGAATAGAATAAATTACATCACAAGCACATTCTTTAAAAATGGTATGGAATATGGAAATGTATTTTTCCAGTTGAGATCCAACCACACACCTTTATATTTAAGTGTCCAATTAAGCTCATTGTTTTGGTTTTAAGACCCCTAACTTTACTGTTTGGTTCACTCTCACAGCTGTTTTCGGTGAAAAAGCTCTGATAAACCCACTGCACTCCACCTGCTCAGCAGCAAACAGCAGGAGAACATAGTGGAGCATTTAGCAGCTAAAGAGCCAGATATTCTCAGGAGTTGGTCGAGATCAAAACAGCGCTAAAAGATTGAATATTGGACTTCCATTCATCAGGTGGACACAAACAAAACAAATACATCCAAATAATGTGCTGTAGTAATACTGTTAACACAGTATTTATATCTAGTATATAAGGTGATAACATGTCCAAAAAATCAATTGAGGCAACTTCAAAACAGAAACAAATTCAGCATTGCACACCTATTACATTGTCAGACTTTTGATGGACAGTTTAAAAACCAAAAATCAAAATCGATTCAGGAGAATCAAATATATTCTATCTTTTTTTATTCCACATATTGTTCTCTCTGGTCAAAACCTAGAGTCTACAATTCCCACCATGCAACTCAATCGCTGACAGTGTGGTCTGAAATCCAGGTGTGTTATGCTAGCAGTGGCTAACGTGTCCTGGAGGCTCCAGCAGGGATGAGCAGCAGGCTGCAGAGGTCTGTCCGCTCACGTCTTTCTGACTCCACACCAACTCATTAGACCCGACAGACGCTCAAGTTTTTAAAGCTATGAAGTAGTACTTGAAAACTGAGTTTGAACATTTAAAATCAGCTTGGTTCCCTGTTAACTAAGATATTCACTGGTGGAAATGTACATTGACACAGGAAATTGAAAAAAAAAAATTTTGTTCAGTAAGCACATTTGGTTTGACTCATGCAGAATTCATTTGTTCTTTCGTTTTTTTTACATTTGATATTTTTTATTTTAAATTATAAATATCATTATCACTGTTGATGTTCAACCAGTTATTATGTTATGATGTGTCCTTCAAGGATATTTTCGCTGTAATTCAACGCTTCCTTTTTTAACGCACCTCTTACACACACACGCACACACACACACACACACAGTGAGGAACCACATTCTGTACACCTTAGGTTAGAAAAGATTAACCCCCCTGCACACATCTTTGTATGCCTGACACACACACACACACAGTCATATCAGGCTAATCTGCTGTGGTGCAGCCCTGGGGTGTCCACAGATAGTAGCCAGCAACACGGCTAGGTGTTTACTTCCATATACAGGGAGATTACACTGGTTTATTGAGCCTTAACACACCCACACACAGGCTCACAAACAATCTGGTGCATCAAAGCAGGTACATACTGGACATATATCGATCACATACACACACACGCTTGCGTGTATTATCTACCCGGTCTCACACACACACACACACACTCACACGTCATTACACAAAATGTGTTACACAAACCAATCAAAAAATCAAAAATGCTCTCACTCAAAATGGAGGACACAAAAAGAGAGACACACCGAGATAATAAGACATTCTCACACACACACACACACATACAGCCGCTATTGTTCAGCTGATGGTCCATTATCTAACCACTGCCAGCCCCTCTCATCAGTGTGTGTGTGTGTGTATGTGTGTGTGTGTGTGTGTGTGTGGGTTTGTGGACGGCAAACCTCCCACTGTGGCTATAAGCTTTCTGTCACACCAGAGTGCTGCTACATTTACTCCACAAACAGAAAGCAATACACACCCACACACATAAATGCACTTCTGCACAAAACTACTATTGTTGCAGCCGTAATCCAAGTGAAAAACATCTTTTGCTATTGCTAGGATGAAAACAGGAGCATATTGTCTTGACAACAAAAAGCAGCCGTGTTGCTTTGTGAGAGGTGGGAACTAAAATGAAAACAACATGATGATCCACGTTAACATGTTTTCTGCAATGTGTGAGGTATCTCTACAAAGTACGCTCCCCAGGTAAGACATTTACCATAGGTGTACAGAGATGTCACTATGTGTATCTGTTCAACCAACAAAAGGATCTGTCCCTGTATTCAGATAGAAGACAGAAGTGGCTGTGGTTTATATGTTTATAAGGCACGCTACATCTGCCAAATGTTGTATTTTAGAACCTAATATTCATTGGTAAGGCATCAAATTGATTATATATTGGAATAATCTTGAAATTATTTGAACAATTTGAAGAAACACAATGGCTGATGCACAGACATGTCAATCATGGAGCTGACTTTTTTTTTTTTTATGAATAATAACAAGCAACTTTAGGTAGAATGAATATCCGTTTCCATCACATTGTTTGTGTTTTCCCAAATAATGGTTTCGGATTTGGGTACATCCCTACTCTAGTGTCAACTAGATGCAGCAGTTAAGAGGTATTTCAGTGTGTAAAAATGTAGTACCACTCCTCTGGAGCATTAATGCAGGGGACAGTGCTGGCTGGCCAGTAGAGGGCACCGCCCACCACTCCCCACATCCTAGACCTTCATTGAATCAGAGTTCTTATTGAATTATCTAATTACATGGAAATGTATGTATGTATGTATGTATGTATGTATGTATGTATTTTTTTTTAGATGAGCAAGGTAAACATTAGATGCTGGTCAACAGTGGGTTAAGATTTGTGTCCCCTTTGAGACACATGAACAGCAGCTAATCAGCATCATTTTCCTATATTCCAAAATGTTGCTGATAAAATATTGAAGGTGGCTTGTAAATTTTGGATTTGAAAGCCATGCTGTGGCCTTTATGAAGCGTGGAACATGTGGGCCTACTGTCGGCCCCCTGCTGGCCTGACAAGAAAGGTGCAGGCAGACTGAAAAATATTGTTTTTTTAGGAACTCTTACATGCATCATTTCAGTTTTTAAAAGGGGAGAGGATGGAAAACAAATGAGTTTCAGAATTTATAATTTTTGCAGTTATAAATGAGGATTAACAAAAAAATATGTGTAATTTCAACATGACTGTATCTTAGGTACAAAGCCAGATAGTTGATTCATGTGGCTTGTGAATGTGCTGCCATGGAATCTTTTTTCTCTCCTGGACTGAAATAACTTTCAAATAAGTTTCAGTGTTTTTGTCTCCACATGCTTTCTGTTGTGTTAAGGACTCTGCAACTTTAAAATTTAAGTAAAATAAAGAATTGGCACTATTTGAAGTTACTTAACTTACCTTAACTATGCACATTTCATGATAACAAATGATCATTCAGCTCAGCAAATACAAATAAACACCTTTTCATATATTTAAATACACTAGTGTGATACCAAACATGTTTAGCTGACTAAGGTGCTGATTTAATTGATCAACATATGTTTTTATTATGTTGATTATTATCTGCATGTTCTTGCCGTCAGGTTTTCCTCTGGGTGCTCCAGTTAGGTTAGCTCTAAATTGCCCCTACGTGTGAACAGACCCTCTTCACTGCAGACATTTTGAAAGCAGTAAAGGACAGGTGGAATTACATAACATTAATGATGGCTGCATTCCATTCCACTGGTGAGCCAGTTGCAGGGCTTTGGTTGGAGTTATTGTTAAGGTCATTATTTACACCTATGCTTCTCCAACAACCTTATAAAATAAATTATTTTGGATCTAAGTATGCAATGTAGACATACCTACTGTGAGTCCAAATGCAAAAATTGTATTCTTCATTCAGGCCATTAGGATGTGAAGTTTTTTTAATGGTATATATCCATTCTCTTTTTAATAGGGATTTTTCAGTGTCACTCCCTGTGTGACTCATTTCTATTTTTTCAACAAGGCATTTCAAATCTTTGATTTTATGTCCAAACCCAGGAAATGTCTGGCCCCCGGTGAAGCGATACCCTTTCTTCTAATGCAACTCTGATGTTCATTGAGTCTGGTTTTCAAACCGCTTGAGGTTTTGACCATGTAATGTTTTTTTTTTTTCATGGGCCAAACAGAAGATACATGCATTGTTTTACATGTTATCAACGATCTAATTTTATACTCTTTTTAAATATGATAATCTATGACATCATCAGTTCCCACCATGGTTTTGCACAATGTGCAGAATCTACAGGGAGAACTCCCTTAAATAAAGGAGATACTCTGAGATTCTAGATACATCTACATTCACTAGACGGAAATATGTCCAATAAGTAGGCACTTGAAAACTCTCAAATAATGCAAGTGTAGATGCTGGAACAGAGATGTACTGTAATGGATGGATGGATAAATTCTAAGCTACCGTTATTAAAGTGTGCCAAATTATAGACATGTAACTAATTAAACCTGACCTGAACCAAACTGATTTAGAGTGTGTACCATGGAGTGAAACATTCTATGTTCGCTTTGATCTCCTTTGAGCCCCCCTGGTTAACAAAGCTCAGAAACAGCTGTATTTCTTAAGGAAACTTAAGAAAGCAAACTTCCCACGCCAAGTTCTTGTCGACTTTTACAGAAGGGCAACAGAAAGCATCCGGACAGGAAGCATCAGTAATTGTCATGGGATGTGCACGGCCCAGGACAGGAGGGCTCTGCAGCAGGTGATTAAAACTGCCCAGCACATCATTGGTCCCCATCCAGGTTAGCAACCTGTGGAAACATTTACATCCTGTAAATACTTTCTGTGTTTTATATGCGATTCCAATATTTCTCGTTTTAATATATTGAAATGTATATACTTTTAAGTTAAAACACTGTAAAAAAAATTATCCGTCAATTTGTGAAATTATTGAAGAAATTATTGAAACTCAGCTCATTATTATGAAATGTTATTTCATCATTCATTTCCACAATAACAATTTTATTGGATATCATTATTATTTCATCATAGACTTTTTATCTCAAGATGTCCTTTCTTCAAAAGTAATTGTGGCATTTTTCCAGATAACACCTTTTATTTCATAAAGTCCCTTTTCATGACAGTGGTGTAACCTTTCAGCCAATCACATGCCCCAAGCTAACACACTCAACAGCTGCTACCAAATGTAACCAGTCAGAACCTGTTACCTAGATGCAACAACAGCAACTGTTCACAAGCATCCCATTTTAGTTTGGGTAAAGTAAAATTTCCACCCATGGGTCCTGGGTAAAGGTAACCCATTATTGCAGTGGTAAGAGTGTGGGGACTGACCTGTTTGGTGTTTGCTTAAATTGTTCTTTATCTGCTGCTGTATTTAACAAAAAGAAGAAGATATGATTGTCTTGTCATTGGTTAGATCAATCTGACTTGGACAGCCAAGTCACATGGAGTCAAGGGTTACAGCATATAGGGACGATGAGTCACTTTACAGGTACATTTCTCTCTCTCTCTCTCTCTCTCTCTCTCTCTCTCTCTCTCTCTCTCTCTCTCTCTCTCTCACTCACACACACACACATAGTGTATCAGTTTACCCGTGACAATAGTAACATTGGTAGTTTCATTCCTGCTATCACTGAGGGGATCTGTACTGAAGAGATAGCAGACAAAGTGTGTGTGTGTGTCTGTGTGTATTATGCCTGTCTACCTGTCTCTCTCTCACACACACAATTTCAGTCTCTCTCTCTCTCTGTAGTCATCCCCTCCTTTGCTCTCTCTCTCTCTCTCTCTCTCTCTCTCTCTCTCTCTCTGTGTAGTGATCACTCACTCTCTGTCTGACTGTCTGAGGCGCTGAGGCAGAAGACAGAGAGAGAGCCCTTGAATGAAGAAAAAACAAGTGTGAGAATAATCTGATTATAGCAATTTTCTTTTCTTTCTTTTTCCCCCATGTTCTTTTACTATCACTGAAACTGAAAAATATTTTGGTACATAAATAATACAGAAAAAACAAGTTCACTGAGCTGTATCTCCAATATATTAATGCCTACATTCCAAAATGGCATTCTGATCATACATTATGTTCTGATTGTACAGTTGATTTGAAGACTTTCTGAAACTTGTATTCAGTCCCATGATATTTCCTCTGAAAAACCACAATATTCTGACTTTACCCTTTTGTTTCTTTAGCATGCACAGTCCCTTTAGGTTATTTTAAATGAATACACACTTTCAGGTAGTAGCCAGGGCTGTTCCTGTTAGATTTGTCTGTAGCTGCCAGACCAACATCCACAAGACTTAGACTTAGACAGGTTTTATTGTCATTCAATGTACAACCAGTGTACAGCTGTGTTGTTATTCCTCACTGCTGAGAGGAGCTCCTCCCTTTTCTTTGTGCATTGAATTATGGGGCTGTAATGTATATTGAGAGGGGCACAGTCCATCACTGGCAATCGCCACATAATGTATGTCAGTTGAATTTCCGTCCATCTTGATCCCAACTGGCAGCGACATCATGCTGACATCAGCAACGATTTTCTCACAAGATCAAGGCTACAGTAAGGCTGCACTGCACCACGTTCCATTCCTTCAGGTATTATTTAATACAAACCTTTGGGTAACAATAGTTAAAATACCATTCATACAGACTGGTGTTCAGCCCCAACAGTGTAATTATACCTGACATTCTATCAAGGAAACTCACCTCTTGTCTTTACATGGAATATTTATGTAAAATAATTCTGAGAGTCAAAGTGCAGCATAAACACTGTCATGATCCTGGTGATGAAACAAAGGGACACGTTTTAATTCGCACATCAACGTTTCTTTCACTGTGTGATCAGCCTGTTCATCTTGTTCACAGTAATTGGGAATATACAGATAACAGCCTGTCAGACAGTTTCTAACAGGAAATGAAGGGGTTTGGAGTGTGTCAGAAGTATCTGGAAATAGCTTATGTTACCCGGATACAGCGCGCACTTGTGTTGAACAAGTACGGTATGGTAACCTGACAGTGGCAAATAAAAACAGCTGGGTAGTTGGAACATGTCCGGAAATTATAGGTTATTAAATGCTCTGTATAATATTATACAGGGAGAGAGTTTGAGGTAATGCCATCTGGACAATTTTATAGAACAACAAAATAATCCTTTTTTCCATGTGGAATCAATATAATGAAGAACAGTATTGTTGATGATTTGTGATGTCTTGATTATTTTTAGTGTGTTATTTTTATAATGTCTTTATTATTACTAATTATTCTATTCTTTTCCTTTTGTGATTCTGACCCCTTGTGTGGGACAGTGTTTGCCGGTCCCCAGCAGGTGAGCTTGTGCTTGATTTCCCCTGCAGGCCATACTCAGCTTCTTCCCTGGAAGCTGCAGGGCGGTGATTTCTCCTCCAGGGGGCTCTGTCTGGTTGTCTGCTCTTGCTCCTCTCTGCTTCCATGTCAGGGCTGGGTGTTGCTAGTAGTAGTAGTAATGTGGTGGTAAGAACTGTGGTAAGAGCTTGAGTCATTGGTTTACAGTGCACATAGTGAACCTCTAGGTGTCACCCATTATCTAGCTGTTAGGGCAACAGAGGAGGGAGGTGGCTTAATCAAATCCAAACCCCGTCCATGAAACTCTCAGCACCTTTGTGTCTCTTCGCAGAAGCTATTTCTATCTGCTTCCACAGCACATTTCTCCCATCAGCCACCACACATCCAAGTTTGATCCTTTTGTTTTGTGAATTCAAGTGTCTCTGAGATTGCTGACAGAACGCGGAGCCTTTGTGTTTTTCTGGGCTTAGACAACAATCCCGGCTGCATCAAGTCATTTAGTGTTTGTGGAAATGCTTCAAGGCTTTCTCATGAGCAGGAGCGTGTCGCACAAATTGCAAACACTGACGAGAACCCAAATTTGTTGATGTGAAGATGAAGACTTGTGATGGGTTTAGTGAAGGGTAAACCTGTCTGTACTGTGTATCCACCGTGTTTTCACAAACTTCTTCTTCATGGACATTCTTTTAGGCTTTATGAGTTTATAGAGGCTATAACAATGTATGGTACAGTCCAGCTTATTATTGATGAACAAAACTACTGTAGAAATGCAGCTAATGACTTTTAATTTAATTAATAATTAATTGTTTCAGTACAATGTGTAGAAAGTTCCCAGAGCCCAATGTGTTGTCTTTGTGATGGAGATCTTAGAGCTGGTTCACTCTAACAAGAAGTTTCAGGTGACCTGGATGTCTTACACAGGAATATTTATCAAAGCTCAATCGAGGAGAAAAGGGGAACACCACGTGTGAATCACAGCATACTGCTACCCAAATCTGAAGATAGTGTCCTGAAACTCAGTATTTAACACTCCCCAGAACTGATAAGTTCCGCTATATCCAAATAGGGTTCAGTCTGTCATGTGTGATGACTCTATTGGATATCAGATCGAAACAGGGAAAGACGTCAACCATTGCTGTCCTACCAACAGCCCAGCCTCTCTACAGTCTCTGTTATTCAGCGTCAACAACCAGGTGCCAGCCTGTTGTGTCTAACCCTGAAAACAGAAGATATCTAGCAGACCTTGGTCTACCAGATGCTAGAGCCAACTCGGGCACACAGAGTGAGACAGGTGAACAGAGACAGACAGTTGACCTGACCTGTGAAGCACTGTCTTAAGTTACCTTTAACCTACAAGAGGGAAGTTTAACATACAAGAAGGAAAATTCCTTCACAATCTTCAAATGTGTTTTTGAGCACACAAAACAAAGTTTACAATGATATAAAACAGAGAATAGCAGCTGATAATTGAGAGGCCAGAACCAGAGAGTCTCACATTTTTTATATTGTGATAAACCTGATTATCTAAATTTTAGATAATCAGGTTTATCAAAATATAGAAAATGTGAGACTCTCTTAGATTCTAAACGGTTGTTGATTAATGTTTGGTTGATCAACTTAAGTGCTTAAATGTTTCAGTACTAAAATAGAAAGTTAATGAATTTTTCCGGGTAGGGTATGTTCTTTATTGGTATTACATTGAAATAGTGGCCCAGTATGTATTTTTGATGACTATTTAGTGCAAAGCTTTTACATGGAATGCAACCTGATATGTTGTGTAAAGAAAAATGGAAATTTTAACATTGACAACTGCCTGAGGACTGAGAAACCTGCTGAGGAAGATCATGTGATGCATACACGTTGTCTGAGTGGACCTTGCAGTGAGATTGCTTTGTCATCTACTTACTCGCCTAATTTCTTTAATCCATATTGTTTTTGTTTGTCATTATCATTTAAAATGGAATTTTCTGTATGTTTTGTCTTCCTTTATGGTTAACCTTCATTTGATTTTCAGTTTTGATATAAGACTTGAACTTCTTTTGTCACTTATTTTGCACTTTTCTTCCAGTGTTTTCTATTCCTACCTGTCTGTTGTATTCTCTGGATTTTGAGATCCATTGTTTGTGTCTTGTTTGATTGGTAGTTGCAGCCTGTGGCTCTGGTATAAAGATGCCTTACCCACTTCAACTCCTTTCAATCCACAGTAGAGTGAAGTTTTGTTTGTGATGTGCACTTTACTTGTGCAGTACCTAGATATTGCAATCATACATGAAACAAAGTACATGTGGTATTTTATTGGCTGTACAAAGTATTTATGCACTCTCATTAAGTTCAGTGAATACTATAGAAACTCCCACTACCACAACAAAATGTAAATATAAACCACAGACACCTGAATAATGTTTGTGTGTTATTATTTTTATTTGTTTACCATCGCCTTCCCCACAATAATCCACATAGACACGTGTCCATTAATTCATTAATATATTCATGTATACATATCATAGTGACAAATAAAAAAGAATCACAATACAAAAGACAATTTAAATATGTAGAATGTTGATAGCATGTCAGTCTTGATTCAATGTTTTTGTACTCAACATGCATTCAAAATATAAAAATAGACTTCTGATTAACTTTATATACACTTTTTTTATAAATATAAGTATACAAATGTATTTTTAAAATACAAAGATAAATACAGTCACATAGTGTACATTATGTACCAAACCAGCCATTACAAACAATTTTTTGGATATTTAGCATTCACAAAACACAATTATTACATTAGAAATGCAACTTTAACGACAATTGCAGGTCTTTTCTATCCTTTACACAGTCCCTTATTTTTATTCTGAAGTAAAGGAAGCAGTCAGTGAGTGGTGAATAAATAAAGAGGATAAGAAACAGGTAGTCTAGCTCTGCCGGACATCCTGTAAGAGTTTGTTGATCTCAGCCACCAGCTCGCTGGCATCCACCAGCTCATGCCGGCTGTCGCTGCGTTTGCCCTGAAGGTGGCTGAGCACAGAGTCAAAATCGTCCTCCTCGTAGTTCTCTGGGATCTCTTCCATGGCCGGCAGCCACTTGGAAGAAGGCCCGGGCAGCGGCACTGGCACTTGAACCGCGGCCGGGGTAGGCTGGACAAGAGTGGGGCTGACCAGTGCTGTGAGCAGGGGGCTGCAGTGGGGTTTCTGGGTGTGCCCGCTGTTCTGGGGGCTGCTTTTGGGTGCCTGCGAGCCCTTGTGGCTGCTACTCTGGGAGCCGAGCTTGGTGCTGGGTTTCAGGGTGTGGTAGCTGCCTCCTTGGTGGTGGCCCGATGGGCCAATGCTGCTTCCAGGGTTCTGGAAGTGGGTGTTGGCGGCCCAGGCTGCCACGCCCTGCTGGTGGACAGAGGGGTTGGGCTTGCCGGGGAGATGGCCCCTCCTGCGATCTAAAGACCCAGTCATGGGGACGCCCACCCCGCTCAGGCTGGTCCCCTTCTGGTTCTCGTTGACCTGGACGTACGAGTCCAGACCCTGTGGTAGCAACCGCTGGAACACACTGCTCATCTCTGACAGCAACGACGTGGTCCCACACAGGTCTTCATCTCTGGCCTCGCCCCCGCCGTCCTCTCCCCCCTCCTCTTCTCCACCGTCCTCACCGCCCAGGTCCTTGCCGAAGGTGGAGAAGCTCTGGTTCCGGGCCGGGCCAGTGTCAGTGCAGGGCTGCGGGGTCTTTTCCTGGGCATTGTCGGTGGATTGGCGGGCTTCTTCCCCCGGGATGTAGAGGTTGCTGCGGTAGTCAGATGAGGACGAGGCCGGGGAGGCCAAGGGGGGCATCCAGCACTGATCTGAGTGACCCAGGACACGACACTCCTCTGTGCAGAGCCTCATAGCTGGGAAGACAAACAGAAACATTCATAAGTAATCAGGAACACTGGGCTGCACATGTAGTCACTGTAGTCATATATGGATAGAGCTGGGCGTCAAACCTCTGTTTCAAACCTTTTTTTGATACCAACCAAAAGGAGTATTAAAACCTGTCAAGTACTGAAAGCTGGCATTGAATATCTGGTAAGATCTTCTTTGCTTATTCTTCAATCAGATAGTTCCTGGCTTTAATCAAAACTCTGCCAATTTAAGATTCTTTCATTCAGGCAAAGTTCTTTGCTTGTGTTTAGACCCAATTGAAGCTTTATCGAGTGGATGTTTGCCGTTTTTGGTTGATCAAATAGTTGAAATGATGAATCCCTTATTCAAAAAAATAGCTGCCAATTATTTTTTTCTTGATTTACTAATTGATCGCCTAATTGTTTCAGCTGTGGTTACTTAGGAAATTAATTAGGAAAGGAAGTCACAACTTGTGACAAGAAAATGTAAGTAGGCATTGCAAACTAAAGGATTAAATTCGAGTTTATCGTCTGAGAAAATTCTCCTGCTATTTAGGTTAACAAACCCTTTAAAACCCTGTTAATGATCTTAAAACTGCTGTCAAAGCTCAAAACAAGGCTGTTTTTCAAAGTTGACACTTTGAACATGCAGTACTTAGTTATCAGGTACATTATATCTGAGATCCTATTATTTTATGTGTACAGTATGTACATTTCTTCATGTTTTAACAGAACATAAATTTGATCACAAAATCAAAGAGATGTAGAGATAATTCCTGTCAGTTCAGTCTCATTCCATCCAGCTAGTATTTGTCTGCCTGTCCTCAGGTGTTTTTGCTGCACTGTCTCTGGAAACACAGCTAATTAGTCTGAAAAGGTTCTCTGCAGGAGCACTGCCTGCTACAGTACCTTCCAATGTATTTACCACAGAGAGACAATTCAGCAAGGCCGGTCAATTCCTATTACCCATTCAGAATAACTCCTCCTCTAAAAGCCCTGCATTTTTCCCCTTTCAAGTCGCTCTTTTCAATATTAAATCTTCAAATAGAAAATCTCCAAAGAATAAATTAGACAAATCAAATATGCCAACTTAAAGCCTTCATTAAAAGAGTGCGGCGCTTTTCAGTCGTGCTATTGAGGGACTTCATTATCCCCTCATTAACATGAAAGGAACATTTATAATACATCTTAGAGCAGATGAAAAGTGCATTTGGGTGCACTGGAAGGGGGAAAAAACTGCATGGGGCAGCGGCAGATTGGGTGCCCTGCTGATGAAAGGGTAAAAATGTAAGATTTAACCCAACTGATTTGTGTGGAAAAGAAAAAAAATGCCTCAGGCAAACATTATCTGAAAGCCTGTCTTTTAGACTGACTGTAATGTCAATTCAGCTAACTTACTGACTGATAATTTATTGGCAAATAATTCAGACTGGTTTTATCCAGAACTCTACACTACATGGCTCGCTGCCGATCATGTTTGTTTACTTTACTTCTTTTATCGATTTTCATCAACAAGTTCTACTTTTATCCCTGATAAGAAGCAGCAGGAGGGAGCTGTTATCCACTGAACAGAGGGAAAGACAAGGAATGTTGGCACTGTAGTCCTCAGTATAGTCTAAATCTCACTAGGGGGACATACTTAAAGGGACTTTCCAACAATTCAGTATTGCAGTTCCATAAAGTTTGAGCAGTTATGGGAGAGAGATTAAAACAAGAATGGCCAAAACTGAAGCAGCAGAGGCAGATATATCATAACTTTTAGTTCTTAGTATGGGTCAAGCTTAAAAAGACTGGTCCTACACTTCCCACAATGCAACTTGATAGCATCTTTCCTTAGACACTCCCTGCCTACATTTTGTCTCAAAGCCCAAGCTGAAATGAGATATTATACAACTGTTAATATCTTCAAAAGTAGTAAACCGACTTTGACATGTCAAATAGGTGGAGGGCTCCTTTAACAATTTATAAGGAAACTAAGGGATAGCCTTCATGTACACTACAGGCCTTCCTTCACTCCTGCCTGTATGTGACAACACTGTTTAACTCATTATGCAAAGAGAATGAGGCTCAACAGTGAGAATATTTGTAACCGTTTTCATGGACAAACTGTTTGCTCTGGCCTTCTGTACGTCGGTCTCTGTGGATAACTGGTCCACTTCAATCTGTAACACTGACCAAGCACCTTGCAAGGAGACCTTGTATATTTCATGGGTCTTTGAGAATTTTAAGTGTGACACCATTTTGTCAGGTTCATCAAGAGTTTTTTGGTTGGGGTCCTGGACGTCTATGCTATAAAGTCCAAAGTCCAAAAACCCTCAGATTTGTAAAAGGAATTGTTCATTTTGGAAATTGAGCTAATTCACTTTCTTTTCAAGAGTGAGATGAGAAGATTGATATCAATCTCATGTCTCTGTGTTAATATAGAATTTGTGTGGTAAGCCTACCTTAGCATTTAGACTGAATGCAGGGTAGCTTGGTTATGTCTAAAGTGAAGAAAACACCTACCACACACCTCTAAAGTTCCTGAATTAACATGTTTGTTAAAATCTCTACTAAAAGACAAATGTAAAAACAACAATCTCGGGAGAAAGATTCAAATTTTTACATTACTATTTATATATGAATAAAAAAATGAGATACACCGTATTAATTAGTGAGCTGTCTTTATGCTAAGCTAGGCTAACCACATCTTGACTTCAGCTATGTACCTAACACACAGACATTAGAGGGGTAATAAGTGTATTTCCCAAAACGTCACAGTATTCTTTTAAAAAACAAAAGAATAAAGAGTGCTGAGTAGCTTTCATACATTTCTTTTTGAGTTTTTTGAAAGGGTTCTTTAAACATTTCAGTATGGTTTCTACCACATTCTCCCCTTGAGCAATGAGGGCTACCATATCCAGCCATAATGACAGGGCACTGACTAAATACTGCTCAAAATCATCCATGCTGCAGTGGACACGGGGGCGGGAGGCGGGCTGAACATACAGAAGGAGAAAGGTGAGCTTTGAGATGCAATTACGCTCTCTCGGGTTTAATCACGAGCGCATCTCGGCGCCAACTCCATAGCAACTATTCGTCACCTGGCAATTAAATGCCTCCTTTTCATCAGAGGAGCACAACGGCTTCAGTTTGGATGGCTGAAAGTGACGGCTTGAAGGTGGGAAAAAAGGAGAGGGACTAACGAGCAGAGCTCCTTCACAAAGCTAGGGAGGGAGAGAGGGAGGGAGGGAGGAGTTGTTAGTGATGAGATTGTCTGCCCGTCTGGGTCGACTTTAATTGGGATGTAGCTGAAATGCAATGTCGAATGATGGCTGTGTGGGAAGCTGGCTGGAAAGAAGCGGGAGCTCTGGGAAGAGAGGAATGGAAGGAAGCCATGGCAGCTTGCAACCCTGCATGACGTTAGCTGAGACAGGCTGAGAGACGGAGGAGTTTTAAAGTGTGTGACCGAGAGTTTCCAACTCAACTAGTCTGTGAAACCTGCCGGATATTTGATGTGAGGTGGGTAGAATATTTCGAAGCTGGTAGGGTCAATCAATGTTCAACAAGTGTTCAAAGTTCTCCCCTGTTAACTCGACTGTGGAGAGAAGGGAAAATCCATGCAGTGTGACAATAGGGGGGAGAGATGGGTGGCTGTAAAAGAGGATCAGTTGAGCTATCTCTCCAGATAGCTCAAGAACTTAGTGACAGTGAGGTGAAACTCGTGGTTGAGTACATACAGTCTCATTCACAAACCTCCAATGCACATGCAGCACTTGTAATGCAGAGCAAAAAAGGGCATGCCGAAACTACTAAAACAGTGTTTGGGTAGTAGATAAATCGAGCGAGAGGTGGCACTTAAGGCACTATGCCTTAACCCAGGGTTTCTCAACCTGTTGTGGCATTTTTATATGTCACAAAATTCCCATAATCCCAACAAAAGACTTGTCACATGGGTCATGAGTATGGAGGGAGTTAAGTTGTCTTAATACAATACTAATTTGCCCATGGGTTCATTGAGGTATTGGTCCCTTGCCCTGAAGTGATCGTTTGTCCACTGTAAGCGATGGGGGACAAAATCCGCAGTACTCGTTCTGTGTAAAATACATTGTCAAGCTCAGCTGTAGCTAACGTGAGGCTTCAGCAGCCAGAGCAACATCAAGTAGGTATCTTCCAAAGCTAAGACACTCCCTCTTTATGTCCGGGGATACTGTCTGGGGAAACTCTTCTACTACTGATTTGTGTAACTCTGCCTTTCAAAGCTTCTATTAGCTGTGCCTGAACCTTGGTATGGATTTTTGCACAGAAAGAGGACTGTGGATTTTGTCCCCACATCACTTAAATTGGAATTCTGTGAGAAAAGGTTCACTTCAGGTCCAGTATGGATAGGAGGAATGATTGCAGAAACCAGAAACTATATCATTGTATATATAGAATGTTAGTAATGCATTTAGATAGACTTCTCAGAACATATCCTTTAAGATTTATGATCCTTAACTATTTATTTGATGCCGTTTTTTATTTTTAATTAAGCACATCAACATGTGAGTCTAATCGGTTATAGTCTGTGCTCACCAGGTGACCTCTAGATGGGGTTGCTTTCCCCACTTTGAGAAACTGGTTTAGCCCAGTTGGGAGTCAGCAACGGAATTGTAGGCCGGTGTTTGACCCTAGTTTATGACCTATGTTTATTTACCATGTAGTGACATGGATGGAATAGTTAATGACACTGAACAGATATATCCTGTTCATTGAAAATTTTAGAGCTGAACGATGGGCAAATTGAGTAATCAACTAATCAACAAACAAATTAATCAATAACAATTCAAGTACAAATTGTTGATTCTGACCCTCAAATGTCTTGCTTTTTTTATTCTTTGACAAAGTATTGGACAGATTCATCCAATAATGAAAGTAATTGAAATCTGCACCCCTTCAATCTTTGCTCAAATACTCCCTGTCAAATTTAGTGGATACAAGTGCTTTTGGAAACCTTCAGCACAACATAAGGATTTAATGAATTGATGCCCCACAAAAACGGATAAAAAGACGGCACTTTGGATTTAGGACTAGATGCCAAGCAGACTAGAGGGAATGATTGGATATGAAGGGGATTGTGGGGTGTGGTGGATTCTGGGGGGGAGGGGGGGAGGGGGGGGTGTACCTGCATGCGTTCTGTGCTGGCCATCAGGGGCATATATCTCAGTAAAGCCCTCACCAAGGAGCCGATCCATGGGTGACTCCCTGCCGGGCTCATAGTCACTGTCCCCAGCTTCACTGTCTCCACGACCGCTGTCCTTCAGACTGAACTTATCCATCTCATTCAGGGCATATCTGCACAGAGAGAAAGAGATTCGATACATTTCTCACAGAGGACAGGCTAATCATTGACAATAATTTTATTAAATGATTAAGGGAATGACATGCTGCTGATGGATAATAAGATGCACAGAGAGGCAAGGAGCGCTCTGCAGAAGAGGTTTTACATAACATTATGCAAATGTGAAGTTATTGAGCATACAGTTTGACTCTAAACCAAAAAGCTACTAGATACAGATAAAACCAACTATGAGAATGAACTGCCAACAGACAAAATTATATGGAAATGTTTTACTGTGATGTTATAGACAGATATAAGAACATCCTTTCATCTTGACCTTACTTCTGCCAATAAAGGCTTTAAATGCATCATTTGTGTGCATTACCTGTAGCTCCTGGTGTATTTGTTGCCTCTGAAGCTTGGTCGTGGCTGGTACTGACCCTGATGGAGCATGGACAGAAGCTGTGAGACTTGCTACAATCCCAAGAGAAACAAAAAAAAGACAAAAAAGAAAGAAAAGACAAAAATAAAAGGAAAAAATGAAGAGGGGAAAATGAATGGAGTCAAACAAGCAAGGCCACAAGACAATGTTGGGTGGGGGGGTGACATGACTTTGTGACTTGCTCCTGAATGTGATGGTCAACAAAAACATGACACAAAGGACTGAAGGTAACAGAATATGGGAGCAAGGGATAAATTCAGAACAAATACTGAATATAAGACAAAAAAACGTGCATAATATATTATTTTGGACAAAAATATTACAAGTGGTTTATCTTTTGGTTTTGGTAACAGATGCATATGAAAGTCTTAACAAATAAAGCTGTATGTTCACAATACTTTTAGCACCAACAGCAGTCATGACAGACCATCCGATTTTCAAGAAAATTAAATAAAATCAGAAAGAAAATCTAATTTTAGAGTCTTACCTCTACAGGAGGTGTGGTGTGAGCCAGCTCCAGGGCAAAGTTCTCCGGCACATGGTTGGATGAGATGGTGACCAGGCTGTTGAGGGACTGGCGGCTATGATGGCTCTGCCTGCTCCCAAGGGTGCCCCTCTCAGGTGTAGGAGAGGCTGAGGGGGAGCGTGGGTGGGCACGGACAGGTAGGGTCCCATTGACGGTGGGGACCAGGGTGATGTCCGCCTTGTGGATCTGCCTGGAGGGCTTCTTGGGGTGGTTCTGGTAGCTGTTCTCGGCTACACGGCAGTTGTAGTTGTGCCTGGGGTCTTTCTTCTCACGGCTGCAGCGGGTGGTGGCAAACATCACCATGACGATGAGCAGCAGAGCGCAGACGGCACCCAGAGAGATGATGACGATGAGGGAGAGATCCAGTGAGCCCTGGCTGGTGCCGGTGGGATAGAGAGGAGGGAGGATGTCCATCGTCTCCTGCAGGGAGAGCCTGAGGAGGGCCCTTGTGGACAGCCGACTGGTGCCCCTGTCCTGCACCTCAACCCTGATCTCCATCACGTCCCGTGGAGCCTGCTCCAGGCTGGCGTTGGTTCGGAGCTCACATCGCCTAGCGTCCATCACAAAAAGCCCGTCCTCATTGCCACCAACGATGGCGCAGCTCACCTCTCCGTTGGCGCCAGCGTCACGGTCAGTGACCTTAAGTGCAGTGATCAGCTGGCCTGGTGATGCGTACTTCCACACTGGCAACTCAGCGGTGTGATTCCGGAGGGAGGGTGAGTGGATGATGGGCGGGTTGTCATTTTCATCCAAAACAGTCAACAGGACAGTGGTGTTGGTCGACAGCGCAGGGTTCCCCCCGTCACGTGCCTGAACAATGAAAGCGATCCGACTGACATCTTCATGGTCAAAGCTGCGCAATGCGTAGATGGCTCCATTAGAAGGGTCAATGGTGACGTAGGTGGAGATGGGGCTCCCCTGGATCAGAGCATCTATGATGGTGTAGGTGACTTGACCATTGGTGCCCAGATCTGGATCCGAGGCCACCACGGTCATCAGGTAGGCTCCAGGAGAGTTATTCTCTGATTTAAAGACCTCGTAGCGGCTCTTCTCAAAAGACGGAGGATTGTCGTTTTCATCCAGCACCTGAACAGTGAAGTGTTTGATAGTGGAGAGGCTGGGGGAGCCCCTGTCCTCAGCTATCACCGTCAGGCTGTATTCTGACCTCTTTTCCCTGTCCAGCGAGACATTGGTTAGGATCATGTAGTTCTTCTCGTAGGTCTTCTGGAGTCTGAAGTGGCCGTGGCCATGCAGCCTGCACACCACCTCGCCGTTGAGCCCCGCGTCGCTGTCGTCAACACGCACCAGAGCTATGAAGGTGTCCACAGGGGCGCCCTCTGAAATGTAGGCCACCTCCTCCTTGCCAGGCGTCATCAGGTTGATGTTTATCTCCGGCTTGTTGTCATTCACGTCCACCACTTTCACCACAATTTTGCAAAGACCAGGAATGGAATTAGGGCCCATGTCCTGAGCCTGAACATCAAGTTCATAGGAAGCAGTGGTTTCAAAGTCCACTTTTTTAATAAGAGTAATGTGTCCATTTTCTGGGTTTATCTTAAATGTTTCCAAGATCTTTGGTGAGACATGACTGCTGAAAGAGTAGACTATTTTCCCATTAGTGCCCTCGTCTGGATCTGTGGCGTTTAGATCAATGATTAGAGTCCCAAGGGGAGAATTTTCCAGCAAATTGATGATATAAGCCTGCTCATCAAAGGCTGGGCTGTTGTCGTTGGAATCAGAAATGCTGATCTTGAGCAAAGTGGAGCCAGACTTTGGGGGCTCACCATTATCCGAGGCTGTGAGCTGCAGCTGGTAGCTGGACTGCACCTCCCGGTCCAACTCCCTCATCACCACCAGCTCTGCGTACTTGGCACCGTCTGTCCGGGTCCTCACGTCGATCTTAAAGAAGTTATTGGGTGTCAGGGAGTATGTGTGCAGGGAATTCTCCCCGACGTCCGCATCCACGGCGCCGTCCAGCGGGACGCGCGTCCCCACGGATGCGCTCTCGGAGATCTCGATGGGGACGATGGCGCGGGAGAAGTGCGGGGAGTTGTCATTAATGTCCAGCACTTCCACTTCCACATGGAAGAGCTGCAGGTACTCCGTCGGGAGCGTGACCACGTCGAATTCAATCGAGCAGTTCAAGTTTTTCTCACAAAGCTTCTCACGGTCAATCTTGGTGCCAATGCTGATCTCCCCGTCCTCCTCCCGGACAGACAGGAACGGCGTACTCCCTCGTTGCATAGCGCGGAACCGAAAGGTCAAAGAACTCGGTAGTTTGGATAAAACCCCGGCTACATCCTCTTTTAATCGTGCAATAACCGTGCCCACTTTCTGCTCCTCGTAAACTTTGTATTTCAAAGTCTTACCGGTGACGCTGTGCATAAGCGCAACCAAAAGCAGTAGTTGAAGTAGTGCCGAAGACAATATATTTCCTTTGGTTTGGATCATTTTTGCCCCCATCGTCTGCGCGCACTGTGGCGATTACTGCCACAGAGGGAAAAAATTCAGGTGGGGGCGGGGGGGGGTGGGGGATAGATGTCTTCTCAGACGTCTGGCATGTTAAATCCTCCGCTGTTGCTCAGTGTCCGCAAAACAATCCGCAAAATAGATGAAAAAATAAATAAATGGATAAATATACAATTAAACTTTCCTTCTTCTGGAACAGAATAGCACGCAGAAGCAAACCGAGGCGCTCTCCTTGTAGACTGATCTGTTGCATATATCGACATATGCCCGTCGCCTCATGTGCGTGCGCGCCTGTGAAAGAGTGAGAGTGTATGTCTGGGCGAAGAAAAGGCGCAGTCTGTGTGTGAGAGTGAGTGAGTGAGAGAGCGAGAGAGGGAGGGAGGGAGTCTCTGAGTGTGTGTGTGAGAGAGAGAGAGAGAGAGAGACAGGGAGAGAGAGTGCGCTCTGCTCTGTAGCCGCTCCAGTCTCTCTCTCTCTTTCTTTGCCCCCCCCCCCACACACACACACACACACACTCGCCCCTCCCCCCACTCCCTCACCCCCTCTCCTCCTAAATCACCAGAATGGCCTCCTTCAAGCAGGACAGGAGGGACCATTGATGATAGCCCAGTCTCTCTCCCCCAGCTCCCCTCCCCAACACAGAGGACACACCAGTATTAAAAGTGTGCCACAACAATGGGCCAGAGGAGGAATTATTCCAGGCTCAGCCACTTTTAACACAACCAGACACGGACCCGCGGCAGACTTACATTGTTAAGGTTGCAATTCACAACGTGTGCCAACTCGGGTCTTTTGTCATGTGTGCGTAAAAGTTGTGTCTCTCCCTAATATTACCTAAAGGAATGAAACATGTGCATCACTCAGCGGTGGTTATGGGGCCGATGCGCGCAATTTAAAACAAAATGATACAAAAGGTTCCTATAATATCGTCTCACTCTTCTTTGTTTGTGATAGCCAAAAGCTAACTCATACCTGGTTTACAAAACTATATCATCTGATTACCCAGTATTGCCATAATTTTCTTTTGGGAAGTTTTTCTGCTCTTTGTGCGCACTTTGCGTGCAATAATACACAAAATACCTTTGGATCAGTTGATTTTTATGACACTAAATCCCAATTTACCCGCCTGCCTAACTCATGAGGAAGTTTATCCATCTTTAAATTGGAGACCTGACATGTCTGACGCCAAAAATGCCTTTGAGTATCTGTGGTTATGAGACCAGGGCACAGCCTGAAGTACAAAAACCAGTCAAGAAAAGAATTAATGAGCTTAAAACATTGTTTGCGTGATACCCTATAGTGAAATATTTGCCAGCTGCTTTATAATGTGATTGCCATAATATTTCCTCAACCTACTCTTTGGGGTTTATAATATTGATATTTGTCCAAACTGCCATTTATGTGCTCACAAATTATTTAATTATTGGCCAATGAATCCCATTCCCATCCCAAAGTTCAATTGGCTCTTGATCATAGATTGGACATCTGTGCAGAATTCAGTGTCAGACAGCTGAAACAAAATAACAAACAATATGTTTCCCGTATTTCTTTTGTGACTCAGTTTACCAACATCATATTATTATTATTCTACAAATAAATAAATAAATAAATAAATTTCACAACTGCTAAAATTATTTACATTTTTACTGCAAACTGCTCAAAGAACACACTTATTTGGCTGGAGTGATGAAATGCTTGGAACTTTTAGAACTTTTTTTCTAAATACTAGTCCCTGGATGTTTCTTGATCTTTCTATCTATATTGCAACACTATAAAATACATTCTCACACTCTAAGCGTTAAGGTATGGCGAGTGCTTTGCCATCCACCCAGCTGACCCCCACATGTGCTGTCTCTGCAAACCTCCTCCTCCTCCTCCTCTTGCTGCATAATAATGTTTTATGGAAGCCTACATCTCCTGATCCGACCAAATTACCATCCTACGAACTCAAAGTGTCGCTCAGAGAGCAAACAACTGGGAAAGCAGAGCTTTATGAGAGGAGCATCAGGCCATCTGGCCCGAGCCTCAGAAAACCCAAACCTACAATTACCATCTATTCAGACCCTGCCGGCCCCCGGCCGAGACACACCAAGTGAGAATTAGTCCCAGCTCATGTCAGATCAAATCTAATATCCTCCTCATATTGCTGTGTAAAAACTCTTCTAAACCAGTTTTGTATTAGTTTACTATTCAGTAGTAATGAGAGGCAATCGGTGCAGTTTGGATTTACTTTATTTGGATGTGTCTTAGCTGCTGATATGTTTCAGTAGAGGGAAAAGGGGAGATAGATCAAAGAGGCTGATAAGTCTTTTAATGGCATGTATTAATCCCTTCTCCACTCTAAAAATGTGTAAAAGTTCACATCACAGCAAACATTTCTATAGTACATCATCATTAGTGTGTCACAGACTCCAGTAAGCCAGCAGAAGCCCATTTTGAAAGTTCCCCAGATTCCATTTTCCCCAAATCATCCGGGAAGCAATGAGTCGCACTGTGCAGACTTATATTCTCAATAAGCTTCATTTGGAGTGCGAGCCATATCTGATAACTGGCACACTGATTGGTTTCAACAGAGTAAATTATCTGGGGCCGGCATCTTTGAGAGGATGCGTCTCTGTGATGGATTTTGTCTGCATTTTAAATTCCTATGTGTGACCCGTGGGAACAGTCTCTACGCGCCACCATCTGTCTCTGAGCAAACACATGGACTTCGGCTCCCGAGCTGATACATACACACACCAATGCTGAACAACTCAACAAGGGTATAGTGGGCACAGTTTAAAATGCTTATTTCATGTTTTATGACAGTTACTGTTCACTCCTCATTCTTACAAGAGCTATTGTGTGTGATATCTAACAGTGAAATTATAGCCATAATACTGGATTTTGTTTTCTGATGACCCTATTATTGCTTTAATCATTTAATTGGTATTTAGGATAAACTAATAATCCAAACCATCAGTGTTGGACAGTGACCTTTTTTGTTGCATTTCCTCAGCCACTGTTTGGGAAAATGTCCCTGTGCCAGAAACTGAACTCCATTCAGGACCTGCTTCTAACTGAATCAATAAAATATGAAAAATCCCAAATAAACCATTGTAGAGACTTTCTTTGATCGGGAGGGTTGGGGGGACTTATGACCTCAGTATATCAAAAGTCCTGGCTACAGCCCTGCTTTCACTGATACAGCCCACATTTTAGCAGACAAGCTGTAAAAAAAAATTTTATTCAGCAAGATAGAATTTGGACACAATTACTATAATGTATGGTACTGTAAGAATCAAACGTTGCCTGTATTTGGTAACATTTAACGCTTGTAAGTGGTAAAGTCACAGTTTTATCCAACCGATTACGCATTAAAAGAACCATTACGCACGGTGCCAAGCTCTCTCCAGGCGCAGTGACAACACTGTGGTGTCTCTCACGGGAGCAGACACGGTCCCCCAGCATGTCTACAATAGAAGAAACCGCGGATGAAAGTGTCCCGTAACATATAACAACGTTAGCCACGGGCCGGTGCCCCTGCTCATATAGTACAACAACCCCCGTAGCGAGGAGCTGATGGTGCCCTAATGGCATTACTGGAGTCGGGAACGCGCGCAAATCACATTTCCTCTGCACAAAACAAAAAAAGAAAAGCTCGACACGTTACACAGATTTCAGCCAAGAAGTTTCTTTAATCCCGACAGAGCCGCTTCTGCAGAGCCGCACCGGGGGAGTGGACTGCGAGTGAAACCGTGAGGCCTGATACAGCCGAACACATACACAACTCCACTGCTACTAGATATATAGATTTGACTAAAGATAAGACTAAATACAAATTAATAAGAAACTTTCATCAACTGATGATGATGATGGTTATAATAACAATCTGTAGATGGAGTTGCTGGTGCTGCGACATTCCAAATGTCAATAAAGTACATTTAGCGTCCAGAAACAGCTGTTTGACTTTTAGTTTTCTTGTGAGAGAAGGCAGAAGGGTCACTCATATGGCCAGTTGGAGGGAGAATGACTGGGTGGGTGATGGTTTGGATCCAGAGATTCTGCCCTTTGGGACCATAAAATTACTGAAAGGAGTTGGGAGGGGAGCGTGGGGGCTGCATGGTGAGGGGCTCAGCAACTTTGTCATTGAAATGAAGCAGGAGATCCCGATGACAAAGGCCGCTTAGCAGGTGGAGAGAGGGCGGCGCGGGGGGCCCTCCCCCCAGAGAATCAGTGCGCACGGGGGGACGCAGTTTGTGTCATGTGTGCGCTTTCAGAACATGGGAATATGTGCTCCCTCCATTTCCATCCTTCTGTCTGACTTGTTTTTCCAAATCAGATATTATGTCAGAAAAGAGTTGAAGCAAGTCAACTTAAATTGAGCAAATATTGATAATGATTGATAATTGGTAGAAGAGAAGAAAATAGTAGGAACAAAGATAGCGGTGTTAACTGCAGTACTGTAATATCCAATAACATGGAGTTAAAATCAATAGGTATGAATGAATTGTGATCCCTGTGTGTGGATATTCAGCATCTCTCTGTCTTCATCAGGCAGAAGGGGAGTCCCGGCATGCGTCGGGGGGTCGGGAGGATTGTAAAGGCACGCGAGCATCTGCCACCATCCAATTACCATGCTGTTAGCTCGCCCAAAACGGAAGGGATTTGGGCTGGGAGAGGGGAGTCTTCTCCTCCACCCACCAAGCCTGGCCGGAGATGACACATCATGAAGCCCAAATTTAAATGTGGGGCATCACCAGCTGATCATTTTAAGTGTTGTTTAAGTGCATGGCCAATAAAGGAAAATTCCCCATTTCAGGGACTGATATAAATCTCTGTGGTACAAGGTGGTACAACACCTGGTAACATCACAGTTAAGACAGTACTTTCAAGAGGATTTTCAATGGACTAGGCTGTTGTTTGCCAAAAAATAGTTCCAGCACATTCCTCTCCCTTAAACCACACATTGTAATTTTTTCATTACGGCTTGTGAACAGGTTAAATAAACTGCGTAATAATCAGTGAGCTTTGGAGGTGCTGCTAGGTGTATTTTTGAACTTTTGGCAGAGCCAGGCTTGCTGTTGTTATGCTAAATAAGATAATCACATCCCAGCTCTGCTCCATACACACTGGGAAGTGAGATTGATATTCCTCTTTTTTTTCTCAAAATGTTGAGCTATTCCTTTGAAACTCCCTGCCCCCTTACAGTGTCTTCAGTATGTGATGTTCACTGTATTTCAAGAGTTATTTTTTGAAATATTCCAAGTTTTACTTTTCCGCTGCATCCTCAGCCCTGCATTGTTTACCTCCACAGCACATAGTGATTTCCTGGATTCTTGTTCCCCCTCAGAACAAAAGAGGTTTCTTTGTTAAGTTGTGACAGTGAAGAGAAGATGTTGCAGAATAACACAAAAGAAAGACGACAGAGATCATGGTGACAGATCTGCAACCGCACAAGCCGCAAATTAGAAGCTTTGTCTCTTCTGGATTTCTCCTTGGGTAAATGTTAAACTTCGGTGCAAATAGTTGCACTTTGATTAGAGAGTTCTGGTGTCAGTGCCTTAGAATCAAACTCCATTGTAGTTGTGCAGAAGCTAGCTCAGCATGATATCATGTTGTCTGCATTTGCAGGCATCCACAGGAACAAGAACATCACAAAGACACCTCTGTCCACATACTTTTGGTCTGGGTGTGTTTTTCTTGGTTTGATCTTGGCCCCTTAGGTCCCATGAAGGGAAAACTAAATGCTACAGCATGCAGTGATATTTTAGACAATAGTGTGCTTCCAACTTTGTGTCAACAGTTTGGGTTTGGCTGTTCTGTTTCAGCATGACAATTCCCCTGGGAACAAAGCCCGATCCATAAAGAAATGGGCGGCTCGGTATTAGACATATTGACACAGAAACCACAATGAAACCATACACAGACCTGATGAGTCTGAATATAATTTGGACCCGGCCCATATCTGGTCTCTGGTTGGGTCTTGAGACCTCTATTACATGTAAACTGCTAAATGTATCGTGGTGTTGCACATGAAAAGTAATTTTTCCCCATGAGCAAAATGTACTGTCGTGCTCGGTTTAACCCCTTCTTGTGCGTTGCTGTGGAGGCACATTAGGTTTCAGGTCGTGGCACTGTAAAGAGTTCACTGTTACTAGTAACAATAAAAGCCTGTGTTGCTTCTGTAAATAACAAGCCTTTCAAGGTGTCAATCCTTGAGCCCATGAAGTCCGAAGTGTTACTGACACGGTGTGACTGGAGGAAATGTTCAGAAACAAGTTGCTTTGTTTCAAAGTTTCTTTGGTGCACTTTGTTGATTTTCATCTGTATTATTTATTGATTGATTCTGTTTTAAGCACCTGGTTGTGCTAAAATATTTATTTGATTATTCTCTAAAAGAAACTACGATATGAAATAGTCTTTATTGAACTAGTATGCCTAGTAATAAACCGCAACATAACTTCCATGTGTGTTTATAAGGTTATCCAGTCTGTATTGTTAAATACTGTAGGCCTGGGTCACATGAAAAAAGAAAAACAAAGAAAGACAGGAGGATTTGTCATGTAAATTCACTATAAGTTGTAATTTCTGCGTTGTTTGCATCGCATGTATGAGTGTTCATGCTGAGCTCTTCTCATGCTGTAAAGCCTGTTAGCCTTTCTCTGCAGTAGAAAAACTTGTTTCCTCTCCTCTTGTCTCTGATCAGCTCTGATTGTGCTGGTGGGATTGCCAGTTTCATTGTTGGTCCATCCATAAAGCCCCCGCTTCTACCTGGGGGGCAGTCTTGTTAACTGCCCCCCAGGACTTCATTCACATTTGGAGGTGTTGAAGGAGCTCCTTGACTTGGTAATGGGGTTTTTCGAGCTGTACACAAGGCCCTTGTCTTGTTAGGTATGTGCTGTGCACCGCCACCATTTACCTTGTTGACTTTCTCAGAGCTTTGAAAAGAAGCTTTTAGATGTCCTGTTTCACCTTGAAGAGCAGCTCTCACAAAGAAAGCACACAGTGTTAAAAGGTCTCTGTATGTGCAGGGATGATTTGCCCTGAAAAGAAAAAGAAAATTTCCCTTTCATTTCTATAGAGGGACTTAAAGAAAGACACAATTGTAGCCTTCGCTCAGAAGTTACAGATTTTAAACAGGGCTCCTGTTGAAGTTGTTTCACACATGAAATATTCATGAGCTTCAAAAATCAGGAACACCTCGTCGATACTCTCTGCAAGCAGTAAGTTGTCATCGACCCTGCTCTGTAAATTAGAGCAGTGCTGACAAACACCACAAAGGTATCTGTCTGCAAGGACTCTGCCGGCTGGTTTTCTCCTCCACAAAGGCTAATTGACTTCTCTGGCTCACCTCAAAAGACTTGCAGTAGTCTTACATTTCATGCACCAACAGGGATGATCACAGGCACTTTTACAGCGGGTCCTTCCCTGCATTCATGTTGTGACAGAGCCAAGGCCCTCCTCTCTGATGGACACACGTCTGGCATATGCTGCCCTGATACCTGATCACTTGTTTTTGAAGGTGCACAATAGCCTGTCCTGGTCTACGCCCTGTTTTCATATCTTAGGACTGGGAGATTACTGTCGAGTCTGTTTTTGTCAGAGTGTAAAATCAGAATCTACCTTTTCGTATAAACCCACCTTTAGTCATCTTACCCCACCCCTCTTTTCACCTCTTTCTTTAATCTTCCAAAGGGTACTTCTAAGGAGTATCTGCCAGATGCTAAGCCAACATTTAATTCTGGTTACATTCCAAACCTGTTCTTTCTGCTCATCTACCCTGCACAAACAAAGTAGCAAAGTGCTCCTTCAACCAGTAGTATTAGTTTAAGTTAACCAGGTTTAGCGCAGTGGGTTCTTCTCCTCTCCTGGGTCACTTAAATCGTGGTTTGCCCACAACCTGGGAGAGTGTCAACTCATTAGTCTCGCCACCACAAAGCTGCCTTTTTTTCAAACTGTCTGAAAGTTGTGGGTGACGCATGCTAGCAGGACAATAGAGGGACGACAGCAGCAAGTGAGGAGCTTTTCTGCGCCGACCCGAGAGGCGTTGGGGGAGAGGGGAGTGAACAAAGGCCTCCTATGTGGCTCCAGTTGAATGTTTACCACGTGCAGGGCCAATGGGTGACATATTTTCGGGAGTGCTCATTCATTAGACCAAAGATTTACTACCCGCGGCCACCCACCAGCCCCCACTTCTTCTCTTCTGTTTGTCTTGGCAGATGTGAGGCAGGCGCTGGCCTTTCTTTCTCTCTTTTTCTTTGACTTTCTGGCGTGGGGGTAGAATCTTTCTGACCAAAGTGCCACGTGTTCTTAATATTGGGGCCACTTGTGTAGAAACTCTTATAGATCCCGGAATCAGCTTTTGCAGCAGGCTAGACACTCTCCCTCTGTTGTGGTTTGGATTTTGGAAGGGTCCAAGGCCTGAGACCTGCTTTCCTCCAGTTAAATCTTTTATTGTAAAATGAGTTGCTCTTTCGCGTGCAATTCCCTGTCACTGTTGATCAGCGTGGCATTGCAGGGGCAATCAGCTGGTTATTAAACTGTAAACGGATTACTTACTGCACAAATGCAATTAGCAAGCATAGAATTCATTACAACAGAGCTAATAAGCTGATGCAATAACAATCATATTTTCCATTTTAATAATTATTTAAAGTGCTGTAACATTGCAATTAGACACAAGACCAACTGTAAAGTGGGGGCTAGTCATCAGATTGTTTTCTCATTATTAGCTATTACCTTACCAGCTTTAAAGGGAAACAAATTTGCCAATGAGTACTTGGGTGCACCACAGAGCTTTTGTTAATCATTGCCTGCTACAGTACCCCACACAGACACCAACATTCTCTGTAGGATTTCGCAGTAACTAGCTATTGCAGGCAAACTAGTGTTATTAGTTATCACTGCAGGATCTTGTTTTACGACCTTAATTAAAAGGTCCAGACAGTGAAAACAGCAGTTGTGTTTATCATGGTGGCCCAAGGGGAAGGGGGTACTAAAGGGTGTTCTTATTACACAGCCCATAACCAGGCCAGTCCTAATGATTCTCAGACCCCTGTGCTGTATCTAAATACATTCCAGGTTGGGCCTGGGGAGGAAACTGCAAGGGCCTCATCAAGTGAACTTTAAAAGCTTGAGCATTTAACTATCTAATAGCCTCTGCATGATCATCTGCTTCGCTTGACCTCCAGTAGAGACTAGGGATCTGAAGGAAGTTCAGGTCTAAGTCGGATAATCTAAGCGAATCTCCTCAATCAGATGCCATCAGTAGGTCTCATGTGGTGCACAACACAAGCACAAGACATCTCTTCCCTAAAAACATGACAGAGTTAGGCTTGTAGAAACAACTGTAAGTGTATATTTGTTCGAGTCTGCTCTGAAATCCGCTAGTTGGGTTTGAGTCGCTAAGAAAAATAGACAGGGGAAAAGCACGAGTGCAGGCAGTACAAGTTTTTTGGAAGTGTAGCGGGGATGAGAAAGCCCCAGAGTGGGGCTGTGGCGCACTGTAAAAATGAAAAGTAAACAAGATTTTCTGACAGCTAAAGAGTCTCCTGGCATCTACCGAGCTCATGTTCTCAAGACAGACCCACTCCCAGCTACTGAGGGAAGTGTACAGCGACAGGGGCCTGCAGTGTGTGTATGTGTGTGTGTGTTTGTGTGTGCAGATTTCGCGCAAAATCACATGGCTGAAATGTGGGCCAGAGCCAGCCCTACGCCGAGGGCCAGTACCTGTGTGTTGATGAGGAAGGACACATTAAAAGCAGCCACCGATTCACATTAACAGCCGCAAACACTTAGCGGCATGCTGCTTCCTGAATCATTCATAAGGAACTCAACACATACATTCAAAATAAGCCAGAAACGTGGGGGTGGGGAAGCAGAGGGAGAAGATTTGCATTAGGAAAAGTTGAAATGACTGAGGAGCAATTTTCTGTTGAGCTGCTTCTTCTACATACAGGAGTGAGTTCTGGCATACATGTTAATAGTCGGGCTAATTGACTATTAATTTGAATCAGAGCCTTGCACGGGATAAAAATAACTCTTCAAGTTTCAAAAAACACCCTAATGATCTGATTTGGTGCGTTGTGCGCGCTCTTTCTCCTCAGTTCTCCCTGCCGCTCTTCTTCTACTTCTTCCCCATACGTCCCAGCGGGTTTGTTAATGAAAACTTAAGGCTCAAACAAATCCAATACTCCCAAGAGGGATTCTCTGGCAAGTTAGGCTAGAGAGATAGAGATAGAGAGAGACAGAGAGAGAGAGAGAGAGAGAGATGCACCAGAAGCATCTCTTTGCCTAGCTGTGTTTAAGCTAATGAAAGAGCTTCCTAATTACTTTGCCAGCGTTGATTTCCATGAGAAAGCCCCAGTCATCAGTCACGACACCTTATTCATTAGTCTTGCTTAAAGGACCGCCCCTCCATCGCTGCCTCCTCCAACCCCCCATCTTCTACTGCTTTCATTTCTAATCTACTCTTCCTCACTCCCTTGCTTTTCCTCCTATTATAATAAACCATAGTGTTTTCAGAGTAGAAGAAGGGAGAGATGCAATAAAGGGAGTAGCTCTCGGACCACCACATTCATTATACACAGCTTCATGGAGGCCATAGGGATGAAGTTCCTCTGTGAAAAATATCAGTGAGTGTCCATGTCAAACATAATGTTCAGAGGGACATTGTTGGGAACCTAAAAATCCTTTTCCATGCAATGCTGAGGTGAGCAGATATTGTGGACAACAGAAAACATAGGAGCTATATATTTTCATCTGTGTTTTTCTAAAATTTAAAGCCGTGGTAACTATAAGTGAGTGAAAACAAGGGGGGGTACATGCATGTAGCCTTTCTCTCACCTGCCTCTGCAAGGGTTTAGCACATTTGGCACAAAATCTGCGCATTAGCATTCCATAGAGTCCATTGTCATTTATTTCTGATTGTAATGCAGCTTTACTTTCATTGCTTTTGCTGTATTATACAAATGTTACACATATTTACAGCATTAAGGTACTATTGAGTTGAATAAAACAAAAAAAGAAACAAATTTTCAATGCATTTGCAGATATCTATAGTCCCACAGACATCTAATCTATGGGTGTGTTGTGTTGTATAGTGTTGCATGGTCAACAGTGACAGAGGCAACACTAAGATGGAAGATGAAAATACATTTCCATCGCCAACTCCTGCTATATAAAAACACTGATTGCAGGTGGTTATAGACTACACCAAACATTTCAGAGAAGTTCAAACAGCTGCAGCCTTGCCAACCAGCCCAATGTTTGGTTAGGATTTAAGTTTGGAGTTGTGAATCCAGCCAGGTGGTTTAGATACACACCAGATTTGTAATGTCTGTTTGATTCATCGGCTATTAAAACTTGGCTTTGCAGGTATAAAATAACTCACAATTCTACAACTGCATGACCTATTTGGTGAATCTAATTATTCAGAAAATAATTGCTTGTTTTTATGGGGTTTTTCCGCATAAGAATCAGAAGCAAAGACAAATGACAGCCCAGAGAACCCTGTATTCACCCAGTCAGACATTAGAGGAGTCTGAGTGGAAAAGAGAGATGTCAGTTATCTGTTGGACAGCCTTTTTGAAACAGCATCTGTCTCATGCTAATTTATCCATGGCCATGCCAGATAACAATGCACCACGTCAACACTGCAGGATTGACTCTTGTGTTGTTAAAGCATAATTCCAGTTGGACATCATTCTGAGAACTCAGTGAAAAGATAGTAAGAAGACCATGAGTTACATTTTTTTTCTTTTGTCAAACCACTATTTCGACGGTCAAGACCCACGTTGTAAAAACATAAAATCGAGTTAGGCTTTAATTCGATTACATCATTGATCAACATCTAAAAGCAATTTTAAATGACCATTATCCATGTTTCCGATCAACTTTCTTAATTGATATTCTGTGTAGAGGCACTGTGTTGAACAGGCCCAGACTGACAAAGGCTGAGCTCCGCACTCTGCACCTGTTCATCTGCTGGTCCGCGCAGCGCTCGCCCTTCACTTTAAGGTTATTTTTTTCAGTTGGACCCGATGAATAGCTGCAATGAGATGCAGATGGATGGCGGCCTTACTCAGCCGATCTGCTGATGCTTGACAGCAGGCGCTGCTCAGCACTGCGACATGCTGTTGCATATCTACAGATGTCCACCACCACTCCCCCATCCCCCTTCTCTCTCTGGTGCTCTCTGTCGTGGTCCCTCTCCTGCTGAGGGATAAGTGTCAGTGTGTCGAGATGTACAGATGCTGATCCATCATTGTTAGAGGCCAGGCGAGAGCCGATGGTAATAAGTCTCCTCCTCCCAGCCCCCGCTCTTAGGCACATGGCCTTTTGTCAGGCCACAGGTGACCTCCGACCCCTCAGCCCTTCCTCCACTGGGGACACACACATAGTTAAACCCCTAACTCACACTTTCTCATGAGTTGTGTGCAGCGTCGCCTGCACGTGGACACACTTTCAGACAAAGACACTTGTATGCTGACATTGATTCAACCATCTCCCTCTTTCTGCGTCTCTCTTTCTCTGAGGCCTCCTGCAGGTCATTAGCATGCAGTGTGTGGAGATTAAGAGAGCCTCCTTCCTTAATTAAGGGTAAAAGAAAGAGGAGCGACACAGGGGATGGATAGACATTAGATGGAACGAAAAAGAGGGATGCATTGCTGGAACCATTAAAGCTTACGGAGCAGAATACCTCTCACCTAACTTCCCCCAAAATTAGCCCATATCCATCACTCTCTGATTGAGGCTGCCTGTAAGACACACACGGTTCAGTATTAGCATTAACATTTTAACACCTTCCTAGTGGAGATCACACATAAATAGCTTCCTCGGGGAGATCACACATTACTTTTGTCAATAACTGAACCAAGAACATTTTTCTTACCTCTGCATTATAAAGGGGTTTCAGCAGAGGGTAGTTTAAAGTTTTTAAGCAAATGATGAGTTGCTATTTTTCTTTCTTTTCCAGAATCAAAGTAACTTTACCTCACAGTTTGAGGATACATAGGGAGCTCAAGTGGTTTGTATTCCACTGTGGCCCACCTCATCGCCTGGGTTTTAAGACATTTTACAGAACGCCTCACAAAGTACTGAGGGGGGCTGGCTGTGGTGGAAAACGAGCAAGAATCGAAAATGTAAAAAGATGAAAGTGGGCGACTTATCGGGATGAATATTGATGTGGAGCCTGTTTAGAAATCACCCTACTTTCTCTACATCAAACAAGGAAAAAACAATACTGACCTCCTTTTTACCTTCTCCTCCTCACTCACACTAAGAGGAAGCATCAGGAAAAAAGAAATGGTGAAATCAGTAAAACTTATTTAAGGTATTGCCAGTTTTCTGTGTTATTAAAAATTCAGCAGTTACTAATTGGGTTAAATCATTAAGACCAGTCATCTGAATACATTATTTGTAAAATGGAGCTGGACGATTTCCAAATGACTGCAGAGATGCAGTGCCATCAGAGTGCTTGCAGCTTTTGTTTTACCACATAAACTGCCCTAAAGTCATCTGTTCTGTATAGACTTTGTAGTTTTATGAACTGTGGGTGTAGTATGCAGTACAGGGACACAATAGCAATGCATGCAAGGAAGGCTGGACATGCATTCATGTAAAGTAGCCTTGAATGTTTCTACAAGTGCCAAATACAAATTGTAGATGTACTAAATGGATTCTTAAACTGCCAATTAATTATTACAGGGTCATTCAAAGACAGCAAATGTTTTACAAGTACAGGCTAAAATAACCATTGCTCACCCAGTGTGGGACACTAAGGGCTCTACTTTCCTGAAACCGAGCACAAGGGCAAAGGCAAGTGCAAGCTTCACATGCAAGCACACGTGGATGTGGCCGATTTTCTTTTGTTGCAATTTTGGTGACCACTGGTGGTAGTGCAACAGTGCACAGCTCAGGCCAATATGGAAGAGAGGCTGAATACATTATAAGTAGGAGCAGGTGGAGCCGGGGCAAGCTTCAGTAATGACCAGTCACATGAGCTCCTCTCATCCACTTTAAAAGCAGCAAACAGATGGAAGGAACCAGACGAGAGAAAACAGAAAGCTGATGGCTGATATTTTTTGCTAACATGCAGTATCTTTGGTAGCGGACGAGGAGTTGTCATCTTGCTTCATTTCTTGTCGCGTTACCACCATCAGCAAATGAAATACTCAAATTGAAATGGCTATAGCTACTGAACCATACTGACTTTGTGCTCCAACAAGGTCTTGCCAGATAGAAACAATTCCCCGAGTTTATTTTAAATCTCTGAATTGATCTTTGCACCAAACATTGAAAATATTGTCAGCCTAAAAAACATTTTATTTATTTCAGCCTGAATAATGTTCTCTACCTGTGTTTGTACTGAGAACAAAAGTACAAGGACACTCAGACAAATAGGAAAAATCCATCTGGAGTATGAAAATATGCCATATTAAAATTAGCATGACAAGTTCAGTTTTCCAATGAAAAACATGTAACTTTAGCATTTCCTTTAGAAAGCCAGTGTAGTGCTAATCAATCTTCAATATATAATATAGCAAACAGTATCATAGTCATCATATCTGATGGTGATTGTAGAGATTTTTAATAAAAGTTCAACATGTAGCCGATGTAAGTGGAAGGTGCACTCTTTGTTCTTTTTCAGTCTGAGCATCACCTCAGCTAATCAGCCCGGCAATCAGCCTGCTCTGTGTGTGTGTGTTCACTGCAGCATTCATTCCACTCCATTTGGCCCCTTTCCTCAGCCACCTCCTCCCAACTGTCTTTTCACATTCTGTCACTGGTTTTCTTCTCTTTCCCACTTCCTTAATTTCTTTCTTTCAGTGGCGGACCCCGCCCCTCCCGCCAACGGGCTGTCTGCTTGGCAAGAACCTTGGAGCAGTGTGTGTGTGTGTGTGGAGGGGGATTTCAAAGCAAGGCCACAGGCACTCACGTTAGACACATGCTAACTAAATGCCCATATGTATGCATACATGGGCCACCAACTCTCTCTCTCACACACACACATAGACACACACACACACACCTACTCACACACGCTGACTCAAGGCATACAAGCTGGAGCTACAAACACACACATACAGGAATGTATCCAGATGAAAATGTACCACATCACATGCATAACACCATACCACATCACACACACACAAACACACACACAAACACACACACACAGGGACAGCCCCTCCCTCACTCGTCCTCTTGAGGAAATCAGTCTCATCTGGAGCCTCGCAGCTCTGTCTCTCTCACGCTTTCTTCTGCTTTTCCTCTCTTTCATCTCGGTCTCTCTATCCTCCCTCAGAGACAATCAGCTGCATCTCGGCCCACGAGGGGATCGACACAAATATACTGAGTAGAACAATTGGATTCTTGCATTGACTGTGATGGGTTAATGTAAACACGCTATCACTCACCACCATTACACATGACAGTTATCAATCACACATTTTAAAATTGCTCTGCTTTAAACCAAACTCCCTTAGAAACCATGACTACAATCTTACCCTTAACCTTAACTAGCATTATTCAACTTGGCAAGCTTACTTTTTCTACAGTGCAAAAATATGGTGACTTGACAAGAAGTCCATACATTCTTTATTTTTAAACATTGATATTAACATATAAGCTAGTCAAAGTGCAGCTGCTAACTGCTTTATTTACTTCTATTTTCATACTATGCATTTCTCTTTTTGAACTTTGGTCAGAATGCTAAGGCTGAAGTCTCTTGTATTTGTATATCAGGTGTTCAAATGTAAAATATTGGCTTTGTTTTAAAAACCCAATCTCTGTATTCCAGTTCTCCCAGTGTCCCAGCAACATATGGTTCATAGTGAGACAGAATCCTGGGATGAAGGAGCAGAGGTCAACCCCCCCCCCCCCAACACACACACACACACACACACACACACATATGCCACAAGCGCTCTACCCAACAATGAGATCTATGAATGCATGGGGTCATGGAGCAGCAGAGGGGAGTGTGTGTGTGAGTGTCTGTGTGAAGAGAGTTGAGGGGTTGACCTTGGTGATGTGATTCACACACAAATACCACAGGTGTGACTCCAGTCTCTCACTCTGTGTATGTGTGGGTGTGGGTGTGCGTGTGTGTGTAATGTGACACAAAGACAGTGTGTGTCTACCAGCTGCACACATCATTCAAGGCTCTTTTAATAGTGCATGTATACACACACAAGCAAATACAAAAACACAAACCACATGTGTCATGGCCCATTTGAGATGTTGGGAGCATATTCTCCCGTGGCTGTCTGTGCTTTATGTGGCCAGTGAGTCAATAACAAACACGCACACAAAATCATTCATTGATGGCCAATATTTGGGGACCATTCTGGGTGCCATGTGGTTGCTAAGTGGATGGATTGTGGCAACAATTTTGTGAGGCAAAGGGTTTTTGGCTGTTGCCTACAAATGTTAATAGGCTTAAATTAGATTCATTACAGTTCACAGGGCTCAGAGGAACTTGAAAGGAAGGGCATATTTTTGGAAATGCACATGTAACACTTTTGGGGAATGTACTTTTTTTTTGCTATTTTATCATAAGTCTAGACTTTGGACTAGAAAATGAACCCCATTTTCAGCCCTGCACACCCTAGCATATATTGGAACAGAGAGAAACAGCTTGCTCTGTCAAAAGGGAGACATATACCCACCAACAAGTCCATAGCTGTTTTATTCATCCATTGTATCTTAATTGTGTTTTTGTAGCACATGTTAAAAGACAAGATACTTAGGGTTGTCAGTTTTGCACAATAACAACTCTACGGGAATCTCGGGTGAATTTAAAGGTACCCTGTGGAGTTTACCTGAAAACAAACAATAGTTATCTTTACAGCCATTGTTTCTGACAAAAACTCATTGTTTGAATTCAAACGCATTGAATGCATGTCCTTCTTTATAAAACATTAGCAAAATAGTATTTTAAGTCTAAATCCTGCATTGTTTACATCCATGCTTGTAGTCTTATAGTGTGTATAGAATAGTGTGAAACCTGTTTGCTGCATCACCTGCGTGCCTTTGTGCCACATTGTGCTTGTACACAAGACAAACAGAACAGGGACCCACTCATAAAAAAAAAAAAAAAAAAAAAAAAAAAAAACTGCTCCCCAGCACTACTAGGCCAAAAAAGACTTCAATGAGAACCTCAATTTAAATCAGTGACTATAGCTGGCAAGCTAACAAGCTACACATACAGCTTTGGAGTTGTTGGTGTATTTTTATTTACATAACAAACCTTGTAGCTGCATCTGCATGCTGTTTTTTTTTGTCTGGTCTTGATATGAGGCCAGGTTGTTATTGTACAGATCTGGAAATTCAGTAGGCGAATAAACTTGAGTAGGCTAAGATTATTTTTTTTGGTCCATCTTTCAGTTCAAGCAAGGGTCAACAGCCATTGGCTGTTCCCATAAAGGTTGGCACGGCTTGGCTCAAAGTTCAACAAATTAGGACCTTTAGCGCGGGCATCCGTCGTCGCAGATAACCACATACAAAATAATGGCCAGGCGCGTGCTCAACTTGTTTTTCATTCTGCTACACAGAGGTGCTTTGAGCTAAATGTAACATCAGCACAGACACATCTCACAGTGAACACATGAACATGGTGATGTTAAGCGGGTAATGTTTACAATAACAATTTGCCAACTAGCACTGAATACTGTACAACAAGTGTTGTACAGTGTTTAGTGCTAGTTGAGACTGACAGGAATTTTGCAGGTATTTAGTCGTAAACCAAAGTATTGGACGGATTGAAAATTTGACCAGATGTCATCCTGCAGGGAATATACTGTATTGTTCATCGCAATTGCTCTAGATAGATATTTAACGTCAGTAAGCATCACATCACCATTCTGAATGCTGACTCTCATCACCTTTTTATTCAGTTCAGTACATACTGACTGCCTATGTAAGCACTGTTTAAAAGGTTAATGACTCAGCAACCACACGTTTGCCACAGAGTTATCACATCATAATATGGTCTTTCAGTCAGCTTTTAACCCAAAAGTAACATACTGTTGCCTATATCCAGTCTGAGCTGACAGTGGTGCTTTCATCCACTACTGAGGGACACTACTGATTCAGTCAGAGACAGTGACGACTCAGTACACTCAGTGTTAAAGATTGGATTGTCCACATACTCAGCACCTCTGTTTCGAATGAATCTTTTCCGGAGAGCCGAGATGATAGGACAAACAGAAGGAAAAAATAGTGGACTAATAATGAAGGAGGAATAGCTCATAGAATAGAGTCCAGGAGGCGCAGCTGCTGTGAATGAATCAGGGGAAGGGGCCATAGGAAAAGACCAAATCTCATACCTGATAGCAGCTTTCAGAACAAACACTAAACAGTGTCTAGGCTTTATTTTACTTTGGCATCAGCATTCCCGCTGACTATAAACTGTTGTCATGCATGACTTTCCACATGCACACACTCTCTAGTCGGTCACTCATAACTTGAGTGTGGAAGGGATTTTTGGCTTCACTTTTTGGAATATATGTATTATTGTATGTTAATTCAGAGCATGTGCGTCTGCAAGCAAATCTTTTCTCACAGGACAACCAAGCTGGACAGAGAGAAACAAAGGAGATGGAAGATGATTTGAGCATGATTAAGCAGCAGAATTCCTGTGTATAGCCTGCTGGGCTGTGTGTGTGTGTGTGTGTGTGTGTGTGTGTGTGTGTGTGTGTGTGTGCGTGCGTGTGTGTGAGGGAGGGAGAGAGGGAGGAGGACGAGAAGGTTTTGATTGGAAATATTTATTTTGGAAACTGAAGGTTGAAAACCACAGTCTCTCTTTCTCTCTCTTTCTCCCTCTCTTTCTCTCCCCTCCCCCTCCAACCCCACCTCCACCCTCCTGGTGTCCCATAACCCAAATGGACCACTCCACATCGCTTGAAACATAATACCCCCTCCATCCCACCCCCACCTCTCTCTCTTCTGCCTTTGAGGGAATTCAAAACAATGAGATCCTTTATACGTTCTCTCTCTGTCTGTCTCTCCAGACACCAGCCGACCCCCAGCCCCCCCTCCAGTCCATACCTCCAGCCTCCCTTTAAACCACTGCCTAAACAGAGAGAAAGCCCCTCTGCCTTTCAAAAACCCTTAACTTCTCCTGGCAGACATGCATATTCACATAAACACTTATGCACTTGTACTGTCTCTTTAATGGTGCCTCTCAAAGAATACAAACTTTAATATGTCAACAGACAAGTCATATAATTTAACCATGTTAAGATGATAGCTCACACACACACACACATAGATACACACACACACACACACACGCACACCTACACACACACACACACACACACACACACCAGCTGCCACCTCAAAAGGCTAGGGCAGCTTTCTATATATATCATGTTTCTCAATACAGTGTAAAGACAGGCCAAAGCAGGATGTTGTAACTGTTTGTTGTGACTGTTGTGTTTGTTCATGGAACTAACTTACTGCTTACAAAAAGTAAGACTGTTTAACTTTTGAAAGAAGAAGCAGCACAATCTTCTTTATACAAATGAAAAGTTGAATTTATGAGTAGAAAAACATACCATTGCTCTTTTCAGCAACCTCTGGGGTTCTGCAGGATATCAATATGACAATGTTAAGGTATTCCCATTATTTTTCAAGAATAATATAGTAAGTAAATATACAGATTTGCAATAATATCATATCATCATAATCAGGACTCATTTAAAGCAGAATGGGCCCTTTCTGGGGACAGTATTTCAGAAATATTATTTGCAAATACATGTGAAAAGTTGTATAAAAGTGTGTGAGTGTGAGCAAGAATTGTTTAATGTGCATCAGCTTTGAACATGCGTAAAGGAGACAATATGTGTTCAAAAAGCTGAATGTAAATGGCCATTTGTCAGTAATTTAGATTTAAATTTCTGTAATCATATATAGATTTTTGTTAATGTGTATGGACTGAGATTCACACAAAAAAATAACAACTCCCCCCACACATTTGCTAATAATATTGCTACAGTATTGGTCAAATGCCCCTGTCAGTGTTATATTCTTATACATTCTATTGAGGAATCATACATAGAAATGATACATGTCTTTTAGTTCCGGTCTATTTCATATCCACATTGCCTTTTTAAAAATGAACCGAGAGCTGTAAGCATGAAATCACTGCGACTGACAGATAATTCATTCATTTGACACGTCTGGGGACAGTGATGCTGCCTCATCTACATGGAATTCCAATGACTGTCACAAAGTGCTTTACTGTACATTGTACCTTTATTTATCTCCCCGTTGTTCACAACCAGCGATGATACAGTGACATGTCATGTAAGTGTGTTTGTTTGTTTTACTCACTTTTAATGAGCAACTTTGCCTTCACACTACATCAAAACCATTTAGATCCTTCACTAAAGTAAAAGCACCAATACAATAAATACAAAAATACAAGTAAAAGTCATGGATTCAAAATGTGACATTCAAAGTGTACTGAAAGTATAAAAAGACAGCATTTTACTGTTGTAGCTGCTCCAGGTGGAGACAGTTTGAACTAATTAAGATATTCCCATTAATGGGAGAGAAAAAAAAGAAACAATACACTTCTGATACATTTATATAATATATATATATATATATATATATATATATATATATTCACTGTTCTCTACTTTTTGCAGTTTTTGTAAAAAAATGGATCATGTGACCTCTTTTGGCCTATTGTGCAAGAGGCCACATGCCAAAAATGATTAGGATCCACCGGTTTAATTTCAACAATGTTGTATTTTTTAAACTCATTATGTTTTTGAACGTAAAATCTTAATCTGCAAAGTAATTAGTATAAGTATAGCTCTTCGATAAAGGTGGCAGGGTACAAAAAATAACTCCCTGAATTGTAGTGGAATAGCAAAGAGCAAATTTCAACTTCTATATACTCGGTTGGGTAGTTTAATCTATAATAATGCACTTTATTTGTATTTTGTATTTTGCAAGTCCAATATTTCCTTCTGAAAAGGTTTCAAGTAGCATGAAATACAAGTACAAGAGTAAACGTACTAATACCACTGATGACCAGAGGCTTATGGTTGCCAACGATAGCTAATGTTAGTTAAATGTAGATAGATATTGCTACGTCACGACTTTTCTCTACTAGTAGAGTTACACCATGTTTTTGCATCCACTATTATCCTGTAAATGCCACCACATTGGCTGTTAAGCAAACGTTATGGGACAGCGAAGAAATAATCACTTAAATCACTTCATCTTGTCTTTAATTAAAAAAAAGACAGAAAGCAGGCCGTGCAGGGGGTATATGTATGTGTACAGCAACCTTTGCACATGAAACTGCTCAGAACTGAGTTCAGACAGGCAACATACAGAAAAGAGCCGACAGCATGTGCTTGGACTTATTCTGGGAGAGCGGCCATGGTTTGATTAGTCTCAGATTTCTCTCTCTCTCTCTCCCTCTCTCTCTTTCTCCCTCTTATATTCTGTCTTACATTTTCTTTCTGTCTCCCTCTCTGATCTCTCCATCTTTTTCTCCACCTATCCCATCCACACCTCCTTTCTATTTTTTCATTCTGGAGAGAGCGTTTCCAGCCACAGACTTGGATCCAGACCTCACATTAAACACACACAGAAAGAAAGAGGAGAGAGAGTGAGAGAGAGAGAGGTTTTTATGCCACATTCAGCAGAAAAACACTCTAAGCCCAAGGGATCTGCGTTCACCAGACAAGAAAACTTGCAGAAAAATAAAAGAAGAAAAAGCAGTATGGAGGGGAAAAAGAGCTGAAGAAGGAGGAGGGCTGCAGTGGGAATGGCTGTGGCTCCTCTGATGCTCTCAAATTGCAGCCTCTCTCTCTCTGTTTTCAAAAAAAGCCACCAGAGTGCCACAGAGATGGGGGACTGCAGCTAGTCAAATATTGGTTTTGAATGATGTAAGGAACATGCCATTGTGGAGATCCACAACCAGTGCTCAGCTCTGGAGACCCAGCCTGAGACTCACACTGGCAGTGCTTCTTCAGGCACAGAAACAAGGCACTGTCTCCCACTGGCACTTGTCGATGCAGAGAGCAGGGGGAAAGAAAATCCTGTATGTGTTGACTGTGGATCCCTTAAGACAGCTCATCTTACTCCTGCTGATCCCCGACTGTCTGGGGCTGAAGGGAAATATGGTTTTTAAATGGGAAATCAGTAATATTTAAACTTAATACATCTGCAGGGGGTTGATTCGGTTCTCAATCAGTGCCAGTGACTCGACAATTACTTGGCCAGCTGCTTAGATTCTTGGCTTTGAGAACTCACTTTCCAGTCTGTAGTGTTGCTCCCTCCCCCTCGCTACAGTGTTAATACACATGTTTTGAATTAAATACACATCATCTGCTGCCCAAACTTAAAGAAAGCAGTTTCCTATTGTCCCCCTTTGCCAAAAGCAATTGCTTTATCACTTAATTGTGTATACTGTTATACAGTTTATGGTATGCAGCAATATACAGTATATCATGGGAGATGGCTGTTGGAGTGCAAAGAAATTTGAACTGTGCAGTGTCCTTTTAAATTTTCTTTGGTTCCTTAGTTCACAATTAAAGGGTCATTTAAAGATAAAAGTAGTACTTTGTGTTGCTTGGTGCACCTTTACATCATCTCATTTATATGCCCAATGCATACTTGAAACCAAGACACAAGGCAAAGTAACTGACACAGGGCCCCAGACCTTTAGGAGGCCCCAATAATACTAGATTCACTAGTTAACATTGTTGGGAATTTGACCAGTGCAATATAAGTTAAGACTGCTTTTACTTGACCTTGTGTCCCTGTCATGTAGAGTGGGCCTGTGTCAGAATATAGTCCTGAGAGCATTGTGATGGAGATCTTAGAGCTGGTTCTCTGTAACAAGAAGTTTCAGGAGACCTGGATGTCTTACACAGGAATATTTATTGAAGCTTGATCGAAGAGAAAAGGGAAACACCACGTGTGAATCACAGCGTACTGCTACCTAAATCTGACGATGGTGTCCTGAAGCTCAGTATTTAACTCTCCCCAGAAGTGATAAGTTCCGCTATATCCAAATAGGGTTATTCCTAACTCAGCCTGGCATGTGTGATGACTCTATTGGATATCAGATCCAAACAAGGAAAGACATCAACCATTGCTGTCCTAGCAACAGCATAGCCTCTCTACAGTCTCTCTTATCCAGCGTCAACAACCAGGCGCCAGCCTGTTGTGTCTAAACCTGAAAACAGAAGATATCTAGCAGACCTTGGTCTACCAGAGGCCAGAGCCAACTCGGGCACACAGAGTGAGACAGGTGAACAGAGACAGGCAGTTGACCTGACCTGTGAAGCTCTGTCTTAAGTTACCTTTAACCTACAAGAGGGAAGTTTAACATACAAGAAGGAAAATTCCTTCATAAGCATTAATGTAGCACATTTAAGAATATGCACCACGTGAGAACCATATACAGTTGTGTTTAATCAAACTGACTCACAGAGACTCAAGGGTTTGTTGTTCCAGCAGAGGAGAAATATTTGGTTTTCGAACAATTCTCTTCTGCAACATTAATGATGGCTCTTCCATTAAATCTGGCAGTGAATCAAGCCTTAGTCTGGACGCTGGACTACATCAACATTTCAAAACAGTGAGTAGAATTTGTCTTTGGGCTGAAGTTAAAACAGAGTACAGGTGTTGTGTTTAGTGCTAATACACCCCGTCAACCTCACTGTCGGAGGGGCTCACTTTAAGATGGCTGCTCTTCACTGCTTTTCTCTCAACAGCTTGATACTATTACTCTCAAGCACAGGCCATCCATCTTCATTTATGTCCTATGTCCTGTCAGTGTGTGTGTCTGTGTGTGCATGAGTGTCTATGTAGATTTTGGATGGTTGCTCCTTCTTCAGAGGATTCTAAAAGAGACACACAACACACACACACACACACACTGGTATGACATAGTTTGGAATGAAACATAAACAGGCATTGTCTCATGGAGTTTTAACAAAAACATTCAGGTTTCACTTTACAAAAAAACTCGCCCAAAAACACAAATCCTCCTGATGAAGCTTCATGATTTAAGCCAAAAAAAGAGCTTACTAACACTGTGGCTTCGCTGCTGCTTGGCTGGTTACACTGAGTACATTCATAAACCCGGAGTCATCAGTTTTGTTCCCAAAAGATAGGAGAGTAGAAGAGCAGATGTATATAAAACCTAAATTATAAAACACTTCACTTCTTGTACAGCAGAGGGATTTTCTTGCGTATCCAGAACAGCAAATATCAATGCTATGGTGAACTGGCTATTGGAGTACTCTATATGTAAATGTAGTTATTTTTTTTACCTCTAGTAGTGCTGTGGAGCGTTTTCCTTTTACTTTTTTGCATGAGTGGGTCACTGTTTTGTTTATGCGGGACATGATACACATTCCTCCCAATGGTTTCACATGATTCCACTGATGTAAGCCAAGATATGCGCCAGCAAAAACAGTGAAGAAGAAGACTATTGGCTAGTAACCATGGATGTAAACAATCCAGGATTTAAAAAAAAATTCAAATCAGCTTTGCAAATATTTTATGAGGAATAAAATGCATTAAACACATTTGTTGGAGCTTTTTCAACGTTTGTTTGTTCACAATAAAACTCCACAGGGCACCTTAAGGTGTTTAAACTGACAGGATTAGGAGCTCCTAAATCTGTATGACAAATTTCAAAACTCGTCTTTATAGACTTGCTTTTGTGGAATGAGCTTTAAAGCAGTATTATTGTTTTGTTTGGCCACTTGGGGGCAGCACAACCATCTGTAAACAAAATGTTGATATATTATTTTATGTTTCAAAAAGACTACCATTGCCTTTAAAAGACCAAAGCGAACGACTACTACCCAGGAGCACTCACCTCCACCATCATGAAGTGCTCTGAGCGGATAGTGAAAAACCTCCCCCCTGACTAACTCACTGGACCCACTTCAGTGTGCAGGACAAACAGGTCAACAGATGTCACCCTAACCCTCCACACTGCCCTCTCACACCTGGACCAGAGGAACACATATGTGAGGACACTGTTCACTGACTAAAGTTCAGCATTCAACACCATTGAGCCCTCCAAGCTGGTCATTAAGCTCAAAGACCAGGGGCTCAACACCGTGTGTGACTGGATCCTGAACTTCCTGACGGGCAGACCCCAGGCTGTGCGGGTAGGCATCACCATCCTCCACCCTGAACCTCATTCCGGCGCCTTTTAGGGCTGCATGCTCAACCCTCTGCTGTACTCCCTGTTCACACATGACTGCGAGGCCAACCAACACCATCATTAAGTCTACTGATGACATGGCCATTGGCCTGATCACTGGCGACGATGAGGCGGCCTACAGAGAGGAGGTCAGAGCCCTGACATCTTGGTGCCAGAACAACAATCTCAATCTCAACATCAGCAAAACAAAGCAGCTGATTGTGGATTACAGGAAATTACAGAGCGAGAGATCCCCATCAATGGAACAACAGTCTTCAGGTTCCTCTGGGTTCACATCAGCGAGGACCTGACCTGGAGTCACCACACCAACATCATTACAAGGACAGCAAGACAATGGCTCTTTGTGTTCCGCAGGCTGAAGAGGCTCAACATGGACTCCAGGATACTCTGACAGGATCCTGACTGGCTGCATCACCACCTGGTATGGCAGCTGCACCGCCCTCAATTGTAAGCCTCTAAAAAGGGTGGAGGAAACTGCTCAGCACAGCTGGAAAACATGGGGGACCTCTACACTGGAGTCATGTTTGTGTCCACCTGAAGAATGCAAGCCCAATATTCATTATTTTAGCTCTGTTTTTGGTCTCCACTAACACCTGAGAAAAATATCTGTCTCTTAAGCTGCTAAATGCTCCACTATGTTCACCAGTAGAGTGGGTTTACTAGTGCTTTTTCACTGAAAACAGCTGCTGCTGGAAACCAGATTGATGAGAGCAGTAAGACTGAAACAAAACAGTGAAGTTACGGGGCCAAAACAATGAGCTCAACGATACTAAAATGCTGAGGGGAACTGCAGAGTTGGTGGTAATTCGTTATGGATTTGTCACTAAAAAAGACACCTTTCACATTAAACAAAGTAATGTTATCGATTGATAATATAAAAATATTGTTAATGTCAATATTAAGCAGAGCTTTTATAGGTTATTTTCATGATTGATTGACTTTTATCGGTTATTTTTATGACTCCTGCTTAAGTTTTTGAGTTTTGACCTTAATTAATATATTTTACTACTGATTTCGTCTTCTCTTAAGGCTTATTTTACTCATTTGTATAGCACTTTGTAACTGAAGCATGATTTAAAACTTTTCATGATACAAATTTCTTCATCAATCAATAATGTAAAAATATTGATTAGTGCAGCTTTAATGGGATGTTTTATGGATGACTTTTATGATTCAAGCCTCAGTTTTATAGTTTTGACTTAGTTTTTAGTTCGTTTATTTTACTTGATTTTATCTGTTTGACAATACTTTTACTCATTTGCACAGCACTAAAGCATTATTTAAACCTTATAACCAGTACTTGTTAACAAACTCATGGCAATAACTATGATTGTTATTGCATTACTGTTGCTATTTTTGTTAAATACATGACATTTTAAAATCAGGTTTGTGACCAAAAGAAGGAAAACTCTGGGTTGGCAAACTGTCCCGTATCAACAAGTACTGCTGAGGTGCTTTAAAACAAATTGCTGCACCCTCACACTTATTGTACTGGAGTGTGGATATGTGGATATGTGGAACTAAAAGTGAATCGGGGTGTTGTTGGAAAAGAGCATGAAAGCTGAGCTGATTTTCCCTGGATAAATGAAGTATTTAAAAAACAAAATCTGGTTTCATGCCTCTTTTTTATGTGTGCGTGTGTGTATGTGTGGGAGTGTGTGTGTATGTGTGTGTATTCACTGTTGTGGGCGACACGCTGGGAGTCGTGGGTTGACTCCCCAGCCTGCATGTTCGTTCCAGTTTCTATTCTTGCCCCGGGATGTGGGGAGGAAACCAGGAGAAGGAATGTGTCCCTTGTCCCTCTCGAGAGCACAGATCCTTTAGGGATATATTTTTGGAGCACACTACTAGTAACTTTACTAGCAGCTTTATTTATGTGTTCCAAAAATGTTCCTGTGTTATATACTACAGCAAATGTGGACATGTTGGCTTTCCAGCCAATGATGGCTGGAAATAGAGACTTGTTTTCCCAGACATCTTCTGTTGTTACAGTCAGACCAGAACAGGCGATAAATGAGGGATCATGAATATTATAAAACCATTTAAGGTCCAGTATGTGTTCAGATTAGTCTTTCCTCTTGGTAAACAAACTATATATATATATATATATATATATATATTCTATTCTGTTGAACTGATCATTTAAGTCACATTCAAAATACATTACACATACACATTAATACTATAACTCTGCAGTTCCTCTCAAGTCTAAGAGTGTTTTAGCATTTCCCAGCTCTTTTGGTGATAAGGCCACTGTACTCTACCTGCCAACAACAGACAGAAACACAGTTAGATACTAGTTGGTGAACATAGTGGAGCATTTATATCAGCTAAAGAGACAGATATTTGGTGAAGACCAAAAACAGAGCTAAAAGAGGAATATTGGACATACATTCAAACACAAGGCCAAATGAATGATCGTTATGCTCTGTTTCTGCTGGATGTGAGATTAGGCCATTGCTTGCTAATATTTTCACCATATCCACACTACATATGGCCAATATGTCCAACTAACTAGTTGCTCTAAGAAGATAAAAAGAGACAATTTTTTCTTTTTCCTGCATACCACAGGATTTTCATTGTAAATTGCAGCCATCAAAGATTTTATGTTGAATCAACTCTTTGCCATCATAAGTCTTTTGTTTTTTTAGGAAATCAACTTCTTGCTTCAACAGAATTAAATCTAAACATGAAACCATTAAGCTGGCATTCCTAAGCAAACATTTTCTTTAGAGGGATTTAATCAATGCCTCTTTCTCTCATTCTTAATCACATAGAAGCAAAAAACACCCCAGGTCACCACACAGCACTCTGCCTCTCTGTGCAGCATTCTGCCCGCAAAGCAACATGAGGCCAGAGCCTCCAGCTAACTCCCCACTGCTGCACATGCACTACGGCTGTGTGTGAGGAAGTGGGGCGGGGGAGTCAGTCTGCAACATTAGACCATGAGGGCTGCAGTGAAAGAGACAGACGGTGGCTGAGGAGAGCATGACAGATGCCCTTTTCACCGCCAAATGCAGGCAGTCCGCCAGAAGTCAAAGCATCAATCAGAGGTCAAAGGTCATCCGCCTGAAGCATGCATGGGCAGGCAAGTGACTGGACAGATAAGGAGATTAGGGGTCACAGGATTCTGCTTGCGGAAGGGGAAAATATTAGTGAAGAGGCATTAGTATGATGTGCCCCAGTGCACTAAATACACACTCCAACATGGCTGCAGTGCATGCATGGATGCGCGCACAAATACACACACATACACAAATACACACATCAAGACACACATGTACACAAAGGTAAAAGCAACACTAATGCCATCTCTAATGCCTCTACGTGAAAAATGAAAGATTTATTCACAAAGAGAGCAACATTCAACACTGAGGCCTCTTCTCACAGGAAATGGATCCTTTCTTCATCTCTGCATGTGTGTGTGTGTGTTATTATGTGCATGAATGGCTTGTTGTGAGATGCTGGCAGAGCATGCCTGCACACACACACACACACACACACACACACACACACACAAAGACCTGGATGTTAGGAGGGGTAAATAATACGTCCTATTTTTAGAGGTCTGCTCCAATTTGTGCTTCACTCCTCTGAACCCAAACAGAGTCAGAGCTAATCAGTGCTGCCTCCCCACAGCCACCGAGAGAGCAACAAGCCACAGTGTGTGGAGAAAATACCTCCATCTCTCTACAGCTTAGCAAAATGAGACGCAGATTAGAGCTGTTTTTTCACAAATCTGTCTTTTTGAACTGTTGTAACTCTGTGATAGCGTGCTGTCTCCCTTTTATTTGATTTCTTATATATTCCTCTATATGGATGTTGTATGTATTTAATGTAATAATTGAGTTTATTTGCAATTAACTTTACTACATAAATACAATTCCCTTGCCTTGCCTCGAAAAATATATTTTAAATCCTTTATTTGTGTGCCTTTTTAAGCATCTAGTCTATTTTCTTCTGACTTCAGCCTGTAGCTACGGTGAGTGTTGGGTTGTGAGTGCTGTGGAATCTGAACCCACAGCAGTGCTGCAGCTGAACACATGCTGCGTGGACCCTGAAGCTGCTGCTGCTGATGCGCTGCTTTCACTATACGGCCAGTGCAAGCAGGTGTTCAGGATGCTTGTACACCTAACCCGTTCGGTTTGGTTTAAAACAACTTTGCATTTGTTCATGCTATACGACATCCGGCTGCAGTATTGATGAATACTGCTCATTATCATGTGTGAGCTCACTGTGACACCAGAAAAGATAAATAAGATGCATTGGAGCAGGAAAGTGCAACATGACTTCTTGTCAGTCACTTCTTGTCTGTTCTTATCCCCCTATGGGTCCATGTAGCACTGACGATGGAGCATGACAGTCACCACAACTTTCCAGCGAATGACTTACCTGTCAGTGCTTTGTGCTCAAAAGTTTGGTATGAAATTTTAAAGAGGTATTGCACACTTAAATATGTTTTTGGAGCTGTAAACTGGATTATATGACTGTACTTTGATGAAACACATCAATGCTGGTGTTAGTATTAACATTTTTCACCAAATATATAAAAATCGGCATTTTAAAATGGCTCAACACACCATTAGCCCTAGACCTTGCGGGCCAATGCAGAGATAAAGTGGACTGGTTGGGCTTGTCTATGTCATGAAGTTTATATTAAAAACAGTTAACGCCAAACAGTGACAGCTGGTCATCGGTTCACAAAATAATTGAAGGGAACATAGAGTCATTTAAAAATTCAAAATAAACATTTGAGGGAATTAATTAGTTAGGAGCAGAATATTTTAATCCATGTGCATGGATGATACAAAAGTTTCCCCTCCTGACCCAGTAGAATGTATTAGTTTGTAAGTAACCCTCTGAATATTCCTCCTTGTGGCGCCTGGGCTCCTCTCTGGCTGCTCCCAGTGCTCCCTGCAGGGCTTTCCTGCTGCTGAACTGACCCTGACATCTCCATCCCAGCTCACATGCTCCATCTGTGTGTGTGTGTGTGTGTGTGTGTGTGTGTGTGTGTGTGTGTGTGCGTGTGCCTGTGTGGAGGGTGGCAGTCTCAACTCGTGTTTGGTCAGAGGATTTTGTAGTGTTCAGACAGCATCTTGACCTCAGATTGGAAAATCGCACACAGGCATGCAGCACTGAAGTACACTGTCCCGCTCACATACCTCAGATTCCTGCTTGTTTTGCTTTGCTTTCAAAGTTCTTCTGTTTGGGGAAAGGGAAAGCACTGACCTCTGGTTGGTTTGAGGAACGAGGAAGGGAGAGAAAAGAGAGAAGACTAATATTAGGATGATCTGGTCACTAAAGTACATAAAAAATTATAATAAACATCCTGTTTTTATTATTTTGACCACAGCTTGACTCACCACAGGAGGTTTCACATCTGCATTACTATATAAGGATATTACATTTGCTGATCTAATGATTTTAAACTGCACTTTAATCAAATAATAACCCACCGGTTTTCCATAACAAAAGCACAAACTTCTTTTTTTCTTCAAATTACAAAATTATTTGGCATGTGAAAGTTTTCCTGGACTTTTAACCACAACCTCATGTTCTTCATCAGCCGATAAAGGTCAAGGAAGTTCCAGATTTTGGTCACATGAGCCCTCTCCGTGACAACTGGGCAAACTCCATCTGCTGTTGAAGATGATGAAAACTGTAAGATGTTGTTGGAATCTCCAGAAAAAGCTAGTAAGTGGACCATTAGTCAAGTTTTTTTATATATATAATTATTATTAATTAATTAATTATTAATTATTTAGGTTAGTACATTCATGTGTTTCATATTAAGGGACACCACTTCCTTTTGATATGATCAAATATAATCAGTGTGTTATTTCATGTCTCTAATATGATCATATAAGATAGTGAGAGTGCAACTCATTTCATGCAATTAATAATAATCCCCAGTCTATGTTGGACATTGGCCAGTTTCTTGGGCAGCCAGGTTCATGTTTGGCTGGGCTCCGACAATCACAGGCTCCAGACTGCACCATCACACTGCAAATTCTTCAAACAAACAGCCGTTGGTAGCACTGTGTGTGAGTGTGTGTGTGTGTGGATAGTTGGGGGAGAAAGTAAGACAGGGAGATGTCTGGCTTTAACAACATCAGCATAATCAATAGGCAGTTATGATTGTAAACTATTTTATTGAGTTGCCAAAACCATTTTAATGACTGATTAATGGTTAATTTTTTTTCATGCAACAACACTAACGTTTTCATGGCTTCAGCTTTGCAGATGTTAGGATTTGCTGCTTGTCCTTGTTTTAAATGACAGTAAACTTTACAAGTTTGAGGTTTGACTGCTGTTCAGACAAAACAATTAAATTGAAGGTGTCACTTTGGTTCTGGGTAATTGTGATATGAATGTATCACCATTTTCTGAAGTTTTACAAACCAAGCAATCAATCGATTTATCAAGGGAATATTCAACAGATTCATCCATTAGGAAAATAGTTATTAATTGCTTCTGTGTATGAAACAGTTCAAAGTTAGCTGCACCTCAGGAGCATTCTGCTTACACAGTAATACATGAGTAGTAATGATCTAATTGACAGGGATTCTGCATTGAGTATTTGTAGTTTTGATACTTTCAGTACATTTTCCTGATTATACTCACATACTGAAGTAACATTTTCAATGCAGACTTGTAATTGTGTATTTTTACAGTGTGGTGTAAGTACTTTTACTTAAAGTAAAGGATCTGGACATTCCTCCTCCACTGTTGATGGGTAAATGATGTGTATCAGATGCTATGGCTTTGGCGCCCACCAAATCTCGATCTAACAGATGTTAATTTTCCCTTTGATTTCCCTTTCAGTCTGCATGTGCCTGAGCTGAAGATTGTTAGATAAATTAGAGAGTGCCTTCACATTAGCATTATATTTAAAGTTGCAATGTGCAGATATTGCAGACAGCAACATTGTGAAAAGCATCGGCATTGGGCATCATCCACAATGTTGCAAAATCATCAAACACCCATGTTCTTGTCTGACAGTGGGGCTGGGTTATCAAGATGAATTCAGATTCAGGCAGCAAAACAAATGTAGAGTACAAGATGGACACATGGACATGGACACAAGGACAAGAAACAAAAAACAGGCAAAACTAAGGTTATTTAAATAAATTAATATTCAACTTGTTTTATTTTGTTAGCTTTTTTTTTTTGTATTTTGTAACCTTGATCAGGACATGTCCTTTAATGCCCATATAAAACAGACTTCAAGGACTGACTTTTTCCACCTACGTAACATTATAAAAATCAGGCATATCCTGTCTCAAAAAGATGCAGAAAAACTATCCCAAGCATTTGTTACTTCTAGATTGGATTATTGTAATTCCTTATTATCAGCCATCCCTTAGTTATGCTGTTATAGGCTTAGACTGCCAGGGGATTTCCTATGATGCACTGAGCTTCTCTCTCCTCCTCTCCCTCTCCATCCGTACGCATTCCTATCCCACTAATACATGTTACTAACTCCACCTCTTCCCCGTAGTTTTCTTCTTCTCACTTTCTGCAGGTATTTCCGCCTCTGGAGCTGTAGATTCTGGATCTGTGATTGCCGGCCGTCTACTGCCCCCATGTTCCTGCTCCACACTCACTGCTGCAGTTGTTATTATTATTAGTCTGATTTGTTGTCTCTCCTCCTGCTCTGTCTCCCCTCTCCCCCTCTCTCCTCCCCTTTCAACCCAACTGGGTCGATGCAGATGGCCGCCCACCCAGAGCCTGGTTCTGCTCGAGGTTTCTACCTGTTAAAAGGGAGTTTTTCCTCACCACTGTCGCCAAGTGCTGCTCATGATGGGAACTGTTGGGTCTCTGTAAATAATATTTTAAAGAATATGGTCTAGACCTACTCTATGCGAAAAGCATATTAAGATAACTTTTGTTATGATTTGGTGCTATACTAATAAAATTGACTTGACTTGTTCCTCAGCGTTTTTAATAGTTGGTAACAAGAAAAAAAAAAATGTTTTACAGGGGTTGAGGGGCATGAACGACTGCTTTAGATGAATAATCAGAACCAGAGCCAGAATCAGAACTTATGCACCTTTGCTGAAAATATGTATCCTTTTACCTCCACAGTCTGGGTCTTCTGCTATCCTCAATACAATAACGCTCATAATTTCAACATGGTTCTAGGAACTTAATAAGCCACTTTAGCCAAAAAACTGTGCTGGCACTCTGCTCTAATCCCAGCGTCCTCTCTGGAATCACAGACTTTGATGCGCGTGCCTGACAGCTCTGTGAAGGTTTAGCTGTGTTCCACCGTAACACTGGAAACTCCACAAGGGCTCTCTTACTGCATTTTTGAACCCTTTATGAATACCTTCTTTAAGTCTGCACTCCCGCACACTTTGCTTCAGGGAATAACCCACAATTCATAGTCTTGCAATGTTAAAAATAGTGATGACAGAGGAAAAGAGCCAGCAATAGCAAGTTTACATGTACGTAGCTCATCAGTAAGCACTGTGTGCAGTTGTTTGACTTATGACGGCATGGTGATGATCTCCAGATGTTTTCCTTTGATTAGATCCAACAAAATCTTCTATTTTGCTTGTAAACTGAGAGGGGAAAACACTGTCCCGGTCCTCATGTAGCAGTCTGAACCATTGCACCCTCTTGCAGTCACGCACATATGCCGGGCGTGCATATAGCCTCAGCTGAATTCTGAAGGGGTCGTGAGTTGAGGCTATGCCACTCTGGGTCAACATAGACCAAAGTCCTTAAGTGATCATTCCATTGTCATACAACTTGGGTCTTGTTTTTTGTAGTTTTGACCAATATTTTGATGAATAATGATGTTCTTGTAGTCACCAAGCTAAGGGAAAACCTGCAGTTTACAACAACTTGGGTTCTATTTTGTCCATCAGTTCCATCAGTCATGATAACATTATAATCAATTGACTGCTGAGATCTGAACACTGAGAGGTCACTAAAAATAGGTCCAAAGGGACAAGAAACACAAGCAGTCAGTAGATAAGACAGGTTGTAAACAAACCACCAGGTCAGCTGGATTTACTGGAACAGAAAAAAAGATGAACAGCAAAGTTACCCAAACTGTGACTTGTAAACATCCACTACAGTCTACAGCTCCACTTTCTGCTTCAGCTTCGATTCACATCTCAGAAGAGTTCAGACAATCTGACTAATTTACAACAATCTGTTGTGTCCTGCCCCACTGTACTTCATTGTAGTGAAGCTACCGCGTGTCCAGATCTTAGCAGTTACTTTGGTGAGTACAATGTTAGTATGAGCAACAGAAAAGATGGCCAAAACTAACAAAATCATTCCCAAATTGTATAAACTAGAATAATCCTATAAGGAGGGCTTTCTTAAAATGGCTGTCAAATTCAAAATGGTTTATTCTCGGACGGTTTTGGTGCAGTGGTTGTCCATTTAGCAGATCTTGCTAGGTTTCTCCATTTAACATTAGCACAGAGACCAACTGAACACAGACTGGGTCAGCTGGACAGTAATTTTAGCAACGCCCCCGACTGGGGTACAAGGCATGAACTGTTTATACAGTGAGAATTCAAACAGATCATTGCAGATCAAAACATTTGATTTTTCCCAATTTCAAATGGTTGTTCAAATCCTGAATTGAAACTGACAGCAGCCCTATGAGAAATATTTGCAGCACTCTGTTAGATGAACGCCTTAAAAAAGTCCAGCTCTTATGAAGGCAAGATTTGTTGTTCCTCGGTACAATCCAAAAATAACTTCAGTAGCAATTACACAGTTGCTGGTATTCATATAATTATATTCAAAAATGTTGATGGGAATCTTTGTTGTTATGTCTGCTGCCACAAACTCATATTAGTCTAACCCCTGTATGCACTCCTCAACTGCAGCTGCTAACATTAGTATCACGTTAGAACCAATGATTTATCACTCCTGACATATGTGCTCATGTATTTACAACATGGATTTATTCCTCTGTGTACTCCCATGCACCTGTGGAGCAGATTTATGATATGCAAACTCCCACATATCACCGCATGTGTCTTCCACATTAACAAGATGAGGAATAGTCTGTCTCTTGGACAATGCTTAATTTTAATACAAGACCTTTTTTTCTGTCTAAATTTCATTTGGCAAGCAGAGAGTGAAAAAGTTTTTTCCTTTTCCCCCCTCTCATTGTTTATGCAAAGTCAGCTGCCGTACAATGCTTTTACACCGATAACAGAGATGAGATCGCCGCTGCGGATCTGCAGTTTTCTGCCGACATCTGCACTATCTCAGGCTAGTGCACACACATTCGCCCACAGGCACAAATACACACACACACACACACACACACACACACACACACACAAACACACACATTCTCTCTAATCTGATTGTTCCGGAAAACTGAATGTAAAATTGCAATCAGTGTAGTGCAATTATTAGCCATCCTGCAATTCAATCTGCACTTTTCTCTACCTCCTTCACTGCTGGAAATCAGCACATTCACTACAGGCAAAAAGAGGCATAAGTGGGTGGAAGGAAAGACAAAGAAAGAAGTGAGTAAAAAGTGAGAGGGAGAGAGAGAGAGAAAGAGAGAGAGATAGCTGAAAGAAAGAAAGTAGAATCAATTGCTGTCACATCCATCCCAGAAAATACAGTGGAAAAAAGACGTAAAAAGAAAGAACTTAGCATGAAACAGGCACAGAGTTTGAGAAATGGCTGAAAGAGAAGCAAAGTAGGAGGAAAGATGGAGGAGGGAGAAATAGTTGAAAGAACAAAAGCAAAATAAAGAAATCAATTAGTGTCACATCTGTCGAAGGAACTGGAGCAGTGGAAAGAAAGAAAATGAGAAAGGTTGAGGAGGGAATCACATCTGAAAACCAGCATCTAAAATTCAGAAAGCTTCTTTCATGAACCTACTGAAATATTCAAATGGCAGTAGCCCAGGGACGGCACATCCATCGGCCTAATATGTTTGATATTTCCATGTAGAAATAAAAGCCAGTGAGTAAAATATTGATATCTGCTTCCTAATGACCTGTGGAGGATGTGGAGGGAAATTATGAAGTGTAAAAGAGGAGACAAAAGAGGAAAATGAAATAAAGGACACAAAGTAAGGGCCTATTTCACCCAGGAGAGGTGAAGGGGGACTCAGGACAGACATTGTAATACTCTCCATAGAACATAATTCATGGCACACTGACACACGCCACTGATACTATAGCTATTTTTCTTACTTTGCATGTGGCCATATCCCACATGGCTGGACATTTATTATGCCCCCGATATGTGTTCTCAACGGTACTTTCTCTTGTCATTTCTGTACTAAAGATTCAAAGACACTGACAAAGTTTTAAAGGGGCCCAAAGTTTTCAGTTACGAACCAGCCTGAAAGCCCTATTTTTGTAGTGATGCAACAACCAATGCAAGCCACAGTTTGGTCCTTTCCTGACCTTTGACGTTTGCTTTGTCCATCTGTGTGGTATTTTGGTGCCACAGTGCACAGGTGGGAGGGGAGTAGGGCCATCCACCACTTTGGTCCAGAGTAAGATATCAAGAGTTATGGGCCAGACAGCCAGGTTATCCATGGTCGCCAGAGGATGGCTCCATATGAAATTTGGTGACTCCCTGTTCTTTCTTTAGCTCCACCAACAGATCACATTTTCTATTTGACCAATACTTTGGTCATGAAATTTGCAGTGGATATTGGTCCCCTGTGGTCCCCCTCCTCACCACTGTCGCCAAGTGCTTACTTATGATGGGAACTGTTGGGTCTCTGTAAATAATATTTTAAAGAGTATGTTCTAGACCTACTCTATGTGAAAAGCGTTGTGAGATAACTTTTGTTATGATTTGGAACTATACAAATAAAACTGACTTGACTTGACTTGACTGTGGATATTGGTCTGCGAAGCATAAACCATAACATTTCATCCAGCACAATCTACCCAAATCTAGCTAAATTGCTATTAAATTTAACATCTTACCACTACCATCCATCCATCTATTCATCTATTCATCCATCTTGCACCATAGGTAATGCTGACAATTCATTTCTCATCCTGTCTTTCCTTTTAAGTCGTTTTTTCTTTGAATATGTTCTACTGCTCTACTGTCATTAGTGCAATGACCCAATTTAGCTATAGGGATCATTAAAGTTTGATCTTTTTTGATTTACTTCTAAGTTCAGTCTGATGGATAATGTGCACTCTGATTGGAATAATATGACAGAATATATTTGCCATCTGATAGGGATGCATGGATCTTATCTGCCAGATCAGGGTAGGATACTGGGGCGAGTACTAGCCCTCATTAAGTGGGTCAGGTATCAGCCAGATGTGACTGATCCACATCATTAAAAATATGACAAATCACTTAATTCACTCAAAACACAAACACACACACACACACACACACACACACAGTAATTTAACAATCACAAATACTATTAAAGATAAGATAGTAAAGCGTAAAAGTCTCTCAGAGGACTGATGTCACTCCCTATTCCAGTAGTAAGGTGCATGGTAGTGGTGAGTGTAATAGCTATGTGTGATGAATCAAATGGCACTGTGGTAGACAGCGCCCAGTGGTTTAAGGGTGGTGGCAGCAGCAAACAGAATATCTCCATAATCCAATGTTGACAATATGTTGGAGTGTATACTTCTTCTGTTTTCAAAGGAGAAACAAGCTGTCTTTCAGTATAATACATCCAGTTTGAATTTTTTTAGATGTTCAACATGACTTTTGTAGGACATTTTGCTGTCTAAGTATTTATAATGCTGTACTGTATCAATTAGATCTCAATATAGAGCATGAATAGGATTAGGAACATCAATTGTTTGTGCTCATTTGGAGAATACATATTTCGTCTTTGTGGAGTAGAATAAGCTTTAAATTAAACAGGAAGGGTCTTGAGATCACTGCAATCTAATCTGCAGAGGGCCTGGTCTGTGATGGGGCCGATGGCATGCAAGATGGTGTCCTCAGCATAAAAATGGGCTTTACAGTGCTGAGTTCAAAAGAGAAAGCAGCGGAACATAAACCAGGAACATTAACAAAGTTTGCTAATACTTGAATATGCTTTGCAGGAGATACGGTTGCATTAAATAGGTTAGGTAGGTCTCCGTGCCAACCTTGGAAAAGCTGTATAGTACCATGATAGTCTAAGTGCTGTTTACAGAGCCACTTCCACACTGATGACAATAAAATTCCAGAGAAAACATTGAATAATATAATACTCCGGTCCCTCAAAAATCCATGCAAGTTGAAGCCTGGAATGGCTGCGTACTCCATATCCACATTGCATTATCACAGCACAGCACTGTTCCATTAGGCGGAGCGACTGCTTGACCAGCCAAGTGTAATGGAAAGACACAGAGCACTGACCACATCCAGCGCTGGACGCTCCACTGCACCACCAATATTTTGGTCAAATGATTCAATTACTCCTTCAACAGAGCGGTGGGCCAAAGAAAACAGGCCGCCACGCTCTTTTTGTGGTGTGTGTGAGTGTGCGCACGAGCGAGCATGTGTGTGCATGTGCACGTGGGGACCTAAAAGGGGACCTAATTGAAACCAGCTGTTTCACTGAGACAGTGCTGGAATGAGGGCAGAGCGCCACATTAGTCTGACACGGATCGAGTGAGAGACATGTATGGAGGTGGGGACAAGAATGTGAGGCTCATGCAGAGAGTCAGTGTTTGATGTGGGGGGGGGGGGGGGGGGGGCGGGGGGGGACGACTGAGGGGTTCTCATTGTCTCTCGCAAGACTTTGGTAACAATTTGATGTTTTTTGTACTTGGCACTTTCAAGTGTCAGACTTGAAGTGACGGAGAGGCAGACTGTTGGCTGACAGGAGGGGCTCATGCAAAATAAAACCATCACCATCCTCAGCAGCGGCACTGCAAAAGAACCTCATTGTAAAAAAGGAGCTTATGTACAGTATGTAATCACAAGTCCCTGCACAGACAAAGTTACACCTTTGCTCTGTTTTCATCACTCAGACTTGGATACCAGAGATTTATAGGCTCTGACATTTGGGACTTTCAAGTCAGCGGCAAAAGATGTGATTTCAGATTTTGCTACTGGCTTTTTACAGAGCTTTTAACCATTTCATATGATCTTCATCAGCTGGGACCAAATTGGTTGTCATAGAGATCTGTTGGCAAGTGAGTTCAGTAGCTTTTAGCACTTTTAGGACTACTCACCCATGTTGGCTTGGAAGTTAAGCATCAAAGTTAATTTTTCACCTTAATTAAATAGTAGTTTGGCAAAAGAATCCCAGCTCAAGATCCACGTACTTCATTTTTTCATAGCTTTCAACCCATCACACAGTCTTCGTCAGTGGATAGAGTTAGTTCAGTTGCCATTGAGATGAATGTTTCCGAGGTAAACTTTATGCTTGACTATTAAGCCAACACAGGCCAACAGGCGCAAGTTGTGAATACAATATTTACGTCATCATACATCATCAACTTTTAAGTTATTTTGGTGAACTTGTTGGCAAACTGTTGCTTATTTACTCAACCAGCAGTCACAGAGCAACATTAGCATTACATTGGAGGTATGTATGTGTCCACCTGAAACAGTAGTAAAGTAATAAGTCCAATATTCTTTCTCTTTTAGCTCTGTTTTTGGTCTCCACCAACTTCTGAGGGAAATATTTGTCTGTCTGCTGTTTGCTGCTGAGCAGGTCATGTACATTGGTTTTTGTTAGCTTTTTTACTGAAAACAGCTGGTCCTAATGAAAACAACACTATGAGAGCGGTGGGAGTGAACCAACACAGTGAAGTTGCAGCCGGACAGCGAAACAGTAATGTTGGAGCCATAATGCAGTTCGTTGTTTGTTTTATTTTACCCTTATCTAAGATCACAGAGTGACTATATGTACAACATACAGCTCTGAAACCTTACCAAACCTTAACCATAACCGTGACAGAAGTGGTCACATGAATAATTGTTGTAACAGTGGTTTGTAATGGTTTTGGAAGGCTCTGTTCCTGCCAATAGGAGTGTCATATCAGAAATTACTAATACAGATTGTTCCAAATGACTTTTTCATTTAGTCTGGATAACCTGTTGGACAGTTGTAAACAGAGAGTCTAGTGCACCCGAAATGTAAGTAAATAACTGTGAGTGTGCCCAACTACGGTTAATACGGTACATTGAAGTTGAACCAAGAATTTGGTCTCTATTTAGAGACAGTTTGGGTATTACATTTATACTTGCTTTGTTCTCCAGATAGGTTTGGCTAGAGTGCTCTACTCCTTCTTTCCAGATCTCAGTAATTAACTTACAGTATAATGTTATAACTACTGTTAGGAATGATTTCCAAAGGTATGGAAATGAGACCAGGGTTTTATTTGTTAATAATGAAATGTAAACACATGATTTACAGGTATGTATATTACCTAACAAGGATTTTACATATTTGTTTAATTTTCCTGGAGCTTGAGGCTCCATCTACACCACTAGTCCTATGGGCTTGAGACCAAAGTTGTCATCTGATAAGACTGGCTGTTCAGCCTTGTTGACAGCAGTGAATTCATTAGTCTAACTGAATTTACCCACACAAACATGAGGATTCCATGTCAGCTAACAGCATTAATAGGCAGCCTTTAACAAATAATCTCATTGATATAGTAGAGTATTTAACTCTTACCAGGATCAGATGAACAAGCAAGAAACATCAAAGCTGAAATTAGTACAAATGAGAAATTTGGAAAAGTAAAGTCTTATCCTGCAAAGCGCACCACATTTCCACCTACAGCCTGGCACAACTGAGCTTTTTGGTGGTAGTTGTTGTGACCATTGAATCGTTCCAGACATGACTGGATGGATTTTACTTTAAACAAAGTTAAGGCAGCGTAAACATTTGCAGGATGTGGAGAAGGGGCGGTGGCAGTGCAGGTATAGACCACTAATTGTTCTTTTCTGAAGGTTCAGCTCTGCATAATCATCATGCACATTCTCAGATAGTTAAACAATTCACTGTATTATTCTTGTGGCTGTGAGTCACATGAGCTGGCATTTTGGCACACTCCTGCATGTCTGGGTTTTCCATAAACCTCAGCTGGTCATTGTGTGGTACTCAGTCCACCATGTGATTCTCAGTGTGACTTTGTAGATATGATTCATGATTCATGATAATATAATTCATTCATATTACTTGGTAATAAGACAGGAAGGAGGAAAACGCAGAACAGCATTGCTATTACAATGAAACCACTTTATTTATTTTATCAATTTACTTTGGAAAATTAAGCTGTAAAAAGTTTTTTAAATATGGAGTGCCCATTGTTAAAATAATGTTTTTACAATGATGATAGAAAAACTGGGTAACAGTAATGTAGTTTTTGGTTCCTATGTAGGATTCAGCTACAATCCTATAAGACTATCGAAACTGGTGTCAGAGAATAACCAAAATGCTATATGTACACACTCAAACTAAGACTCAAACTATATTGTGGTTTATTGGATAACATACATGGGGACACCAAGAATAGTGTGGTGAGCGAAAACTTCTTTTGAAAAGCATGCATTAGTAATTCCAGCTAAGTAATGGCCATTACGTTTTAGTGATGGTACAGTGATAAGGACAAAGGATTTAAAATGTGGAAGAAAGCACCCTTACAACAGTATACAGTAATTCTGTTAATGTATGCAGGCTGTTCACCCCTATTTCACTGTAATTCCTAAGTAAATATTGGGTATCTGGATGTGGGCTGCAATACGTAGCACCAGTATAATTCATTGCCCCAACAAATATTATTAACCAGAAAAAAAAATAGCCCCATCTCAATGCTGAATCAGATATCAGAGTGCAGACAGTGGGCAGAATGTACTGCATGTGTTTGTTTGCTTGAGGATGTGTGGCTCTGTATAATATTGTAGGGACTATCAATCTGTTTAATGTCACAGGTGCTACTGCAGCCCCCCGTCTGTGACACCAGAGGTCCATGTCTGGACAAAGCTTCTGGCTTTACAGACACCTGTACATATGGAGATGTCGTTGATCATTACTGCAGAACAGACACATGGAACATGGCCATGGAACAAATTAAATAAATGGAGACAGCATTCTAGAAAATGAGGGAAAGGTAACAAGACAATTGTAGTTCCCTGTCCTCCCCCTTCTCCTCTTCTTTCCATCCTTCTTTCAGCTCCCCTTCTTTTCTTCTCATTCATCCCATCAGTTTTTATTACTCTCCTTTACATTGTACAGCACAGATGTCAACTCTGCACGCCCATACAAAGACATTGTCTTCTTTTTGCTCTCTGTTCTTTCTGTTCCCGTTTAATCTCCCTTTCTCTCTTTATCTCTCTTCATTCTCTTTTTCTTGTTTTCCGTGGACTTCCTCACCCTTTCCCTTTACTTCCCTTTTTTTTGCTCCTTTCCGCTTCCATCTTTTCTGTCTTCTCCTCCACCCTCCCATGTCTACCCCGTCCTCTCCTCACCTTTCCCTCTCCTTCTGATGATGCGTTTTGATCTGTTCTGTTTTGTCATCTGGGTTGTTGTTTTCCATTCTGTCTTTCTTTGTATGTCTCTTTCTCTCCCTCTCTCTCTCTCCCTCTCTCTCTCTCTCTTTTCTTCCTCTCTCATGACAATCGACAGACCCTTTTTTTGTGCTATTTTTCAGGCAGACAGCCTCTGATTCATGTGCCCATCATCCTGTCCGCCCGAGGGCCATCGGGCCAGGCACAAAAGACGCAAGCAGTCAAGCATCTCTTTCTCTTCTCTCTGCAGTCGTTTTCATTGCTCTCTTCCCCGACTTGTGTCTCTTTCTTCTCCTCTCATTCGCCTGTCATTCTGTCGTGCCTCCACTATAGGTCTTGCTCTGTCAGTTTTTTCTCTCTCTGCCTACCATTCACCCACCATTCATCACTCACTTTGCTCATTTCTTCCCTTTATCGGTTTGCTTTTATTTCCTTCTCAATGTCTTCGTCTCTCATCTGGTTTCAGTCCTTTCCTCAGTCTCTCCTCCTCCGCTGTGTTTCTGTCCTCGTCACTCATCGTGCTCATTTAACACAGCGGAGAAGAATGTGGGGCAGTTTGAGAGATTATTTACAGAACTGAACTTATTTGGATTCTCAGCTCCGCCTGAAGAGAATGATCGAACCCAAGTGTGATTCATTTGATTGTTTAAAGAGTAAGATTCTGGCTTTGTATCAGGTGTTGACCTTAAAATCTGGCAGTGAACAAAGCTTTAGCCTGGACACTGGACTGCAACAACAGTTTAAAACAACTTTCATGTGTCTGAGGTCTCTGAAAACCCAGACTATAAGAGTTTTGTTCAATGCTGTTACTATGCTGTCACAGACACAGCATCAAAGTGACTAAAGAAAGAAGGCAAGGACACACATTCTGAATAAGATTTGGCCATGATGAGGACCAGGTCTGTCCCAGTCTGGGTCAGTTGGTGTTACAGTCGGCAGATAAAATCATGTGTGTTCTCATGGAGATTCTTTTAAACATGTTTGATATTTCGACCAATGACGTCACTTGTGTGTCGTCCGAGGGAAACATACCTGTATGTAAACAAAAGAAGAAGAAGAATAGTAAACAGAAAAGTCTGTAGAATTTTGGGTTTGTAACCTGGCAGAACTCCAGAAGTTACTGACTAGTGAGATCGTCAGGTTTATGTTCCTTCCTGACTGTCAGACTAAACCATCTGTTCAAGTTGGTAGAAACAATAGTATCAGTAGTACCGAATATACGATAGTATCTATTAAAACAGCTAATTGATATTACTTGTGATTTACACAGTGTACAATATTATAGGCTTGATTATTGACATTTATTGCACAAATGTATTTCGATTCTTCATTGAATTAACCAACTTCACCTTTATTCTTACCGTTTACTACCTATTTACATCTCTGTATTTATTACTACTGTTTTTAACTGCACACATTCATTATTACATATATATTAATTTGTTTGCAAGCGTTTAACCATCACATTTGAAAAGTTATTGCAATTCTGGACCAAAGAGATGGATTTACCAACCAACTGACATTGCTAGAGCCATGCGCCTGGAAAACAACTTTTTTTTTTACTTAGCTGACATGAGAAGAATCCCCTTGACAATGTTTATTCAAACTAATAAGATTTTCTTTGCACTTGAGTCGTGCTAAAAAAAGTGACTTGGACAGTTGTTCAGACATGAGACTAACATGTAAAATTGCCAACGTATCTATGTAATGAAGCGGGTGCCTGAGAGGGGAGTGGAGAAATACGCTTTGAAAGAGAATGTCTGCGCCATGTCGTCTCTGCCACTGTCTTTCATTCCAGTTCTTCTATTTTTTTTTATCTATCTCTCTTTCTTCATTAAAGCTATCCATCTCTGTGCATGCATACAGCCTGCCTGTGTGTGTGTGTGTGTGTGTAATTTGATGATGTTTCTATTTAGTGTATTTTAAGTTGTTTTGGCAGCCGTCATTGGCAAGGTAGGAGTTGTGGTTGGTGGTGTCTTCTTTCTCTTTCTGTTTGTCTGTTGTGCATGTGTGTGTGTGTGTGTGTGTGTGTGTGTGTGTGTGTGTGTGAGAGAGAGAGAGACAGAGAAAGACAGATGGAGAGAGAGAGAGAGTGTGTGTGTGTGTCATGTCATGTCGTGACATGCCGTTACAAGATGGAGAGCAGCCATAGTGAAGGACAAGCGTTTCTCATCCATTTATGAGGCCGTCAGCATTAAAGCCAGCCAAGCATCTTAATGACCTATGACTCAACTCAGAGAATAATCTGACACACACACATACACACACACGTGCACATACACGGGGCTGAGTCATACAAAGTTCACACGATGAACAGTAACACACCAAACACATCTTATTCACAACACAAGACAACATCCTGACCTCATACAGCTACATGCAGGAATACATGACCCCTTTTTTCTGTAGTAACCCTTAACACATTACTATAGTAAGCGTGAAACAGATGGAGACAGTAATCTATAGCTGTCTGATGATGAGTGTGACAGTTATAATAAAGCTGGCAGGGTTGAGCTGGCAGAGACTTCCTCCTGACTCCCCGCACACATGAATGGCATGAAAATAATTTGCTTATACGGCTCTTTAAGACTTTTCAAATTTCATTGGACTGAATTATCAAATTCCGATAAACCAAAGAGTCCTTTATGTCGAAGTGTTTGTGAGAAACAGACTCATCGTTTTAAAGCTACTCCTTTTTTAATGTTTGTGTGTGGGGAAAATGGATGTGATGTGATCTGCAATTCAAACTCTGACCCCTGCACCCATCTGCACAGATATCACCAAATCTTAAAGTTCTTAAAGGGGTAGTTGGATGTTTGGGAAGTGTGCCCATTTACTTTCTTGCTGAAAGTAAGATGTTCAGGTTGATACCACTCACACAACAGGAGACATCTGTTTGGAATACTTCAGTGATATACTGGGTTGTTAGCCTGTGGCTCAGGCATAGAAGAGAGGACTGACACAGCCCTGGCCTCAACTGAAGCTTTTAAGGAGCAATCTACATGTGTGTGAATTCATGCCATTGTTAGTCCACCATGATGATATCTCTTCACTACATGTTTCAGTTTGGTTTCTGCAATACAATCCCAAATCAGTGGCTTAATCCCCTTTCAGAAATGTTCATGGTGTCTTTCTTTAAAAGTCTTTGAAAGAAAAAGTGACAGTAACAGAAAATCATACCGAACACATCATCATATTATGAACATGAGCTATCAGAGGGTTGTTTCTGTCCTTTATTCTCTCTCCTCTCTGTCTCTGGGGAGTTTATTGATCAATGCTGAACACAGGTTTGTTTACTCCTCTAGGTTTAGGATAAGCATAAATGCTTATGGTCCAAATGAAAAGCATACTGGAGAGATTAATTTTCTAATCTTTTAATCAGTGGTGAATATTTATGATTTTACATGTGATTATGGCGTTCCACAGGGTGTTGTGGTGAATAGAACACTGTGTATGCTTGGTGTGTGTGTGTGTGTGTATGTGTGTGTTGTATAATTACTGCAGAAAGTTAAACAACCATTCACTATATTTCACCTGCTTTTAGCTTAAATAAACCACACATTAATAGTACTGTCTTTACAACAGTACAAAAGAACCCTTGAGTAGCAAACACAGCCACAGAACTGAGGATCAACGCAAGGGGAAAACATTGTCTATTTACCTGAAAAGTCTTGTTGCTTTGTAGTTGAAATTAGAAAAAAAAAAAAGCCTAAGCATCGCCCTGGCAGGACTAGAGATATGAACACCGGCTGACCAGTTACCAGGCCACTGTAGGCTGTGAGATGCTGATGCTAGTTGTGTACACAACTTGCACAAAAAGACAAATGCTGGGCATCCGGCTGCTTCAGTAGGTTCTAAACGTCACTCGGGTCACATGTGGGACTTTGCTGATAAATGTTTAGTCTTCTTTGGTGGAGAGACATTACATTGATAATATTTTTGCTGTTAGATCAATTGCTCCATGAGTCACGTTCCAGTAGTATAGAGGAGTAGGTGAGGTGAGAAGGTCCCTTGTGTGTCCATGGCCTCATGTGTTGAATTCAAGATGTCAAGTCACCAGTCACTAACCAGCAAAAGAGAATCAAAACAAGTGGATCTCAAAATCTTTCCCTGACAGTTATTAAATTATTCAATTAAAAACAGAGATTATCCTCAGAGGTAATCTCGGCCTACAGTTTGCTCTGCATAGCTCTCATCCTATTTGTAAAGCAGGAAGAATGAAAAATGACGGTTGGCTCAGGAAGTGTATCCTGTACAGTCTTCAGGTTTAATGCAGCTCTGAGCCTCCTATCCTGAAATCAAAGGGGGTCAGAAATGTTGCTGTGAAATAAAAACCTTTAACTGTTGTTGATCATTACAGAATGCATTGTATCCCCGGATGTAAAGGTGGTGATAACCTCAGGGATCTTATCTTGGCCGCTCTGGCCATCAGTTCTCTAGTTGTTGAGAACACTGTACTAACCAAAGTCATTGGTGAGATGTTGGAACATGGCAACATTGCTAAAAACAGGCCCACTTATTGGCTGATGAAGAGATGCGATTGAAAGCTCTGAAGA